>CAMZMU010000117.1:34834368-35209635 GCA_947311845.1 Poa pratensis
TGTTTGGTGAAGGAGTGTAGTGCGGCGCAACACCAGGGATTCCGGTGCCAACGTGGAACCTGCACAACACAACTTACTTTGCCCCAACTTAACAGTGAGGTTGTCAATCTCACCGGCTTGCTGAAAACAAAGGGTTAAACGTATCGAATGGAAATGATGTTTGTTTGCATAAAACAGTAGAGAACAATGATTGCAGTAGATTGTATTTCAGATGTAAAAGAATGGACCGGGGTCCACAGTTCACTAGTGGTGTCTCTCCAATAAGATAACTAACATGCTGGGTAAACAAATTACAGCTGGGCAATTGACAATTGATAAGTGCATATAACATGCATGTGTGAGCTGTGGTGTCTACTATGAGATTCATTTGGGCATTACGACAAAGTACATAGACCGCTATCCAGCATGCATCTATGCCTAAATAGTCCACTTTCCGGTTAACATCCGTACCCCTTCCAGTATTAAGTTGCAAGCAACAGACAATTGCATTAAGTAATGTGCGTAATGTAAACAATACATTCATCCTTGAATAAAGCATTGCTGTTTTACCCCTAGTGGCAACAACACATCTACAACCTTAGAACTTGCTGTCACTATCCCAGGTTAAATAGAGGTTGAACCCAACTATCATGCATAAATACCCCTCTTGGAGTTACAAGTATTCACTTGGCCAAGGCTTCAACAAGTAACGGAGAGCATGCAAGATCACAAATGACATAGACATGATAATATAATATTCAGCTCCACATAGGTATCAATATAAGTCAGATCCCAGCAAACACAACATGTAGCATTACAATAAGATGATCTTGATCATGATAGGCAGCTCACAAGATCTAAACATGATGGCACAAGTGGAGAAGACAACCATCTAGCTACTGCTATGGACCCATAGTCCAAGGATGAACTACTCACGCATCACTCCGGAGGCGGGCATGGCGATGTAGAGCCCTCCGGTGATGATTCCCCTCTCCGGCAGGGTGCCGGGAAGAGCTTCAGAACCCCCCGAGTTAGGGTTGACGACGGCGGCGGCAGCGAATATGTTCTGGATGAAAGGCTCGGTGTTTTAGGGTTTTCACGTCTCGGGGAATAAATAGGCGAAGGGGCGATGTCGGCGGACCCCCGAGGGGCCCAAACCACCGGCGGTGGGGCCCCACTGCCGCGCCTGGTGTTTGGCCACCTCGTGGCTCTCCTTCGTCTCTCCTTCGGACTCCGTGTACGTGCTGGAAAAATAGGGACTTGGCCTTTTGTTTCGTGCAATTCCGAGAATATTTCCAGAAGTAACTTTCTGAAACCAAAAACAGCAGAAAACAGGGAACTGGCACTGTGGCATCTTGTTAATAGGTTAGTCCCAGAAAATGCATAAAAGTGATACGAAGTGTATATAAAACATGTAGCAAATGGTATAATATAAGCATGGAACAGCAGAAATTATGGATACGTTGGAGACGTATCAAGCATCCCCAAGCTTAGTTCTACTCGTCCTCGAGTAGGTAAAACGATAACAACAAATAATTTCTGAGGAGACATGCTTTCACACAATCTTGATCAATATATTGCAAGGCTCATGTCATGAATGAAGTGACTCAAAGCAATGATCTATAGTTTGCTAACAAATAGATAAAGAGTAAACAATGAATCATATAAGCAAAAACTTTTCATGAATAGTACTTTCAAGACAAGCATCAAAAAGTTTTGCATAAGAGGTAACTCATAAAGCAATAGATTCAAAGTAAAAGGCATTGAAGCAACACAAAGGATGATTAAGTTTCAGCATTTGCTTTCAACTTGTAACATGTATATCTCATGGATAGTTGTCAACATAAAGCAATATAACAAGTGCAATAAGTAAATGTAAGAATCAATGCACACAAAGTTGACACAAGTGTTTGCTTCTAAGATAGAAAGGAGTAGGTAAACTGACTCAACATAAAGTAAAAGATAGGCCCTTCGCAGAGGGAAGCAGGGATTAAATCATGTGCTAGAGCTTTTTAAGTTTTCGAAAGCATATAGAGAGCACAAAATAAGTATTTGAGAGGTGTTTGTTGTTGTCAACGAATGGTAGTGGGCACTCTAACCCCCTTGTCAACCAGACTTTCAAGAGCGGCTCCCATGAAGGACGTTATCTCTACCAGCAAGGTAGATCATCCCTCTTCTCTTTTGTTTACACATGTATTTTAGTTTCTTTATAGATGACACTCCTCCCAACCTTTTGCTTACACAAGCCATGGCTAACCGAATCCTCGGGTGCCTTCCAACATTCACATACCATGGAGGAGTGTCTATTGCAAATTAAGTTGCTTACTGATAAATCAGGGCAAAACATGTGAAGAGAATTATTAATGAAAGTTGTAATTAATTGGGGCTGGGCACCCCGTTGCCAGCTCTTTTTGCAAATTATTGGATAAGCGGATGTATATGCCACTAGTCCATTGGTGAAAGTCTGTCAGAAGTAAATGACAAGATTGAAAGATAAAACACCACATACTTCCTCATGAGCTATAAAACATTGACACAAATAAGGAGTAATAAAGTTTTGAATAGTTTAAAGGTAGCACATGAAATATTTACTTGGAATGGCAGGAAATACCACATAGTAGGTAGGTATGGTGGACACAAATGGCATGGGTTTTGGCTCAAGTTTTGGATGCACGAGAAGCATTCCCTCTCAGTACAGAGTTTAGGCTAGCAAGGTTGTTTGAAGCAAACACAAGTATAAACCGGTACAGCAAGAATCACATAAAAACATATTGCAAGTATTATAAGACTCTACACTGTCTTCCTTGTTGCTCAAACATTTTACCAGAAAATATCTAGACCTTAGAGAGAACAAATATGCATCCCAAGTCTCAACAAGCTCTACGGTAGTTCTCCACTACTAGGCTTTAACTACATGATGCAAGAGCTTAAACATGATCTACTTGAGAGCTCAAAACAATTGCAAAGCATCAAATCAAAACAAGACAATGATCTACAAGAATGCATATGTCTTTTCCAATACCAACTACTACATGTAGCATTTTCTTTCTTCCAAACAAACACCAATAATTTATTTAAACATAAACTCTCCAAATGATAATATAATGCAGCAAGAGAGTATTTATAAACAAGTGCTAACAGCTCGAAGAGATGCATGAAAAACAGGAGCTAAAAGCACTGCAGTAGCTAGTTAAGAATACTCAACAAATATAAGTGAAGAACATGAGTATTCACATGAAAAAGCGGAGCGTGTCTCTCTCCCACACAAGGATTGCTAGGATCCGAATTTATTCAAACAAAAACAAAAATAAAAACACACAGACGCTCCAAGTAAAGCGCATAAGATGTGAAAGAATTAAAATATAGTTTCACTAGAGATGACCTGATAAGTTTGTTGATGAAGAAGGGGATATTGGTTGGGATGAACCACGGGGGCATCCCCAAGCTTAGGCTTTTCACTCTTCTTGATCACATAATATCACCCTTCTCGCTTGATCCTTGAAAACTTCCTTCACACCAAACTCAAGACAGTTCTCATTAGAGGGTTAGTGCATAATCAAAAATTCTCATATTCTGTAATGATACAATCAATCCCAAAGCTTCTGGACATTAGCTACAGCCACCAATGCTTTGTGGAGCAAAGAAATCCACACAAACACAGTAAAAGAGCGAATGCAAAACAAAAGGCAGAATCTGTCAAAAACAGAACAGTCTGGAATGACGAATTTTTTCGAGGCACTTAAGTTGCTCAGATGGATCTGGCCTAAAATAATGAAAGTTGCGTACATATCTCAGGAATATGCGTGATTTTTTCAGAATTTTTTGAATTTTCTACAGGGAGATAAGCTCAAATCCGTGACAGCTAAAAATCTGTCACTGCGCAGAAATCCAAATCTTGCATCAACTTTCAATATAGAACTTTACTTGGCACAACATTGCGATAAAATAAAGATACAAAGGAGTTGCTACAGAAGTAACAAAACTCCTTGACTCAAAGAAAACAAAAATAACAGCAAATAAAAACGATGGGTTGTCTCCCATAAGCGCTTTTCTTTAACGCCTTTCAGCTAGGCGCAGAAAGTGAAAATCAAGTGTTGTCAAGTGGCAAATCATTCAAATCATCAAAAGCTTCTTCCAACACACAGCTTGTAACAATGGGTATCTTAGATGTTCCTGGAGGTGTTTCATTACCTTTAACCGTACTAAAAGTTTTATCAATTTTAAGCTCATAATGAGTCTTTGGTTTTGGCACTTTAGGAACATACATAAACTTTTGCTCTCTACCCACATAAACTTTCTCCTTTTTAGACTTAAGAGAAGTAAAGGTTGAACTTAAGGTTTCAATAGCTTCCTCTAACTCATCAATTCTATGATTTTGGGTGTCATGGATATTATTTCCTCAAGAACAGTGATTCTTTCATTGATGGTGGCTATTGATTCATTAGTCTTACCAATACAATCAAGAAAATTTGGAAAAAATTCTCCATAGAGTCTAACTTATTTATAACATCCTCCAAGGTGATCTCAACTTTAATATCTTTAGTGGGTGGTGTTCCTACCAAACTTTCAATAATATTACAGGCTTCTAAAGCAGGAGTACCCAAGAAATTTCCACCTGTAAGAGTGTCTAGAACATACCTATACCAACTAGAGATACCAACATAAAAGTTCCTAAGGAGGATAGTGGTAGAGTGTTTCTTAGTACATCTATGATGAGCATCACTAATTCTATACCAAGCATCTTTCAAATTTTCACCTCCTAGTTGCCTAAAAGAACGAACTTCAACTTCAGGAGCATTCATTTTGAAAAACAAAATCAAACTGAATTAAACAAGTAACTAATTTTTTTGTGTTTTTGATAAAGAGAGCAAACAAACTAAATAAAAATAAACTAAGCAAGACAAATAACAAAGTAAAGAGATTGGGTGTGAGAGACTCCCCTTGCAGAAGCAATTCTTTTCCCCGGCAACGGCGCCAGAAAACGTGTTGGTGGCTCTAAGTTAATAGTGCCAGAAACAATGCTTGTACGTCACACGTCAGTTGGGAACCCCAAGAGGAAGGTATGATGAGTGCAGCAGTAAGTTTTCCCTCAGTATGAAACCAAGGTTATCGAACCTAGGAAAACGAGGTTGCTTCGAAGGTGTTGGTGAAGGAGTGTAGTGCGGCGCAACACCAGGGATTCCGGTGCCAACGTGGAACCTGCACAACACAATCAAATTACTTTGCCCCAACTTAACAGTGAGGTTGTCAATCTCACCGGCTTGCTGAAAACAAAGGGTTAAACGTATCGAATGGAAAATGATGTTTGTTTGCATAAAACAGTAGAGAACAATGATTGCAGTAGATTGTATTTCAGATGTAAAAGAATGGACCGGGGTCCACAGTTCACTAGTGGTGTCTCTCCAATAAGATAACTAACATGCTGGGTAAACAAATTACAGCTGGGCAATTGACAATTGATAAGTGCATATAACATGCATGTGTGAGCTGTGGTGTCTACTATGAGATTCATTTGGGCATTACGACAAAGTACATAGACCGCTATCCAGCATGCATCTATGCCTAAATAGTCCACTTTCCGGTTAACATCCGTACCCCTTCCAGTATTAAGTTGCAAGCAACAGACAATTGCATTAAGTAATGTGCGTAATGTAAACAATACATTCATCCTTGAATAAAGCATTGCTGTTTTACCCCTAGTGGCAACAACACATCTACAACCTTAGAACTTGCTGTCACTATCCCAGGTTAAATAGAGGTTGAACCCAACTATCATGCATAAATACCCCCTCTTGGAGTCACAAGTATTCACTTGGCCAAGGCTTCAACAAGTAACGGAGAGCATGCAAGATCACAAATGACATAGACATGATAATATAATATTCAGCTCCACATAGGTATCAATATAAGTCAGATCCCAGCAAACACAACATGTAGCATTACAATAAGATGATCTTGATCATGATAGGCAGCTCACAAGATCTAAACATGATGGCACAAGTGGAGAAGACAACCATCTAGCTACTGCTATGGACCCATAGTCCAAGGATGAACTACTCACGCATCACTCCGGAGGCGGGCATGGCGATGTAGAGCCCTCCGGTGATGATTCCCCTCTCCGGCAGGGTGCCGGGAAGAGCTTCAGGAACCCCCCGAGTTAGGGTTGACGACGACGGCGGCAGCGAATATGTTCTGGATGAAAGGCTCGGTGTTTTAGGGTTTTCACGTCTCGGGGAATAAATAGGCGAAGGGGCGATGTCGGCGGACCCCCGAGGGGCCCAAACCACCTGGTGGCGCGGCTGGGCCCACTGCCGCGCCTGGGTGTGGTTTGGCCACCTCGTGGCTCTCCTTCGTCTCTCCTTCGGACTCCGTGTACGTGCTGGAAAAATAGGGACTGGCCTTTTGTTTCGTGCAATTCCGAGAATATTTCCAGAAGTAACTTTCTGAAACTAAAAACAGCAGAAAACAGGGAACTGGCACTGTGGCATCTTGTTATAGGTTAGTCCCAGAAAATGCATAAAAGTGATACGAAGTGTATACAAAACATGTAGCAAATGGTATAATATAAGCATGGAACAGCAGAAATTATGGATACGTTGGAGACGTATCAATCATATAAAAAACACTAAAGTATCAAAATGACAATCTAGGCTAAACGCCATGCCATCACTCATATGGCATTGTCTCCACGGATTTAGATGGTTTCCCTACTATCTAACGTGAATGTTTTGTTCCTACCATACGACTCTAATGATCACAAAAATTCGATAAGAGATTTTATTGATCACACACAATCCAATAGCGTGTGATTACGACGTTCTAACACACCATAACATTGTGGTGTTCCATACGGCGTAATTTGTGGAACTCTTTTCACAAGTCTTCCAATGATATGCCAAACTCATAACTCAAATCATTACTTCCTCGATCTGTATCGTAGGAAATTGATTATCTTGTTAAGTTTATTTTCCTACTTTACTTCTGAACTTATTTGAATTCATCAAAAAATTTAGACCATCATTTCATTAAGTAGATGCCCATACATCTACTTAAATCAATCATTGGTAAAGTTTACTAAATAATGATTTCCACTACACGTTGAAGTAATTCATTGATTCACACACATCGATATGTATGATTCTCAACAAGTTAAATGCCCGTTTTCCGAAACGGTGTCTTAGTTATCTTGCAAGTGTCAAAAGATCAAATCTAAGGACTTGGAGATCCATGTGAATGGAGCTTCTCAATGCATATAACTCAAAACGTTAGTGCCATAATAATATGGTGTCATTATTAAGTTTGTATCTTTGGCATTAATGTTATAAATGTGTGAGCTACTACCATCTAGATTCAAATAACAACATTCCATTCATGATCGGTGTATGATCATTAAAGATATCACTCATAAATGTAGGACAACGATTTGTCACTTACAAATATGAATAATTGTCTCGCCAGAGGCAAGACACACTTATAATGATCATGCTAACAAGCGATCTAATGGAATTTGTTCAAATCAAATTTAATCTAAATGGTAGATGCAAAGAGAGTGTCTATGGCCATCTCAACATATTCACAACATATTGCCTGCCATTACCAACACACATTGTCTCTTCATCCTTCCAAGCTACTCAAGCAGAAAAACTTGTTTTCATAAAACATGACTAGTATCAAATCTTAGTCACTACTGCAAGTACTTGTTTAGGTAAAACATTCATAACTTGTATATCATATATATACCATCATCATTGATGACTTCCCGGTGATTCGTTTCATCTTCTTGATTCTTCAACGTAATCAAGAATTCATGAAGGTGAATGATTCCCCTTGCATGACATAGTCTATGACAAAACATTTGCATCAGGCAACATTTTCTGTCATCCAGTGATCAAGCTGAGCGAGGCATCTCAATGTCATTAAATATGACCAATGTCATCTAGTATGACCAATATCATCTGGTATGATTGCCACATGCTCTTTTAATGCGAGTGTTCCCTTCCATCTTAGTTGAGCAGAAAACCCGATTTACGGTGGATACAGATCATCAATCTCAGCAACCATTCCAAATGTTCGCGATCTGTCAACACGCACCCACTGTTCATTCTCTATGGGAGAGATCATAGCATACACTGGACTATGATGAAATTATCCGCACAAAACTTGATAATCTAAATTATCCTTTTGTTTAGCGGAATCTTCGGGTCTATCTCCTATCGGGCTTTGTATCAAATAGAGCTAATGGTTTAAACAAGGAGTATCCTCAAGCTACGGTATAAAAATATGAAGTTTGGACCCAACCTTTTAAGTTTCTCAATCGCAGGAAAGCACCTAAGTTTAAAAGGTCTATCAAACAGGTTATTATCTACAAAGGTTTTGCAAAGCATAAAGACTTTTGTTCATAATAAAATATGGGTTCAAGTTTTCAAAATAAAACTAAGTTTTCAAAATAAAACTAAGTTTTCAAAATAAAACTACTAGAACTCCCACTCAAGACGAGTATCCTCGCATCGTCTTAGTGATTACACAACCCCCATCCATTACACTACCCCCATCGATCAGGCAGATAGCATAACTTCAAAGGTAGACATCGTATATCAATCACATCACCGCATGTGACTCGTGCTTAATGATACGTCCAAAACGTATCTATAATTTTTGATTGTTTCATGCCATTTTTATGCTTTTAGCACTTGTTTTATATTAAGTTTATTATTTATTTGGACTAACCTACTAATAGTTGCAAAAGTGCACAATGTTCTTGTTTTACTCTTTGATGTGTAGAAATTATCAAGAATACAAGAGGAAACCTTGTTGGAGTCGAATTGGGACTTTCCTGAAATCTGTCTGAGAACTTTTTACGAAGTTTGCCAGTTTGACCCTCGAAGATGACGTCAATGGAGACCTGGCTCTTACGAAAGTTGTCACAATTTTCCATACGAAGATTTTAAGCCCGAGATCAGCCCAATCGGAGTTCGGACGCGGCCTGGAGGCCCGTTTTGGTGGAACCCTAAAAGGGGGTGACGGAAATCCGAGAAGATATATAAAGGGAGGAAACCTAATCGTGGAGGACTCCTCCACCCACGAATTTCCAGCCACCAAAGCCACGTTTTTGCCTCCCCCATGGATCCCATCTCCATGGGGGAGGGCTCCCTTGAAGCCATGAAGGAAGGGGGCTAAGGGGCGGTGCTCCCCCATGGAACCGGCGGCGCAGGAGGAGCCCCCTGCGCCACCGCCGGTGCCGGCGCCGCCCTGCGCCTCTCGCTGCCCTCTCCGCCGTCTTCACCGCCATCTCCATCACCAACTCCTCCTTGTATTCAGTGGTTCATCCTCCCACAAACCTCTGTACCGTCCTATGTAAACATGGTGTTTGATGCTATAATATTTATCCTATGATCTATGTCATGTTTATGTAGTTTATTTGTCTTTCGATTGCTTTGTTGAATGTCTATGGTTCATTAGAGTTGTATGTTGATATGGTACTGTCCTTTGGTGTCCATTATACTTGTGCGCGCATGGATCAACACCATAGGGTTAGTAGTATGTGCAAAGGAAGGGGGTAGTCCTGCCGGAGTGACAGAAACCTGAGGGCTCAAACCGGTTAGTTGCATGTATGGGAGTAAGAGGACCATAAACTTAAGGCTATGGTTGGGGAAACCTTAATGCATTGTTAGTATTTACGGATGTTTGCTAACAATCCAATCATATAGTACTTGTAAATCCCAAGTAGTGGAGTGCATGTATATTTAGCCTCTCCCACATTGAAAACTGCATCAAAGACAATGAACTAATGTCTTCACTAATTAATCTTGGACAAAGCCACCACAATTACCACCACTTTTCCACACTCATGGTACTGTTAGTATATGGTTACTTAGTGTACTTTATTGCTGCAGCACTAACATTTACTTTCTTGTATTTATTATCTTGCAAAACTACTCTCATACCCGTATTGCTACCGTAGTTTTATTTCCTAGATAATGCAAACGTTTAGTGTGCGTAGAGTTGTATCAGTGGTTGATAGAACTTGAGAGAATACTTATCCTACCTTTAGCTCCTCGTTGGGTTCGACACTCTTACTTATCGAAAAGGCTACACGCGATCCCCTATACTTGTGGGTTATCAAGACCTTTTCTGGCGCCGTTGCCGGGGAGCCATAGCGTAGGTTAATGTTCTTGTGTGCACTTGTTTGCTTTATCTCTAAGTAGTTTTTATTTTCAGTTTAAGTTGTTCTTATCTTACTATGGTAGGGAATGCGAATTACAAAAAAAATTAGGTGTAGTTGTTATCTAAAAACGTTTTCAAAAAGAAAAGTGATTGGAAAGATGAGTAATGGTTAAATGGGGGTCGACCTTGAACACTTGTGTTCATGCCTATGAAACCAAAACAAATCTTTCCATGGAAGCTTTTCATTAAAAACATGTAAATATTGTAAATATTGTGTATATACCTCTGTACATAAAAATAAAATGCTAATTATAGTCTTTAGTTAATTGAAAGTTGATAGTTTTACTTTGCTGTCCAGAAACAGATTTTCTGTGCTCCACCGTATTAAATGTTTAAAATCACCAGAACGTGATCTTGATCTGAAATTTCTTGAGTGCAAAGTGATGCTTATTAGCTTTCTTTCATTAGACTAACTTTTTCTGATTTAAGGTACGTAGATAGGTCGAAAAATTCGATCTTTACTGACTGTTCTGTTTAGACAGATTTTGTGCTTCTCTGTAAATAAAATCGTGATAAATCTCAGAATAGTATTTTGACTTGAAAATTTTTGTGCATAAACCTGAGATTATTATCTTTCTTTCATTAGACTAAAGTTTTTCGATTTGAGCTACTTAACTATCTCGTTGAATGCCATCTTTACGGACTGTTCAGTTTTGACAGATTTCTTTGTTTATTCAATATTGTACTTGGTGTTGTTAGTTTCATTAGTTTTTCGACGGACAACGGAAATCATGAACACCTTAGTATATACAGTGGCTAATGTTGAGTAAAAATTATAAAACTTGTCAATGCTTGAACATGAGTGGATTTTATTTAATGAGTACTAACCCTACTAATGAGTTTTGTGAAGTTTTATGTGGATGTAGCTTATAAGATCTAATCAATATGGTGATATGAGATGAATAAGAAGACGCAAGAGCTCAAGCTTGGGGATGTGTAGGTGCATCCAAGAACATATTCAAGAAGATACAATCATCTAAGCTTGGGGATGCCCGAGTCATCCCCCTATTCATCAACTAACATGAGGTTGTCTCGTTCATACTCTATATTACCCGTCCACATGATATGTATTGTCTTAACTTGTATTATAATTGTTTTATATGTCTTGGTTTTACCTCTTTAGTTTTATTAGGCTCTTATTTGGTTTCTATTGCTTCTTTACTTTCACTTATAAATTCAAAACAACAAAAATATTTTCTTTTGTTTTGCTTCTTTGTTTGGTTCTTTATTTTAATTTTATTTGGGTTTTACTTTTGATTTTTATTTAGAGTTTTCCTTGCTGTAGCTAGCATGTTTAGGTCTTGCTTAGCCTCTGGTTTTTAGTTTATCAAAAATAAAGTACCAAGTTTTATCCATTTAGCTTAGTTGATACATATGTAAAAAGTGATTTTCTGTTTTCGGTATCTACTGCTTATTGCGCGATTTTTCATATTTTACTGGAAGCTCTAAAAATCACGAAAAAATTACTGATGTTGTAGCACCTAATCCTCTGCATGTACAAAAATTGGCTAAAATTTCGGGCATGTTTAAGTGCACCTAAAAATTGCGTTTTCCAGCTGCTGTTTTTCTGGACAGATTCTGACTTTTGTTGCAAGAGTGGCCTCTTTTCGTTTTCATTTGATTTTTAATGGTTCTTACCTTTCATTTATAAGTTGGCCATTTAAGCAACCTTTCTGTAACTTAAAAACAAAATTTTATTTGGTTTAATAGCAGCACTTGGGAAATATTATCTATTGTACTAATGTCTAACCGCAGAAAAGAATGGGAAAGTTTTTGTGTTGAAGTTTTTTCACAGAGAATGAAGGAACACCAAATTGGAAATTGAAGAATGGCCAAAGTCATAAGCTTGGGGATGTCCCCACATCCCTCTTCATCAATAACCCCTCGGTTTGCAAACCTTTAAACTTTGTTTTTTGAGCAACATATGAACTTACTAAACTTGAAGCGGCTGTATTTATTATCTATTTATCTTAGCATCAAACACCAGTTACATTAATAAGTGGATCGTCACATATTTTATTTATCCTCTGTTTTCAATGTTTACTTGGTTAATGGATTACTTGTTGAAACTTAAAAATGATGTGTGAATAATATGTTTAGTAGTTTATTTTCTTATGGTTAGTCTCAACTAGCTAATAGTGCATATTATGTATTTTGATATCAACATGCATTGTCCTGTTCATAAGATGGTATGGTATTGTGGTATCCTCCTCTGAATAATTCATTGAATTGACTTGGCACATGCTCACATGCATATGACTGAAAAACAAAAGTCAATTAAGCCTTGATGATTTATTTTGCTCAGAGTTCTTGTATCACTTTTATGCCTCAATTAATTTCATTTTGTCGCAAGCATGATTATGACGGTTATTGCTCTCTTGATTGTCGCTTCCCAGTCTATTGCTAGCCTTCACTTGTACTGAGCGGGAATGCTGCTCGTGCTTCCAAAACCATGAAAACCAAGTTATCCAAAGTGTCCACCATAAATACCTATGCATGGCATTTCGAACCATTCAAGTAAATTTTCATGTGCTACCTTTAAAACCTTCAAAGTACTTCTCAATTTGTGTCAATGTTTTATAGCTCATGAGGAAGTATGTGGTGTTTTTCTTTCAATCTTGTCATTACTCATGACAGACTTTCACCAATGGACTAGTGGCATATACATCCGCTTATCCAATAATTTTGCAAAAAGAGCTGGCAACGGGGTGCCCAGTCCCAATTAATTACAACTTTCATTAATAATTCTCTTCACATGTTTTGCCCTGATTTATCAGTAAGCAACTTAATTTGCAAATAGACACTCCTCCATGGTATGTGAATGTTGGAAGGCACCCGAGGATTCGGTTAGCCATGGCTTGTGCAAGCAAAGGTTGGGAGGAGTGTCATCCATAATGAAACTAAAATACATGTGTAAACAAAAGAGAAGAGGGATGATCTACCTTGCTGGTAGAAATAACGTCCTTCATGGGAGCCGCTCTTGAAAGTCTGGTTGACAAGGGGGTTAGAGTACCCACTACCATTCGTTGACAACAACAAACACTTCCCAAAACAATTTTGCTTCTGTTTTAAAAATGAAAAGCTCTAGCACATGATAATCCCTGCTTCCCTCTGCGAAGGGCCAATCTTTTATTTCATGTTGAGTCACCATCCTTTCTTTGAGCACTTCTCGAGAGCATAGTTGTCATTCTTAGTGTAATGTGCTTGTCCCAGAATGCGGTTAATTGTGGTATAACTTTGATGCTTTTATCTTTGATATCTTTATTCTAGTCTTCCTTGAACTTCAGAGGTGCCTGGGCATTTATGTTTTGCTGTACAAATACGGGCAAGCGAGATACCACTCTACCATGCTTTATTATGGTCATTACAATCTTGTTGATGTTTTAAATTTCATGTTATAACTCTTAGTTCGTTGATACTTTTCATTAGGAAACATGATTGCTAAGTTTTATTATCCATACATCATGCAATTGTTAAAGACCTGATCATAGCATTTACAATCAAAAATTATTTTGTTATCATTTACCTACTCGAGGACGAGCAGGAATTAAGCTTGGGGATGTTGATACGTCCAAAACGTATCTATAATTTTTGATTGTTTCATGCCATTTTTATGCTTTTAGCACTTGTTTTATATTAAGTTTATTATTTATTTGGACTAACCTACTAATAGTTGCAAAAGTGCACAATGTTCTTGTTTTACTCTTTGATGTGTAGAAATTATCAAGAATACAAGAGGAAACCTTGTTGGAGTCGAATTGGGACTTTCCTGAAATCTGTCTGAGAACTTTTTACGAAGTTTGCCAGTTTGACCCTCGAAGATGACGTCAATGGAGACCTGGCTCTTACAAAGTTGTCACAATTTTCCATACGAAGATTTTAAGCCCGAGATCAGCCCAATCGGAGTTCGGACGCGGCCTGGAGGCCCGTTTTGGTGGAACCCTAAAAGGGGGTGACGGAAATCCGAGAAGATATATAAAGGGAGGAAACCTAATCGTGGAGGACTCCTCCACCCACGAATTTCCAGCCACCAAAGCCACGTTTTTGCCTCCCCCATGGATCCCATCTCCATGGGGGAGGGCTCCCTTGAAGCCATGAAGGAAGGGGGCTAAGGGGCGGTGCTCCCCCATGGAACCGGCGGCGCAGGAGGAGCCCCCTGCGCCACCGCCGGTGCCGGCGCCGCCCTGCGCCTCTCGCTGCCCTCTCCGCCGTCTTCACCGCCATCTCCATCACCAACTCCTCCTTGTATTCAGTGGTTCATCCTCCCACAAACCTCTGTACCGTCCTATGTAAACATGGTGTTTGATGCTATAATATTTATCCTATGATCTATGTCATGTTTATGTAGTTTATTTGTCTTTTGATTGCTTTGTTGAATGTCTATGGTTCATTAGAGTTGTATGTTGATATGGTACTGTCCTTTGGTGTCCATTATACTTGTGCGCGCATGGATCAACACCATAGGGTTAGTAGTATGTGCAAAGGAAGGGGGTAGTCCTGCCGGAGTGACAGAAACCTGAGGGCTCAAACCGGTTAGTTGCATGTATGGGAGTAAGAGGACCATAAACTTAAGGCTATGGTTGGGGAAACCTTAATGCATTGTTAGTATTTACGGATGTTTGCTAACAATCCAATCATATAGTACTTGTAAATCCCAAGTAGTGGAGTGCATGTATATTTAGCCTCTCCCACATTGAAAACTGCATCAAAGACAATGAACTAGATGTCTTCACTAATTAATCTTGGACAAAGCCACCACAATTACCACCACTTTTCCACACTCATGGTACTGTTAGTATATGGTTACTTAGTGTACTTTATTGCTGCAGCACTAACTTTTACTTTCTTGTATTTATTATCTTGCAAAACTACTCTCATACCCGTATTGCTACCGTAGTTTTATTTCCTAGATAATGCAAACGTTTAGTGTGCGTAGAGTTGTATCAGTGGTTGATAGAACTTGAGAGAATACTTATCCTACCTTTAGCTCCTCGTTGGGTTCGACACTCTTACTTATCGAAAAGGCTACACGCGATCCCCTATACTTGTGGGTTATCACTTAACCTTTCGGTACTTTTGTTCCGAGGCCATGTTATGTCTGTACATGGTAGGCTCGCTATAACACCCTCTGACGTATTCGCGTGTGCAACGTGGCTTACACCCACCGTATGCGAACGAAGAGACGAGTATAACCGCAAGCGGCGTACCCCGTAACGTAGAACTTTATTGGTGGTTCACGACAGAGGGAGAACACTATTATCGGAATTTTGGAAGGGATCATCTTATATTACTACCGCCGTGTAACTAATATATAGACATATATATATACACAATATAAGATGCACACAATCTACATAACATCTAAATGAAATGTAGTGCGACATGATATGGTCTCCTCTGCGCCGATGGTCTCCTTCGCGCCAACAGTTTTATAAACAATTTAATAAACCTACCTTGACCATATCACATTGCCCCTGCAAAATAAAGTTAGACGCTTTCTACTTTATCTTTTTGCATATTTTACGTGGCTGCTAGGGCTTCCGCACAATAACCGTTTCTTACCTACGATAAGACAATTGTCTCTATTACACCCCCTTTCGGGGCCCTCCATTGCAAATGATATATCAACTATTGTAGGAGATACAGACACCCGCCAGCCACATATACGGTACAAGCCGTATGTCAGGTGTGGAACCAGTCTCGCGTAAGAGTACGCGTAAAGTCAGTCCGGGCCGCTTCATCCGACAATACTGCGATATAAACAAGTACACGCGAGAGGGTAACAAATGTAGAATCGATGCCCACATTCAACATGTGTTCTAACCGTACAGATATATCTACGCATAGATCGGTTCTGATACCACTGAAGGGGATCGTAGACAGAAAACAAAAAATTTCCTACCGACGATAACCATAAACTAGCCAGGATCTATACTATGCAGATATATTATACGGAGGAGAACGGAATACATACCCTTGTAGACCGTAAGCGTCGACGATCAAAAGATCTGTTTCGATGACGACGCGTGATGATGAAGCCGACGTAGCCGACCTCAAGGTCGTGTAGTGGAAGAAGACGGCTCCCAGTGCCAAAGGATGGCGCCTCGCGGTTCCACACACGTACGGTGTGAATGACGACCTCCGGGCTCCAGATCCAGCAGAGCAGCGGAAGTGGAAGAGTGGATCTAGCAGCACGGCGGTGTGCGTAGAGTAGAGAGACTTCCCTCCCCGTACGCAGCTCCAAAAACGGAACCACGCTCAAGGTAAGAGAGAAGGAGTGAGAAATCGGTGTGTTTACAAAGGCATGGGGTTCCCTATTTAAAGGAGGAGGAGGGTGTGCAAACCCCTTGGCTTAGCCATGTGGGACTATTCCCACATGGCCAATTCGGCCAAGGGGCAGCCGGCCACCTAGGTGGGCCCGCGGTTGGCCCTCCTCCCTCTTTTTTTCCTTTCTCCTTTTTGGGATTTTTCCCCTAATGGGCCTCTAAGGCCCATTTATGATTTAATGCCTTTTAAATTCGAATTTAATTAAATAAAAAATATATTTAATTACTAATAACACTTATTAATATTAAATACATATTATTTAATTCATTCGGACTCCGAAACATCTTTCGTTGCCCTCCGATCTCCATCGGACATGTCCGGAACACTTCCGGAGTCTCCGGTTCCTTTTTTCTCTAAATCCAATCTAATCGTCACCCACCCTTAAGTGTGTTACCCCATGGTTCGGGATCACTCTAGACATGATCGAGACATCCTCTCCGATTAATGACTAACAGCGGGATCTGGATATCCATGATAGCCCCTGTGTGTCCACGAATATCTTTCTTATCGTTTGAACCTTTAGACGTCCAGTCTCATCCTCTTGCCTAGCGATACTTAGATTGTCTGAGCGTCGTTCTCCGGTATCACGATTACCGAGCATGACCTCGCTATTGACAAATCTATCTTTACTCGTCTGTGATATTACATCCCCGTGACCTAGTCACATACTTGCAAGCTTATTGATGTAATCTCACCGAGTGGGCCCAGAGTATCTATCCTGCTATGTGTGGACTGGCAATTCCCGCTCTTGATCACTCGCTTCTACTGCTTCCTTCCGATACCCGAAAGTGTCACCTTTATTGTCACGCTATATAAGACATGCCGTTTGATGCGATCAGCCGTATCTTTCAGAAGCAGAGATTTGATATGATCTCACAGTCGAAGGTATGAATACTATGTTTCTATCTTTTGGGTATGTCCATCAAATCATTCACCTAATGATATGACTCCGTTGTTAACCGACGTCATTGTCCATGATCAGGAAATCTTGGTCATCTGTTACCCAACGAACTAGTTAAATAGAGACTACTAGAGACCTGATTGTTTTCATACCACACGTGTATTAATGTTTCCACGTAATACAGTTATAGTATGGTATTAAACGTATTATGAACAAAAAGAGATATGACAATAAAATTACTTTATTAATTGCCTCTAGGGCATATCTCCAACAGTCTCCCACTTGCACTAGAGTACCAATTAATCTAGTTTACAACTTGGTAAAAGCTTAACACCTATAGCAATATGGTGCATGCTTGTCTCGTGGAAGAGGTTTAGTCAACAGATCTTCCCACATTGAGATCTATGGACGAAAATTCCATCTCACCGTCGCGCCGCGTAAAGTAATGAAGAAGAAACGGTCGCGGCTTAAAGAAAGAGAGGAAGCGACATGCATGGGGCGGGCGGCACGCGGTTGGCCCCGTGGGTCGGTCGTCCCCGGCCGTGTTCGACCAGGGAGAGGGGCCGAGGGGACTACATCTGCATCAACATGCAAAGTTGTAAACAAACATGGTGGCTAGCTAAGCTAGGGAAAGCGACAGTGATTTGGCCAGAAATGTTGTTGCTGCCCGGGCCACGACGACGCGGGGACTGCGCGCGGCACTGCGTCACCCTCGTCGCCTTCTGCTGCCTTTCCTCGCCGCTGCATATGCCGCCATTGATCCTCCCTCCTTCGTCGTCGAGCGCGAATTCGACTGATACCGGCCCGGTTGCCCGTATGTGCCATTGGTCGCGCTTACAATGCCGGCCGAGGCGCCTCCGCCCGCCTGCACCGGGACGGATGACCTGCATGATCGATCAAATGTTACTGCCGCTCGGATCTGACGTTTCACGACGGACAGCTCGAAAAATGCTGTTTTTTTTACATCCTTGGTTTGGATTCGCATGTAGTAGATCGATGTGCCGGATTGGGGATCCCGATGCTTACATGCTGTCAATCATCCATGAATATGCATGCACCAGAAATGGCATGGCGCGGCCGTCTCAAATTGAGCAAACTGCACAATCACACCACGTGTTAGAGCACTTTCTTTG
Organism: Poa pratensis; assembly: GCA_947311845.1. Taxonomy (NCBI): domain Eukaryota; kingdom Viridiplantae; phylum Streptophyta; class Magnoliopsida; order Poales; family Poaceae; genus Poa; species Poa pratensis. The sequence goes on from CAMZMU010000117.1 coordinate 34,852,933, forward strand.
CATAGTAGAATTTACGACCATAAGTTTTTGTTGCACAAAACGCAATATTTTGCCGTAACTGTTGCACATAACGCAAAACTAATGATTAGCCGCTTTGACAGATAATTAGGACGTTGGTATCCTGACATGCAAGGCCAACATGGAATCAACTCTTCACGGAACGAATATAGAGAATGTCAACGTAAGAACTCGAAACCGGCCTATCGCTGCCGCAGTCGTCGCCATGTCCCACTTCCTCCCGGTGTGAGGCGCACACATCTATCCCCCTCCCTGCCTCAGACCAAACTGTCGTGCTTGGAACGTTCTTTGTACAACCACTTCGGCGACGCTAGTACCGCTGACACAAAGAGAATATAGGAGATACGCCACATCAAATGGTTTATTTCAAATGATTCAGCCTTTTTTGCATTTCACTGTTTCAAATAAGCCAAAGGAATAGCGTGTTTACATAGTCAAATAAGCCATTGTGAATAACGCTTTTGGAGGGGACGTGTGTGGTTGAAAGTTTTCCAAAATAGTCATTAATGGTTAATAGCTTGGAAAAGGACTATTTAGGTCAAATTATACGCATCGTGGCAGTGCGTGTAGGGTATTACTATTGATGGCGGCCTACAAAGGCGTACCCTCTGTTAAATTGCATGACTAATTCAATTTCTCTTATCTTAATGATCATGCTTTCTCTACTATTTTAATTTTTATGGATTAAATCATTTGAAAAATTGCTCATATTTCCAACACATACAGTAGGTCGAAACGCAACGATTTTATTGCTACCAGACCCCGGTGTGGTAGTGTGGCACTGCGTGTAGGAGCACTAGAACTACGACTAGACCCCGGTGTGGTAGTGTGGCACTGCGTGTAGGAGCACTAGAACTACGACTAGAACTATTGATCACGGCCTACGATGTTCCCCGAGAACCTGGACCGTCGCTTTCCAATATGACGTTTTCCAGAGTAGTCTGCAGAACTTTTCTGCAGCAATGCAGTACTACCTTTTTCCGCTTTAACGGAAAACATCCCTTCCCTGAAGTTTCGCACGTATTCCTTCCGCTATCAAGATTTCTTTTACTTGGCTCGTGGTCTGCTTCACGGTTGTTCCTAAGACTGCCTTTCGCAAAATCGCAAGTATATCAGATTAATTTTGGAGATACTCCTCGTTGCCAAACTGTTTCCTACTACATAATCTTGTGACATTACCGTGAAATTCCTGAATCAAAGTTTGGCTACATTCATTTTCCTTCATGTACTACTGTATGAATTAAGTTTCTTGGCTGCGGGCTCGGCTACATGCATGACCAGCCCCAAGAGGTCGGCAGTCCCGGGTGGACAAAACCAACCACGACCAAGACAAGAATTCATCACTGCACTACTTGCTACTGCTCACTGTCACTAGTACAGAACAGGGCATTAGTACCGGTTGTATTGGGCCTTTAGTACCGGTTGTGCAACCGGTACTAAAAGGTCGGGACTAAAGGGGTAACCCTTTAGTACCGGTACCAAAATACAACCGGTACTAAAGGGTCTCCACGTGGGCGCACAGACGCGCGCGACCCTGAGGGCCTTTAGTACCGGTTTTTCATAAAAACCGGTACTAAAGGTTCCTGCTATTTTTGCCCTCCCGCCTATTTTTTCAGGGGGGTTTAGGGTTTCGTTTTTTTCTTTTCGGTGGTTTAGGGTTTCTGTTTTTCCTTGTCGCTCATTTTTTCAGGGTTTCGGAGGAGATCACGTATAAAGTACTCACTACACATATGAAGTACTCATTACACACATAAGGTACTCTCGTTACATATAAAGTACTCATAATTACAATGGAGATCACCGCTAATAACTAGTACATGCATGGAGGGAGTCTATTGTTCGACATAGTGGAATTCACCGAAATCATCTAGGACATGCGTCAGAATGAATCCCGCCAATTCCTCCGCAATAGCTTTCACGCGGTTTTCTGGTAGGAGCTGGCTCCGCTTCCTTTCCAACTTTAAAAGAAGGAGATCAAATCAGTTATGATCGGAACTAAACACAATTGATGGTAGCAAAATAAAAGTTGTGTATGATGTTTACGTACCTCTCGATTTCTTCGACTATTGACTCTCTCATTGACCAAAGTGTGAATATACTCGCAAACGTAGTATCCACATAGTTCCGTCCCCTGTGGTTGTCGCAGACACCACTATACAAGAATATAATTTAATCAAATAATAATCAAGAGAACGATAATGGTATTAGAAAGATACGCAGACCTAGATACGTAGTAGTACTTACAGTGTTAGCCTTGAACTCCAGCTTCTGTGGCCATTCACCGCGTTCTTCCGCGATGAACCTTTTCCAAACCCTGCCCGGAAAAGAAAATGAATTGAGGAGTTATTACTTATACTTTTGATATCCGAAAATGAACGAAAGAGGACGATATAGTGCGATTGAAATTACCTCCTAAGCATTAGACGCACGCTTTTGTAATCATCTTGATTTTTCCTCAATGAATCCCAGACTTCAACTAGTCCTTCCTCGAGTCTAATGATTAGCAGAATGAAGTGGTACCTGCGCACATTTATATACGCAGGTATTCAGAACTCATCAATTACACTTAATATCGGGAAAGCAAAATAGAATGTGTACAAGACAGTAACACTCACCCGAAGTTGTAAGGAAGAAGTATTTCCTTTCTGGTACTTTGTCGCTTAAAACAAGTTAGCACAAGTTCCTCTGTGTCCTTGACATACCAAGGTTTTTCTACGCTCTCCACATTAACTTTATCCGGGTCAATGAACCCAATGTCCCAGATTCCTCCCATTCGGCATTCACGAATCTTCATTCTGCATAATAGCGTACAAAAGAATGTTGTGAGGATAATTACAAGCAATGAACGAGCTGAACTATAAATAATTAAATTACACGAATAAATAACTTACAGACAATAGAGGCTGAGGATAGATTTGTCGAGGGCAAGTTGATTGTACATCTGAAAAAGTTCGGAGAACGCAACCTCCACACCATATTCTCGGAACAAGTGTTGTTCCTTAACTCCCGCCATGAGATATGTCTTCCCTTCTTTTGCGGCGGTCATGTACCAGGTATGCAATTTATATAACTGTGTTGTTAGAGCACTCGGATTTTCGACCAGAGGCATCCCGAGTTCAAATTTATATTTAATTACCATCTCCGCTATGGGGACACCTGTGTCGCCAATGACAACTTCTCCATGCTCGATTTCCCGAGCTTCAGAAGGCACAATGAGCGGGGCGATCGATTGTGCTTCTTGTTCTCCGAGCTGGGCAACTCCTTTCCCGCACGCTTTTTCTTCCTCCTTCTTCTGTGAGGAAAGTACCTTGTCAATACCTCGCTCATAGTCTGAACGGGACGACGGTGGAGGGCAATACAGGTTGTCAACTGTGCGATCTTTTACCTCAGTTGCTATAGTCTTCAGGAGTTCCTTCATGGGGTCAAGTCTTGCCTCCAGTCTTTCCTTTTTTTTCTGTTCAAAAAAGGCTGCAGCCTGGCCTTGTGTCCTCACTTGTAATTCCTCCAAAGTCATCTCGCCTGCTAACTTCTCAGGAGCCTTGACTTCCTTGGTTTTTTTTGCACGTTTCTTGACAGGGGACGACGCCGTGAACAGCTTCCGCTTTGAAAAACTACTAGTGGCCGCAGCAGTCGGCTGACGGGAGGGCGCGGGCGATGGACTCGCGGTGGGGTCCCAATCGTGGGGGGAGGAGGGTGGACAATTCTGTGGTGAATTTCTAACCGGAGGAGTCGGTGGCCTTGGCGCCGAGTCTGGAAACTTGATTAAATTCTTCTTCCATAGAACGATACCAAGTTCGACATCTCCTAGTGTCTTCTCTCCTTCAGGTCCAGGAATTTCAAGCTCTATTGAGTTCATTCCCGGCATAATTTTCTTGACGCTGACACGAGCAAATCCAGCTGGAATCACACCAAAATGGAAGGTTGCTCCAGGTCGATGTGGTAAAGCATAGCCAATCGCCACCGGACAAGTAATGTTCAACATTGGCGCATGTAACTCACAATTTGTCTTCTCCGTGATATCATCCACGGGGTAGTGAGCCGCCGACGGTTCAGCAACTGGAGGAGTCGGTGGCCTTGGCGCAGGATCATCCTGTAGCTGCGTGGAACCCACGCTGCTTTTCCGCTGAGATGGGCAGGCATCGCCGGCAGGATCTTCTACTCGCAGCTGAGATTCCCTTGACTTGGTAATTGAGGCCAGTTGCTCCTGCACAACCTTCAACGAGCGTTCTAACGCAGTAACCCTGTCCGCCTCCTTCTTCTTACTTCTGCAATGTTTTCTGTAAGTTGCAGTGTCCTCCGGAAACCCTTCAAGAAAACCAACCCCGCCTCCTCTACCTCGACATCGTCCCCAGTGTTCTTTATTCCCGAGGGCGAGTGTCAGCTCGTCGTCCTCTCTATCGGGAACATATTGTCCCAACTTGACTAGTTCTATTGCGTCTTTTATCTTTTTTACGACCCTTGTAATTCTTTTCCTCCATTTTCCCTTTGCAACAATCTTCCCTGTTTCCATGTCCAACACTGCCCCATGCGCGAACAACCATAACTTGGACCTGTCGGGCCAGTCATCTGTCTCTGGAGGGATCCCTTCTTGACGCAGCTCGTTTTCATAGGATTCCCACTTAGGCACGGCAGTCTTGTAGCCACCTGAGCCCAAACGATGGAAATATTTCTTCTTCTTAGCATTCAACTTATTTTGGGTCGATCGGGCCACAGCGACGCCCGATTTCCTATACGCCACAAATTCAGGCCAGTCATTTTTTATCTTCTCTAGACGTCCAGTGAATGCTGGAGTTTCGTTCGCATATTTTCTCCACAAAGTGTTCTTCCACTTGTTGAATTGCTGGGCCATCTTGCTAAGAGTCCACTGCTTGACTTTATTCTGCCTACTCGGTGGGAGATCTGCCGGTAGGCTGAAAGAATTCAATATGGACTCCCAAAGGGTATCTTTAATTCTTTGTTCGAGAAATTTTGCGCCAATGTTCTTTTTCTTCGGCTCATTCCATTCTGCAACGGTGATCGGGACCATGTCCCTTACAAGAACTCCGCATTGAGCTACATATTTAGTGCAGATTCCATCGGGTTTCTCCGGTTTGCCTTTTATGCTAACTTCGTCGATCGACAACTTTGCACCATCCGGCAGCTTTAACCCTTTGGTCGGGCCTCGTTTAGGGATTGAGCTAGATGATCCAGACGGCTGAAAGAAAAATGTTTCGTTAATAAGTGCGCATATAAATCAATTAATGCATCTAGCTAGTGATCAACAAGACTTAATATATACCTTGCCGGAGTCGTTTTTAGCTAGTGATCCGGGGTTCTCTTCGTCGTCGTCGTCTCTGAAGTTTTGTAACTCAAGTCCCTCACCGGAGTCGTTCAAACATTTCGCGCTGAAATGTTCGGCGTCTTCTTCGTCGGAATCTTCTCCATCAGAATCTTCTCCGTCGGTATTGGGTCCGGCAGCGTTGTCAAATATTACTTGTTGCATTCGCTCTTCCTTCTCCATATCTCGGATGAAGGGGGGGACATCGGCGATGATGGGGGCGTCGTCCTCCATAGCTCAATGTCACTGCAAAATTTTCAAACTTAGCTAAAATTTCTAACTTAGCTGAAATTTCTAACTTAGCTAAAATTTCTTATACACTAATAAAATAACTTTTCAATATTTCTAACTTAGCAATATTTTAAAAATTTGGCACAAATTGCTAACACATTGCTAACACATTTTAAAAATGGGCAACAACACAATTGCTAACACATTGCTAACACATTGCTAACACATTTTAAAATTGCTAACTTTGCTAACTCAAATTTTACAATATTTGAAACTTTACAATATTTCAAATTTTCGAACTTAGCTAAAATTTTGAAACTTTGCTACTACAATTTCAAACTTAGCAAAATACACATATTTACATATTTACTAGAATAAATTTTCACATATTTACTAGAATTCAAACTTAGCAAAATTTACTCAAACTAAACATATTTACTCATCCTAAATATAAAATTTACTCAACCTAAAATTAATTTACTCACCCTAAAAACAAAAAAAATGAACACTTAATTTACTCAACCTAAAATGCTAATTGAAACAAGAATTTTCATACAAAAATGCTATCTATATTTCTGTTATTTTGCTAAAAACAGTAATAAAAAAAGTAATAACAGTAATAAAAATTGCTACTAAAAAAAAAGTAATTTAAAACTTAACTAAAAACAGTAATAAAAAAAGTAATAACACAAAAATTGCTACTAAAAAAAAATACTTAGCTAAACTAAACTTTTCTACATGGTGCTACTAAACTTTTCTACTACATGGTGCTACAAAAATTGCTACTAAAAAAAAATACTTAACTAATCCGCTGACGTCATGCTGACGTCAGCAATGGTGCGGGCGCGGCAGAGGCCGGCCGGCCAGGAGAGGGAGGGCGTTCGGTGCGGGCTCACCTGGCCGTGGAGAGGGAGGGCGCGGGCGCGGCAGAGGCCAGGAGCGGCGCGGGGGCCGGCGACGGGAGAGGCCAGGAGCGGCGCGGGCGCCGGCGACGGGAGAGAGGCGCGACCGCGCGGGGCCGGGGGCGCGCAACGGGCCGGGAGGGCCGTAGCAGGGGCGCGCGACGGCGGGGGACGCGGCGGAGGCCGGAGCACGGTGGCGGCGGAGGCCGGAGCACGGGGGCAGCGCTTCGCCGGAGCAGGGCCGTAGTGGAGAGAGGAGAGCGCTCGATCGATTTCTGCTAAGTGAGGAAGAAGAAGAAACGGCCGTGCGTTTAAGTACTAAAGGGCTTTAGTACCGGTTGTATATTACAACCGGTACAAAAGACCCCCCCTTTAGTACCGGTTGTAATTTACAACCGGTACTAAAGGCCTTTTTTCGGCGGTTCATTTTTCCCGCGGGAGAACCCCCTTTAGTACCGGTTTCTGTTTACAACCGGTGCTAAAGGTATTTGAAACAAAAATGCAACCGCTTGTTTTCTTTAATTTTTGGTACTGTTTGAAATAATTGAAACAAAATGCAACCGCTTGTTTTCTTTAATCTTTTGCTACTGTTTGAAATAATTGAAACAAAATGCTAAGTTTCAAATTTACTAACTTTCAAATTTACTAAAAATTGCATCGTGTTTAAAATTTTCAACTTAAAAGTTCTAACTTTGCTAACTTAATTGTCTATATTTGATCCAAATTTGACAAACTTTATATCAAATTTAAGTTGAATGTATTCAAATTTCAAATGGATGATTTGAGTAAATTTAAGTTGAATGTATTCAAATTTCAAATGGATGATTTAATTGTCCAAATCTTTTCCTACTGGTTATTTTCAAATTTGACTAAGTTGAATGTATTCAAATTTCAAATGGTTGATTTGAGTAAATTTGACATAGATTTAAATCCATATCATCAAAAAATTGAAACAAAATTGAAAGAAAATGCATGTTACCAACCGGGACTAAAGAATCACACGGATCGTGTGTTTCTTTCGAACGCTTGTGAGCCGTTGGATCAGGGGTGTGTTTCTTTTGAGAGCTTGTGAGCCGTTGGATTTTTAGAACTAGTCCCGGTTGGTAACACCAACCGGGACTAATGTAGTATGCCCAATCAGGAAGAAGCACACGGATCGTGTGCTTCCTTCCAGCGCTTGTGAGCCGTTGGATCAGCGGTGTGTTTCTTTCGAACGCTTCTGAGCCGTCGGATCAGCACTATCACGACCACTTCATAACCCATCCGACCCTATATATAGCCCACCTCAGACAGGTTACTCACTCACGCAAATCATTCCAGCGTCACTCGGAGAGGCATCTTTGGGCAATCAGCGGCAAGACGTCTCTGATGACCTGCGACCGTTCCAAACGGTTGCAGATCATCAGGGACGTCTTGCCGGACGGTTGTAGAACATCAGAGACGTCTTGCCGAACGGCACACAACTAGCGTCTACCCTTGCCACCGAATCCAATGGTTGGATTTAGCCTACCTGATGGCATGTTCCCTGGCATTATTGTGTTCGTCATTGTTCACCGGCCACCTCCTATAGGTCGGTGAACAATGACAACACAACGACGCTGTTGGAAACACAAGCCCTCAGGTAGGTTGAATCCAACCACTGGATTAGGGTGACACAATGATGAATTGCCGAGGAGGTGGGAGTGGTGGTGGTGGAAGTGGTAGCCATGCTCACGACCACGCGATGATCATGCAGCCCTACAGGCCCTACGGTGCATTTGATATGCAGTCACTCACGAGGCACTGTAGGGCTGTATGACGGGGAAACCTTGTGTTTTGGTCTCATTTTTTCAGATCGCTATGTGTCTATGTTGGATACGCCAGCGGTGTATAACAGTAGATGGATGGTTAAATAAGAATGGACCCGAGCAATGTATTATGTTCACCACATAAAGGTTTAATACATTATTACACATCACCAACAACATCCCTAACTAGTGTTCACTTTTTTCTTCGTGTGTGTCCCTTTCTTCTTCTTGCGCCGTAGCCATGGACAATCTTCATCATTTAACACGATGCTTGGGTCAGTTTTCACTTTGAAGGGCGGAATTTCATGAAACTTATTGTAATCTTCTGACATGTCTGTCTTGTCCTCCACTCCCACGATGTTTCTTTTCCCTGAAAGAACTATGTGGCGCTTTGGCTGATCGTATGATGTATCCGCTTGCTTATCTTTTCTTTTTTTCGGTCTGGAAGACATGTCCTTTACATAGAAAACCTGAGCCGCATCATTGGCTAGGACGAATGGCTCGGTGTGGTACCCAAGATTGTTGAGATCCACTGTAGTCATTCCGTACCGCCGGTCTATCTCTACCCCGCCTGACAGGTTGACCCATTTGCACTGAAACAAAGGGATCTTAAAAGAAGGTCCGTAGTCAAGTTCCCATATCTGCTGTATGCAACCATAATATGTGTCCTTTGTCCCATCGTCGTTTGTTGCATCAAAGCGGACACCACTGTTTTGGTTACTGCTCTTTTTGTCTTGGGTTTCCGTGTAAAATGTATTCCCATTTATCTCGTACCCTTGGAAAGTCAATATGGTCGAAGATGGTGACTTGGCCAACAAGTATAGCTCATCTTCAACAGTGCTGTTATTAATGAGATGTGTACGCAACCAACTGCCGAAAGTTTCCATGTGCTTTCCTTTAATCCAGAAGTTAGTCTCCTCCGGGTATTCGGAGCGTAAAATATCCATGTGTTTCACGATATACGGAGCCACCAATCTGGAATTTTGTAGAACTGTGTAGTGTGCTCGAGTGAAAGAATGCCCGTCCATACATGTTGTTGCTTTCTTTCCTAGCGTGCCTTTTCCACGCAGTCTCCCCTCATGGCGCGATTGAGGAACACCGATCGGCTTAAGATCATGAATAAAGTCAACACAAAACTCAATGACCTCCTCTGTTCCATAGCCCTTGGACATGCTTCCTTCTGGCCTAGCACGGTTATGAACGTATTTCTTTAAGACTCCCATGAACCTCTCAAAGGGGAACATGTTGTGTAGAAATACAGGACCGAGAATGGAAATCTCTTCGACGAGGTGAACTATGAGGTGCGTCATAATATTGAAGAAGGACGGTGGAAACACCAACTCGAAGCTGACAAGACATTGGACCACACCCGTACCTAAACTTGGTAGAGTTGCTGGATCGATTACCTTCTGAGAAATTGCATTGAGGAATGCACATAGCTTCACAATGGGTACTCGAACGTTTTCCGGTAGAAGCCCCCTCAATGCAACCGGAAGTAATTGTGTCATAATCACGTGGCAGTCATGAGACTTCAGGTTTTGGAACTTTTTCTCTGCCATGTTTATTATTCCCTTTATATTCGACGAGTAGCCAGACGGGACCTTGATACTGCTCAGGACTTGAAAAAAGATCACCTTCTCTTCTTTGGTAAGAGCGTAGCTGGCAGTACCTTGGTACTTCTCTGGATTCAGGTTGTCTCGTTCGTGCGTACTTTGATGGTCCTTCCGTGCATCCGATGTATCTAATTTCTTCTTCCCATACACGCCTAAGAATTTTAGCAGGTTCACGCAAAGATTTTTCGTCACGTGCATCACGTCGATGGCAGAGCGAACCTCTAGGATTTTCCAATAGGGTAAATCCCAAAATATCGAGCACTTCTTCCACATGGGTACGTGTCCATCAGCGTCTTTCGGAACATTTAGACTGCCAGGACCCTTTCCAAATATTACTTCCAAATCCTTGACCATGCCATATATAACATCACCATCAGGGCGTCTAGGCTTCGTTCGGTTATCTTCCTCACCTTTGAAATGTTTGCCTGCCTTTCTTACGTGATGCTTGTTTGGAAGAAATCGACGATGACCAAGGTACACATTCTTGTTACCTAAATATACACTGTCAGTCTTATCTAAACAGTGCGTGCATGCATTGTATCCCTTGTTTGACTGTCCTGAAATGTTACTAAGAGCAGGCCAATCATTGATGGTTACAAACAGCAACGCTCGTAGGCCAAATTCCTCCTGTTTGTACTCATCCCACACACGTACGCCCTCGTCAGACCACAACTGTAAAAGTTCATCAACTAATGGCCTCAGATACACATCAATGTCGTTGCCGGGTTGCCTCGGGCCTTGGATAAGCAATGGCATCATAATATACTTTTGCTTCATGCACAACCAAGGAGGAAGGTTATAGATACATAGAGTCACGGGCCAGGTGCTATGACTGCTGCTCTGCTCCCCAAACGGATTCAAGCCATCTGTACTTAGACCAAACCTTAAGTTCCTTGCGTCAGCTGCAAAATCCTTGAACTCACTGTCGATGTTTCTCCACTGCGACCCATCTGCGGGGTGTCTCAGCATCTCGTCTTCCTTACGGTCTTCTTTGTGCCATCGCAACAACTTGGCATGCTCTTTGTTTCGGAACAAACGTTTCAACCGTGGTATTATAGGAGCATACCACATCACCTTCGCGGGAACCCTCTTCCTGGGGCTCGGCTCACCCTCAACATCACCTGGGTCATCTCGCCCGATCTTATACCGCAATGCACCGCATATCGGGCATGCATCCAAATTCTCGTACTTCGCACCGCGGTAGAGGATGCAGTCATTGATGCATGCATGTATTTTCTCCACCTCTAATCCTAGAGGGCAGACAATCTTCTTTGCTTCGTATGTATTGTGCGGCAATTCATTATTCCTTGGAAGACTCTTCTTAAATATTTGTAGCAACTCCTGAAATGCCTTGTCAGATATTCCATTCTTTGCCTTCCACTGCAGCAATTCCAGGGTGGTACCCAGCTTTTTCTGGCCATCTTCACAATTTGGGTACAACAATTTTTTGTGATCCTCTAACATGCGCTCCAACTTTGACCACTCGTTTTCACTTCCGCACTTCATCTGTTCATCAAGAATGACCCGACGAAGATCATCATCATCGGACTCATCAACAATGACCTCGAGCTCAACTTCGTCTTCCCCCATTGTAGTATCGCCGTGTTCAGAGAACACAGGATAGTTGTCATCATCCTCTTCTTCAGGGTCTTCCATTATAACCCCTCTTTCTCCATGCTTGGTCCAACAAAAATAATTGGGCATGAAGCCTTCTCGCAACAAGTGGGAGTGTATGGTTCTTACGCTCGGGTAATTCCTCGTATTCCGACATTTATCACATGGACAAATCATAAAACCATTCTTCAGCTTGTTTAACTTAACCACATCGAGAAAACGATGCATGCCATCAATGAACTCGGGACAGCGTCGATCACCGTACATCCATTCTCGGCTCATCTGCATTACATAAATACATTAAAAACCATTACACCAGCTAAATAATGAATAGAGATACGTGACCAAATTAATTAATACAAGTTCATCACATTAAAACCAAAGTAGAGAAGTGCCCAAATGTGATACATAGTTCTCACGAAACATACATCAAACGAAACTAACATACAACTATCTAAAGAATTTAAATCCAACAACAAATGCGATCAGAATCGCAACCAAGGTAACTATTGAACCAACAGCATAATGATACCAAGCCTCTTGACTAATGACATATTTTCTAATCTTTTTAAGCTTGACGCGCATTGCATCCATCTTCATCTCGTTAGCAGCGATGACGTCGGCAAGCTTGACCCCGTGAGCATCGACGATGTCGGCAATCTTCAATTCCAATATCATCTTCTCTTCCAGGCATTGGAGACGAAGATCTTCACTTATCTTCAATTTTGCTTTTAAATCGTTGTTTTCTTTTTCTAAAAACTCGACAATAGGGTCGGCTGGAATTTCCGGTTCAACTACCTCCTAAATAAAAATATATCTATGTCAAGTTGGTCGACATGATTGTTATAACCATGAAACAAAATAAATAGTTATAAAAATATACCACATCGGAATCATAGACCGGACGAGGGCCGACGGGGACGGATATCAAAACCATGACACTATACATATAATAAAACATAAGAAAATTATACAAGAAATAATTATGCATTTAAATCATATAACTAACATTTTTTAAAATAAAAGATAAAAAAAGAGGCTCACCGAGGTGGTGTCGGTGACGGAGCGGCGCGGGCGATCGACGGCGGTCAGGAAGGGGACGGGACGACACTATATAAAACCACAAATTATACTTTAATTTGAGCTCAAAATGCATATAAAACAAATGAAATCCCTAACTTAGGAATTTCATCAAACACCTTGCAAGCACCACCAAAATCAAACTTGCTAAACTTGCACGAAAATGAGCTAAACTTGAAATGCCGGAAGAGAAGATGAAGTTGCTAACCCTTATATATGTAGGTGCCACCAATCTTGGAAGTTGTTGGAGAAAATGGTGGTGAATTTGGAGCTTGGGAGAGCAAAAGAGAGGAAAAATGGAGTGAGTTCGAGCTCAAAATGGTACTGGCTCGGGGTGGAAGAAGGTTATAGTGGCCGGGACCTTTAGTACCGGTTTTTAATACAAACCGGTACTAAAGGTCTGAGCGTGGGGCCACGGACCGCGGCCGCTTGTGCCGGCGGGGGCTCCACCCCTTTAGTACCGGTTTTTAATAGAAACCGGTACTAAAGGTCTGTCTTTAGTAGCGGTTTCTATTAAAAACCGGTACTAAAGGTCCTCGCCGCTGTGCCACAAACACAACCGGTGCTAGTGCCCTCCTTTAGTACCGGTTTTAGTACAACCGGTACTAAATGTGGCGTACCAAAGCCTCCTTTTCTACTAGTGTGTCCTGACCAAACCACAATAGTGCAAAACATGCCTAACACACTTGACCTTCCTTGTTGTTGAATTCCTGAAGTTACTACTGATGTGAAAGCCGATGGAATCTTGGGTGAAAAGTTGAATAATGCTAAGCTAATGCAATGATCAATTCAACCAACATAAACCTAGAAGCAAGGGCAGGCTGCTTGAATCGTCGATACACACCATGCATTTGCCTGTGAAGCAGGTTTTTTCTTCGTCCTCGGAGAATTCCGGTAACCGATCTGTTCAAAATATATCGGACAAATTTAAGAAAAACGATGACATACCGAACGTAGACACGGCGTGCATGTGACGGTAGGGATGCCTAGCGGAGATCGAAATCCCTCCTCTCAGTTTATATTTTAGCACAAACACCATGTTTCTAGTCTCTCTGTTTAGGTCTCCTCAAATGTTTTGGTTCTAGGTACGTAATACTAAGTAATAGTTTAATCTAATAGATATCACAACAATGCATTGTCTTTTAAGCATTGTATTTAAATGAGATTGCATTTACAGATTTCGAACTAATACATGTATGTGATTAGGGAGTAATGGTTTTCTACCTATGATAGCGTTTAAGGATTAGCTAGACTACAACATTACTCTTTTCCTCACTAAATACACCGGCACATCAGCAATTTTCCTTAATAACGTGCTAACGCACTAGCACTCGAAGATGTGGCCTGGTGGTATAAAAGAAAACTGGGAAGCGGCTATAGGTACTGGACTACATGACCTAAGCATAATAGGCTTTAAATAAATTGAATTAAAAAATCGTTTGAAAATTCTCGATCGGTAAAAATATAGATTCTGGTAACCCTAGGTAACGGGGCATACCGTCGCCCTCCGATAAAAACTCTTATCAACAAAAAAAAAACCTTGCTCCACGGTCAACATTTTAAAGGTATTTAATTTGCCCTAGTTTCTAAACAAATCAAACTTGTTTTCTCGCTTTATTCACACAGACACCTATCCAGAACCACGGGACAAATTTCCCTTGGAACCTTTGAATCAGTGAGAAAAGGAGCTGGTTCGAAAAAACATTTTCAGAAATATAGTTCTTAATTGTGGTAGATGACACGGGCAAATACTTTCAAACGAAAAAAGGCCTCAGACAGGGTGATCCGCTATCGCCAATACTATTTAATATAGTGGCTGATATGCTGGCTATCTTGATTGAACGTGCAAAAGCTGACGGTCAAATTGAAGGAGTGATTCCTCATCTTGTAGATGGTGGTCTATCTATTCTTCAATATGCTGACGATACAATTCTTTTTATGGACCATGACATCGAAAAAGCTCGTAACCTAAAGCTGATTTTGTCAGCCTTCGAGCAACTTTCGGGTCTTAAGATAAATTTCCATAAAAGTGAATTGTTTTGTTTCGGCGAGGCTCGAGAAAACGCCGCCTTGTATGCTGAGCTTTTTGGCTGCGAGCAAGGACAATTTCCTATCAACTATTTGGGTATTCCGATTCATTATTGGAGACTTACAAATGCTGAGTGGAAAAGGGTGGAGGAAAGACTTCAATTACGTTTAAATAGCTGGAAAGGCAAACTCTTATCCCTGGGTGGAAGACTCGTTCTCATAAATTCGGTACTAACAAACATGGTACTGTACATGATTTCATTATTCCAATTGCCTAATGGAGTCTTAAAACGATTGGATTATTTCCGATCTAGATTCTTTTGGCAAGGGGATGGGAAGAAGAAAAAATACCGACTGACTAAATGGAGTGTGATTTGCTGCCCTAAAGATCAAGGAGGGCTCGGAGTTCATGACCTTGAGGCCAAGAACAGAGCCTTGCTAGGTAAATGGCTATTTAAACTTTTGTCTGAAGATGGAGTTTGGCAGACCCTTCTTAGGAGAAAGTATGTGGGAGATCAAGCTGTTTCTCAGGTTCTTTGGAAACCTGGCGATTCACACTTCTGGGCAGGCCTCATGGCTACAAAGAATTTCTTTTTCCCACAGGGATCTTTCTCAATTAGGGATGGATCAGAAATCTGTTTCTGGGAGGATAAATGGCTTGGCCATTCTACCCTCAAAGAACAATATCCGGCTCTCTATTCTATTGTTCGAAACAAAAGCGACATGATCGCGAAAGTACTGGGTACTTACCCACCTGATGTTTCGTTCAGAAGAAGTTTACTTGGAACAAGACAAGCATCCTGGAATGCTTTGCTCCTTCGATTGGATTCAGTCTAACTGTCGGAAGGCCCAGATAAATTTCTATGGAATCTTACAAAGAATGGTAAATTCTCGGTTGATTCTATGTATAGAGCTCTAATCCTACCCGAAGTTCCAGTCGATAGCAGGAATAATATCAAAATTTGAAAGATGAAGATACCACTAAAAACTAAAGTGTTTGCGTGGTATCTTCGTCGAGAGGTAATTCTTACAAAAGACAACCTTGCCAAGCGCAATTGGCACAGAAGCAAAAAGTGCGTCTTCTGTCAGCCATCCAGATATGTTCTACCTTACATCCACCACAGTCTGTTGCAAATATTTTTGGCAACTGGTTAAATGGGGTGGATCCTAGGTTTAAACTCTTCAGTAGGGTGGGAGCGATTGCTGTTATTTGGTCGCTGTGGCTATGTAGAAATGACAAGCTTTTTAACGATAAAATGCTACTGTTATGCAGATTATCTATCGATGTACAGCTACGCTACGAGCATGGTCGGCCCTACAGCGTGTGGAGCACCGGGAGTTATTTTTGGAGGTGGCATCGAGACTGGAGGCTGTGTCCAGAGAGTTATTCTCCCGGCATGGATGGCAACATAGTCTACGGATCGATCTACCGTCAGCTTAGGCAAATCTACAATTTCTCATTATGATATGTAATTCGCCTTTTATTCTTTTGTCGAACTGAGTACTCGTGAACTCGTGGCTGTGTGCATCTTATCTATGCAGAGGCCGGGTGTAATGCTTAAAACTCTTAAGTAATAAAATCCCTTTATCTAAAAAAACACTAACCAAAAACACTATAGATTTAATTTACTAGATTTGTTGTTAATCAAAAGGGATTCATCCGGATCCGACAGGTGTACTAGGCGTGGACTTTAATTCCTCGAGATAAAATCAAAGGGGAAGCATAAAGCATGAGTCACTGTATACTTTTGGCTCCGTGTCGGAGGAAGTTCATAATGATTGTGTTAGTTTACATTATACAATGCCGCATAACCCGTGTGCATGCTTGTCCATGCAAATTGTCATTATATAGATGATGATTATCTGCGTAGCTTGGTAGTGTTAAAATATTGCCAAAACAGACACTTACTTGAGCATCTTGAGACTCGTGCACCTTATAGCAAGGTAGTAGGAAATCAAATTAGCTTGTCAAATGGGGCAATGTTTAATTACACTAGTAGAAAAAAGGGATTCAATACCGGTTCCAGAGGGCATTTAATACCGGTTGTGCAACCGGGACAATTAAATCGGGACTAAAGCCCCTCTCCCCCTTTAGTCCCGGTAGTCCACGAACCGGTGTTAAAGGTCTCCACGTGGACGGAGCTGCGCGCGCGCGGGCGCAGGACCTTTGGTCCCGGTTGGTAACACCAACCGGGACTAAAGGTTTCTACTTTTTTCTTTTTGCTTATTTTTCAGGGTTTAGGGTTTCTGCTTTTTTTTCTTTTCGCTTATTTTTCAGGGTTTAGGGTTTCGGAGGAGATCACGTCGATGCACAAAAAAAGAGTTTTCGCACACGTGAAGATCACAAAACACACATACAACTTGGTATATATATGTACACATATAAAGTACTTATTACATGGAGATCACTGCTAGTACATGGAGGGAGTCTATTTTTCGATAAATTGGAATTCTCCGGATTCAGGTATGACCTGCGTAAGGAAAAATCCCGCCAATTCCTCCGCAATTTCTTTTACGCGGTTTTCTGGTAGGAGCTGGTTCCGCTTCCTTGCCATCTTTAAAAGAAGGAGATCAAATCAATTATGAAGGAAACTAAATACAATTGATGGTAGCAAAATAAATTTGTGAATGATGTTTACGTACCTCTTGATTTATTCGACTATTAACTGTCTCATTGACATTCATGTGAATGTACTCGCAAACGTAGTATCCACATAAATCCGTCCGCTGTGGTTATCGCAGGCACCACTATACGAGAATAGAATTCAATCAAATAATAATCAAGAGAATGATAATGGTATTGAAACTAGAATTAGAGAGATACGCGGACCTAGGTACGTAGTACTACTTACGTTGTTAGCCTTAAACTCCAACTTATCTTTCCATTCACCGCGTTCTTCTGCGATGAACTTTTTCCAAACCCTGCCTGGCAAAGAAAATGAATTGAGAAGTTATTACTTACTTTGATATCAGGAAATGGACGAAAGAGGCCGATATAGTGCGATTGAAATTACCTCTTGAGCAATATACGCACGCTTTTGTATTCATCTTGATCTCACCTTAATGTGTCCCAGACTTCAACTTCTCCAAGATCGATTCTAATGATTAGCAGAATAAAGTGGAACCTGCGCACGTTTATATACGCAGTTATTCAGAACTCATCAATTACACTTAATATCGGGAAAGCAGAATAGAATGTGTACAAGATAGTAACACTCACTTAAAGTTGTAAGGAAAAAGTATTTCTTTTTTGGTACTTTGTCGCTTTAAAAACATTAGCAAAACATACTCTGTGTCCTGGGCATACTGTTCTACGGTGACTTCATGAACTTTATCCGGGTCAATGAACCCAATGTCCCAGATTCCTCCCAGTCTGCATTCACGAATCTTCATTCTGCATAATAGCGTACAAAAGAATGTCGTGAGAATAATTACAGGCAATGAACGAGCTTAACTAAAGAATTAAATTACACAAATAAATCACTTACAGACAATAGCAGCTGATGATAGATTTGTCGAGGGCACGTTGATTGTACATCTGAAATAGTTCGGAGAACTCAACCTGCACAGCATATTCTCTGAAGTAGTGCTGTTCCTTAACTCCCGCCATGAAATAGAATCTCCCTTCTTTTGCGGCGGTCATGTACCAGTTATGCAATTTCCATAACTGTGTTGTTAGAGCATTCGGATTTTTGACCAGAGGCTCCCCGGAAACATATTTATATGCCACCTCAGCAATGGCGTAACCTGTATTGCCATAGATTTGCTGAGCAACAATATTGTCGTTGTAGAGAGCCGCCTTATCAGAAGGCACAATGAGCGGGGCGATCGATTGTACTTCGTGTTCTCCGAGCTGGGGAACTTTTTTCCCGCATTTCTTTTCCTCCATCTGTGAACTATGTTGCTTGTCAATACAGCGCTCATAGTCTGAAAGGGGCCTCACTAGAGGGATATATAAGTTGTCAACGGTGCGATCAAGTGTCTCCCTTGGTATATTCTTCAGAATTTCCTTTACGGGGTCCTGTCTTTCCTGTTTTTTCCGTGCAAAAAAGGCTGTCACCTCGGCACGCGTGCTCGCGGCAAACTTGAACTCCAATTTCATCTTCTCTTCTAAGTATTGGAGACAAAGATCTTCACTTCTTTTCAATTTTTCTTTCAAATCATTGTTTTCTTTTTCCAAAAACTCGACAATAGGGTCGGTTGGAATTTCCGGTTCAACTACCTCCTAGATAAAAATATATCTATGTCAAGTTGGTCGGCATAATTTTCATAAACACGAAATTAAACAAATATATAGTTATAACAAACAATCGTACCACATCCGAATAATAGAGCGGACGAGAGCCGGTGTGGACAGATGTCAAAACCATGACACTGTATATAACAAACAATTATACAAATAAGAAAATTATACAAGTAATAATTATGCATCTAAATCATACAACTAAGATAAAAACAAGAGGCTCACCGAAGTGGTGTCGGTGACGGGTGATACGTGCATTTTATATCATCATTTATACAACTTTTAGTATCATATTAGAATGTTATTTGCATTGTTATATCATTGTTTTTACATGTTTTAGAGGATTTATGGGACTTCCATACAAAGGCCCTATTTTTGGTATTTAATTTCTGGGAGGCAGAAAACCTCCTTTTTCTTGTCTTTAATGTTTCAGGAGCTACAGGGACTCAAATAATAAAAGGGAAAATACCCAGCTGGTTTTTCATCGGGAGAAAGGCAGAGGGAAGAAGACTGAAGAGAGGAGAGCCACGAGGCCCAAAAGGGGTGGGCCCACGCGGCCCAAGTACCTGGCCGCGTGGGACCCACCAAGTGGGGCCTCGGGAACCTCCTCGCCTGGGGCTTTTTATCGACGCCTTCGTCCTCCCCGAAAAGTGACGCCCTAATTTTTCCAAGTCCATCCGAGGCCGCGGCGGCGGCGAAACTCCTGATTCCCTCCGAGGGGATCAGATCCTGCTGCTCCGGAGCTCCGGAGAAGGGGGAAATTATCGTCATCGTCATCACCTCTCCTCCTTGGCGTGGGAGGAGGCCTCTACACCATCACCATCACCAAGACCAGCACCATCTCCATCATCATCTCCGTGATCCACTCCGTTCCCCTCGTAGTTTGAGAGTTGCTATACCCTAGATACTTGTCTTGTGCTACTATTCATGTTAGTGATTGAGTACTTGTCATTATTTGGTGGTGAAGTTATATTTTCAGATTGTGTTGTACCACTTATGCCACTGAATATTATCATGTTTGCACGTTGTGAGTAGTTCCCATATGTTCCTGAGGGCATAGGATGAATTGGCAATGATTTATATATAACATGTGTTGGTATTTTGTCAAGAGTTTATCTTTTATGTGATTCTATGATGGTGTTATGCAATCGTCGACTGCACAACACTTCAGCTTTATGGGCTCATAGGAGAACACCGTAGTATAATGAATTGAGGGAGACTTGGGAGGACATGTAAACCTGGGACCGAATCATGAAATTATATTATGAGGGTATTAGTATCGGGGACCTTAGAGTGTAATGCTATGGTGGGACTTTATGTCTTAATAATTCTTGTGCAGTCATTTACTTGGCCACATGATCCATCATAAGGGGTTGTAGTTTATTTAGCTATACCTAATAATGGCTCCGTCCAAAGAAGATTAAAACTTGACAAGATATTCAACGTGTTGTTTAATAAATCTCTATGCCTAGCAATATCCATGCCGCCCTCGGAACGTTTTCCACATATAAGTTACACATCACTTGAGCTTGTCCTCTTGCACATAAGAGGATTGGGTTTTCTCTCTTTGAGAGTTTTGACTTGCTACTGTTTATTTACTGCATTGCAACTATACAACCAAAAATACCAAAAACACTTGCATATTTTATTGTTTTATTTATCAATCTTGCTAACCAATACCTTCAGCTCCTCGTGGGTTCGACAACCTTTTCTGATTGAAAGGTACTACAATTGGTCTCCTGCACTTGGGAGTCATCAACGGGGCGGCGCGGGCGATCGACGGCGGTGAGAAAGGGGACGGGACGACACTATAAAAAACCACAAATCATACTTTAATTTGAGCTCAAAATGCATATAAAAGAAATGAAATCCCTAACTTAGACATTTCATCAAACACCTAGCTAGCACTACAAAAATCAAATGAGCTAAACTAGCAATAAAATGAGCTAAACTTGAAATGCCGGAAGAGAGGATGAAGTTGCTAACCCTTTGATGCATGCAAAATGCATACATGAACTTTGCATTATTTTACTTATATTCCAGTCATATTTGCATCATATAAGGGTTATATCACTGTTTTATAATGATTTTGGGAATATTTGGTATGTTTCCTATTTTTATGGAATTAACCCTGCACAGTTAGAAAACCCTGTTTTCTATATTTCAATGTTTCAGGGACCCAAACGACGTCCAAATGACCTAATATTTTACGGGCATCAGTTTTTGGAAGGAACAAAGCGTAGGAGCCAAGGAAGCGCACGAAAGGAAGTCGGAGGCCGAAGTTGAGTGGGCCCACACGGCCAGGTACCTGGGCCGCGTGGGACCCCCACTTTTGGGCCTCGGAGCTCCGTTGCCGTCGATCTTTCCTCCACCGACTCGGTTTTGACCTAAAACCGACTATAAAAATAGCCCCCCGACGTTCTCTGGAAGGAGCGCCGCAGAAACACAGAAACACCGAAACAGAGACCTGGAGCTGCAGATTGGAGGGGGAAAACTCCGGCGGGGCGCTGCCGGCGTGGTCTCCATCTTCTCCAACGACTTCTCCACCGTCTCCATGATGAAGAGGGAGTAGTCCACCTCTGGACTATGGGTTTGTGGAAGTAACTTATGTATCTCTCTCTCTTGAGCTTCACTAATTAGTACCGTATGAGCTGCTGAACATGATTACGGTCATCTATGTAATACCTTTGTGGTGGATCTTTTTATGAGTTAATATATGTTTGAGATTGCAATGGTTTTGTTTCAGTTATGAAAGTAGATGCATATTATGTACCCCGTTCTTATTTACTTGTCATGATCAAGCATGTTTATGAGAGCGTGTGAGGGGGAACGTGTGCATTAGTTGGAGTAACGGGGGTGGCTAGTGCAGTGAACGTGAGAGAAAGTTCTGCGATCCACTTGGGTATCTCTACCTTACTTTGTTGCCTCACTAGGGATAAAAAGAAATACCATGCTACCGGAGATGTGGGTGTGACCATTGCCACTTCCTCCATGACTAGATCTAGCATGTTCTTATTTTAACTTCATGTCATGATACTTATTGCTATACTCTGAGTTATCTTAATTACTGAGGTGTTATGATTTAGTTCGCATCTTGGTGGAGTATAAGAGAGACTAATAACCAAAAGGTCTCTATGTTAGGACGTGATGCCCATATAATTATAACTTGTCATTAAACTGTTGTGTTGCAATCTCATATGTCAACTCTAGTGTTCCATTGTCTACCACTTTATTAAAGAGAGAGTGCATTTGTGAAACCATGAACCCCGGTCCATTTTTAATCATAAGAAACACCTTTCCAACCACTTTTACCACTTTACCATTTTCTGCCATTTAAAAATCCGAAAATACAAAAACACTTTTACATCTTGCATTCATCATATAAAACCCAAAAATATCATTTATCATTGCTACCACCATCCTTGCATATTTATTTACCACCATTGCATATTTATTTCTTGTTTGCATTGCATATTATCTTGATATCATTCTCACACCTTGTGCTTGACAACCACTAGGTGAGGTTGAGGACCAAAACATTTACTTTGTTTTGTAGGTAACCAAAAGAAGGATAGGAAAGATAAATCTTCACTACTGATTCCCCGAGAGTTCGATATTAAACCCTCGAGTCACCCCTCGTGGGGAAAACACGTCTTCCACTTACTACACACTCTGCACTTGGAGTCTCAACCTAACCCATATTCTTTTGACGCAGGTAACTACGTCATCGGGTATCAAGACTGTTTTCTGGCGCCGTTGCCGGGGAATCATTGCTGAAAGGTTTATCCAAGGGTCCCCTGCACTAGCTCTGTTTTCTGGCGCCGGGTTTATCCAAGGATATCTCACCAAGTCAACTTCATCACCAACTTGTGCTAACACCTAAGCTTGGGGAGGTTGCACCTACGTGAGCATCATCTTATCCATCTTTACCTTCAAAGCAATTTATCTTGTTTTGTCATTGTCTTGCATTTTTAAGTTCGGTTTGCATATTTATTTTCAGTTTTGCATTTTGTGTTGCATTTGTTATTTCGGTTTGCATCATTTAGTGTCATTTTATTTTCAGTTTTGCATAAAAAATTAAAAAACACATAAAAACTTGCATAATGGAAAAGAGAACCTTCTGGCCATTTAGTGTTAAGAACTTTCCTCAAGATATGAATATCCCTGTTGAGAAATGTGAGGTAGATCCTAATATCATGAAAGCAATTTATGAATACCGTTTTTATGGGAAACCAAAAGAAGATCCATACCTCATCTTAAGAAGTTTAATGAAAGGTGCAAAATGTTAAATTTGAGCCATGCTAATATTAAAATTAAGCTTTTTCCTTACTCCCTAGGTGGAAAAGCCTTAGATTGGATATTGAGATGGCCACCTGGAAATTTTAGCACTTGGTTTAATTTAAAAGCTGCATTCATTGAAAGATTTTGTTCCACTGAAATTTTGCAATCTTAGACAAATAGTTATCACCTTTAAACAAGAAGAGGATGAACCTTTGATAAAAGCATGGGAAAGGTTTAAAGGGATAGCCTTTGGAATGGAACATGGTCTTAGAGATTGGATTCTCATGGATATATTTTATAGAGGATTGTCTGAAACCTCTAAGGTCTTTTTGGATAATGAATGTGATGATTCTTTTATGAATACTGCTGCCAATCATACCCACTATCTACTTGATGGCCTGCTTTTGGAAGTAAGAATTAAAGAAAGTCTAGAAAAGGCCCAAGTACCTGAAGATGTCTTTGATGACCGTTATGAAATATTTAACCTATATAATAGGGAAAGAAAATTGAGGAAGTTAAAATGCTTAGTGAAGTCAAGGAACCATTGCTTGACTTAGAGAATTGTAGCTTGCATGAATTAATATCTATCTTACAAAAATTTGCAAGTGATCCTTCCATCAACTCTAACCAAGCTGGTTTTGGTTCTTATATTGCTAATCATGTCTTAAAGAAAAGATTGCTAGGTACAACCAAGAGGCTATGATACCACCTAAGCTTGGGGATATATGGATTCCCAAAGTCCTAGTAACCATTGGAAAAGAGACACACCATGCTATACTTGATCTAGGATCTAGTGTCTCTGTTTTATCTAAAGAACTATATGAATTACTTGAATTGAAAAATCTTGAAAAATGCTCTATTGAACTTGCACTTGCTGATGATTCCATTAAACATGCTTTAGGAAAAGTAAGTGATGTTATGGTAGAGTTACATATGACATTTGTGCCTGTTGATTTTCTAATCATGGATATGGGGAATAAAACCTCTAGTCCAATTATTCTTGGAAGACCTTTTCTTCGTACACAGGTGCTATCATTGATTCAAAAGAAGGGAATGTGAAGTTTCAGTTTCCACACAAGAAGTGCATGGAACACTTCCCAAGGAAGAGGGCACATCATTCAAGCTCCCTCATGAGCTTCGTCCTCTATAAACATCAAGTAAGAAGCCTAGCTATATGGCTATAAAGAAAGCGCTTTACGGGAGGCAACCCGGTTGTTTTTATTTGTGATTTTCTTTGTGTCCTCTTGCTGTAACAAGAGACTTTGTTTATAGTTTAGTTTCTGGAATTTTTAATAAAGTGCCAAGTTTTACTCATTTTGGTTTGAAGAAGTTGCTTATAGCGTTCGGAGATTTTATTCCTGCACGAATCTGTGCACGGTATGATTTTTAATTCTTATTCTGTAACTCCGAATGAGCTCATATTTGAACTGTAGTTGCAACTTTTCATCCTCTGTATGCATGAATTTTTCGGAATTTTTGACAAAGTTAAGTAGGGTAGAAAAATACGTTTTGCTGCTGCTGTTTTTCTGGACAGATTCTGTCCCATTTTGTTTGATGCATGCTTTGAACTTTTAACTTGAATCTTTTTGATCCAATTGAGTTTATGAGTAGGCATACAACATTATACACTTTCCATATGAATTTTTGTTCAAGGATTATATGCAGCAAGAAATCTATTTGTTTATCACTACTAATGCACCCCACAGAAAAGAAATGGGAGAAACGGTGTTTTGAAGTTTTTTCACAGGGATTAGAGGAGATGCACCAAGAGCTATCCAAGGATGGTGAAGACCATAAGCTTGGGGATGTGAAGACAACCCCACTGGACCTACACACTCTCGGTTTGCACACGTCTAACTTCTGTTTTTCGATCGAAACACTTTATCGCATAAACTTGGAGCGTCTTTTTGTTTGTTTTGGTTTGATTTTTATTTTGTGAGACCACCACACTATCATTTATATATGAGAGAGCTACTGGAAATTTGGGTTGATTTATGTTGGATGCTATTATAAGATTGGGAAAAGGGATGTTGGAGTTGATTTTAAAAGATACATATAGTTGCATGATTCATGAGCTTGTTAATGAGTAATAATTTGCAAGTATTTTATCAAGAGCTATCTTTTATTCATGTTTTGATGCTGAATGTTATTTTACTTGTTTAACATGGATTGGTTAGTTCTATGGACACTCATGCATGCATTTAGATGGTCAACTTTCTCCCTCTTGCTAGCCCAAAAATTCCAACAAGTAAAAACTTGTTTCCAACACCTTCAACCAAAGTTTTTCCAGTGAGTCCACCATATCTACCTATTAGCTTTATGCTATTCCGAGTATGTTTATCATGATATTTGTGTTATCTATACCTCTGAATGAAAATGCTTATGTTGTTGATTGTTATGGGAAAAGTTGGTTATAGAGCTCTCTCGAACTTGATGCACACTTTACTTTCATTGCATAGATAAAACATGACCCATTGTGATTAAAATTATGATGTTGTGGGCTTGACAAATGTCTTTGGTTGAGAGTTAGCTCATATGTGCTGTCACATGGCAAGCTTTCAACATGCACTTCATTTCATTTAGTTGATATCATGTACTTTTGTTTATGGATGCTTACCATGGGTGAAATAAATGTGGAAATGAAGTAGGTTTAAATGAGTTTGTATAAATGGTTAGAGAGACGCCTGGGCCGCTAATCTAAGCCATGCATCATTCATGGTGGAAATTTACTTACATGCTATGGTGAACCTTCTGTGATACACCTTACAATAAAAAGCTATCTAATGGTAAATAAAAAGGGTGTTGAGATTGTTCATTGTGTTTGTTTGTCTTGTCATTTTGATATGGGCTTGTTCCATATCCTGGGACAAGAGGTACCCCAGTTGACGCTCTTAATGATACTATTATTACTTACAATGATATTTAACTTGAACTTGCTTTGTTTCCCAAGTTGAGTAACACATGGAGTAGGTACTTGTATTCAAGGGGCATGAGACTTTCAACCTGTACTTTGTCAAGCACACTACTCATATTTGCTTTCACTTTAAACTTAATCATTCAAGATGCTATGATAGGGGAATGAGAGCTTGACACCAAGGATTACCACATTACAATCATTAACTTAAGTAGAGAAGTTCAGAAGTTAGATGAAACTTATTCATGCTTTACCTCTACTCATATATATCTTTCCAAAGTGTCCACCTTTTATATTCAGATTTTCATCAATACTCTATGGCCATTTTAGGATATTCTTTCTTCTCATTATGCATACACTAGCACAGTGGCCCGCGCACATGCGCGGGCAACTCCTTGGTGGTCTTTTATAAATTATTATATGGTCCATAAAGTGGAATTAATTCTATACAACCAAATAAAAACATCTTGAGGGCCTTTTGAATAAAATATATGATCAGTGTAAATAATTATCCAGAACCTAATAAAAGTTGGCATATAACCGAATCCTAAGAGGGAACGTGCATTTCTAATAATTATTTGTTCAATATTTATTAATTTTATATAAAGATTGGCAATGACCTTTTTTCCCTGGCTAGAGCACGGTGGCATTTCTTAGTCAACCGATTTTGACTTGGTTACTGCACATCTCCTTAATTTAAAACGCCAAGGATCCTACTCGATGGTTCAAAAGAATCTTTGAATTCACCTAACTCAATTTATATGCTCAACTGATCTTAAACTATTGATTTGAATTTTAAATGTGATATATATAGTTTTAAATTTCACGGATAATTAACGAAAAATTGGATTTGGTAAAACTCAGTGGCATGAGATAGAACTAAATTCCAGTCGACTTTTCTGCCGTTTGATTTGCATATTCCTGCTGTTATAAGAGTTGAACATGAGTTTTTATTTGTTTGATTAAGTGGCCTGGTAGATTAATAATTAAACAACATTACCTTTGTTCAACTCTCTTTCCTCAGATGTCCACATTTTCCCCATTTCTCACCGTTCCATTTCCCTTTCTTGTCCACCGCTGGTCACCAAATCTGCTTTTCTCCGTTTTCCTTGAAATCCACCAAAATCAGATCTCCGACATACTCCCTCCTGTGCAAATGGAGAGACTATAAATGAAGCATTAGGTACTGCAGTTGGAGGACCATGGCGGATGACCAGCTGAAGACGGCAACACCTTCGATCCGACCAGGAGCGTAAGGCTTGGCCGCAGGTTGACATATAAAATTGATTAGATTTTACCTTAAAATGCAAGTTGACATCGACCCAGGAGTAAGAAACAGAGGTCCTTCTGAAAAACTAAAATAAAAGGCAGTCAATTATTTCCAGAGAGATAAAGTAAATCAAAAACTGCTCACAACGTTCGGTATTTATAAAGCATAGTTTGTGACACATGCCAAATCATGGAATAAGCAATCGTAGTCAAAAGAATCATATTTTACTAACTCCCTCCTTCTAGACGCACTGCTTGTTTACATTCCCAATGATGGGCAGAAGCTTGTTTTTTATAAGAACCTTTCCTGAAGTTTTATATTATCATATGAAAATATGACCCTAAGCATTAACTGCAAGATTCTTGCATTGGAAAATATCAATTAATACATAGAAATTGAAATGGAAAAGTTATCATGGACATGCGTTTTGTGAAGGATGAAATTTTGATTTATTTGAAGTGCATAAATACAATACCTCAAATGTCCAAGATCCAATTGGTAGGAGCGAAGATTTGCCAACTCTGAAACTTGCCATGTTACTGGTCTACCTTTGAGTTGCACCTTTTTTTATCTATAAGCTGTAATAGAAAATAGGAAGCCTACTCGGACATGATTCAAAATATTATATAAACATATTTTCTTGTACCACTACAACCCGCACACATTTGCTGCCTCCTAATCCTTACAGTTTTACCAACCCAAAACAACAAATACTTGCCTGCTAAATCGGTTTGCGATCTATAATTTATCTCTAATGCCAGACTCAGACTAAATCTTCCTATGCTCTCTAAAATTGCATTAACTGTATTTCAGATCATGGGTCAGTCATGGTAGAGAGTCGCAATAATAAAGAATTAACATTAAAAAAATCTCTCTGGTTCGAAATAGACTTAAAACAATCCAGAGTAATTTCTATTGATTTTGTAGACCAGGATGTTGTACCAGGAATCACTGAAGATTGTTTGAGATCATCCAACATTAGAAATACTATATCCACAGCGTCGTATTAGTATATAAAAAGGAAATTTATATGAAGAAACCTGCAACAAAATATGTAAACACAATGTATATTCATGTTAGCACGTGGGACAAATTTCAATCACAGTCATATAATGCACCACATCAATAAAATAATTTACTCCCTGACGATTCAGTTAATGGAATATAGTGCTCAAGTGAAGACAGAAATTCATACCAGCCTAAGATTTTAGTACTGTATCTTGTTTTGCTCCAAACCATATTAAGATTTGACTATGGAAGCATTTGCATGATGAGCCGCCGCGGACGTGCCGGTAAGATCTCGCCAGCATGCTCGTTGATGACTTGATATTCTTCTGCAATCTGTAGGTTTTATGGATACAAATTTAAGTATATAAGTACTGTCAGTATATATGTTGCAAGAGATGAAGCATGTATGTGTGCACATTAATCTGATGAACTTCAGTCGTGATAAAGTTGCTTGCTTAAAAAAATACTATTTACATCATTGGTGCT
Organism: Poa pratensis; assembly: GCA_947311845.1. Lineage (NCBI taxonomy): Eukaryota > Viridiplantae > Streptophyta > Magnoliopsida > Poales > Poaceae > Poa > Poa pratensis. Next base: position 34,881,725 of record CAMZMU010000117.1, read on the forward strand.
ATTTTCTAACGGTCAAACTTACACGTACCTGTTTAATCTCACCGGCCATTGTGAGACGGTGGCCGACAACGTCGAACCACTGTATGACCAGGCTATCGTGCTGCTCCATACAAACAAATGAATTACTGCTATGTATTATCAAACTTAGCACGTACATGGTCTGAAGAAAGCCGGCCTGACCTGGTTGATCCCAATAACGGCCATTGTAACATGGTGGCCGACGCCATCGAACGACTATAATCGCCACGCTGCCGTGCCGCTCCCATACAAAAAGATGAATGAATACAGCTAACTGTGGCAACTGCATGTCCGTATACGTCAGCTGCGGCATCGTCCGTATCGATCGACCTTGTTGTCTTGTTCTAGCTAGTTAGCATGTCTTGCTTCTTCAGCATCTGAAACACGTAGCAAATAATCAGCAGAGCTCAATCGCTCATAGATTCCCATCCTATTTTCCGGTGGCTCATTGGCTGGCTATGACACCAATCACGTAAAGGTTCAGGCTTGAGGGCAACGGTGCTTCTGGGAGTTTGCTTGTAGGCAGGCGCTCGATCGGAATTTGCCAGCTCGGCCGCCGATGGAGGGCGCGACCATGCAAGCAGGTCATATGTGGCCGGCGGCGCACTAAACTATTCTTTTCTCGTATGGTGAGGGAAGGAACCCTAATTTAATTCTAAACCGCAAGGACGAAAGGTTATTCCAACATAATGGCAATGGTGGGTAATTTTACTCCAATCAACTTTTTTTTGTTTAGATCCATTGGTTGAGATCAGTTATTTAATTAAACTAACGGTCAGATGTTTCTGATTTTTGTGGTAATTTCTAGAGTAATTCTCTAATTTCTGGTTAGCCCATAATCTACTTTTAATATATAATAGATGTGGTCCATATTACTTTCTTTTATGTTACACTTTGTGAATTATCATTGAACATCCTTGCATTGAATACTTGATATCACTTCATAAACTATCTTGCATATTGCTACTCCTTTTAAGAATGAATCTTTTGACTCTACGTAGCAATAGTAATCATCTTTGATATCCATTGATAGTATTAAAATGGAAAGTACTTGTTAGTTTTATCACCTTCATACTCGAGGACGAGTATTGGTTAAGCTTGGGATGTTGATGCATGTAAAATGCATACATGAACTTTGCATTATTTTACTTATATTCCAGTCATATTTGCATCATATAAGGGTTATATCACGGTTTTATAATGATTTTGGGAATATTTGGTATGTTTCCTATTTTTATGGAATTAAACCTGCACAGTCAGAAAACCCTGTTTTCTATATTTTAATGTTTCAGGGACCCAAACGACGTCCAAATGACCTAATATTTTACGGGCATCAGTTTTTGGAAGGAACAAAGCGTAGGAGCTAAGGAAGCGCACGAAAGGAAGTCGGAGGCCGAAGTTGAGTAGGCCCACGCGGCCAGGTACTTGGGCCGCGTGGGACCCCCTCTTTTGGGCCTCGGAGCTCCGTTGCCGTCGATCTTTCCTCCACCGACTCGGTTTTGACCTAAAACCGACTATAAAAATAGCCCCCCGACGTTCTCTGGAAGGAGCGCCGCAGAAACACAGAAATACCGAAACAGAGACCTGGAGCTGCAGATTGGAGGGGGAAAACTCCGGCGGGGCGCTGCCGGCGTGGTCTCCATCTTCTCCAAGGACTTCTCCATCGTCTCCATGATGAAGAGGGAGTAGTCCACCTCTGGACTATGGGTTTGTGGAAGTAACTTATGTATCTCTCTCTCTTGAGCTTCACTAATTAGTACCGTATGAGCTGCTGAACATGATTACGGTCATCTATGTAATACCTTTGTGGTGGATCTTTTTATGAGTTAATATATGTTTGAGATTGCAATAGTTTTGTTTCAGTTATGAAAGTAGATGCATATTATGTATCCCGTTCTTATTTACTTGTCATGATCAAGCATGTTTATGAGAGCGTGTGAGGGGGAACGTGTGCATTAGTTGGAGTAACGGGGGTGGCTAGTGCAGTGAACGTGAGAGAAAGTTCTGCGATCCACTTGGGTATCTCTACCTTACTTTGTTGCCTCACTAGGGATAAAAAGAAATACCATGCTACCGGAGATGTGGGTGTGACCATTGCCACTTCCTCCATGACTAGATCTAGCATGTTCTTATTTTAATTTCATGTCATGATACTTAATGCTATACTCTGAGTTATCTTAATTACTGAGATGTTATGATTTAGTTCGCATCTTGGTGAAGTATAAGAGAGACTAATAACCAAAAGGTCTCTATGTTAGGACGTGATGCCCATATAATTATAACTTGTCATTAAACTGTTGTGTTGCAATCTCATATGTCACATCTAGTGTTCCATTGTCTACCACTTTATTAAACAGAGAGTGCATTTGTGAAACCATGAACCCCGGTCCATTTTTAATCATAAGAAACACCTTTCCAACCACTTTTACCACTTTACCATTTTCTGCCATTTAAAAATCCGAAAATACAAAAACACTTTTACATCTTGCATTCATCATATAAAAACCCAAAAATATCATTTATCATTGCTACCACCATCCTTGCATATTTATTTACCACCATTGCATATTTATTTCTTGTTTGCATTGCATATTATCTTGATATCATTCTCACACCTTGTGCTTGACAACCACTAGGTGAGATTGAGTACCAAAACATTTACTTTGTTTTGTAGGTAACCAAAAGAAGGATAGGAAAGATAAATCTTCACTACTGATTCCCCGAGAGTTCGATATTAAACCCTCGAGTCACCCCTCGTGGGGAAAACACGTCTTCCACTTACTACACACTCTGCACTTGGAGTCTCAACCTAACCCATATTCTTTTGACGCAGGTAACTACGTCATCGGGTATCACCCTTGTATAGGTAGGTGCCACCAATCTTGACAAATGTTGGAGAAAAATGGGGTGAAATCGAGCTCGGGAGAGGAAAGAAAGAGTAAAAAAATGAAGTTGTGCTCGAGCAGGAAAAATGGAGCTGGGCTCGGGTGGAAGAAGATATATAGGGGAAACTTTAGTATTACGAACCGGTACTAAAGATGGGCCTTTAGTACCGGTTCGTATTACGAACCGGTACTGAAGGGTCTCGCCGTGGGGCTCCCCACTGCAGCCGCCTGCCCCCAACCCTTTTGTCCCTGTTGGTATTACCAACCGGGACAAAAGGCCCCACAACAACTGGGACGGCTTCCGGCCGGCCGTCTCGCCTCTGGAACCGGTACAAAAAGGCCGCACCGAAGCCCCTTTTTCTACTAGTGTTAGCTCGTTGTTAGCAATTTCCAATGATTGCTACGAGCTATTTTTCTCTTTTAATTTGCGTGGTGGTCCTGACGTGTATATGGTCTGCATTAGCTTTGCTAAGCACCAAGTAAAGTGTTTTCGATATAAGAATTCTCCGTTTCCTCGTAATCGAACATGCCCTAGAACCAAATGCAGACTACACACCTAGAAGAAGAGCAAGGGACAGAAATGTGTACCTGTGTGGGAACTTCTCGATTCAACCAAGAACCGTCGTCTCTTTCCTGCTGGAAACATGCAGGTACAGAAGTAAGCAATGATTCTGCTAATCGACGACTCACCATTGCGCGGCGTATTGGCCTAAGCAAACCTTGTAACCCATTTGACCTTCTCGATGATGATGGATTGTAAGGTGGAGATGTGTCGGATAACACACTGTCGTTCTTTTCATTCCATACAGAGTTCAACATCACAACTGAAAGTACAAGGAAAATAAAGGTCTGCTAGTGCTAGGATAACAACACAAACATTCACAACAAGAATGAAAACAGGATCGATACAACTCCGCATGTAGTAACACTTAACGGCTCGAGATAGGTGGCGTGCTGCCACCAGGAAATTCTCGAGCATGCCGTCGAGTATAGCTACCAATCTTTGACGTCTTGTTGTTGTTATTGCGCTGTAATTGTGAAGATGGGAGTTTTGCAAGCTAGAGAAGGCATTACATTTTTCACGGTCTTTATCGATTTTTTTTTTTTTACATTTTCACGGTGAAGAAGACAAACGAAGCAGCATATATGCACAGACTGAGATAATCGATCGATGTCGACCGCGTCCGACACACGACATTCGCAGACAAATATTATTCTCTAAAGAAAAGAAGGAACGCTCTTGCTTAAAAACTAAAAGCAGCCAAAGTGCACGCGCGGCGCTCTCTCTGAAGTCCCGTCCATGCTTATCGGCACCTCAGTTGTGTCCCAAAAGCCAAACCAGCGGCTGCATGGATACATATGTAATGTTTAAACGTGCAGCAGTAGTGATCTGTTATAACAAGTTCTGACGATCTACTTCTTTCCTGGACTAAATAAAATCTTTCAGCTGCAAGATGAAGCTGAAGGTCTTTGGAAAAGAGTGCAAAGGAGCAATTAAAAAGGAGAGGGCAATGCATGGCGTGATAGAAAAGTAAATAACAGGTCAAAAGAGGAAGACATGACGACCACGTCGACCAGACCTAGCTAAGAAAGCCAAAACCATGCATGCACATATGAGACTATGAGAGGTTGGTGGTCGGTGAGTGTCGCTCTCACGCGTCTCAACAGTGACCTGTTCCCTAGAAGCAGGATATCTGCAGACAATTGCTCTCAAATTGCACTATAACACCGAATAGCTAGGTATATCTTTGTTCATGGTTAGGTCAGCAATATCTGCTTGACTACCTGCCCGCCCATATCATGCATGATCGCCAAACTGCGTGGAACCTAGCTGCTAGCTTTTGCCGTGATTTTGCAACTTGATGCATGTGTTATCTCCTTGTCAGTAGTTCAGCTAGCATACACGGTACGGGCGTTCACTTGTGCCTCGGTCCCTTGAATAGATAGGGTACGTGTGTGTAGCTTAGCTTAGCATGCATATATGTAGGAGAGTAGGCTTTGTTACAACGTCAGGATCGATTATGGGCATAACATGTGGAAATCCATATTGGGCTAGCTGAGGTAGATGGTTGTCACTTACCCATATGTGGTTGAAAGTGGTCAAACCAAGAAGGATAAGCCAGCCCTAAAAGGCTACTCTACATTGCTCTTTTTTTTTGGAAATGATGAAGCAGATGTACTAATAAGGAAGATAGTAAGATCCCTAACATGTTCTAAGACGCGAAAAAATTGAATGACTATTGCTCAATTGATTTAGAAGTAGTTATTTCTCTCTCGATCTACGTAGGCATTTGATGAAGATCTTGTAAACTTTTGTACTTGCAGGATGTTTTTTAGGTTCGACTTGTCAAAGCTAGAAAAACAAAAACAAAAGAGAAGGTGGTGGTTCATCACTTGTACATGAACCCACAAAATGAAGTATGCCATGTGCATAAATCATCTATAACAAAACAACATCAACGAACAAACCATCTCAGGCAAGCCTCCCTTCTATCTAAAGAAGAGAAATGATACGCCCGTTTTTAAAACATATGCATTATGTATGGTTTTCTAAATGGCCCAACAAATAACAACCAGCCCAAACATACTCTTTTTATGATCACACACGACTCGTTTATAACTCTATTTTTCATAAGGATGAGCCACGGTCTCCGAATCGATTGATGCATACAACCATATATGGTTAATTATTTAAAAAATGCCAAGTTAAATCAGGTATAGTGCCAAACAAATCAGCCAATATAAAAAAATAAAGAAAAATCGAGGCCAACCGAATGGACCGCTCACGGTAATATATCCACAGTCCAACCCCAAACAATATGCAAAGGGCCAAACAAGTAAAAGTTAGAGAAAACCTTCAATAGGGTTCATCACATGTGCTCCGCTGTTGAACTTGCTCCGCTGTTGACAAGTTCAACCAAAGGTCAAACTCAAGATTTTCATCCTCAAATCCGAGCTTCGACCCAACAACTTCAGCAACGGCACGAAGCATGCACATCGACATTACCCGATCCAAGATCATGTGTTTCTAACTGGAGTACACACTTACTTCTCAGCAAAACTATCATTGCCAGCAAGCTCTCTATAGGATGACGACTTCTCGCTAGCCGGATCCCAACGCTGAGACCCTCACACGCTGCTAGGAAAGTTGCTGAAATAATTTTGAGGCCCTCACTACCTCGCTTCTAGACGCACCTCTTCGATCTACCTCCAATAGCGTTAAAGAATTTTTTTTCATCAATGCCAACAACAGGTTGGCTGGGAGCATGGGACATCTCCAACCTATGACCGCCAGGTGCAAAACTTGTCGAGCAGAATCAACCAGGTCTAGAGGCATAGGGATTGCTAGATTGACGCCACCACCACACCGGTCTTCACCACCACCGGCCTTAGAAGCCCATTGTCGTGTACCTCCCAAAACACTATCGCTGTGTTGGAAGGGTGGAGCTCTGTAGTCCATGGAAGATCCCGTGAAGGGGCTAACACATGTAGAGCTGAGAGGGGCAGTGGCCCCCACTCTTTTTCTTTAAACTTTTCGTGTAATCTATTCATACTAGAAGGAAAATGGTTAAACAAAATCTATTTTATATGATAATTACCCCCACTCATCGGAAGTGCCCCCACTAATTTTTTTGGTCTGCCTTAGATCGTGTTAATCAGCAGGGTCGGGCCACGACGTCGTTCACATGACCATGACCTAGCACTATCGCCTTGATCTAAGGGCCGCCTCCTCAGTTCGTGATCTCTGCTGAGCACAGACAGTCGCCGCCGCCGAAATCAATCAGGTCTGCCTCTCTAGCTAGTCTGCTCCAACGCGTGAAATGTCATCCAGACAAAAGTAGGTCGAGAGATCGGCGGAGCTAGGGAACGAGTCGCTACCCCCCCCCCACACACACACACACACGCACACGCACACCCGGCCGACCCCGGTTTGTCCAAGGCGAGTGAAACAGAGGCATGTTAAACAACTTATTATTATGGCATCTCCAATCCTAGATCCGGTTTGGCCTTTAAGATGGGTCCCGCCGATTTAGCATGCTAACGTTCCTCCAATCCTTAAGGCTCGGTTTGGTCCACTAGATGGAGCCCATGCATATGTCAGCCTACCCCACGACTGGACCAACAGCGGAATGGAGAAATTCCCCAAAGAAAAAGGCCAAATGGGGGAATAATATATTTTGCTTGTATGTGTCAGTTACTTAGTTTTTCAGTGTAAAAAATATATTACATTCGCTGAGGCCTGCCCATAGCTCAAGTCTCGTTTCAGCTAAAATTTCTTAAGACTTGTCCCTACAATGTTTGTGGCTGGGCCATGGTACTAGCCTACTAGGCCTTGTCTTAAGACCATTTCACCACATCGGAGATGCCTTTGGAATTCTTCAAGCCTCCTGTTGGTACTGGGTAGAAATTAGCATTACTTTGCAGTTCACTTTGGGAAACAAGGCCAACGTCCTAGCATACATGCATCTAGTCTGAATAAGTTCACTTTGGGAAACAAGGCCAACGTTATCTGCAGTTCTGCACATCGATCTTGGACAACCTCAATTACTCGTGCTTTGTTCATCGTGGGTGCTCCTGTTACTGGTTTGTTTCTTTTTAGCCTTGTTACTGGTTTGTTAATTCATGGAGAATAATATGTATAGCAATCCTTTAATTTCGTCGATGTAAGCTAGCTATATGTGACCCAATCATCGAAACGAACTGGTAATTCGCAAGTGCGAAGTGGTGCCACACACTTGGGGTCACCCTGTTCGCACATCGCACAGACCCTGTGATCACCAGTAGTCACACAGTACAAACTAGGAGACAGGAATCTCAAGTTCTTCTCAAAAAGACATGAACGCACAAGAAGTCGAAGCAATCACTTCGCTGCCTTGTACAGTAGAGGATAGCTGATGGAGTTGGCTCGACCACGGGCCGCATCACTGCCGTCTTCTAGCTCTCGGCGAGCACCCATCGAAGGATCGATCCTGTGATCCTGTCGTGCGACGGCATCGGCATGTGAAGTTGCCGGTGGAGCAAAGGAAGACATGATGCACCTCGATCGATCTGCTTGGTCGGTAATTGGCCCGCCCGAGTGCTGTGCAGGTTGCATCGGGATCTGGGTGTGTCTCCAGGGCACAGGAGACCCTTTTAGGCTATGGTTTGTCTTTCGCTTGGCCTTCTTGTTCGGAATTATCTTCATCTGTGATAACCCCCAAGTCAATCTCTGTTGCAGGCTTTGCAGGAAGCTGCCGCGCCTTTTCTGCCCGTGTTCCGCCATGCGTTGCATACTGTACCTACTAGTATAAGCAAAAAAATTGATGGAAGTCTGAGCAAGTTCCTGCTGCCCATGCTTGTGATGGAAGATGATGATGTCGGAGCAGGTGCCGAATTCAGACATCCGGCAGGCAACAGTCGTGGCCACAAATTATCCGAAATTGGAATGCACTTTATGGCCGCAGCTGCTAACTTTGAAACTCTGCCTGCTAATTCGCCGCACGGCCCAAGAAGTAAACGCGCGTGGATGGAAGGAAAGGGAGATTGTTTCATACGCAGCACTGCAGCAGCGTGTTGAAGCGTAGCAGTAGAGCACTTCTTTAGAGGAAAAGCCAGGAATCACTCGCGTTCCAGCTTCCAGTGCCACCAAGCAGCCAACCGCAGAACGCGCATGAAGCCGTCGGCCACAATCGACGACGGCCTGCGCGGCTGCGCGGGCTTGTTGACGGCCCGTTTCGACAGATTACAACCAAAGGCCCATCTAAACAGGCGTGTGATTTCAAAACATTGTGAGAAAAATCCCATATACCGATAGTGATATGATCCACAAGTGTGCACATTTCGAGTGGGTGGATTTGTGTGGTGAACAGTACAACGTTTAAAAAAAATGAATTTTGGACAGATTTATGTTTTTTGTGTAGCCTAAAATAATAGAATTTTGGATTGAAAACTTTCACACTTGTAGATCTCGACATTATCTACATGTAGAATTTTGTTATTCCTGATTTTTGGAACTCCAAAATGTTGTTTTTTGAATTTTGGAACAAATGAGCTACATGAAGCTCGCGATCCATTACCCTTTTTGAGGTGAGAATTCTCTAGACTAGCGGTATATACTAAGATATCGGTTCACATTGTTCCTACGTAGACATTTTTCACTAAACACGGTGCATCCCATGTATTTTGCGGCTCAAACCCAGGCAATTAAATGAAACCGGAATTGTGCATATGTTCGAGGGAAGCTGCGAAATAGCCTTTCCATTCTTACTTATGAGTTACACTATCAATAGTGGGTATCATAAGTAGTATTATGCGATCGTTGCAAGATGATGTGTCAATTTAATTAATGATGAGAAAAATGATAGTGATATCATAGGTAAACACCATATTATAACACATTTCAAAATAAAATGAGTTTACAACCTAATAAATGTGGTATAACATCATATCACACATATGTTAGTACCCGTTATGGAGGTAGTAACATAGACCAGTATCATATGCATATGCATGATACTACTATATGTTACTTCCCATAATGAGTAGCCTTATGACTATGGGATTAGTGGCATACATGCATTCGTGTGTGTTCTATGCTAGGTAGCTCATGTCCCCTATGTGTTTTTTATGTCAATCGTTATGGAAAAAAATTTGGGCTTTTCCATGTTAATCTTACCGCATACAAAATTGTGTGAACTCGTGTATATTTCCTAGAAAGTGATTATTTCCATAGGTTAATGCACCTGCCGAATCTAAAAAATGAACGAAAACAAGGTTCGCGGTAAAAAAAAGTCAGTGAGGTGACGGAAGAAATCTAGAATCCACATGGGCCGAACCAACATTCCGGTATTGGTGTACCAATCTGATGGTACGAATTACTGTAGACTCATGGCAGTTGACGTTCGAAACAGCTGTCTGCTGTTACTCCAAGCTGCGAATGTTTCGGGTCTCATTACTGATTAGTGATTGGGTACGGTTTAGCTCTATTCAGCTCACCTTTTTTAACAGAACGAATTGTATTGACCACGATTCACACATAGTAACACATAAAGAACGCCTCTTCCTGGACAGACTGACATAAGCACCTCACCTACTAACTAGAGACCTAGACTTAGTTTTGAAGCAAGTCTGGCCTGGTGATGAGCTTTAACATTCATACTCCTTGTCATCATGATGAATCCTGTTGGTGTAGAAGGATGGGTTTGCTTAAATGGCCACACGCTGCGGTCTGATCTCGCTGGACCCGTTGAGGATGTTTGTAGCTGCAGCCTCCTTTGCCAGAATGAAGCATTCAGTGAAGAAGTGAGCGTCCTGGAGCTGGAGAGCCTGAGAAAGCTTGGTGGCAAGAACCAGTCCAAAAGTTTCCTCGGAGAGCTGAAGAACCAGAGGGGATAGGTGCCCGTAATCATATTTATCTTTTTTCATCGTCATATGATCTATTGTGTCGTAACAAACCATCGTGAGACTTTCCTTAAATTGAGATATGATGCCTTGTAGTATTTACTATTGCCTGAATAACAAACCATCGTGAGGCAAAATGCAAGCTACAATCTACAACTGTATAAGCCTTTGAAACAGTTCGCATGCCATAATGATTGCGCTCGGCTCTGCACTTCTGAAATGAAACTTGTTTATTTGACAATATTGTTTAGAGAAAGTACAATAATGCTGATTCAGCAGGCTATAAGGATTGCCATGTCATCAAACATCTACGTGGAAGAGAGAGAAACGAGGAGAGAGAGTGGAGCGCGCGATTCAGCTATCGCCGGGCGTTACACTGCCTAGCAGGGCATGCTGCTAGCTCTATACAGGCGCTTAGCTCATCACGTCCAATCATATGCGTCCTAGCTAATTATTACTCTTTGTTAAATCTAATCTAAGAGCCAGCTTAAAAGGCAACTTGTTGTACGCATCTGGCTATATGGTGACATGGCAAGCCTGTAGAGCCGGCAGCGGGCTCTCTTATTTTTCTAAACATAAGGCCTTAGCCCAACTTTATAGATAAAGCCACAAGGAACCACAATCATCCGATACAACACATCACCAAGTTCGCGACCGCTGCGCTCCCCAAACCGTAGTACCACCCAACAGAGGGCTTACAACACGAGCAACAAGTCTGGCTCACCACAAACCGGCGAGGAGGGAAAACCTAGCTAGGGGAAACTCGACCCGAAGCTTATCTAGAAGTGATCTAACAGCCTCCATCGCTCCATCCAGCAGTGCCCTGTCCTTCCGCTTGACCAGCAACCGCCATCTCTGCATATGAAGCAACATGTTGAACATGACATCAGCAGGTTTGCCAATCAGTTTGTCTTCAATAGTTAGTTTGTTCCGGACAGTCCAGAGCGCCCAGCATTGGGCGGCAAAGGTGAACCACATGAGTCTATGGTAAGATCCCGACAAACCGTGAGAGAGAGATAGGAAATCACCAGCCCCAGCTGGATTCCAATTACATTTGAGGAGTTCCCTAACTCCTGCCCACATAAACTTTGCGATAGGGCAAGCAAAGAGGATATGGTTACAGTCCTCTAAGGCTCCACGGAGCGCGCAGGAACCAACGGAGGGTCCGTGCCTTTTGGCCACATGCTCACTGCAGGGTAGCCTACCACGGATCAACTGCCACAGGAAAATTTTGATCCTGGGTGGCACCGTTGTACGCCAGACTTCCTTAAAGTGAGTCACCGCCGCCCCCTGGGATAGGCGGAGATAGATCGATCTAGTGTTGAAGCACCCGGAGGTCTCCAAGCACCAAGAGACCGAATCCCTTGACGGTGGCAGCGGACCCGCACTGACTTCCCTAAGAAGGTTGTCCCATTCAACCATTTCCCCCAGACCAAACTGGCGTCGGAAAGCAAGATGCCAGCCGTTGGCACCGTGAGCATCTGCCACCGTAATGAAGGGGGTCGAGCAACAAGGGAATAGGCACGGGAATCTGTCCCTAATAGGGGCTGAACCCGTCCACCAATCCATCCAAAATTGCGTGGACTTCCCATTATTAACTTTGTGCTTGGCACCCAGCTTGAAATACAATTTAAGTTTTTGGAGAGATCGCCAGAACTGGGATCCCGAAGAAGGGACCCCGGCGGCGAAGATGTCGCTCTCTCCTAAATACTTAGCTTTCAGGAGGTCTACCCATAGGCCCTCACTGTTTTGGTAGAGCTTCCAGACCCATCTGAGCATTAGGGCAATGTTCATGATTTTAGTACTGAGGATTCCCAAACCTCCATACTCCTTCGGCTTGCACACCGTTGCCCAGTCTACCATATGGTATTTCCTTTTGTCTCCAGTTCCCTCCCAAAAGAACCTAGATCTCACCCTGTCCATGGAGGCATGCGTGGAATCGTATAACATGTATAAGCTCATCGCAAACATGGCCAGGCTCGAGAGACAGGAGTTGGTGAGCTCGAGTTTCCCTGCCGAGGCCAAGAACAAACCTTGCCAAGGATCAACCCGGTGTGTCACCTTCTGAATGAGGAACTCCCAGTCCGCCACACTAAGTCTCCTGTCGCTCACCGGAAGACCCAAGTATGACAAAGGGAAGGAACCTAACTTGCAGTTAAGCATGTTGGCCACCCTAACTATGTCCAGACTCGTATCCCCCATAATGACCGCCTCACTCTTGGAGAAATTAATTTTGAAACCTGACATATTCTCGAAATAGAGGAGAATAATTTTCAGGTTAGCGATTTCCAAGTCGCTAGGCTCAATCATAATCAGAGTGTCATCTACATACTGTAGACTGTAGATGGGACACTCCTCCAGGAATAAGGTGCGGCACAACCCCCTGGATGTGCCCAGCCTCACTGGCCCTATGAAGCATGGCAGCCAGCGCATCGACCATAAAGTCGAAAAGGATAGGAGATAGTGGGTCGCCCTGACACACACCTCGCTTGTTCCGAAAATATGGGCCTATCTCGCCATTGGCATTGATCGCCATCTGGCCTCCCGAGACCAATTGCATCAGGCGATGAACCATCATCGGCGAGAATCCCTTGTTCCGCAGCACCTCCCGGAGGAATTCCCAATTCACCAAGTCGTATGCTTTCTTGAAATCCAGCTTAAGAAGTAAGCCCCCAAGCTTCTTCACACTCAGCTCATGAGTGATCTCGTGTAGTGCCAAAAACCCCTCGTGCAGAGCTCTCCCTTTAATGAAAGCAGTCTGACTCCTATCTATGGTTCTATTCGCAAGAGGTGCAAGACGAATCGCATAAGCTTTCGCTATAAATTTGAAAATGACATTAAAAAGCGCAATGGGTCTAAATTGCTTAATATTATCGGCACCCTTGACCTTAGGGATTAGGGACAGAATCCCAAAGTTAAGGCGTGATATGTCCACCCTCCCGAGGGTGAAGTCGTTAAGAATTTGGAACACGGTATCCTTCAGCTCTCCCCAGAATTTCTGAAAGAAAGCCACCGACAGGCCATCCGGCACCGGTGCCGAGTCCACTTTCATCCAGTGCAGGACCTCAGCCAATTCCACCCTTGTGAAGGTGAGCTCCAGCTCGTGGTTCTCGGCAGGGGAAATGTGTTTTTCCGGGGGCCAGAGGTTAGGGGCGAGGAGAAACGCTCTTTCCTCCCCAACCGCACCCATGAGCTCTCTGTAAAAAGAGTACACGTGCTCCAGGATATCCCGCTGCTCCGAGACCTCCCCTTGGGCTGTGAGCAGTCTGGGTATCGAGCATTTTCGACGTCTCCCATTAGCGATCGCATGGAAGTAAGTGATGTCTACGTGTGCTTCTATTCTTGTAGACAGTGTTGGGCCTCCAAGAGCAGAGGTTTGTAGAACAGCAGCAAGTTTCCCTTAAGTGAATCACCCAAGGTTTATCGAACTCAGGGAGGTAGAGGTCAAAGATATCCCTCTCAAGCAACCCTGCAATTAAGATACAAGAAGTCTCTTGTGTCCCCAACACACCCAATACACTTGTCAGATGTATAGGTGCACTAGTTCGGCGAAGAGATAGTGAAATACAAGTAATATGGATGATTATAAGTAGTAATTGCAATCTGGAATAAAATGGCAGCAAGCAAACATGTAGCAGAACTTGTTGTAAACGGTGTTTCAATGCTTAGAAACAAGGCCTAGGGATCATACTTTCACTAGTGGACACTCTCAACAATGATCTCATAACTGAATAAGTAAAAGCTACTCTTAAACACTCTCTTGTTGGATAACAAACACCATTCATTGTGTAGGGCTACAAAAGCACACCTCAAGCCGGAGTAAACAAGCTCCACAACGTCATAAAGGAATCACACACGGTGCACACACTGTCACCTTTACACCGTGGAGAGTACCGGAGTTCATATTAAAGTAACCTATAGAGTGCATAATAGATAAAGAGTAACATCTACATATTCAACTAGATTAGCACAACTGAACACAAGTAAATACTGCTCGGGATTATTCTCCTTCTTGATAACACAAGAGTACTACGTGTAGGGCTGCAAAAGCACTCCTCAAAGTCTGAGTAAACAAACACCACAGTTCCCAAGAATAAGCCATGATAAATATCTAAATTATTCATAGAGTCACACAAGTACCCACACTGTCACCTTGATACCGTGTTGTCACAACGACTCCAGAAACTAGACAAAATCACTTGAGTAGCATAAACATTATTAATGTATTCAGCGATACTAGCAATACACATGATCACATAAAGATCACACCATGTGAGAGAGAGATGAACCACATAGCTACCGGTAGAGCCCTCAGCCTCGGGGGAGAACTACTCCCTCCTCATCATGGGAGTCAGCAGCGGCGATGAAGATGGCGGTGGTGTCGATGGAGATGACTCCGGGGGCAATTCCCCGTCCCGGCAGCGTGCCGGAACAGAGATTCTGTCCCCCGAAACTTGTCGTCGATGGCGGCGGCGCTGCGGAACTCTTCTGGAAATATGGCTTGTTTTAGGGTTTTCGCGTCTGAGGCAATATATAGGCGAAGGGGCAACGTCGGTGGAGGCCCGAGGGGCCCACACCACCTGTGGCGCGACAGGGGGGCCACCCGCGCCTCCATGTGGTTTGGCTGGCTCGGCGCCCTCCTTCGTCTCTCCTTCGGACTCCGTGACGGTGCTGGAAAAATAGGGACGTGGCCTTTTGTTTCGTGCAATTCCGAGAATATTCGCAGAAGTACTTTTCTGAAACCAAAAACAGCAGAAAACAGGGAACTGGCACTGTGGCATCTTGTTAATAGGTTAGTCCCAGAAAATGCATAAAAGTGATATGAAGTGTATATAAAACATGTAGCAATTGGTATAATATAAGCATGGAACATCAGAAATTATGGATACGTTGGAGACGTATCAAGCATCCCCAAGCTTAGTTCTACTCGTCCTCGAGTAGGTAAAACGATAACAACAAATAATTTCTGAGGAGACATGCTTTCACACAATCTTGATCAATATATTGCAAGGCTCATGTCATGAATGAAGTGACTCAAAGCAATGATCTATAGTTTGCTAACAAATAGATAAAGAGTAAACAATGAATCATATAAGCAAAAACTTTTCATGAATAGTACTTTCAAGACAAGCATCAAAAAGTTTTGCATAAGAGGTAACTCATAAAGCAATAGATTCAAAGTAAAAGGCATTGAAGCAACACAAAGGATGATTAAGTTTCAGCATTTGCTTTCAACTTGTAACATGTATATCTCATGGATAGTTGTCAACATAAAGCAATATAACAAGTGCAATAAGTAAATATGTAAGAATCAATGCACACAAAGTTGACACAAGTGTTTGCTTCTAAGATAGAAAGGAGTAGGTAAACTGACTCAACATAAAGTAAAAGATAGGCCCTTCGCAGAGGGAAGCAGGGATTAAATCATGTGCTAGAGCTTTTTAAGTTTTCGAAAGCATATAGAGAGCACAAAATAAGTATTTGAGAGGTGTTTGTTGTTGTCAACGAATGGTAGTGGGCACTCTAACCCCCTTGTCAACCAGACTTTCAAGAGCGGCTCCCATGAAGGACGTTATCTCTACCAGCAAGGTAGATCATCCCTCTTCTCTTTTGTTTACACATGTATTTTAGTTTCTTTATAGATGACACTCCTCCCAACCTTTTGCTTACACAAGCCATGGCTAACCGAATCCTCGGGTGCCTTCCAACATTCACATACCATGGAGGAGTGTCTATTGCAAAATTAAGTTGCTTACTGATAAATCAGGGCAAAACATGTGAAGAGAATTATTAATGAAAGTTGTAATTAATTGGGGCTGGGCACCCCGTTGCCAGCTCTTTTTGCAAATTATTGGATAAGCGGATGTATATGCCACTAGTCCATTGGTGAAAGTCTGTCAGAAGTAAATGACAAGATTGAAAGATAAAACACCACATACTTCCTCATGAGCTATAAAACATTGACACAAATAAGGAGTAATAAAGTTTTGAATAGTTTAAAGGTAGCACATGAAATATTTACTTGGAATGGCAGGAAATACCACATAGTAGGTAGGTATGGTGGACACAAATGGCATGGGTTTTGGCTCAAGTTTTGGATGCACGAGAAGCATTCCCTCTCAGTACAGAGTTTAGGCTAGCAAGGTTGTTTGAAGCAAACACAAGTATAAACCGGTACAGCAAGAATCACATAAAAACATATTGCAAGTATTATAAGACTCTACACTGTCTTCCTTGTTGCTCAAACATTTTACCAGAAAATATCTAGACCTTAGAGAAAACAAATATGCATCCCAAGTCTCAACAAGCTCTACGGTAGTTCTCCACTACTAGGCTTTAACTACATGATGCAAGAGCTTAAACATGATCTACTTGAGAGCTCAAAACAATTGCAAAGTATCAAATCGAAACAAGACAATGATCTACAAGAATGCATATGTCTTTTCCAATACCAACTACTACATGTAGCATTTTCTTTCTTCCAAACAAACACCAATCAATTTATTTAAACATAAACTCTCCAAATGATAATATAATGCAGCAAGAGAGTATTTATAAACAAGTGCTAACAGCTCGAAGAGATGCATGAAAAACAGGAGCTAAAAGCACTGCAGTAGCTAGTTAAGAATACTCAACAAATATAAGTGAAGAACATGAGTATTCACATGAAAAAGCGGAGCGTGTCTCTCTCCCACACAAGGATTGCTAGGATCCGAATTTATTCAAACAAAAACAAAAATAAAAACACACAGACGCTCCAAGTAAAGCGCATAAGATGTGAAAGAATTAAAATATAGTTTCACTAGAGATGACCTGATAAGTTGTTGATGAATATAGTTGGGATGAACCACGGGGGCATCCCCAAGCTTAGGCTTTTCACTCTTCTTGATCACATAATATCACCCTTCTCGCTTGATCCTTGAAAACTTCCTTCACACCAAACTCAAGACAGTTCTCATTAGAGGGTTAGTGCATAATCAAAAATTCTCATATTCTGTAATGATACAATCAATCTCAAAGCTTCTGGACATTAGCTATAGCCACCAATGCTTTGTGGAGCAAAGAAATCCACACAAACACAGTAAAAGAGCGAATGCAAAACAAAAGGCAGAATCTGTCAAAAACAGAACAGTCTGGAATAACGAATTTTTCGAGGCACTTAAGTTGCTCAGATGGATCTGGCCTAAAATAATGAAAGTTGCGTACATATCTCAGGAATATGCGTGATTTTTCTCAGAATTTTTTGAATTTTCTACAGGGAGTTAAGCTCAAATCCGTGACAGCTAAAAATCTGTCACTGCGCAGAAATCCAAATCTTGCATCAACTTTCAATATAGAACTTTACTTGGCACAACATGCGATAAAATAAAGATACAAAGGAGTTACTACAGAAGTAACAAAATCCTTGACTCAAAGAAAACAAAAATAACAGCAAATAAAAACGATGGGTTGTCTCCCATAAGCGCTTTTCTTTAAAGCCTTTTAGCTAGGCATAGTGATTTTGATAATGCTCTCATATGTATAAGAGTTGAATATAAGAGAGCATCAAAAAGCAAATACCAAACACATTTAAGTCTAACCCACTTCCTATGCAAAGGAATCTTGTAAGAAAATAAATCAACGAAGCACAAAGTGACTAGCATAGGAAGGCAAAACAATTGCAACTTCAAAAATTTCAACATAAAGAGAGAAGACTTAATATTATTGAGATATATGAAACCGTGTCTCCCTCTCTCATAAGGACCAGTAGGTCTTAAAGTACCCAGCAAATAGAAGCAAATTAAGAGAAAGCTCAAAACCTTCATCATAAAGAGAAGAAATTTAGTAACATGAAGATTTCTATAATCATACTTTCCTCTCTCAAAATAATTTTCAGTGGCATCATGAATAAACTCAACAATATAGCTATCACATAAAGCATTCTTATCATGATCCACATGCATAAAAGTATCATTACTCCCCACATAAGCATGAACATTATCATTAGTAATAGTGAGAGTAAAAGTATCACAACCATCATTGTATTCATCATAAATTGCAGGCATAGTATAATCATAAAAAACTTTATCCTCCATTGTAGGTGGCACCAAAATACCACTATCATTATAGTCATCATAAATTGGAGGCAAAGTATCATCAAAGAAAATTTTCTCCTCAAAACTTGGGGGACTAAAAAGATCATTTTCATCAAAACCAGCTTTCCCAAGCTTAGAGCTTTGCATAGCATTAGCAATAATGGTGTTCAAAGCATTTATAGTAATAACATTGCTACCATCATGCAAATAATTTTCCATAGGTTTTTTAATTTTCTCTTCAAAAGCATCATGTCCTAATTCAATATAAAGTTCATAAAGATCTCTAATTTTTTTGTTGTTTTCCATTATGCCTAACTAGGGAAAAAATAAAAACAAGAAACAAAAAGATATAATTGCAGAATCTAAAGGAGATACCTTCCAACGCTTACCTCCCCGGCAACGGCGCCAGAAAATAGCTTGATGTCTACGTGTGCTTCTATTCTTGTAGACAGTGTTGGGCCTCCAAGAGCAGAGGTTTGTAGAACAGCAGCAAGTTTCCCTTAAGTGAATCACCCAAGGTTTATCGAACTCAGGGAGGTAGAGCTCAAAGATATCCCTCTCAAGCAACCCTGCAATTAAGATACAAGAAGTCTCTTGTGTCCCCAACACACCCAATACACTTGTCAGATGTATAGGTGCACTAGTTCGGCGAAGAGATAGTGAAATACAAATAATATGGATGATTATAAGTAGCAATTGCAATCTGGAATAAAAATGGCAGCAAGCAAACATGTAGCAGAACTTGTTGTAAACGGTGTTTCAATGCTTAGAAACAAGGCCTAGGGATCATACTTTCACTAGTGGACACTCTCAACAATGATCTCATAACTGAATAAGTAAAAGCTACTCTTAAACACTCTCTTGTTGGATAACAAACACCATTCATTGTGTAGGGCTACAAAAGCACACCTCAAGCCGGAGTAAACAAGCTCCACAACGTCATAAAGGAATCACACACGGTGCACACACTGTCACCTTTACACCGTGGAGAGTACCGGAGTTCATATTAAAGTAACCTATAGAGTGCATAATGGATAAAGAGTAACATCTACATATTCAACTAGATTAGCACAACTGAACACAAGTAAATACTGCTCGGGATTATTCTCCTTCTTGATAACACAAGAGTACTACGTGTAGGGCTGCAAAAGCACTCCTCAAAGTCTGAGTAAACAAACACCACAGTTCCCAAGAATAAGCCATGATAAATATCTAAATTATTCATAGAGTCACACAAGTACCCACACTGTCACCTTGATACCGTGTTGTCACAACGACTCCAGAAACTAGACAAAATCACTTGAGTAGCATAAACATTATTAATGTATTCAGCGATACTAGCAATACACATGATCACATAAAGATCACACCATGTGAGAGAGATGAACCACATAGCTACCGGTAGAGCCCTCAGCCTCGGGGGAGAACTACTCCCTCCTCATCATGGGAGTCAGCAGCGGCGATGAAGATGGCGGTGGTGTCGATGGAGATGACTCCGGGGGCAATTCCCCGTCCCGGCAGCGTGCCGGAACAGAGACTTCTGTCCCCCGAAACTTGTCGTCGATGGCGGCGGCGCTGCGGAACTCTTCTGGAAATATGGCTTCGTCCTTTAGGGTTTTCGCATCTGAGGCAATTTATAGGCGAAGGGGCAACGTCGGTGGAGGCCCGAGGGGCCCACACCACCTGTTGGCGCGGCAGGGGGGCCACCCGCGCCTCCATGTGGTTTGGCTGGCTCGACGCCCTCCTTCGTCTCTCCTTCGGACTCCGTGACGGTGCTGGAAAAATAGGAACGTGGCCTTTTGTTTCGTGCAATTCCGAGAATATTCGCATAAGTACTTTTCTGAAACCAAAAACAGCAGAAAACAGGGAACTGGCACTTCGGCATCTTGTTAATAGGTTAGTCCCTGAAAATGCATAAAAGTGATATGAAGTGTATATAAAACATGTAGCAATTGGTATAATATAAGCATGGAACAGCAGAAATTATGGATACGTTGGAGACGTATCAGCAAGCAGTGCACGCATCTCCCTGCAAGATCCACCGGACCCGGCTGCGTTGCCTCCAGTATTCCTCCTCCACCCTATCAAAGAGGAGGACCTGGTCTTCCAGATGATACCGGAGGGCCCATCCCTCCTCATCTAGGCCGCCAGCATCAGCGCTTCGGTCTAAAGCCTCAATCTGGGACATGAGATTGGCCCGGAAATCAAGCTTTTCTCTACCAAGGTTAGCCCCCCAACCTTTTCAGAAACTGACGTGAACATTGCGATAGCCATTGCCACGGGTCGATACTACCACGGTGGGGGGCCCTTCCGAGATGAAGGAGTTAAGTTTCCCCCGGACCAGCTCCCAAAGCCGGTTACTTGAAACCACCAGGTCCGAAACATAAAGTGTTGCTGCTTTCTAGGAAAAAAAGCTGGTGATGTGGTTGTTTTCCTGTGGCTCCCGTGAAGCTATCAAGAAGTCCCAGGATGAGAAGACTTAGCATTGAAAATAGGAAGGAATAAATGGATGCGCAACTTAGTACCTCTTAAGAACTTTGGATTTACTAGCTAATTGCCCGTGCGTTGCAACGGGATATAAATATTATAATGGTTCAACATTAATCATGTTAAGCATATAATTTAAATTTCTTGTGCACATAAATCATCAAGTTATGAGAAAAAGCATAAATTTTTGTGGTTCAACATATACTATTGGTCAACTCTTCGTCCTCAAATTCTTTTCTAATATTTGTGTCAGGGAGGCGCCCAAGCCACTCAACGCAATGCATATTTTAATCACATTTTGTATCTTTTAATTCTCCTTTTCAAAAAAAAAATAACTACATTCCTGTACTTATGACAATTCTTATTGACACCAGCAAGAATAGAGAGTATTATTGTGACAAAGTAGGTTACTTCCATAAGTGATAAGAAGGTTGTTGCAAAAGCTGACCTTGAATTTGCATGTGAAGGGCAAGTAGATTACTGCCATCAGACCAGACTCGCAAGGGAACAAAAATAATATTCCCTCAAAGAAATTTGTGTAAAAGTTGAGGCTAGATGGAATGTATCGAATATTGATATTGATGATTATTCTATCTGGTATTTACAACTTTGTTTGAAGTAAAGAGGAAAAAATAAACGGCCAATACAGGATGAAATACATGTCCACTCTCAGATTATCATATGTGTTCATGTTCAAAAATATGCTTTTGGTTCTGGCAACTAAGTTCAGCTGCTCCAAAGACAATTCATCAGATGAAGGTAAAAAATCACAGAAGAATCAGCGCCTTCCAAGTGCCCTACTTATAATGTTATTCTTTGACTTCACCATATGTTGTCAGGCTTTGGTATGTCACCGAGCTCAGTATAGTAAGGCAATGCACAAGATTGTATATGTAGAAGCGACCATTTTTAGCTTCCGGAGCATACTCAGAAAACTACTGCTTCTAGCCTTACGTTGCTTCCAAACCATCATGAATCTTCGTCATTGCCGACTCTAGCCTGACTCCTGCTGAAGGCTGCACATGGAGCCTTGATTTCTTATCATGCTCATGGGCCTAGAGTGCCTGTTGAGCATACCGTGACGCTTGGGTTGCAAACTTGAACTTGGTTTTCGCTGTTTTGTCTGTCGCATGGATGGCTCCGGTTTTGTCTATTATGGCCTCCTGAACTCATCTATTTCAACATGGCGAGTAAGTTCTAGTTGTGCCACAGCTGAATGGTTTGAGGGCCTCCTGCCATTATTTTCCCTTTAGTTTTCAAGGCGTGCATCATTTTTATGCCTCATGTCTATCAAGATATAATTTTAATTATCATATAACCTACGGAATGGAGTAAGCAAGGGAAACTAAGAAATTCAAGTAGTTGTAGTCACTTCCGTCTTCGTCCATTTCGTCAAAGAACTTCAGGCAGCAAAGGCGACCGGGCAAAATAAATAATGGAAGCTAATTAGACGGTTGTTCAACACTAAAACCATTCAAATAGCAAGAGTGAATTTATTAGTACCTCATAGAGTTGAATGGAAGTAGTCTCAGTGCAAAGAATGCTCCTTGATCTGAAGGTGGAAAAGGAACGCCTTCTTCATCATCATCATCCACAACAGAAGAATTTCAAGTGTCTGGGGAGAATTACTATATTACTTTCGTGATATATTTAACATAACTTAGTTATCTCATGCCCATGCCTACATGTAGTAAATGTAAGGAGAAACATGGTATATATTAAACACCTCTTGTAAGTTGTACCTGGTATCTACAGAATAGAATTTCACCAGAGTATCCTATACATGAGCATGTACGGGACCTTGCATATAATTAATAGTTTAGGTAGCAGGGATTAGTGGTGATGATGCATGGCCTTACTGGTTGTCTGGTTTCTCCACTGGTGACAATGGAAGCAAACTGAATGGATGTTGTACACCTGAAAATAATCTCTGGGATCATAATTTTCAAATTAACATCTCTTAGTAGTGCCATGCATCATAGCGAAATTTGACAATACATAACTGGTGAAATTGTGATCGTATGTTCATCTAGGTGCTGTACTGCGTGTTAGTGTTACTGAAGTGAATGCGCACCTCAAGAGTGACCTCCAAATTTAAATCAATGTCCAAGCATGGCTCCTGATCACCGTTGTCTCCCCATGTTATGTGATTCCTCATAACCACTTCAAACACTCCATCTCAGACTTCCAATGCAATTGTTCGTAGAGTACGACCAAATATTATTTAGAACAACTTACTGATCAGGGCGATATATATAGCACTATTGGGCTGAGACACCAAATGTCTTTAGCATAAATTATTGTAGTAAAACATAGGTAACTAAAAACTGATGAAATATTGCAACATGTGGATAATATTAATAGCTAGCAGACACACAGAAAAAGAATTAAGCATGACCTGAAAAGAGTACATTCTGCTGCTCTTTGGAGTCTGAACCCTCAAACTGTCACCAAAGACAAATTAAACAGTAATCAGCGATCATTATTTCGCATCTTAAGAAGAAAGATCCATGAAATCATTCATCAAGCATCCTCATACCCTGCAGGAGTGCATCTCGATGATGCAGTCGTCGCTGGCCGGGGCGACATGTAGGTCAAGGACCGGTGCGATCAAGAAGCCCAGGAACCCCATGGGGTGCAGCGCGCACCTGAACGTGCCGGCCGTGCCCGAGCCTGGCTCCACCGGCACGAAGCTCTGCAGCGCCCTGGTGTTGAGCAGGGACTCCACGCTTGCACCTTTTTTTTAGGACCACGCCATCACACCAATGTGAGATCCTGGTAAAGGATACACGATTTACAAAATAAATTTCCATATTACCACGCTCCAGGAGTATAGGATAGTGAAATTGTCTGTACTTAATAATTTAAGAACATAGGCTCGAGGGGAGCCTAGCTTTAAATTAATAAAGCCACAACGGCGAGTGCATACAAGTTCGGACAATAGCAAGGGTCACGCAGGACACCACAACAATCCAGATAGCACGCAGGCTACAAATGTCTACCACACCACACACACACACAAACACAGCACTGGCTCTAAGGCACAAAGGAGACGGAAACAGGTGGTCAAGGACGCTCCCTGACGATGTCGTGAAGCCGGCGAATCTCGCGAATCGCCGACTCCACCTCGCCTCTGTCCTGTCGTCTAGCCACTGGCTTCCACACCTGCATGTACATAATCAGTATGAAGAGGCAGTCAGCCGGCTGTGAGGGGAAAATCCCTTCTATGGTGTATTTGTTCCGAACATTCCAGAGAGTCCAGCACAGGGCCGCACAACAAATCCATAAGACTCTACGTGCCCGACCCGTGTATCCCTGAAGAAGCCTATACAGCTCCGCGAAACACGTGGGGTTCCAGGAGCAATGCAGCAGTTCCCTTACTGCACTCCAGAGGAACTTGGCTAAGACGCAGCCAAAGAATATGTGGTTGGTGTCCTCCACCTGACCACACATCTCGCAAAGGCCATTCGAGGGGCCGTTGCGGCGGGCAAGGTTGTCTCCCGACGGGAGCCGCTTCCTGACTAATTGCCAAAGGAAGATCCTAACCTTTAGGGGAACCGCGATTCCCCAAATCTCACTGTAGTGTTTCCGCGGGACCCCCTGGCAAAGCTTCCGGTAAAGGGATTTAACAGTGAATTTACCAGAAGATTCCAACGTCCACACTAGCCCATCCGGACCGACCGACACGCGAAAACCCGCTGTCTGACGGCGGAGATCATCCCAATCCGGAATGTCGGTTTGGCCCAACGCCCGACGCAGGTGGATATGCCACCCCTCCCCGTCAAATGCCGAAGCAACCGAAATGTCAGGGTCCAGCAACATCGCGAATAAGTTCGGGAACCTGGTCGAAAGGGGCCCCGACCCCTGCCACCAGTCAATTCAGAACCTAGTCGATCTGCCATCCCTAACATACTGTCGCGCCCCAAGGCGCAGCACCTCCTTCACCTTTTGAAGGGCATTCCAGAATTGGGAACCAGGGCTATGGGCGTCAATCAGCATGTCTTTAGACCGTAGATATTTGCTCCTGATTATGTCCGCCCATAGGCCGCGGTGGCGCGCGAGTAGTCTCCAAACCCATTTCGCCATAAGGCAAATAAAGGATAGCGAACAACATATATCTCCTTTACTATACTAAGCATACTGTGCTAAATGTGGTTTTAGCATTTTAATTTCATTCGGAAGCAGTTCGATTTTTACTCTTTTGTGCAACAAAAAGAACAATCAAGAGGGGTCACGAAGAATAGAGGAAGATGACGATCGATGTCGTCGAGGCCGTAGACGTCGCAGAACTGCGCCTCCCCCTCCGCATGAACTGCGCCAAACATGCACTTCTTGACCAGCGTCTCGAGCAGCATGATACGTCTCGGAATTCGGCGGAACGCGACGATGTCGTCCAGCAGCTCTCCGACCTTGAAACTCATGCCCATGGCACACAGGGCAGCCATACGAAGCTTGTACATCAGCACCTGGTTGAACTCGGCACGGTCTCCCCTCTTGAAGACTCCCCTGAGCATCTCGCCATCTCGTTGTAGGAGAGGATGACCGGCATGCCCGGCTACCTGCCGGCTACACACCGGCCTTGTCGGTCATTCCGTCAAACACTGCACCGGCGCCCACGACACCGACTATGGCGATCATGGACTTGACGAGCACGTTGTGGGAAAAAGTCCGGGTGCGGGAGCGTGATGAGGAAGAGCGAGGCGAGGTCATCTAGCGCTGTGGTAGCGCTAAGGCGAGCTCTTCTGTCTCCCTCCACCATCGAGGCCACCGTGTGGTGCTGCCAAGCGAGTGGTCGCCCGTGAAGTCACGTGCTGCTGCTCCGTCTTCTCGCAAGGTGAGTTCCGTCGTGCTGGTCATCAGCGGAAGGAGGGAAAGATCAGAGAGGGAGGGGCAGCGTATCGATCCGGAAAACGTGGATCGAGATTGGAGAGAGTCTTGCGGAAGAGGGAGGGTTGTCGCGGGAAGCGTTGCGGTGAGGCTGGACGAAAAGTCGGACGAAGCACTCTGCCATACGTACGAAGGAACAATTTTTTCTTTTAGATAGTAGAGATAGAGATTTCCTGTATTTTGTCCACTTCCGCGTGCACGGTTTGTGTGTCAGACATATACATTGTGTGTGCGAGACCTGTAAATTTTATAATATTATTTGGCCGCCATTTCAAATATTGCTTGCAATTATATTTATTTTGCTCGGATGGTACCGAGCATTCTCAAATCGGAAGGGAGCCATGAGTTCTCGCTTTGTAGTGACTGGCGAGTCGTAGTACTGGCTCGCCGCGAACGTCCTGTGATGGGCCACAGCCCAGTAGCATTTGTTTTTTCTTTTCACTCTTTATTTTTATGCTTCTTTTTTCCCTCTCCTTTTGTTTCGTTTCTAACTTTTCTTTCATACATTGGTTTTCCCTTTTTATTATTTTATATTTTTAGCAATATTTAAATACTCCCTCCGTCCCAAAATAAGTGTTTCAAAGTTGCCCAAAAGTGAATGTATCTATACTTGTTTCATGTCTAGATACATCAACTTTTTGACAAATCTAAGACAGTTATTTTGGGACGGAGGGAGTATATTTTTTCCAACGCTTGAACATTTTTCACGAACTCGTGATTTTTTAAACCCATTAACATTTTCTCGAGACGTGTGAACATTTCCAAATGCAATAACTAAATGGTCACATAAAAAATGGTTCAAAATAAAAAATGATTCGCGGTAAAAGTGTTCACCTACAATAAAAAATGGTTGACGATAAGAACATGTATTCATGTATTTTCGAAAATTAAAACATATTCCCCGATAATATAAATGATTCAAAATAAAACATGGTTCACGATTTAAAAAGCATTCATGTATTTTTGAAAATTTATAATTATTCATCGATAATGAAAAATGATTCACAATAAAATGGTTCACGATAAATTTAAAAGTGTTCACCTGCTATAGGAAATGGTTCAAGGTTAAAAAGTATTCATGTATTTCCAAAAATTATTTTTTTCACATATGATAATAAAAATGGTTTCCAATAAAAAATGGTTTATGATAAAAAAAATGGTTCACGATAAATCATCCGTCATTCTGAAAAAGTAAAGAAAAAAGGAGGAAAAGAAAAAATGGAAAATTAGAAAAATGGAAATAAGAGAAACAAAAATGGAAAAAGGAAAAAGAAATAGAACTGGAAAAAAAAGGAAAATAAAAGAGCAAAAGAAGAAAAAATAAAACGAAAAGAAAATAGCCCAAAATGGGCTGGCCCATGTCAAAATTTGTTCGGGCGGTGCTTCAACTCGCTAAGAGCGAGAAATAGTGGATGAAACTGAACACATTTTTACCAAGCGGGTATTGCGATATATTGGGCTAGCGGCCTACGTCTGTACGACGTTCATGTATACACTAGGCGACCTGGGCCCTACTCTCAAGAACAAAATGTCAACTTGGGCCTGACGATATTATGTCCGAATAACTTCTGCAAGCTCTTTTCGGAAGGCGTGGCGTCATGGCATCGATTCCGAATTCCACTACCGTCTACCGAGAAGACGAATTCAAAGAGTTTTCAAAGTTAGCTGAATTAATTGAGCGGAAAACTGAATAGCTACAGGAGCTACGATGGTGGTGAAATTTCCCATGCCCTGGGAGCACCAACCGTCGCGCTGAATTCATTCCTGAAGTTTGAACGATCATATGCTGTAGTTCACCAATGCTCCAACTTCTGAAGGTAGGGTAGTATAAAACCTACTGCAACTGGCTGCCCGCAACATGGCTTACACCTTCAGAATCCACTGCCGCGCGTCCGACGCCTACAGCCTTGCAATCGTCAACGGCGACGTGATCCTCGCCAAAGCCGACCAAGGTGACGACCGTCAGGCAAGGCTCCGATTTTCTTCTGCGCCCGTTCTCTCCTTGCCTCTCGTCTTTTTCAATGTTCCGGCTTCTGAGTTCTGACGTAGCTCTCTTTGGCGTATGCATTGCCCCCCTGTTGGACGCAGCTCTGGTACGAGGACGTGAGGTACGGTGGTGGTCTCAAGGACGAGGCAGGAAGCCCTGCGTTTGCACTCGTGAACAAAGCTACATGAGATGCACTGAAGCACTCCTTCGGGTACTGCTTGCCGGTAAGCCAAATGTTCCTTCTCAGACTTCGGCTCTTCATCTTTACAAGTGATAATATGACTGATCTCACACTCTCCGTTTCCGTCAACTCTCCATATATAGCCATATAGGTTCGAGCCATCAAGTTCGACCCGGGGTATCTGGACGAGTCGGTCCTGTGGGCGGAGAGCGAGAACCTGGCCGACGGCTTCCGTCGCATCCACATGATCAACAACATGGACTACATCTTCGACGCGGAGGAGGTCATTCCTCAGTACGGCGGCGCGCGCGACGGCACGCGGCTAATCCTTTACCGATGGAACGCCGGCAAGAACCAGCTCTGGCGGATTGCCCCGAGCACGCCAGACCAGGATTTGCCCCTGCGAATCTTGTGTCAGTGCAACCAGGAACTGAGCCTCGTGGTTCGTCATGGCACCGCCCTCCTCGCCCGAACCGAGCACGAGGACGGGACGCAAGTCAGTCGCTTCTCGCTTCGTATTCCGGACTCGTTTAGATGCAGGAGACCAAAAGGCCATACATACGCCATTAGCACGGCGTGTTATCGTTACTGTTTATTTTTGTTTCTTCGTGTAGGCTTGGATCCAGAGTTTCCGGAATACTGGCAATGTGACGGACAAGGAGGGGCACCGGTCATTCGCAATACTCAACAAAGCGACCGGGAAGGCTTTGAGACGCTCTCGTGGAGACCAGTCGGTATGGCCGTTTCTTATTCCTTGTTTCACAATTGCGGGACGCATATATCGGCTCAAACTTGACAGTATCCTGTGAATGTAGGTTCAACTCGTCGACTACAGCCCGGACTCTATGGACGTGGCTCTGCTGTGGACACTGAGTGACGACCTTGTAGAAGGCTTCCATGGCATCCGCAGCGTCAGCCACCTCGGATTCGTCCTTGATGCGTCGGAGGGCTCGCCTGAGTTTGGTGGGGCGCATGATGGGACACTCGTCATCTTGTTTCGAGAAAATTGCAAAAAACCACCACAATTGGTGGTTACGTTGCAAAAGACCACCGTTTCCAACGAATTCGCAAATCACCACCACTATTTAATGACAGTGTTGCAAAAACCACCGAATTTTGCTGTGACCACGTTTTAGACGAACTGACGCTGTTTATGATAGGTCGGGCCCACTGTTAGGAATGATGTGGCGCAGGCAAATTTCACAAAAGTCCTACATGATTTTTTTGCCATTTTATCTTCCTCAAGCCCGCGCCTGCCCGTGGCCGTGGCTGGCGTCCGTGGCCGGCCGGCGCTCGGGCTCCTGGTCGTGCCCGTGGCCGTGGCTGGCGCCCGCGCCCGAGCCGTGCCCGGCCGGCGCGCGGCCGGCGCTAGCCGCGCCGGCGCTCGAGCCCGTGCCCGAGCTCGTGGCCGTGGCCGCGCCTGAGCCATGGCCGGTCGCCGCTAGCCGCGCCCGTGCCTGAGCTCGTGGTCGCGCCGGAGCCGTGACCGTGGCCGACACCGTGACGCAGTACCGGATGACGTCCACGGCGGGCACCTTCTGCTACATCGATCCGGAGTACCAGCAGACGGGGATGCTGGGCACCAAGTCGGACGTCTACTCGCTGGGCGTCATGCTGCTGCAGATCATCACCGCCAAGCCGCCCATGGGGCTGTCGCACCACGTCGGCCGCGCGCTGGAGCGGGGCTCGCTCGCCGACCTGCTCGACCCGGCCGTCACGGACTGGCCCGTGGAGGAGGCGCGGTGCCTCGCCGAGATGGCGCTCCGCTGCTGGCCGCGCCCGTGCTCGTGGTCGTGGCCGTGGCCGGCGCTCCTGGCCGCACCCGTGCTCGTGGTCGTGGCCGCGCCCGAGCCTTGGCCGGCTGCTCGCCGCGCCGGTGGCCGTGCTCGTGGCCGGCGCCCGCGCCCGTGCTCGTGGATGTGGCCGCGCCCGAGCTGTGGCCGGCCAGTTCTCAGGGCCGTGGCCGCGCTTTTGGCCGGCGCCCGCGCCCGAGCCGTCGCCGGCCGTCGCTCGTGGTCGTGCCCGTGCCCGCGCCCATGCTCGTGGATGTGGCCGCGCCCGAGCTGTGGCCGGCCAGTGCTCAGGGCCGTGGCCGCGCTTGTGGCCGGCGCCCGCGCCCGAGCCGTCGCCGGCCGTCGCTCGTGGCCGTGCCCGTGCCACCCCTGCCCGCCGCCGCACTGGGTCATGACCCTGAGATTGGGTCAACGCTAGCATGAGAGAGAAAATAAAAGAAAAAAGAGAAAAAAATTATGGAGGATTTTTTTGCAAAATTTTCACTCGCCACGTCACGCCTGACAGTGGGCCATACTTGTCAGAACGAGAATTAACTTAGGTAAACAAGGTCACAACAAAATTCGGTGGTTTTTGCAACACTGTCATTAAATAGTGGTGGTGATTTGCGAATTCGTTGTAAACCGGTGGTCTTTTGCAACGTAACCACCAATTGTGGTGGTTTTTTGCAATTTTCTCTCTTGTTTCAGTCGCACGGTGGCATAAATCAGAAGTGGAAGATTATGCCTTTTCATTGATGCGCTTGCTGCAGCGACTGCTCTGTCTATCTATTTTACATTAAGCCGGGAACTGTTTGCCTTGTTGGCCCATATGATTGCTGTGATCGCCGAATGAGAGTGGTCTGAACTTTATTAGACATACTGGGATCACCAGCTTAATAAGTACTCCATCCGTTCCAATTTAATTGACAACATCCACATTTGGTACATAGCAAGTTAATTAAATTGCAACGGAGGGAGTAGCTTACAGGGCCAGATCGACACGAATATAGGACGGTTTCAGGGTAAAACTACAATAGTATCTCCTCATAGCATAAGCCTAAAGCATGAAAACTAGTGAGCAGGGTTGGCCAGCGAGTGCGTAGAAGCATAGGAAGCTTGAAGCAGCTTCACCATCTCGTCGACCATCGGCATGAGTTTAGGATTGATGAGGGGTCGTCACTGCTGCAAACAAAGTAGAGATTTCAAAATCACGTCAGCAGGTTGGCGTTGGAAGATAGCTTCGATGGAATATTTGTTGCGAGTAGTCCATAAAGTCCAACAAAACACATGAAAGAGAATCCAAAGCGACTTTCTGGTTTTGTCAACAAAAGCGTTAAAGATTGCAAACACATCACTAAAAGTCGGGGCTGCCACTGAACCCCCCCCACACCAGCAGCATGGACCGCACCCCACTCCACATAAACTGAGCAAGCAAACACTATGTGGTTGACCATCTCTACATGCCCACACAGCGCACATAGTCCGTTCGAAGGGCCCTGTCTCTTCGCAATTTGTTCCCTCGAGGGCAGCCTGCCCCTAGCAAGTTGCCACATAAAAAAATTGATCTCGAGAGGCCAAGGCACCGTCCACATATCTTTTGCAGCCACCGATTGGTCCCCTTGGCACATTTTTTTTTATAGAGGGACTTGGTAGAGAACAAAGCCGAGGGCTCAAGGTGCCAGGACACACTGTCCCTTCCCTCCTCCGGCTCAATCCCTTCGATCTCGATCATCGCCTGCCATTGACAGATTTCCTTAGGGCCAAAGGCTCTTCGGAAAGCTAGTCTCCAACCATTACCAACATGTGCCTGTGAAACCAAAATATTTGGGTCTGAGCAAGTAGCAAACAGCCTCTGATATCTATTCTTTAGGGGCCCTCCTCTATCCACCAGTCCGTCAAAAGGCAATGGCCTCACCTGACTTCAGGTGAAACCGAGCTCCCAGCTTAAAGAAATTCTTGATTTTATGAATACTGTGTCAAAACTGAGACACTCCCTGAGGATTAGAAGTGAACAGTTGATGTACATTGTATTTAGCACGCAAGATTTTGATCCAAATAATATTATCTTCCTCATCCGCAGTGAAAATATGCCAGATCCATTTACACATGAGTGCAATGTTCATGGTTTTGGAATTCAGAATGCCCAGACTTTCCTGGTCTTTTCGTAGGCACAGATGTTCCCATTTGACCATATGATACTTACGCTTATTTCCAGCCCCTTCCCAAAAGAATCTACCTCTGTGTTTGTCAAAACGAGCATGAGTCCCATCACCCAGACCGGCCATCGCAAACATAGGCAAACTTGAGATACATGCATCCGTGAGCATCAGTCTTGCAGCCGAGGACATCAGCTTACCCTGCCAGTCACTCTATGGCCGCTCATAGGGAACCTAAATAAGCAACGGGAACGTGCACACCCCACAATTGAGCACATCAGTAACTCTGGCTTGTTCCACCAGGAAGCATCCCACCACTATAACTTCACTCTTATGCAAGTTAATTTTTAGTCCTGATAGCAGCTCAAAGCATATCAGCAGGAACTTAAGGTTTTTCAATGCCTGGTCAATTTTTTGGATCATGATCATAGTGTCATCAGCGTACTGAAGGTGAGTGATTCCCCCTGGGATATGGTGTGGAATCACCCCCTGGATGTGTCCAGCTACACTAGCTTTTTGAAGGATCGCATCCAGGGCATCTACTACAAAATCAAAAAGAAGAGAAGCTCAGGTCGCTTGGGGAACACCTCTTTTATTTCTGAAATAGGGTCCGACCTCTCCATTAATGGAGATAGCAGTCTGTCCACGCGAGACCAGCTGCATAAGTCTATGTACCACACCTATCTCAAAACCGTTCCAAAACCCTTCCAAAGGAGCACTTCCTTCAGGAAGGGCCAACTAACACGATCATATTTTTCTCACAGTCTAATTTGAGAAGGATCGCTTCCTCTCCCCTTACTCTAATTTCATGAATAATCTCATGAAGAGCTAAAACCCCATCCACAATCAATCTTCCTTTGATAAAGGTTGTTTGGGCTGGGAAAATAATCCGGTGCGCTACCGGTGCTAGTCTAGTAGCATAGGCCTTTGACACGATCTTGAACAAGACGTTAATGAGAACAATGGGTCTGAACTGCTTGATGGACTCCGCGGCAGGCACTTTAGGAATCAGGGTATGGAAACCAAAATTCAGACGGGAGATACCCACTGTTTCAAGAGCAAAACCATTCAGAATCTTTAGAACCAGATGTTTCGCAAAAGGGCCAACAAGCCTTGAACAACACCACCGGCAGCCCATCTGGGCCTGGCGCCGTGTCGGTCTTGGTTTCATTTTAAAAATCCTCCAGTTCATCCATAGTAAAAGATCTAGCCAGGTCCTCATTCTCAAAGTTCGAGACCCTCCATTCTTGTGGCCACATATTGGGTGCTAGTTGCAAGTACTTTACCCCATCCGAACCCATGAGGTCCATGTAAAACTAGTATATGTGCGCCTGAAGATTAGTTGGAGCTAAGATTTCCTCTTGATCAGAAATCAGACACACAATGGCACACTTACGACGCCGGCCATTCGCCACTGCATGAAAGTACACAGTATTGGCATCTCCTTTCAGAGTCCAGTTCAGGCGGCCAAGCTGGTGCCAATAATCTTCCTCAGGCTAAAAAAGTTGCACCACCAGATCCTCAAGGTGGTATCGAAAGGCCCACTCCTCATCGTCCAGCCGAGCATTATCAGCCCTTTGGTCCAGCTCTTGAATCTTTTCCAGGAGCATTTTCTTGTTTTCTCTTAGCTGCTTGCACAGGTTAACACCCCATCCTTTGAGGTGTTGGTGGATCCCACGGATATATGTAATACCCCAGGGTTTAGAGAGTCGAAAGGGTAGAAATATGATTTGTGCATTTGCATAGCATGCATCTGAAAATGCGGGAAATTTTGGCGCGTTAAATTAAACGATGCAAAGTGATTGATGTTTCTCTCGACTCGATGAGTTAGGGTTTAGATCATCGTGTTGAGTGCTATAAACTTCGACATGACCTTTCCTAATTATCAACACTTCTGATCACAATTCATAATATGACAAGGTATAATTCAATTTAACAAAAGACACAAACACAATCTCATCTATATGATAATACAAATCCAACTAACATTTATATTATCATCACATCTCAATTCATCACATTAACACATACATGATCATATCACAATTCCATTACATCATGTCCCAATTTCAATCTTATCACATCTTATCATTACACTCATCTCAAATTTCTAATACAAAGGTCCAAAATCTTTATAAGATACAAAATGGACACAAGATCAAACTTTACAAGTGTAATTTGAAGGAATAAATGAATATTACAACATTTCAAATGCAAATGTCCAAAGAATCTTTAGACACATCAAATGGAAATATAATACAAGATCAAACTTTACAAAATGGAAATGAAGAAGTAAATATTCCATCTTTAATCGAATAAGTACATATCTCATTCAAAAGGAAAAGAAATTTACAAAATGAATGAAAAGATCCTAAAATTAAATCTTGATCTTCTCATTATCTTGATCATCCCATTTTCCAATCTTCTTATATTTCTTTTCCTGCAAAAACAAACATCACAAAAGAAGAAGAAATTGGGGGTTAGTGTTAAAATGTTGCCAA
Source organism: Poa pratensis (assembly GCA_947311845.1). Taxonomy (NCBI): domain Eukaryota; kingdom Viridiplantae; phylum Streptophyta; class Magnoliopsida; order Poales; family Poaceae; genus Poa; species Poa pratensis. The sequence goes on from CAMZMU010000117.1 coordinate 34,916,054, forward strand.
CACCATTTGGTGCTGGCATATTAATATATTGAAATCTGGTTTTAGCCCAATTAAAACCAAGGTTCAAGGAGGCTAATGGAGAATGCAAATAATTCAAAGGTAACCATGGGACTGATCAATTTTGGTCATGCTCATTAATTCCGAAGGCAACATGTAGGGGCAAAGGCATATTTGCTCAGCACCAATTAGAAACATCTTAGGCAATAGAAAGCAAAGGCATCAAGTGCTGGCTAGAGCATTGATCTCATGATCTTATAAAGAAACAAAGCAACACATATAATTTACACTCTCCAATTTAAACCAGAAATCAAATTGAAAAGAGGCAGCAGGATTGGTATCACATTTGCCAATGTATTAGGCAATTGGACCCTAAGATCATTTTTAAGCTAGTGATTAGCTTAATAAGCATATACACTTGAATTTAAACATCTCAAACCGACTATGTAAATCATTCCTTCACAGCTAAGGAATCCAACACAAATATCTGAAGCTAGATAAGATCAATGAACTGTACAGCAGCAGCAGGAGCTTATCTCCATTGTTAAAAGAAGTGTAAAAGCAGTCCAAATAGGCAGCTCGAGGTGGAGAGGGGCCACTGCAAGCAGGTGAATCACCACAGCCATTTATCCGGGTGTCACAAGCCCAGGAATCATCAAATCTGTATAAATAGAGGGCCAGACCACAGCCACAGATCACACAACTCACAGCAAACACAAATCACACATTTCACAAGCACCAGCAGAGCCAGTAGCACCATTTCCATCTGTTCTTCACCAAGAACAACCACAAACCACCAACATATCATGGAGTTTACCTAAACCCATCCACCACAAGCCATTTCAGCTAGCAAATACACTCTAGGAAAATTGAAGCAGCAAGGAGGAGAAGGCAGAACCTTGGAGCAAGATCAGAGCTTTTCTAGAAGCTCTAGCTGCTCAGCAACAGCAGGTTGATCCATAGTGCTAGAGAGAGACTAAGCAGGTTCTGTAAATGACAGAACCATGCTAGAGAGCTTATTATCAGCATCTGTTCTTAACAGAGCCTTGCTTAGCAAGGTATGGTGCTGTAGAATAGCAAATAGCACAACAGAGTACTTTTGTTTTGTGCAAGAAATAGGAAAGAGAGAGGAAAGGGAGTGAAATCGATTGCTGTAGCAATTGTTTGAGCATATGAAGCAAGGGAAAATAGCATTAGTGTAGTATCTATTCTTATTTCAATTTTATCAAAACACCACACAAGGCATGAACCAGCAGAGCTGGATTAGCTGTGCTATGCACATCTGTACACAGGAAGAAGCACAGGAAAGCATAAAAAGGCAATTTAATTGAGCTAGCTTCTGTGTAACTCTCAAGGAGGCATCACAGCAAGCAAAACCAATTAAAACACATGCCTAAAGTGGTTTACATCATCACTAGAGCAAGTTCTAGTTCAGTTTTGGACAGAATCATCACAGGATTCAGTCTAGAATTATTTTTCTTCATCTATAAGCAATAGATGCTCCTAAATTAATTTCCTGAGGTTATGGAGTGATCTAAACATGCTAGACCTACATCATTCATCTCATTCTTAATGCACAGAAGGTAGACAGTGCACATGAACGAGTAAATCATCAAGAAATCATCATCCATTCATCTAGAACCTAAGCCAGCAGAGGAATACACGAGTAATCAGTAGCTAGAAGCTACTAAGTCGAGTAGAGGGTCTAGAAAGAGGAGGAGAAGCTCTTACCGTGCGTCCATGGCCGTAGCTCCACGGCGGCGAGGCAGTGCTCGCGCTACCGTTGGAGGGGGCACACGGAGGTCGTAGACCAGCACCACCGCACCACGGCGGCACAGAGGGCGAAGCTCTGCGCCCAGCCATGGTGAGCACGCCGCAGAAGAAGGGGAAGAAGCGGCGAGCAGCACCGGCACCAGAACCCTAACCCTAGGGTTGGGTCGAGCGTGGTCGCGAGAGGAAGAGAGACACAAATCGCTCGGTCTAGATGGAGGAGCGGAGCGTGGGGATCATTTGCCCCAAGCCACGGCGGCGGAGGTGGCCGGAGCAAGACGGCGACGGCGCAGGCGACTCGGGCGCCAGAGACGGTCGAGCTCGGGCTCGTGCGTGTGCGAGAGAGAGAGAAAGGAGAGTGGCTCGGTCGGTTGACCGAACCCGAGCCCACTCTTTGACCTGGTTCAACCAGGGGTTGACCAGGGACTTCTTTGCAATTTTCACAAATTGATGAAATCTATCAAATTTCAAAAACTCAGTATAAATTCAAATAAATTCCTAAAAATACAAATAAAATATCTATACATAACAGAAGGAAATAAGCTATTCAAATAAAATATCTATTTGAATTTTTGAAAAGTATTTTCTGTACCAAAAATTCAAAGATCCTTAAGTGGAAATGACTTGAAATTCTTTTCAAAAAACTATTTTCTTAAAGGAAAATAATATGGGAAAATAAATTCTTGAAGTTCAATTATATTGAACTATTTCAATTTAATCACTTTAAATTTATTCCTCATGAAAATTATTGTCAAACTCTTTAAATAATTAAAAACTCCAAAACATTCGAAAAGTCTTAAATCCGCAACTTGGGTATTTTGGGGTGACGATGCATCTCATGAATATGCACAATAGCATGCTGATAGAGTTTTCAGTAGTCCTTACCGCTATTTTCAGAACTCGGGGTTTTACCGCAAACCCTAGAACCCCGAAGGATTGAACGGCCATTTCTACCACAGGCAAGTTCATTCTTGCATGTCTGTTGAAATATTTTTATCAAAGTATTTATAAAGTAATATATTTTTCATCTGCATAAAAAAGAAAAACCTATTTTCGAATGATGTGAATTGCTATATATACTATGTTGGCTGGCAATGGAACCACGATATGATGTTGCGGTGGAGGTTCCATTGTACGGGAAAGTATATACCTAGGATTAATTACCAATGTCATAGTGATCCTGGCGCCGTATTGAAGCGTTTACCATGAGATCTGGCATGGGACGGTAAAGTCAGCTGCTATCTTCTCTCGTTCACATATCCACGGCAGGCTATTACCTGGTTGTGTCCGCTGCGGCGGCCAACAGCGTGGAAGCGCGTGACCTTCCCACCTGACGGGGTGATTGGAATAGAAGCTCGGGAGGGGTGGCGGGATAGCGGTCTTTGTTACTGGCCACGCCACAAATGGGCGGATATGTGTTGTGTGGAGAGGGGCAGTGATTGGCTTCGGACTCAGACCGGACCCCATACCATGGAAGTATGGACGGGGATTGCAACCCGGAAAGGCAACAAGGCTGAGGATCTCTCATGGGTAAAGTTACGCAGCTCTGCAGAGTCAACAACAAGAAACTGTGATTGTCACATCCGTGTTCCCGGAAGGAACTACAGACCGCAGCGGGAAAAGCATCCCAAGTGATGACTATGAACCCGTGGAGACTGTGAGCATAGTTTTCTGAAAATAAAATTGAACCTTTCCTAAAAATGTTTTCCAAAACTTGCATTATGCTAATGACCGTTGGTCATGGCAGTAGCTAGTGCATAAAACACCATATCGCCTATAATTTGAACTTGCTGAGTAACGCTCGTGTTGCTCACCCTTTCCCCGTTGACCCCCTGCTTAGATTTTGGAGCCATCAACAGAGTTGCCAGTTATCCATCATGACGTCAAGGAAGTATTCAACAAGGAGTCAAGTCTACCGGTGGAGCTTGAAGGAGTCAACGACTACTTAGCCGTGAAGCAGCAACAACAACTGTGTAAATGGAGCAACGACGACACCATTGTCAATGGCATACACGACAACCGCATTGCTAACGGAGAAGACACTGTCTATTGGAAGGAGAAACAACTCTGGATAAAGATATTCCAGATGGAATAGATTAGGGCTGTGACAACAGCAGTAGTGTATCAGGAAATAGAATTAGAGCTGATATTCAGCTTAGTACTAGGATTTGGATCTTTCTGTATTTCATTTGATCGAGACTTGGTTCAATATAAAGGAGGGTCTCAAGATTTTGTATTGAATAGTGTTGTAATCCTATAGTGTTACCTTGGACCAGCTATGTTTCTGTTGTACTACTCTGAGGGATGTAATATTTGCGGAGAGGTCCTTTCGTGCATGTTACATTAACGACTTGTACACTACAACATGCAGTAGTGTGCTGGGTCACCGCAGATGGTATCAAAGCAAAACGACCTTAGGATTAAAACCCTTTTAGGAGACTTGTAGGTTGGTAATTACTATAGGAAGTTATCTTATCTAAACCATATCTTTTTACAACTATGATGGTTATTCACTTGAGAATACTACTGTTATACTTGTATAGACTTTTCTTACTCAACCAGAGTAAATCTTCTTATCTATTCCTTTATAGGTATAGTATTTATCTATCTTAATTATTTCCAACTTGGTATGACAAGTTTGAAATTATCTTCTACCTGCTGGTATTCCAATAGAGTTATATCCAAGTCAGTGTTACCTATGTGGTATCATTGATAACACCATCCTTTGAAGCTATAGGATGAAGTAGAACCCAATCGTAAGGTTCTGAAGGCAGGAAGAAGGGAAAAGTTTGATGATGGTGAAGAATCATCGACAATCAAATACGGAAATTATGCCAATACCCTAATGATTCATTTCAAAGGGAATTCACCTGAGTATAGTTTAGAGTCTTAAGGAATTAGGAGAAGGCACAATCCATGAAGGAAGCTACACTACTATGTTTGATGTACAATCTGCAACTACTAGAAGGATCCGGAGATGTCATGAGATGGTTGTTCTAGCCAAACGGAGCATTCAATGTACATGAAGTGTAGTTCTCTACATAACCAAGTCAGCCCACAACTACTCTTTGAGCACTTTGTCTTAATTTATCCCATTGCAAATGGGCAATTGGGGTAAGTACTGAGTCAAAGAGTTGTTAGATAGGACTATAAGGTGATATAAACCTATCTTGTAGTGTATAGCATCTAAGCCTGGGTACTTGAGATGTTTTTACTCAAAGTACTATTTACTTTTACGGGCTTATGTTGCATGTTTGCTATATAACTGCATTTGGATTTATTGGATCTTATTGGATTTTTGATTGGCTAGGTTGGTACATGAAGTTAGGATTTGATGTACAATGGCATGATTGTCACATTAAGTTCTTTTCTTGATGTTACTAATCTAGAGGTAGATAAAATTAGTGTGAGGAAGAGACGAGTTACTAGCAAGATGAGGCAACAATGAAAGCTCATGAAGAGAAGGATGTCCAGAAGATAGAAGTCAATAAAGCTACTAATGTGGAATGTGGAGAGTATCACATCATATATTTGGATTTAGGAGACATGTTTCGCCAGTACCCGAGGAGGAACGAAGTGAGTTCGACAAGAGTTCGATAACAATGGGATATGGATCTACCGAAGATGACGCAAGAAAAGCTACATCAGAAGGAATAACCAAGAAGGAAGAATATGCATTTTTGTATATCAAGTCATGATGTCTTTCCATGGAAGTCCAAGATCAAGAAGGAAGAAGGAAAATATGAAGGATACATATGAGGTTGTCATAACTTGGTGGAAGAAGTTATTGTTGGAGCAATAAAGAGGTATTGATACTAGTTAAATGGAGTTGAGCATGAGTTTATAGAACTCAGGAGTCTAAGAGTATTATAAGGATGAAGACAAAGGCGTATGATGACTGGAAGGACATGGATATTTCCAATTATAATGGAATAAAGGAGAAGTTGATCGTCTAATGAGAGGCATTGCTAGAGATGGAAGCGGTAAAATTAACCGCCAAGCAAGAGTTCGTGATTAGAACTTGGATATATATATAAGGAAAATTTGTGTTTGATACACAACAGATTACAAGAAGGAGTGGACGAGAAAGTCATCCGACAAATGATGATAAGTCAGAAAGGGATGACAGAAGTAAAGTACTTGGGTGAAATAACGTGGAGATTACAGAGATGACATATCAACCATGTCAAGAAGTACAATTACATCGTCCAATGTTCAAGAGAGCATCATAACCACGGGAGAAGAGTCCAATTTTGTCGTGGATTGACGACAAGTCTAGAATGTGGACCAATTTGGATGAAGGCACCTCGCCACATATGATGTCGATGTACCAAAGTCAGAGTTTATATCTCGAGCAATTGTGGAGAAAGATGTATTACCAAGAGAATTAACATCTTAGAGCTGACCACTCGGATGATGGAAGACGCAATCAAGGCGAGTTACATGGTCAAACAAGTCGGAACTGTTTGGAATTAGTCTGAAGTATCAGAAAGGAAGGAAATGATATGTCAGCTGAATTTTACAATGATGACCAACATCATATTCGAGTCTGGAGTTAAGATATCATCCAATTGCACAAGTTCCTGTGTGCAATTCTTTTCTAGAGACCATCGGATAAGCCAACTGGAATTCTAGCTATAGTAGGAATCCAATTTATCGGAGGATTACTTTGGTTGTTCACAATATGGTGGATATACCACGTATTCTTCGGGAAACTGTTGGATATATAGGAATAGTTAATATCTATTTATCGGAGAACGATACTGGGTATTCACAACATGGTGGATATACCACGTGTTCTTTGTGAGACCATGAGGCACATATACTGGAAGTTTAAGCACCAAGAAGGATCACGAAGCTTGACTGAATGGAGCCAATGGAATTAAGCTCAACTGACAGAGGGTCAGAACGGAGGAAGACTTAGGGAATTCCAAGGGGGGGGAGTAAACAAGTGTATTGGAAAGTACTTGACAGAAGATGACATGAAATTCAAAAGGAAGACTTTGACTGAGACATGACTGAATTGGTTATTAGTGCTCTAAAAGTTCTTTGGTTTAGAAAATCTTTACCAGATTTTGAAGCGAAATAGAAAGTGGAGATTTGAAGGTTGAAAATTACAAGGAATTTAGTGGTCATAGAAGCTATAAATAAATGATCTAAAGGAGAATAAACAAATGAGACCTGAATTCATGGATGGGGAAATCTAGATACCTATTCGTTGAATCTGATTGAGACCAGGATCCGAGGGGATTGATGCCAGAAGGTTTGTACCCCTGATTACAATTGATTGAAGAGAAGAAAGAGTAATCAAAGTTGGATAGACAAAGGTGTCTACTACATTTGGAGGAAGCAAATTACAAAGAGCAAACTATGTTCTATAAGACATTTTAAGAATAGTTACCTCATATTCTCGAGCAAAAGGAGATGAGCTTTACCATCAGAAGTGAGGTCTTCTTAAGCTCATGATTATAAGGAAGGGTAACACCTGAAGATCATATAAGGATGTAGAAAGGATCTTCGACAGAAGGGTATAAAGCCAGAGTAATGCAAGGATGTCTGAAATGGATAATCCAAGAGACATGAAAAGGTAGTAAAATCATTGGAATCCAGTGGAGAAGAGACGAAAGTCGACAAATGGATAGTATGGATCCATGGAGGATGGACATAAGGATTTTGGACAAGGGATCACCTAAATCTACGTCCACGTCAGGAAGGAATTTGAGAGAATCAATATCTGCAGAAGTTCTTTCTACCTTAATCTACGCGAGAGAATCGAAACTTCGGGACGAAGTTTAGTTTAAGAGGGAGAGTATGTAATACCCCAGGGTTTAGAGAGTCGAAAGGGTAGAAATATGATTTGTGCATTTGCATAGCATGCATCTGAAAATGCGGTAAATTTTGGCGTGTTAAATTAAACGATGCAAAGTGATTGATGTTTCTCTCGACTCGATGAGTTAGGGTTTAGATCATCGTGTTGAGTGCTATAAACTTCGACATGACCTTTCCTAATTATCAACACTTCTGATCACAATTCATAATATGACAAGGTATAATTCAATTTAACAAAAGACACAAACACAATCTCATCTATATGATAATACAAATCCAACAAACATTTATATTATCATCACATCTCAATTCATCACATTAACACATACATGATCATATCACAATTCCATTACATCATGTCCCAATTTCAATCTTATCTCATCTTATCATTACACTCATCTCAAATTTCTAATACAAAGGTCCAAAATCTTTATAAGATACAAAATGGACACAAGATCAAACTTTACAAGTGTAATTTGAAGGAATAAATGAATATTACAACATTTCAAATGCAAATGTCCAAAGAATCTTTATACACATCAAATGGAAATATAATACAAGATCAAACTTTACAAAATGGAAATGAAGAAGTAAATATTCCATCTTTAATCGAATAAGTACATATCTCATTCAAAAGGAAAAGAAATTTACAAAATGAATAAAAAGATCCTAAAATTAAATCTTGATCTTCTCATTATCTTGATCATCCCATTTTCCAATCTTCTTATATTTCTTTTCCTGCAAAAACAAACATCACAAAGAAGAAGAAATTGGGGGGTTAGTGTTAAAATGTTGCCAACACCATTTGGTGCTGGCATATTAATATATTGAAATCTGGTTTTAGCCCAATTAAAACCAAGGTTCAAGGAGGCTATTGGGGAATGCAAATAATTCAAAGGCAACCATGGGACTGATCAATTTTGATCATGCTCATTTAATCCGAAGGCAACATGTAGGGGCAAAGGCATATTTGCTCAGCACCAATTAGAAACATCTTAGGCAATAGAAAGCAAAGGCATCAAGTGCTGGCTAGAGCATTGATCTCATGATCTTATAAAGAAACAAAGCAACACATATAATTTACACTCTCCAATTTAAACCAGAAATCAAATTGAAAAGAGGCAGCAGGATTGGTATCACATTTGCCAATGTATTAGGCAATTGGACCCTAAGATCATTTTTAAGCTAGTGATTAGCTTAATAAGCACAAACACTTGAATTTAAACATCTCAAACCGACTATGTAAATCATTCCTTCACAGCTAAGGAATCCAACACAAATATCTGAAGCTAGATAAGATCAATGACTTAGTACTTATCACCAAGGGTGAAGAACTGCACAGCGGCAGGAGCTTATCTCCATTGTTAAAAGAAGTGTAAAAGCAGTCCAAATAGGCAGCTCGAGGTGGAGAGGGGCCACTGCAAGTAGGTGAATCACCACAGCCATTTATCCGGGTGTCACAAGCCAGGAATCATCAAATCTGTATAAATAGAGGGCCAAACTACAGCCACAGATCACACAACTCGCAGCAAACACAAATCACACATTTCACAAGCACCAGCAGAGCCAGTAGCACCTTTTCCAGCTGTTCTTCACCAAGAACAACCACAAACCACCAGCATATCATGGAGTTTACCTAAACCCATCCACCACAAGCCATTTCAGCTAGCAAATACACTCTAGGAAAATTGAAGCAGCAAGGAGGAGAAGGTAGAACCTTGGAGCAAGATCAGAGCTTTTCTAGAAGCTCTAGCTGCTCAGCAACATCAGGTTGATCCATAGTGCTAGAGAGAGACTAAGCAGGTTCTGTAAATGACAGAACCATGCTAGAGAGCTTATTATCAGCATCTGTTCTTAACAGAGCCTTGCCTAGCAAGGTATGGTGCTGTAGAAAAGCAAATAGCACAACAGAGTACTTATGTTTTGTGCAAGAAATAGGAAAGAGAGAGGAAAGGGAGTGAAGTTGATTGCTGTAGCAATTGTTTGAGCATATGAAGCAAGGGAAAATAGCATTAGTGTAGTATCTATTCTTATTTCAATTTTATCAAAACACCACACAAGGCAGTGAACCAACAGAGCTGGATTAGCTGTGCTATGCACATCTGTACACAGGAAGAAGCACAGGAAAGCATAAATAGGCAGTTTAATTGAGCTAGCTGCTGTGTAACTCTCAAGGAGGCATCACAGCAAGCAAAACCAATTAAAACACATGCCTAAAGTGGTTTACATCATCACTAGAGCAAGTTCTAGTTCAATTTTGGACAGAATCATCACAGGATTCAGTCTAGAATTATTTTTCTTCATCTATAGGCAATAGATGCTCCTAAATTAATTTCCTGAGGTTATGGAGTGATCTAAACATGATAGACCTACATCATTCATCTCATTCTTAATGCACAGAAGGTAGACAGTAGCTCCACGGCGGCGAGGCAGTGCTCGCGCTACCGTTGGAGGAGGCACACTGAGGTCGTAGACCAGCACCACCGCACCACGACGACACAAAGGGCGAAGCTCTGCGCCCAGTCATGGTGAGCACGCCGGAGAAGAAGGGGAAGAAGCGGCGAGCAGCACCGGCACCAGAACCCTAACCCTAGGGTTGGGTCGAGCGTGGCCGCGAGAGGAAGAGAGACACGAATCGCTCAGGCTAGATGGAGGAGCGGAGCGTGGGGATCATTTTGCCCCAAGCCACGGCGGCGAAGGTGGCCAGAGTTGACCGGAGCATGGCGGCGACGGCGCAGGCGACTCGGGCGCCAGAGACGGTCGAGCTCGGGCTCGTGCGTGTGCGAGAGAGAGAGAAAGGAGAGTGGCTCGGTCGGTTGACCGGACCCGAGCCCACTCTTTGACCTGGTTCAACCAGGGGTTGACCAGGGACTTCTTTGCAATTTTCACAAATTGATGAAATCTATCAAATTTCAAAAACTCAGTATAAATTCAAATAAAATATCTATACATAACAGAAGGAAATAAGCTATTCAAATAAAATATCTTTTTGAATTTTTGAAAAGTATTTCCTGTAGCAAAAATTCAAAGATACTTAAGTGGAAATGACTTGAAATTATTTTCAAAAAACTATTTTCTTAAAGGAAAATAATATGGGAAAATAAAGTCTTGAAGTTCAATTATATTGAACTATTTCAATTTAATCACTTTAAATTTATTCCTCATGAAAGTTATTGTCAAACTCTTTAAATAATTAAATTCCAAAACACTCGAAAAGTCTTAAATCCGCAACTTGGGTATTTATGGGTGACGATGCATCTCATGAATATGCACAATAGCATGCTGATAGAGTTTTCAGTAGTCCTTACCAATATTACTTTGCTATTTTCAGAACTCGGGATTTTACCGCAAACCTAGAACCCCGAAGGATTGAACGGCCATTTCTACCACAGGCAAGTTCATTCTTGCATGCCTGTTGAAATATTTTTATCAAAGTATTTATAAAAGTAATATATTTTATCATCTGCATAAAAAAGAAAAACCTATTTTCAAATGATGTGAATTGCTATATATACTATGTTGGTTGGCAATGGAACCACGGTATGATGTTGTGGTGGAGGTTCCATTGTACGGGAAAGCATATACCTAGGATTAATTACCAATGTCACAGTGATCCTAGCGCCGTATTGATGCGTTTACCATGAGATCTGGCTTGGGACGGTAAAGTCAGCTGCTATCTTCTTGATAACCCACAAGTATAGGGGATCGCGTGTAGCCTTTTTGATAAGTAAGAGTGTCGAACCCAACGAGGAGCTAAAGGTAGGATAAGTATTCTCTCAAATTCTATCAACCACTGATACAACTCTACGCACACTAAACGTTTACTTTATCTAGGAAATAATACTAGACTACAATACGGGTATATGAGAGATAGCTTTGCGAGATAATAAATGCAAGAAAGTAAATGTTAGTGCTGCAGCAATAAAATACACTAAGTAACCTTAAAATAACAGTACCATGAGTGTGGAAAACTGGTGGTAATTGTGATGGCTTTGTCCAAGATTAATTAGTGAAGGTACTTGGTTCATTGTCCTCGATGCAGTTTTCTATGTGGGAGAGGCTAAATATACATGCACTCCACTACTTGGGATTACAAGTACTATATGATTGGATTGTTAGCAGGCATCCGCAAATACTAACAATGCATTAAGGTTTCCCCAACCATAGCCTTTCATGGTCCTCTTACTTCCATACGTGCAACTAATCGGTTCGCGTTCTCAGGTTTCTGTCACTCCGGCAGAACTTCCCCCGCTTCGTTTACAAATACTACCAACCCTATGGTGTTTGATCCATGCGCGCACAAATATAATGGACACCAAAGGACAGTACCATATAGACATACAACTCTAATGAACCTCATGCATTCAATTAAGCAATCAAAAGACAAATAAATTACGGAAACATGATGTAAATCATAGGATAAATATTATAGCATCAAACACCATGTTTACATAGGACGGTACAGAGGTTTATGGGAGGATGAACCACTGAATACAAGGAAGAGATGGTGATGGAGATGGCGGTGAAGACGGCGGAGAGGGCAGCGAGGAGCGCAGGGCGGCGGCGCCGGCGGCGCGGGGAACTCCTTCCCCGCCGCCGGCATCATGGGGGAGCGCCGCCCCTTGGCCTCCCTCTTGCATGGCTTCTTGGGAGCCCTCTCCCATGGAGATGGTATCCATGGGGGAGGCAAAAACGTGGCTTTTGGTGGCTGAAATTTGTGGGTGGAGGAGTCCTCCACGAATTAGGTTTCCTCCCTTTATATATCTTCTCGAATTTCCGTCACCCCCTTTTAGGGTTCCTCCAAAACGGGCCTACAGGCCGCGTCCGAACTCTGATTGGGCTGATCTCGGGCTTAAAATCTTCGTATGGAAAATTGTGACAACTTTCTCTTTAATTGGATCTCCATTGGACGTCGTCTTCGAGGGTCAAACTGACAATCTTCGTAAAAAGTTCTCAGACGGATTTCACGAAAGTCCCAATTCGATTCCAACAAGGTTTCCTCTTGTATTTTTGATAATTACTACACATCAAAGAGTAAAACAAGAACATTGTGCACTTTTGCAACTATTAGTAGGTTAGTCCAAATAAATAATAAACTTAATATAAAAACAAGTGCTAAAAGCATAAAAATGGCATCAAACAATCAAAAATTATAGATACGTTTTGGACGTATCAACATCCCCAAGCTTAATTCCTGCTCGTCCTCGAGTAGGTAAATGATAACAAAATAATTTTTGATTGTAAATGCTATGATCAGGTCTTTAACAATTGCATGATGTATGGATAATAAAACTTAGCAATCATGTTTCCTAATGAAAAGTATCAACGAACTAAGAGCTCATAACATGAAATTTCTAAACATCAACAAGATTGCAATGTTCGTAATAAGATATGACAAAATGGTATCCCGCTTGCCTTTATTTGAAGGGCAAAACATAAATGCCAAGGCACCTCTGAAGTTCAAGTGAAGACTAGATATAGAGATATCAAAGATAAAAGCATCATAGTTATACCTCAATTAATCGTATTCTGGGACAAGCACATTACACTAAGAACGACAGCTATGCTCTCGAAGAAGTGCTCAAAGAAAGGATGGTGACTCAACATAAAAATAAAAGATTGGCCCTTCGCAGAGGGAAGCAGGGATTAACACGTGCTAGAGCTTTTTGTTGTTTAAAAACAGAGGTAAAAATGTTTTGAGAGGTGTTTGTTAATTGTCAACGATTGGTAGCGGACGAAAACAGTATTCCCCTTGTCAAACAAACTTTTAAGAGCGGCTCCCATGAAGGACGTTATTTCTACCAGCAAGGCAGATCATCCCTCTTTCTCTTTGGTTTACACACGCAAGTATTTCACTGTTTGTCATTGCTTACTGATAAATCAGGGCAAAAGTGTGAAGAGAATTATGCGGTTAAAGTTGTAATTAATTGGGACTGGGCACCCCGTTGCAAGCTCTTTTTGCAAAATTATTGGATAAGCGGATGTATATGCCACTAGTCCAGGTGTAAAAGTCTGTTTGACAAGTTGAATAAAGAATAACCCACTACTTCCTCATGAGCTGGTAAACATTGACACAAAAAGGGAAATATTTTGAAGGTTTTAAAGGTAGCATATGCAAATTTACTTGGAATGGCTTGAAATACCATGCATAGGAATTCTTGGTGGACTCTTTGGGATAACTTGGTTTTTAAGGATTTGGATGCACGAGCAGCATTCCCGCTCAGTACAAGTGAAGGCTAGCAATAGACTAGGAAGCGACAACCACGAGAGCGATAACGGTCATTGATGGAGGGATAATAAACCGGTAGGCCCATGAAGAGGGAAGCATGACCCGCCAGGCAGGAGGCCCGGCGAGGCCAGCTAACCACCAACTGGGCCGGGTTGTTCTTCTGGGCCAGCATCTTGGCGGTGACCCGACGAAGGAAGGTGATGTTCTAGAAGGTACAAGAGGCGGTTCAAGACTTGGAATGCACGAAGAGCAAAGGAGCTAAGATAGGACTTGGAGTTCGGGTAGAACCCGGCTCTATTGTGTACGCGGTCAGAGGGCCCGGTATCTATATAAACCGGCCCCTGAACCGTAGCTAGCAAGACTTTCATAATCCCCAAGCTTTAGGCGAGAGAACCATCGAGAGAGACACACAAGCTTTGTAACCTAGATCGAGATCCGGCTCTGTTGTCGTAGCCGGGTTATCGAGATCGAGACCAAGATTAATAATAAGATAGCAGGAAGTAGGTCTTTATCTCCAATGGAGAGGCCGAACCTGGGTAAACCTGTGTCCCCTGCAATGCTAAACAATCTCCCAGACGCCAGTGTCGCCTTGCCCAAAAACTCAAGCTACCCCAAAGTAGCATCTGCCGTGTTATCTACCCCACGACAGTTGGCGCCGTCTGTGGGAATCGCGGCCAAAGGTGTCACCATCATGGGAGAAGCAAGAGAGGGGCCGAAAACTTTGTTTTTGGCCAGATCACAGTCAATGAGCAAGGAGAATCCATCGTCGATGATTTTGGCTGGGGGCCGGAATCTGATCTGCTTGAATCAGGTGATGTTATTCCAATTGGCAAATTTAATGTTTTTGTGGGCATGATTACAACTAGATCTGCTAGTGATGGAGATTATGAATCTGTGTCAGGAGCCGCCACAATTGTTCAATCTGATGGAGAGGAATCAGTTGGCACAGCTGAAGTTGAGAAGGTCCTGAACACGCTGGAGGAACGGCTGGATGACCCGGCAGAATCCCGGGTGACGCGGTGGAACAAGCCGGGTCGGAATCAATCTTGCCCCTGTTTGAAGGCCGGTTTGGGTATGATGCAGAAGAGAAGATGATGAGGAACAAGAGTCAAGTCCAAGCCCGGTTCGTAGGGTAGCGGTGTACACCGCGCCTTCGTCCAGCATGCAACCATCACCATCAGCTGTTGTTCCACCGGCCTTTACCCCGGGTCAACAGCAGCTGCCCCCAATTCTGGAGTTGGCAGAACAGAGAGTTGATGGAGAGCCGGCTTCGGTCTCAGAGGAAAGCGAGGGTACGGCAAGATACAGAAACAGTTTTGGGTTCCTGCATAACCGGGCCCAAGGAGAGGAAAGAAGTAACACAGCAGCTGCCCCGGCCTTGTTTAACAATGGCCTGGTCTTAGATCCATCAGCACTTACAAGGTTGGTTACTCCAGAAAACGCAGCAGTTAGAGCAATGGAATTGGATACAGCACGCCGAGCGTTGGAGCAGATGCGCAGGGACGCCGAGGCAGAGAGGCAAGAAATAGAAGCAAGAAAGAGGCAAATAGAGGATGAGGAAAATCGTCTCAATGAGATGACCAGGGCGCACCGGAGGAGGCACCAGAGCCGGCTGGCCCCTGGAGAAAACGCTATAAACCCAGCAGTACTGTTTAGGACCCCAGAAGATCAACCAGTTGGTGTCACCCAGGTGGCTCCAGTTGTAAGGGCAGATGTAGAACCAGATAGAGGAACAGGAGCAGCTGGGGTTGCAGTGGCAACGGCGCCGGGTCTTCTCGCTGGGGTAGCCAGGGGAAATCCGGGTCTGCCGCCCAGGACACCAAGGTTTCACACGCCGGCGGGTCACTATTCAAATCCGGCGGATAACGTGTATGCAGCAACTTTGGCGCTTGATCGTATTCCATTGGGAGACACGCCAGCGGAGATTGAAGCCCGGCGTGCCATTGACATGTTACGCACTGCAGTTGTCCAGCAAACTCAGTATTCAAGGGAGAAAAGTGCATTGCATTCCACAACGTATCGTAGCAAGAGTCGCAATGGAGGTAACCCGCCATTGGCCGGGCCTGTAGCGGCACAGCAGCAAAACCCGCCCCAGCAAAATCAAAATCAAAACAATCAGCAGCATCAACCCGCCCCAGCAATTTCCATAGCTCAGCAGATAGTCAATAGATCACGCGCGGGGAGAAGTGCGGGCAATGCAAACCCGGTAGTACCTGCAGCAGGAGTACCACAAGGAGGACCGGGTCCTGCACCAGCCGCGTCTGCAAGCTCACCCGGTAATATCAATATTTCGGCAAGTTCTTCTAGTTTAGCCGGGCCAAAATGTCTTTCAGATTCCATTAGAGCAGAGCCTTTCCCTGAGAAGTTCAAGGAGCCAAGCAAGATATCCAATTATGAGCCCAGCATGGACCCGGCCAGCTGGTTGAGCAGTTATGAGATGGCAATGTGTATACGCAATGCCACAGAGAATGTTTGTGCCAAGTACATGTATTTGATGATGAGCGATGGAGCAGCGAAGTTGTGGTTTAAAAATCTACCAGAGAAGTCCATTAATTCCTGGGATGAGTTGAAGGCGGTTTTCACCAAGCACTTTCAGGGTACGTGCAAGCGTTTGTTTTCCATTGAGGATCTTGATCGTTGTATACAGAAAAAAGGCGAGTCAGCACGTCATTGGATGGGCCGGGTCACGGAGATCCTGCACTCTTCATCTGGTATTGAGCCCAAGGATGCAATTTCATCAATGGAGAAAACTTGTAAGTATGCACCACTTGTCCAGAAGCTGGGTCGCATGAAGGAAGGGCACCGGGTTAAGCCGGTCACCATGGCAGAGTTGATGGATGCTTGCAATAGGCATGCAGCCACTGACAAACTCAGGATGAGCCTGAGGAGGAGAAGGGGAAAGGCACGGCAAATAATGGTGGAAGGAACAATAATGGCTCAGGAAACAACAATAACAATAACCAGAATCAGCATAAGCGAGGTCATAATGATGGAAGTTCAGAGTTAGTAGCAAACACCAATACCGGGTTTCAGAGGCAAAGGATGGACGGGAACTACCAGGAAAACAGAGGTTATCAGGAAAATAGAGGTTACCAGGACAACAGGGGTTATCAGGGAAACAGTGGAATCACAATAGTGGAGGTAGTTACCAGGGAACACGCCCAATGAGTACTGAGGAAGCTTTTAGGATGCCGTGTCCTCGCCATAGCAAGATGGGCAGACCATCCAATCATTCATTGGCACAGTGTGTGGATTTGAATAGGTGGAAAAATAATGAGGTGCAGAGAGCTCTGCAGGGAGCAAACAGAAGTGGAGGACCCGGCCAGGGTGGTAACCCGGCTGCGGGGCCTCTAACAGGAGCAAATGCGGTACCCACTGGAAACCCGGGTCAGGGTCAGAACCAGAATACGAGTAACCAAGGAGGATTTTCTCAGCAGCCAAGGCAACTTGGTCAGTATCACATATACCAGTGGCACAACAAGAGAGAGAAAGTTAGTCAAGGAGCGGTTAACACAGTGGCTGCTGGTCCAAGTATTGAGGTGGTCAGAGCACAATACTTGGAGTAGGCAGATCATCCAGAGGTGGTGGAGCACCCGGGTCTGCTGCTTGTGTGGCTCCTCAAGTTCACATTTCGAGTTGAAAAAGGTTTGATGGATGGTGGTAGTAGTATTAATATTTTGTACTGGGACACGTTTGTGCGCATGGGTCTGAAGGAGTCACAGTTGCAGAAAACGTCAACAATTTTTCACGGTATAGTTCCGGGAAAATCAGCCACACCAGAGGGTAAAATTTCATTGGAGGTAGCTTTTGGCGAGTCTATCCATAACTTCAGATCAGAGTGGCTCACGTTTGAGGTGGTAAAGTTTCCAAGTCCATATCATGCATTGTTGGGAAGGCCGGCTTATGCCAAGTTCATGGCAAGGCCGTGTTATGTGTATCTCCAGTTGAAAATGCCGGGTCCCAATGGGATCATCACTGTTCATGGTAACAGGGAAATAGCAGCAGAGTGTGATGAAGGGGATGCAGCCCTGGCAGAGCAAACGTGTGCAAGAGAGGAGTTGAAAGCTTACAGATCAAATGTTGACCCACAGGATAACACGGCGCTCAAGAAGCCAATGACAGAAGATGATAGGGCAAAGTTTAAAGCAGCAAAGGACACAAAGATGGTGGATTTTGTGCCTGGGGATTCCTCCAAGCAGTTCGCCATAGGGACAAACTTAACTGACAAATAGGAAAGCGCGCTCATCGAGTTCATCCGTGAGAATCGGGATGTTTTTGCGTGGACACCTAGTGACATGCCAGGCATTCCAACTGAACTCGCTGAGCACCGTTTACATGTTGATCCCAAGGCTAGGCCGGTAAAACAAGGTTTGAGAAAAATGAATGCAGAGAGAAAAGCAATTGGAGAGAGATAGCCCGGCTTTGGAGGCCGGCTTTATCATGGAAGTGTTTCATCCAGAGTGGTTAGCTAACCCGGTTTTGGTTCTAAAAAAGAATAATGAGTGGAGGATGTGTATTGATTTCACGAGCTTGAACAAGTATTGTCCCAAGGATCCGTTGCACTGCCGCGCATGATCAAATGTTGACGCAGTTGCAGGCAGCGAGCTCTTGTGTTTTCTGGATGCGTATTCAGGTTATCATCAGATCAAACTTAACAAGGAAGATTGGGAGAAGACGTCGTTTATCACCCCCTTTGGTGCTTTTTGTTACAAGACCATGACTTTTGGGTTGAAGAATGCAGGAGCAACTTATCAGAGGTGTATCCAGAATTGTTTTCATGATCAGATTGGGCGCAATGTGCACGCTTATGTTGATGATGTGGTTATCAAGTCAGAAAAAGCCGGGTCATTTATTAATGACCTTGCAGAGACATTCAAGAATCTGAGAGAGTACAAGATGAAGCTTAATCCTACGAAGTGTGTGTTTGGGGTTCCAGCGGGCAAGTTACTTGGTTTCATTGTGTCAGAGCGTGGAATTGAGGCAAACCCGGAAAAAATTCGTGCAATCCAGAGTTTGAAAAGGCCAGAGGAGTTGGCTGATGTTCAGAAGCTGACAGGCTGTGTGGCTGCGTTGAGCCGGTTTATTTCCCGGCTTGGAGAAAAAGCTATTCCGTTGTATAAGCTGTTGAAGAAGACAGATAACTTTGTGTGGAATCAAGAGGCAGATGAGGCCTTTGAGGCCTTGAAGAAGCAGTTGTCAAAGCGCCAGTTTTAGCGGCGCCGGGTCCCAAGGAACCCATGCTTTTGTATGTTGCAGCCGGGCCTCAAGCTGTGAGTGCCGTGGTGGTGGTTGAGCGAAAAGAGGAAGGAAAAGAGAACCCGGTACAAAGGCCGGTCTATTATGTCAGCGAGGTCCTATCAGAAGCAAAGCAGAGATACCCACATTGGCAGAAGCTAGTGTTTGGTGTTTTCATGGCTAGTAGAAAGTTGAAGCCGTATTTTCAGGAGCATCCAATTACGGTGGTCAGTTCTATTCCCTTAGCAGATATCATCAGAAACTCCGAAGCTACAGGAAGAATTGCCAAGTGGGCAATTGAAATGGGGGATTATCACATTGATTATGTGCCTCGCACAGCTATCAAGTCTCAGGCGTTGGCAGATTTTCTTAATGATTGGACACAGTTGAATGCACCACCTCTCACCCCGAGTCTCAAATCTTGGGTTATGCATTTTGACGGGTCTAAACAAGAGCAAGGTTCAGGAGCTGGAGTGGTGTTAACTTCTCCCAAAGGTGACAAGTTGAGTTATGTTTTGCAAATTCACTTTGATTGTACCAATAATGTGGCAGAGTATGAGGCCTTGTTACATGGTTTGCGTATGGCAAAGGAGATGAACATCAAGCGTATTAAGTGCTATGGGGATTCAGATCTTGTGGCGCAGCAAGTTTCAGGAACTTGGGACAGAAAAGATGCAACTATGGCGGCTTACAGGCGAGAGGTGGATAGAGTAGCTGGGTTCTTCTCAGGCTATCAGGTGGATCACATTGACCGCAGGAAAAACGATGCTGCAGATGCTTTGTCAAGACTCGGCTCACGCAGAGAGCCGGTTCCACCTAACGTTTTCTTGGACGAGCTATGGGCTCCATCAGTCAAGTCCCAGGATGAGGAAGAGTTGGTAGACCCGGATTCGCAGCTGGTGGCTGTAACCCGGGAAATTCCAGAGTGGACAGAACCGTATCTTGCATATCTTTTGAGAGGGGAGTTGCCCCAGCAGGAAGTCATAGCCCGGCAGATCGTGCGCCGGTGCAAGGCCTATGTGGTCATAGATGGTGAGTTATATAAGAGAAGTGTTTCAGGGGTATATCAGAGATGTGTGTCTGGAAAGGAGGGCCGGCAAATTTTGAAGGAAATTCACGAGGGAGATTGTGGTCATCATGCTTCAACTAGGTCCTTGGTTGCAAAAGCTTTCAGGCACGGTTTCTTTTGGCTCACAGCCCAGGCAGATGCAGAGCGCTTGGTGAATAGATGTGATGGATGTCAAAGGTATGCAAGACAGATTCATGTGCCGGCTCAGGAGTTGAGAACAATACCTTTGACTTGGCCCTTTGCAGTTTGGGGGCTTGATATGGTGGGTCCTTTCAGCATGTCTCCTTGTAAGAAAACCCACCTCCTCGTTGCCATTGACAAGTTTACCAAGTGGGTTGAGGTCATGCCTGTTACAAATTGTGAGGCGGCAACAGCAGTGAAGTTTTGAAGCAGATCATACACAGGTTTGGGTATCCCCATAGTATTATCACAGACAATGGTACTAATATGTCCTTGGGAGAGATGGCAAAGTTTTGTGGAAACAATGGTATACGTTTGGATGTTGCTTCTGTGGCTCATCCTCAGGCCAATGGGCAAGTTGAACGAGCTAACCAGGAGTTACTCAGAGGATTGAAACCACGTCTCCGGGTCCCGTGTCTCAGAGCCGCCGGAGCGTGGGTGGAGGAATTGCCATCAGTTGTTTGGGGAATCAATACAACACCAAACAGATCCACAAAGATGACCCCTTTCTTCATGGTGTATGGGGCAGAGGCAGTTTTGCCAAGTGATATTATTCATGACTCGCCTCGCGTGGCGGCTTACGTGGAGACAGAAAATGAGAAGACCCGGCAGGATTCTGTTGACCTGCTGGAGGAGAATAGAGAGCAAGCATTGGAAAGATCAGCAATTTATCAGCAAGATTTGAGGCGGTATCACAGCCGCCGGGTTAAAACTCGCACCTTCCAGGAAGGTGATCTAGTGTTGCGATGGGTGCAGTCCAAGGAAGGGATGCACAAGTTATCTCCTCCTTGGGAAGGGCCCTTCATCATAAGCAAGAAATTGAACAATGGTTCATACTATTTGGTGGACGCTAGAGAGAAATCAGAGACAGTCAATGACTCAACACACTCTACCTTTTCTATGGAAGAGCGTGAGAGGCCGTGGAACATTGCGCAGCTGCGCCCATATTATACTTAGCATGAAAAAGATGTATCAGATGTAACACACGATGTAACAGGCAGCAGGTTTCAGACGCGCTCTTTTCCTTACCAGGGTACCTAAGGGGACTGGAAGGTTTTTAATGAGGCGGCTTGCTGACCTAACCTTTTCTATCAATAAAGTGAAGGTTGAAACAGAAATTTGTCTTGTCTCAGTTTATGTTTCAGTTTTATAAGCCGGTTATTTTTCTTTGTTCTATATGTATTGTGGCAGTTCTGGGTCAAGCTTGGTCCTGGGGGCTTGTCATTGAGATAGCTAAAGTTATTTCCCCAGGACCCGGCTCATAAGTATCCCCGGGTTTCAGTTTTGGTTGCAGTTGTTTAAGTTTTTTATTTTTGAGGATGCCCAGAGAGTGCGTCCCACCAGTATTTTGGATCAATGGGGTACTGAGGCATAAGCCCTTTACTTTATAAACATTGATCCAGGTCTTGGGGGCTCTTACTGCAAAAAGTCTGTAGCTGCAATCCCAAGACCCGGCTTTTATGCCACTAGTATTCTTGGTTATCTTGCTGTGTAGCTGATGTGACTCGCACTTATATGGCCTGATTGCACACCTGGAAACTCAATCAACCATGAAGCCCATTGGGACTTGGTTTGACCCTGTTTTTCTCAGAGAAGTTGCGCCAGGATATCCATGCGAAAGCCGGCTCACAGTTAAAGAAACCAAAAGGGTCATCAAAACCACAGAAGATAAGCAATTGGATATTTCAAGTGTCATGTGATTCCACATAGTTTCACCAAAGTTTAAAACAAGTGCAAAAGCACACATCACAGGCATGGTATCAGAATAGCTAAGTTATTACAATAAAGTGCCCCAAGGGCCGAATGATATAAGTTTTCTAGCAGAGACACAGCATCTGCATAAGTTAAGAGCCGGCTTCTGGAGCCGGGTTAGTGGAAGGAGTTGTAGCTGGGGTGCCGTCTTTGGCGCTTGCGAGTCATCCTTGGCCGTCTCTGCTTCTGCTTCCCGGGTCTTGGGGGCTCCATCAGTGCGCCAGGTGACAAGTTGAAGGGACTGGAAGTAGTGTTCATCTTCATCTTCCACTGGTGCACGCGCTGGAGGTGGCACAGTGGGAGTTGAGGAGCTTGGCGCAGCGGAAGTACTTGGAGCAGTTTTATCACCAGCAACAGATTCCTTGTAGCTCTGTAGCAGGTCGATGCGTTGAGGCTCGTCGTCCACAATTTCTTTATTCGCCTCGTTGTAGCCATACTGGATGGTGTTAAGCTTCAGATTGTTGGCAATTTGGGTAGCCACGAACCGGGTCTGCTTCATAACCCGGCTGTAGGTCTTCCTGTCAAAAGGAGTGCCATCTGCATTGTACTCAGGAAAACCCGATGCCAGAGGAGCCGGGTCAAGTTGGGGATAGTAAGCTTTAGCCAAAGCTAGGCTGCGCATGGCCCCGGCCCTGCATGCAGATTTCTTCAGCAGGTGAATCCAGCCAGGCATTGTGGACAAATGGCCCAGCACTTCAGTGTAAGTGCTGGGCGGGTTTTCCCAGTTTCTTGCAGCTTTGATGACCTCGCAACTCCCAAAGTATAATTGGCGGACCAGTGTATACATGCATTTGATTTTCTCAGTTGCGGTCTTGCGGATGTTGCCATCACGTGCACCTGCAAAAGGGAAACCAGTGTCAGGCATAGTTTACATGCCGAGCTTGGAACAGAC
This sequence comes from Poa pratensis, assembly GCA_947311845.1. Lineage (NCBI taxonomy): Eukaryota > Viridiplantae > Streptophyta > Magnoliopsida > Poales > Poaceae > Poa > Poa pratensis. Next base: position 34,939,007 of record CAMZMU010000117.1, read on the forward strand.
GAAAAATTTACCGGGTTTTGAGAGTATTGTGCTTACCAACAAGGGAGGCAACCATGGCAGTAATCATCTTCTTCAGGCGGGTCAGCTCGCTGGTAGCTGTATTCAATTTCTGTTGGAGGCTGGTCAGCTGCTCTTGAAAGTTTTCTTCATGCTCTTGCATGTCCCGCTTCAAGTCTGAGTTCTCCTGAGTCAAGGCAGTTATTTTTTCTTCCAGGGCTTGAAGTTTGTTTGCCCCTTCAGCCCGGGTCTCAGTCTCAGCTTTTAAGGCTCCTTGTAGCCGGGCCACTTCTTCATCGGCTTGGTTCACATGTTCCTGTTACAAAAAAAAAGTGCACAGTTTAGCCTCAAGTTACTAAGGAATTATTAGCCTGGAACTTGGGGGCTACAAAGTTTCAAAAGTTTGCAACAGACAAGTAAAGCCCCAGGTTGCCGCAAGCGTGCTAACCCGGTGCTTGGGGGCTACACGGGTGAAAATTTTAAAATTGTTCAAGTGATTAGTCCCAGGTTGCTGTGGACAGCTAACCCGGCACTTGGGGGCTACAGTGTTGAAAAGTTTTTGTAAAGGATGTTGGCGTTTCAAGCACCAAGTTTTTCAACAAGTGATAAATTTGGAGCTTGGGGGCTAGGCAGAGTATGGTTATGCAAGAAGTAAGAAGGTAAGTAAAGTTAAAAGCACACCTGGTACCGTTTCTGAAGCAGAGAGACAAGCTCAGTCTCCAAGTTCTTATGATGAGCAAGGCGAGAAAAGTATTCCTCGCACAGAGCCGGTGTGGACATGGAGTTCAGAGTCGCCAGATCCAAAGAAGCAACCGGGTCCTTGCCCTTTGCAGAGGGATCCACCTTGATTTCTGGTGCTGTGACCTTGGCAATAGCAGTGGACACGCCAGGAGCCGGGCCTTGCTTAGACCCGGTGATCTGGACTTCTGGGTCAACTTCTTTGGTTCCAGACCCATGCCCGGGTGATTGCGCGTCTGGGCTTGGTTTTGGAGCAACTGGCGGACTTGGTGGTGAGGTTACCACGTTTTCGGCGCCAGATTCTTCTTTTTGACCCGCCTCCTCAACTTGTACTTCCATTGGAGAGGGTTCAGTTCTGGCAGGTGGAGGAGATGCGGTTGGAGAAGATTCCGGGTCTTCCTCCACAATAGCTTTGGCACTGAAGCGAAAAGAGGTGAATTTAGTTACAGAAAAGATTAAAGTGTTGAAAAATGAAAAGAAAGGAGAGTAATCCTAACCCGGTATTGATGAGGAAATCCTCGGGCGTGCTAGCCGCGTCCGAGGAAGAATCTGATAAACGAGAACGTTTAGGAACCCGGATTTTGCCAGCCAAAGGGTACTTTTTGCTGGGCGTCTTCTGGATCGATTTGGCCCAGCTTGATAAAGAACATGGAGGGATACCTGTGCTCAGTGTCACGTGGCTTGCGGAAGACCGGGTCCGCGGTCTTTTGTTTGCTTCAGCTTCCTTTTCAAGTTCCTTTTCCTGTGTTTGTATTTGAGTTTGAGATGAGTTCATCATACAAGTTGAGAAACGAGAAAATGGCACCTTTGCAATTGCAGCCCGGGTCCTCTTTTGAGGAGTGGGTGCAGCAGTTTGTGGACCCGGCAATACGTCCGGAGCCGGGTCATTGGGGCCTGGAATGAGAAGAGCCGGGTTATCAGTAGAAGTGTCCTTTTTGGGGACTTCGTTGTTAATCAGCTCGAGGAAGAGCCGGCCTATGGAGTCTGGCTCACCTTCTTCTTCTTCTTCTTGGTCGTCACTTTCTGTGTCCTCTTCAGCAGAGGATGTAGGGGTGTAATCTGCACTCCACCATTTGGAGTCCTGGAAAAAGAAATATCAGTAACAGTTTGCAAGAAGTACCGGGTTACAGTTTACAGAAACAAGTAAGGGCAAGTTTTTTACCGTAGGAGGCTTGTTTTTGGCACTGTACGGGGCGAGCCCGTTCATGCAATTTCAGTTTTCTTTTCGCCAAGGAGCCTCTTGGCGTTCTTCACGATTTGGTCATCCAGCAGAGTGATCTCTGAATAACGCATATCGTCTGTAGTTTCTTCTGTGTATTCGCAGAAGAGCCGGGTCCTGATGCTGAGGGGCTGGATGAACCAGCCGATCCAGCACTTGACCAGGTCAGTCCCCCTGAGTCCATGTGCGAGCAGGGCTTTGGCCCGGCGGAGCGTGGGCTCGAGCTTGACCCGGTCTGCGTCTGTGGCGTAGCTGTTCATCTTTGCTTCGTAGGTCATGCCCGAGTTCCGAAAAGCCGGGTAACGAGCATCATCTGACTCGGGTGAAGTGTCTTTGAAATAGAAATATGTGTTTTGCCATCCCTTTGGATGGCTGGCAAGAGCAAGAGCCGGGAAATCACATTCCCTCCGGCGCTGGATCGCCACTCCACCGTAAGGGCCAAGGTTGTCTTTGCGGGATGGGTTGCAGTAGAAAAATTCTAGGAAAAGTTCAAGGCTGGGGGCTATTTGTAAGTAATCCTCGCAGAAAACTACAAAGTTGCTAATGTTGAGAATGGAGTTGGGGCCTATGTCTTGTGGCCTAAGACTGTAGTATTTTAAGACCCGGCGAAAGAACAGGGAACCCGGCGGGCGGAAACCGCGCAGGACATGATCTAAGAAGGCTACCACTTCACCTTCCTTGGGGTTTGGGCGGATCTCCTCTCCAGGGGCGCGCCACTGGATCTCGTTCTGAGCCGGGAGTTCGCCCCGGTTCACGAAAGACTGAAGGGTGGTCTTGGTCGCACTGGACCTTGTCCAGTTTACTGGAGCAGCAGCGGCCGCGGCCCCAGATCCACCAGCAGAGGACCCAATGGGTTTCTTCGCAAGTTTCTTTGCGGCCTTGGGTCCTCCAGCAAGTTTCTTTTCCTTCACCATGGCCAAGGTGCCTAAACAGTAACAATGGCGAAGAACAGCAAAGACGCTAAGAATCCAAGTTCCAGATGCGATGCGGAGAAAGAAATACGGGTTGAATCTAGGTGAAATAAAGGCTGGAATCGGATGCGCAGTACGGAAGCAGGGATAAATTGGATTACCTTGGGGATTAATCGAGATCGGAGGGCTTGATCGGAGATTGGAGTTCCGGCGGTTGCGGCGGCTGTGACGCGAGCGTGAGGTAGGAGATGAAGATGAGGGGATGAGAAATGACCGCGGTGGGTGTTGGCCTGGTATTTATGGCCACGGTGAAAACCCTAGGGGTATTGCGGTAAAAATGAGTGGATAAGATAAGCATCTTCTCCGGGAAGTCAACGACAAACAGACAGGACAAAAGGAATATTCGTTGACTCTATTTATGACTGGCAAGCAAACTAGATGAGCTGAGATTTCGCTAAGTGTTGGGTGAGAGACCCGGAGACATATGACCTAGTATGAGAAAGCCGGGTTACGGTATGACCCGCCAAGAAGAGCTGGCCCAGTTAAGCAGAAAGATAAAATAGTGCATTATATGTATTTGTTGTTTTTGTATTTCAGGTGGTTAACCCGGCAAGCCAGGATACCAGCGTTAATCACGAAAGCAACACCAGATAAAAGCAAAGCGTGGCAACCTGGTTACCTGGTTAACCTGGGGGCTACTGATGGAGGGATAATAACCCGGTAGGCCCATGAAGAGGGAAGCATGACCCGCCAGGCAGGAGGCCCGGCGAGGCCAGCTAACCACCAACTGGGCCGGGTTGTTCTTCTGGGCCAGCATCTTGGCGGTGACCCGGCGAAGGAAGGTGATGTTCTAGAAGGTACAAGAGGCGGTTCAAGACTTGGAATACACGAAGAGCAAAGGAGCTAAGATAGGACTTGGAGTTCGGGTAGAACCCGGCTCTATTGTGTACGCGGTCAGAGGGCCCGGTATCTATATAAACCGGCCCCTGAACCGTAGCCACCAAGACTTTCATAATCCCCAAGCTTTAGGCGAGAGAACCATCGAGAGAGACACACAAGCTTTGTAACCTAGATCGAGATCCGGCTATGTTGTCGTAGCCGGGTTATCGAGATCGAGACCAAGATTAATAATAAGATAGCAGGAAGTAGGTCTTTATCTCCAATGGAGAGGCCGAACCTGGGTAAACCTGTGTCCCCTGCAATGCTAAACAATCTACCAGACGCCAGTGTCGCCTTGCCCAAAAACTCAAGCTACCCCAAAGTAGCATCTGCCGTGTTATCTACCCCACGACAGTCATAATCATGCTTGCGACAAAATAAAATTAACGGAGGCATAAAAACAATACTAAAACTCTGAGGCAAAATAGATCATCAAGGCTTAATTGACTTTTATTTTCCAGTCATAAAATATCTACTTGATTTGATGAAAACTATTTCTTGTAGCAAAAATTCAAAGGATCCATAAGTGGAAATGACTTTGAAATAATTTAAATTATTTTCAAAAGAAATAATATGGGAAAATTAAATACTAAGTTCAAGGTATAATTTGAACTATATCATGACTGTCATGTCACTCATCCTAAATAGAAATCTGAATAAAAGACCATTTAAAAATCCTTAACAAAGCATTGCATCCTATGCATAATAGCATAAATTTGGATTTTTGAACATTGTCTCATACAGACAATGATGTTGATTTTCAGAACACGAGGGTCCCAATTCGTTGGAAGCTTTAGACTGCACTACCTGTCAGTCTCAAGGTAAGTTCCAACTTGCATGTCCTCGATTGATTATTTTTATCAAAGTAATTGCAAAGTACTATGATTTATCATTGCATGAAAAAGAAAAACTTATTTTCGAATGATGTGAAATGCTATATATATATATTGTTGGCTGGCAATGGAACCACGGTTTGATGTTGTGGTGGAGGTTCCATCTATTATATATTAAAAGTAGATGATGGGCTAACCAGAAATTAGAGAATTAGGCTAGAAATTACCACAAAAATCAGAAACATCGGGCCGTCTATTTTAGATGAGTAAACCACAGCCGGTTGATTGTGATAACTGAAGTTGAAAATTACCCACCAATGCCATTATGTAAATACCTTTTCGTTTCCTTTTCCCGTGAAGGCAAAAAAAAAAACATAATAGAGCAAACCTAATTCTATGCGAAGGAAGAAGGAGTCCGTACATCCGCCATGTTCTTTCCAGCGATCGAGGGAGGCAACGGAAAACGGAAAGATTATGCAGCGCTGGCGATCCACGCCCCTGCTCCCAGGCGGCGGCCAACTTTAACTATACAGCGCCGGCGTTCCATGCTGTGAGATTTATCTGTTTTCCGTAGCAGTGGTGTACGTGCTATTGCAATCTAGACCTAGCAGCTGCCAGACGTCGATCTTCAGATCAGCTGCGTCATGTACGTACTACAAAGAAACCAGCAATGCCCGCTGCAGACCATACGTGAAGTGGGCGCATGGGCCTCAAGCCAATCGGTGCAAGTGCAATCAGATTCGTACAACCAGTAAGGTGTAGGCGTGTAGATACTACACGAACTTCCAGGTAACCCCAGACCATAGTAAGTCCGTTGGAGTTCTGAATGACCACTGAGGTTGAAAACATAATCTGCCGAGCTAACACGCGCCATGCATTCTCCTGTCCAGATTCTATACATCAGAGCAAGGATTGAATGGATCACCGTGTGGTGCTGTTAATTAATAACTAAATTGGAACTCCAAGGTAATAACTTTTCGCTTCATGTTAAGACTAAATTAAATAGAGACTATTGTATTTTCTGCGACATGAGATTGCAATATGTTTTCATATTATAAATTACTTCCTCTATCCCGTACTAACAGTATTTTTTATATGTAGATTCGTACAGGGTAAAGCTGAGATGAAATTATTCTAAGAGCTCATTTTCAAGTTCCTTTAAGCTGAGGAAAATAGGTTACCAACTGCCTATTAATTTGCTCCTGATGCGTGCAACCAAGCTGAGCTTAATGTAAAGCTAGCTTGATACGTAATTGATCTGAGTTAGCTTTGCGGTGCGGAGTCACCATACAAGGAATCAACCTACCAGTCTGTGTTCAGCAATTGGTCCGGTACGTCGAATTGGGAATATATTACAAATTCTTACAATTTGAAGATTACACATATCTGATTTTCCAGAAGCTATTACAGTGATGTAAATTTAAATTTATGTCCGAACTACAAGTTAGAATACTACAAAGAAGACCAGCAAAAAAGTTTATTGCTCCTAGATATTTATCCTGTCGTGTGATTTTTGGGTACATGCATGCATTTTTTTTAGGGGTAGGGGTACATGCATGCTAATATGATATTTTTGGCAATGGTAGGTTTCGATATGAGGAGAGATAGGACAAGGTCCATATGCACATGATTTTCCTGTTTTGCTGCAAGAGCATGAAGAATTAATCATGCTGTACTAGCTATGTCTGATAAAAAAATATTCGTTTACTGGAACTGTTCGATCTTATATAATAGTTCACATATGTTATATCTTGCTTTGATTTTGTTGGTAAATGGTTCTAGGTTATTGAAAGTAAACTTGGACAGGTACATCATCAGAATATCTTTCTGTTTGCTGTCAATAAACTTTTTGTGTATTTATCTTATATGTGTTTTAAATAACAAGCCCAAGCCTTGTGCTTGGATCGAAGGTGCCTGCCCGTCTTAAGCCGGGTCGTCCGCCGTGGTCCTCCAACAACAGTACATAATGCTCCATTTGTAGTCTCCATTTTTAGACGAGGGAGTACGGAGATATGATTTTGGTGAAATTATGGAAGCGGATAAAAAAATATTTGGGGCAAGAAAAGAGAAGTGGAACGGTGAGAAATTGGGAAAACGAGGACACTTGAGGGAAGATAGGTAAAGGAAGGTAAAGGAAGATAGGTAAAGTAGACAATTTGCGAGTGAACCAATTGTGACAACGAAACCAATTAAATCGAATCCACATAGGCCTCTTAGACCATCCACTGTGTAGCCTCAAAGCAATTCAATAACCCAATTGAACCAATTCCAAATAAAGTAGGAAAATTATTGGTTCAACTCATACAGATATAATAAGCTCGCGGGAAAAGTATTTTCCTTTCCTACCGATGGGGTCATACCTATAGTTTGGTGTGGTTCGGTACGAAGTAGCCAATTTGCGAGTGAACCAACTGTGACAACAAAACCAATTAAATCGAATCCACATAGTGCATGGACTTACTACACTTATGCATTCCATCTCACCACAGGCGCGCTTACCCACACAGTTTTTGGATATGATTATTTTTCTTTTTTAATATCAAATTGCATGTGCTAGGCAAGAATATTTTTAGTATATGGGTTTTAAGAGTTAATAGGCAATATTAACCATTTAATAATGTTTAACTCAATTGTAGTTTGAAATTAAAAACAGCAAAAGAAACATACAAATCAAACGATGATAACTGATTTCCGAAATGGTGATATTGGATGCACATTTAGAGATAAAATTGAACTACCAAGCTAATCATGGATCGAGATTATTTAATTCAGTGCACATATGACTATGTGAGATACTAGATAAGAATATGATAGTTAAAAAGAAAAATATAAATTAGATCAAGATAAAAGTATGGATCACCACCAACAAAGTCTAGTAGACTAACACTTATAGTTGTTTGATTAAGAGACATAAATACATTTTTAGAAATAGTAGAATTTTATACCTTAATTTTTCCATCAAAAAAATCCATAAACTACACTAGGTCTTTGCTTAAATTTAAAAAGTACAATTTTTTAATGGCTATTCGATTAGTTTGACCTATGTTACGAGAAATTTTTTTTTACATTGTAAAAATAATAATAAAATTAATTGCAATTTCAACAGCGTCAAAAATTTATGTTAGTTTATTACACAGAAGTATTTTCAAATCTCAAAAAATATACTTTAAGTTGCATTCATTGGATTATATACGATCAGCTATTTTGTTCATTGACAGGTATAACTATATTTTTAAATAATATTATCAACATAATTCAAATTATAAAAATAAATTTAACAATGTATGGAAAGGCTCTTGATTTATTTAGTATTTCAAATCCAAAAATACAAATAAAATACCAATCAAGATGTTGCCCGCGCGTGCGCGGGCCCCATTGCTAGTTGTATGGGAAAGTATATACCTAGGATTAATAACCCATGGCCCAGTGATCCTAGCGCCGTATTAAAGCATCAGCCAACAGATTCACTATGGATGGGCTCGTCAGAGGTTCTTCCCTCGTTCGCATATCCTCGGCAGGCTATTACCTGGTTGCGTCCGTTGCGGCGGCCAACTGCGTGGAAGCGCGTGACCTTCCCACTCGACGGAGTGACTAGAATAGAAGCTCGGGAGGGGTGGCGGGCTAATGGTCTTAGTTACCAGCCGCGTCACAAATGGGCGGATATGCGTTGTGCGGGAAAGCGACTCCACATGACTTGTTGCCCTGAGTTCTAGCTATAGCACAAATGGTGTGCGGAGAGAGCATAAAGAGCCAGGCTGCTATTGGGTAAACTGGTGCAGCTCTGCAAAGTTAAACAAAGAAATTGTGACTGTCACATCTTGATCCAGGAGGGGACTACAGACCGTAGCGGGAAAGGCATCCCAAGTGATGACTATAAACCCGTGGAGGCTGGGGGCATAGTTTTCCAAAATAAAATGGACCTTTTACTAAAAATGTTTTACAAAACTTGCATATTCACCCATGGCTTTCTGGTCAGGATAGTAGCTAGTGCATTCCACTTATCTAAGCGTTTAGCTGAACTTGCTGAGTAACGCTGTTACTCATTCGTTCCCCTTTTGATCCCCTGCTTAGACTTTGAAGAGACCGTGGAAGGAAACTATGGAGCATACCATGCTGATGACGTCTACTTTGAAGCACCTGATCTATCTGGAGGAATAGATGGCGTCGACTACATCATCGCCTACGGAGCCGACGACATTGAAGAAGAAGAGGTGGAGACTTAGAGTTATCATAGTAGGAACCTGACCGAGCAGGACTAGACTAGTATTACTTAGTTGCTGAGTCAATATGGTTCTTAGTCTACTGTTTTCTATCGCTAGTATGTTGACACCTGTCAACATCACAATAATAGACATTCCTCCCATGTCGGAGGAAGGCGTCGATGTTTTTATGCATTTCTGGCTTGTAATCTTTAGCAGTGTGTAATAAAGTGGACCCGCAATGTTTCTGTTGTACTACTCTGAGTGATGTAATATTTACGGATTAGTCCTTCCGTGGGTGTTATGTCAATGACTTGTACACTACAATATGCAGTGGTGTGTTGGTTCACCGCAGATGGTATCAGAGCAATTGCTAGATCTTAGGTTGGAAACCTATTAAAGGGAAAACCTGTAGGTGTGTGAGGCCTTAGAATGAATTGAGTTTTAAATTGTTATGATTGATATTCACTTGAGAATAGCATTATCATGCAATTATTACTTCATTTCAATTCTGATATCCTTTTTTGGCTATAACAGCTAGGATAGAGAAACGGAGTCCCAGGAGGTCAGTTCGTGTGAGAGATGCTGAATTGGGCAAGGGTGTTTTTCGGGGAAGCTGGGCGGAAATGCTTCAGCAACTGATCTATTTTCTTGGTAGCAAAACCAAGGTGATAGTGAAAGTGATGAGTTTTTACGACGGGTCAATTTTAGCTATATATCGTGTAGCACTCAAGTTACCGCCTGAACTAAAGATGGGATTCAAAATGCCCTTTGGAGAAGCGAAGAATGTGGAAGTAGCTTTCCAGATTGCTGCTGTTAGAGCAGTCACTGATATAAGGACATACAAGAGTCATGCGTTGGTGGAAACACCGTTTAACGCCATTCCGAGTGCGAATTACTGGCTTGAGGGTCCAGTGGATTATAAGGCCTTCCTGAAGACTAATCCACGTGATGTGGCTGAGTTCATGGACAGTTGTCTCAAGATGATTCGGCCGTATCATAAGACGTTCGGAGTAGTAGCTGGAGAGGTAGAAGCCATGATAGAGCAGTACTCCAGTCCTGAAGTTATTCAGGAAAGGTGTGATATACTGAGGTATGAAGCAGAGAAGGGATACACTGATCCACCACCCACACCAGCTAGGTATGTGGAGGAAGTAGAACCCGATACCCCAATTTATCCTGACTATACACCACCACACTCTGGCTATGTCTTAGTTGATGAGGAGAATGGATGGCAGAGTTGGGAACCTGAAGTACCAAGTGCCACAGTTGGGATGAAGAACCTTATCAGGGTACACTAAGTGATCCCATAAGAATTCCAGGAGATCCAGGAGAGCCGAAAGTTACTAGTCATACCCCTAGGAGGAAGCCTAGAGTTGGTGAGTCAAGTAGGCCAATAGAAATAGATTCTGAGGAGGAAGATGAGGAATGGAAGTATGCGTACGAGACCAAGTATTACCCAAAGATGGAGAAGGGAGATGAACCACGAGGGTATTTCAATAACTTTGAGGCTGCATCAACTGGGTACGATGATGGAGGCGAGGGTTATGGAGACGAGGATGTTTACGATGGGGAAGCAGCGGCATACAAGTATCTTGATAGTTACTTCGCCATGACGGATATGACGTTAGAAGCAAGCCCATCTGACCCTGAATATCAGCCTACCACTAGTGTGAAGTTACCCGGGATTTTCAGGAGGACCAGGCGTAATTGTCACTGGAAGCCTGGGAAGTATGCGGAAAAGTGAAGTAGAGCAGGACGGAGTGAAGCAGTAGTTGTGTAATATGTTTAATATAGGGTATTGTACGTAGTATTGTAAGGACGCTGGTAGCAATAAGTGAGACCTACTCACTTTTAGAGTGTGTTACTATTCTGTACCCATGTTTGTAAGCCTACATGTATAATACATGGTATATGTTTGAAAAGTTTTGTGTTCTTTGGATTTTTCTGTTTTCCATTGTTTGACTAGTACTTGTGCATGGAATAGGACTCGAAGTGCATATGCAAAATGTAACGGAGAGTTCTGATTCGATGTAACAGGACTAGAGGTAATGGCGTACGTCGATGAGGAGAGTGATGTGTAGAGGCAAGAACGTGAACTTAAGGAGAAGCAAGATGCGGATGCAGGAGGAATACCACCACCACCAAGGCCAATCACGGAGCAAAGTTTCATGAAGTATATGCAGATGGTGGAAGAAGGCAGGCGCCAGGACCAGGAAAGGCAGAACAAATTTCTGCAAGATTTGCTGGAAGTACAGGCAGGACGAGGAAGGGATGAAATACTTAAAGGAGTGTCTCTATCAGATTTCCAAAATGCTGGACCCATACCATTTGCAAGAGCTCTAGAACCTATGGACGCAGAAGATTGGGTGGCAGATACTGAACGAAAGCTCAACACAATTGGATGTTCTGATGAGGAGAAGGTTAGGTATGCAACTCATTTGCTTACCGGACCAGCAACATCATGGTGCGAAGCCATAGTGGCAACACTACCTACTGATCATGTTGTAACTTGGGAGGAGTTTAAGAAGAGGTTTAGGGAAGCACATGTTCCTGAAAGTATTATGGAATTGAAAAGGAGGTATGAGAACAGTATACCAAGGGGATAAGCATAGTCAGTTAAGAGCAGATTTACAGTTGAATGCTATGAAGGAAGCCAATATAGAAGAAATCCCAGTGGTTAAAGAATTTCAGGATGTATTTCAAGATGAGTTACCAGGAATGCCACCGGATTGTGAAATTGAGTTCACCATAGATTTGATTCCTGGTACAACACCTATTGCACAAGCACCATACAAGATGGGTCCCAAGGAATTAGTGTAACTCAAGGAGCAGTTGGATGAGTTGGAAGCCAAAGGATTCATAAGAGAACGTGTATCACCATGGGGATCACCAGTAATCTTTGTGGATAAAAGAGATGGAGGACGAAGGATGTGCGGAGATTTCAGGAATTTGAATAGTGTGACCATCAAGAATAAATACCCGTTGCCAAGGATACAAGATTTGTTTGATCAAGTAAGAGGAGCAGGGGTATTCTCTAAGATAGATTTGAGGTCAGGATACCATCAGATAAAGATTAAACCCGAGGATATTCCCAAGACAGCATTTGTATCAAGATACGGACATCATGAGTATTTAGTAGTACCGTTTGGATTAACCAATGCACCAGCAATATTCATGAATTTGATGAACACGATTTTTATGCCATATCTGGACAAATTTGTGATTGTGTTCATTGATGATATATTGGTCTATTCCAAAACCAAGGAAGATCATGCACAACACTTGAGTATTGTGTTACAGACACTAAGGGAACATCAGTTATATGCCAAATTTAGTAAGTGTGAGTTTTGGTTGGATCAAGTGGAATTTCTTGGTCATGTGATTAGTAAGGAAGGAATTGCAGTCAATCCTGAGAAAGTAAAGGCCGTATTGGATTGGGAAGCACCCAAAAATCCCAAGGAAATTAGAGGATTTTTGGGAATGGCTGGATATTATCGGAGGTTCATTGAAGGATTTTCAAAAATTGCCGGACCAATGACTAAATTACTCAGAAAGAATGTTCCATTTGAATGGATGGAGAAGTGTGAACAAAGTTTCCAGAAACTCAAGAAGAAGTTAACAACAACACTTGTGTTAGCAGTACCAGAAACTGGGAAAGTTTACACAGTATATTGTGATGCATCTAAAAATGGACTAGGTTGTGTATTGATGCAGGATCGTAAGGTAATTGCTTATGGATACAGGCAATTAAAGCCACATGAACTTAACTATCCTACTCATGATTTGGAGTTAGCAGCAGTAGTTTATGCTTTAAAGCAATGGATACATTTCCTTTATGGAGAAAAGTGTGAACTATATACAGATCATAAAGCTTGAAATACTTCTTCACACAAAAGGAATTGAATATGAGGCAGAAGAGATGGTTAGAGTTAATCAAGGATTATGACCTGACAATAAACTACACTCCAGGAAAGCTAATGTAGTGGCCGATGCTTTAAGTCGCAAGTTTAATTGTAATCCTTTGATGGAAGAAGGAATGCCCAAGGAATTGAGGAATGAGATAAGAAAAGCTGGTATTGAAATCTGGGATGGTCCAGAGTTAAGTAGTATAGCAGCTATGGAAGTTGTTGAAGAAACAGAGATGGAGTTGAAAGAAAATATTCTCTCCAGACAAAGAGAAGATGAGTTCATAGCTGAAGAAATCCGTGGGATTAAAGAGGGTAGGAGTTCTGAATTCACTTTGAAGCCAGAAAATGACTCATTATGGTATCATGGTAGAATTTGTGTTCCAGATATCCAAGAGATCAAGAGCATAATTTTGAAAGAAGCACATGAGACACCATATTCTATACATCCGGGTAGTACTAAGATGTGCATGGATTTAAAGAAGACATTCTGGTGGAATAACATGAAAAGAGAGATTGCTAGGTATGTCGCAGAATGTCATACCTGTAGACAAGTGAAAGCGGAACATTAGAGTCCAGCAGGGTTATTACAACCACTACCAATTCCTAAATGGAAATGGGAAGAGATCAGTGTGGATTTTATCACAGGATTACCCAAAACCAGAAGAAATAAGGATTCTATATGGGTAATAGTGGATAGATTGACAAAGAGTGCTCATGTGAGATCCTGGCTCAGGGCTCAATAGGATTGATAGGATACTCATGTCAACAAGTTGCAACTTTTTTTCTGGAAGCTCATCTGGAAAGAACTCTGAGGTTAGGCGTACTTGGCCCGGAGCACTCCAAGGATGGGTGACCGACCGGGAACTCGTTCCCGGTGCGCACGAGTGAGGACAAAGTGCGCAGAAAAGACTAGTGTTGATCTGTGGGCCAGTCTAGAGATCCTAGAGAGCTGCCAGGGGTGACAGGCCCGACCCGGGGTGGGTCGGGGTGTTACATTTGATATCAGAGCCGACCCTCGCGGTAACTCGGGTGTGTGCGGGTCAGTGGTGGACATGTGGAGCATGTGCCGGCACTGGGCGCACAGACGGGTGCCAAGGGGGGAAGTTCCTGGACTGGGGGCTGACCGACGAGGACGTCGGTCTTCTAAGGGGGAAGGATGTGAGATCCTGGCTCAGGGCTCAATAGGATTGATAGGATACTCATGTCAACAAGTTGCAACTTCTTTTCCGGAAGCTCATCTGGAAAGAACTCCGAGGTTAAGCGTGCTTGGCCCGGAGCACTCCAAGGGTGGGTGACCGACCGGAACTCGTTCCCGGGTGCGCACGAGTGAGGACAAAGTGCGCAGAAAAAACTAGTGTTGATCTGTGGGGCCAGTCTAGAGATCCTAGAGAGCTGCCATGGGTGACAGGCCCGACCCGGGGGTGGGTCGGGGTGTTACAGCTCATTTCTTGGCCGTAAATCAGAAGGACACTGCAGCACAGTTGGTAAACATGGAGTTCCACAAAGTATTGTATCAGATCGTGGATCCATATTTACTTCAGCGTTTTGGAAACATCTTCACAAGCAACAAGGAACTAATTTGAAGTACAGTACAACATATCATCCCCAAACTGGTGGACAGACAGAGAGAACAAATCAAATACTAGAAGACATGTTGAGAGCTTGTGTTCTTGATTTTGGAGGATCGTGGGATGCGCATTTAGCGTTGGCTGAATTTTCTTATAATAACAGCTATCAAAGTAGTATTAAGATGGCACCATTTGAAGCCCTATATGGACGGAAGTGTAGATCGCCAATCTGTTGGTTTGAGGTAGGAGAAAGCAAAGAATTTGCACCTGAATACATAAAAGAGCAACAACGGATCATTGACATCATTAGAGATCGTCTCAAAATAGCTCAGAGTAGACAGAAAAGTTACGTTGATCTCTCAAGGAGACAGTGGGAACCAGAGATACAAGATATGGTATACTTAAAAGTTAGTCCTACCAAAGGAGTAAAGAGATTCTGAGTGAAAGGAAAGTTAAGTCCCAGATACATAGGACCATTTAGAATCTTAAGTCGAAAAGGTGAAGTGGCCTATGAATTGGAGTTACCTGCTATATTATCACAAGTACACAATGTGTTCCATGTATCTCAACTCAAGAAATGTTTGAAACCACCGGAAGGGCCAATTGAGTTTGAAGGACTGAATTTACAACCTGATTTAACTTATGAGGAACAACCAGAAAAGATATTGAGAGAAAATTGGAAAAGGTTAAGGAATCGAGCAATTAAGTATTGCCTTGTTCAATGGAAGAATCATTCTGAAAGAGAAGCAACTTGGGAAACAGAAGAGGAATTGAGACGGAACTACCCACAGTTGTTCAGGTACCCCAGAAAAGAAACTTCGGGACGAAGTTTAATTTAAGGGGGAGAGGATGTAACACCCCGCAGTTATAGGACTCGAGAGGGTAGAAATAGGAACTGCATTTGTGCATTCATGCATTTTTTGGTGAAATCTGGAAAATTTGCGCGCTTTTGTGTTAAAAGTGTCAAGGGTCGATATCAGACGAGTGTCGATGGTCTGGGAGTCAGACATTGACAGTTAGTCGAAAGGTGTCGATAAACCCTACGACTTATTTTCAAAACCCTATTAGTATCTTTTCAAAATGGTCATTTGAAATTTTGACATGACATCTTTATAAACTCTTAAGTTCAAATCATTTCTATAACTCTTCTAATCTTATTCACACATAATATAAATATTTCAAACCTACAAGTATAAAAATTCACAAGTTTGTGAATAACTCATGGCAAATCATATCAACATCACAACACAAGTCATATATTCATAACTTCCAAATATTTGAAACAATTCTCAAACACAAGATCATTTCATTACATATAAATACAATCTGAATAATACAATCTGTTTATTACAATCTGTCTTTTACAAAATGAGTTACAACAATATTTTTACAACAAATATGAATCATTACAAAAGAGAGAAATAAAATTCCTATAATTAAAGCTTCTAGGAACTCCAGAAGATTTTCAAACCTGCAAAACAAACAACACAATGAAAGAAATAATGGGGTTAGTGTTAGAATGTTGCCAACACCATTTGGTGCTGGCATGTTACTGTACTGAACCTGGTTTTAGCCTAACCAAAACTATGGTTTAATTAGGCTAAGTAGTGGAGAATGCAAATAATCCAAAGGCAACAGTAGGACTGGTCAATTTAGATCATGCTCATTAATCCAAAGGCAACAGAAGGGGCAAAGGCATAATTGCAGCACTGCACAGAACCATTTTAGGCAACCAAGAGCAAAGGCAGCAAGTGTTGTTTAGAGCATTTTGATCTCATGATCTTACAAACAAAGCAACACATAAACTTACAAACTCCACAATTAAAACAGGAAGCAAATGGTAATAAAAGCAACAACTTGGTATCACATTTGCCAATGTATTAGACAAATGGATCCTAATCCCACTTATTAACCTAAGAACTAGCTTATTTGCACATACACTTGAGATAATCAAACCAAGCCGACATCACAAATCATTTCCTTGACAGCCAAGCAAACCATCAAAAATATCTGGATCAAGATAAGAACAATGACTCAAGAATGACTCAGAGTTTATCACCAAGGGGTGATGAACTGCGCAGGAGCAGCAGGAGCTTATCTCCATTGTTAAAAGAACTGTAAAAGCAGTCCAAATAGGCAGCTCGAGGTAGAGAGGGGCCACTGCAAGCAGTGAATCACCACAGCCATTTATCTGGGTGTCACAAGCTCAGGAATCATCAAATCTGTATAAATAGAGGGACAGACCACAGCCACAGATCACACAACTCGCAGCAACCACATATCACACGTTTCACAAGCACAACACATCCAGCAGCATCACTTCCATCTGTTCTTCACCAAGAACAACCACAAACCACCAGCATATCATGGAGTTTACCTAAACCCATCCACCACAAGCCATTTCAGCTAGCAAATACACTCTAGGAAAATTGAAGCAGCAAGGAGGAGAAGGTAGAACCTTGGAGCAAGATCAGAGCTTTTCTAGAAGCTCTAGCTGCTCAGCAACAGCAGGTTGATCCATAGTGCTAGAGAGAGACTAAGCAGGTTCTGTAAATGACAGAACCATGCTAGAGAGCTTATTATCAGCATCTGTTCTTAACAGAGCCTTGCTTAGCAAGGTATGGTGCTGTAGAAAAGCAAATAGCACAATAGAGTACTTATGTTTTGTGCAAGAAATAGGAAAGAGAGAGGAAAGGGAGTGAAGTTGATTGCTTTAGCAATTGTTTGAGCATATGAAGCAAGGGAAAATAGTATTAGTATAGTATCTGTTCTTATTTCAATTTTATCAAAACATCACACAAGGCAGTGAACCAGCAGAGCTGGATTAGCTGTACTTAGCACATCTGTGCACATGGAAGAAGCACAGGAAAACATAAAATGCATTCTAGACAAGCTAGCTACTGTGTAACTCTCAAGGAGGCATCACAGCAAGCCACACAAGTCTAAATTCCATTTAAATCATTGAATCATCACAGCTAGCTCAAGTTATACTAGTTCTAGCTCAGATATAATTTTTCTAAAGAGATTTTCTTCATCTGTGCGCAAGAAATGCTCCCAACAATGATTCCAGAGGTAGTGGAAAGATCTACACATGCTAGATCTACACCATTCATCTCATTCTTGATGCACAGAAGGTAGACAGTGCATATAATCAAGCAAATCATCAAGAAATCATCATCTGTTCATCTAGAACCTATCCCAGTAGAGGAGTACATGTGTAAGCAATAGCTAGAAGCTACTAAATCTAGTAGAAGGTGTAGAAGAGAAGGAGAAGTTCTTACCGCGCGTCCATGGCCGTAGCTCCACGGCGGCGAGGCAGTGCTCGCGCTACCGTTGGAGGGGGCACACGGAGGTCGTAGACCAGCACCACCGCACCACGGCGGCACAGAGAGCGAAGCTCTGCGCCGAGCCATGGTGGGCACGCCGGAGAAGAGAAGCGGCGGCAGTACCGAAATCCTAACCCTAGGGCTGGGTTGCATGTGACCGCTAGAGGAAGAGAGGCACAAATCGCCTGGGCAGAAGGGAAGAGCGGAGCGTGGGGGTCGCTTTGCCCCAAGCCACGGCGGCGTAGGTGGCCGGAGCTGGCCGGAGCGAGGCGGCGACGGCGATGGCGACTCGGGAGCCAGAGGAGGTCGAGCTCGGGCTCGAGCGTGAGAGAGAGAGAGAGAGAGAGAAGAGTGGCTCGGTCGGTTGGACCGGACCCGAGTTCACCCTTTGACCTGGTTTAACCAGTGGTCTTTTTGCAAAAAAATTGAATTTATAAAAATTTACCGAATTTCAAAACTCGCTATAAATTCAAATAAAATCCTATAAATAATTTAAAAATATCTACAAATATCAGCAGAACATAAATGATCCAAATAAAATATCTACTTGATTTGTTGAAAACTATTTCTTGTAGCAAAAATTCAAAGGATCCTTAAGTGGAAATGACTTTGAAATAATTTAAATTATTTTCAAAAGAAATAATATGGGAAAATTAAATACTAAGTTCAAGGTATAATTTGAACTATATCATGACTGTCATGTCACTCATCCTAAATAGAAATCTGAATAAAAGACCATTTAAAAATCCTTAGCAAAGCTTTTAATAAATTTCTGGGGGGGGAAAGCATTGCATCCTATGCATAATAGCATAAATTTGGATTTTGAACATTGTCCCATACAGACAGTGATGTTGATTTTCAGAACACGAGGGCCCCAATTCGTCGGAAGCTTTAGACTGCACTACCTGTCAGTCTCAAGGCAAGTTCCAACTTGCATGTCCTCGATTGATTATTTTTATCAAAGTAATTGCAAAGTACTATGATTTATCATTGCATGAAAAATAAAAACTTATTTTCGAATGATGTGAAATGTTATATATATATTGTTGGCTAGCAATGGAACCAAGGTTTGATGTTGTGGTGGAGGTTCCATTGTATGGGAAAGTATATACCTAGGATTAATAACCCATGGCCCAGTGATCCTAGCGCCGTATTGAAGCATCAACCAACAGATTCACTATGGATGGGCTCGTCAGAGGTTTCTTCCCTCGTTCGCATATCCTCGACAGGCTATTACCTGGTTGCGTCCGTTGCGGTGGCCAACTGCGTGGAAGCGCGTGACCATCCCACTCGACGGAGTGACTGGAATAGAAGCTCGGGAGGGGTGGCAGGCTAATGGTCTTAGTTACCAGCCGCGTCACAAATGGGCGGATATGCGTTGTGCGGGGAAGCGACTCCACATGACTTGTTGCCCTGAGTTCTTGCTATAGCACAAATGGTGTGCGGAGAGAGCATAAAGAGCCAGGCTGCTGTTGGGTAAAGTGGTGCAGCTCTACAGAGTTAAACAAAGAAATTGTGACTGTCACATCCTTATTCCGGGAGGGGACTAAAGACCGCAGCGGGAAAGGCATCCCAAGTGATGACTATAAACCCGTGGAGGCTGGGGGCATAGTTTTCCAAAATAAAATGGTCCTTTTACTAAAAATGTTTTACAAAACTTGCATATTCACCCATGGCTTTCTGGTCAGGATAGTAGCTAGTGCATTCCACTTATCTAAGCGTTTAGCTGAACTTGCTGAGTAACGATGTTACTCATTCGTTCCCCTTTTGATCCCCTGCTTAGACTTTGAAGAGACCGTGAAAGGAAACTATGGAGCATACCATGCCGATGACGTCTACTTTGAAGCACCTGATCTGTCTGGAGGAATAGAGGGCGTCGACTACATCATCGCCTACGGAGCCGACGACATTGAAGAAGAAGAGGTGGAGACTTAGAGTTATCATAGTAGGAACCTGGCCGAGCAGGACTATACTAGTATTACTTAGTTGTTGAGTCAATATGCTTAGTTTGCTGTTTTCTATCGCTAGTATGTTGACACCTGTCAACATCACAATAATAGACATTCCTCCCATGTCGGAGGAAGACGTCGATGTTTTTATGCATTTCTGGCTTGTAATCTTTAGCAGTGTGTAATAAAGTGGACCCGCAATGTTTCTGTTGTACTACTCTGAGTGATGTAATATTTACGGATTAGTCCTTCCGTGGGTGTTATGTCAACGACTTGTACACTACAATATGCAGTGGCGTGCTGGGTCACCGCAATAAGAGACTCGGCTCTCTTGTTAGGCTTAACCGCCTAAGTGAAGTATAACTTTGGGAGAGGAAACTCACTTGTACCCAATTTAGTGAGATACGTGATTTGCTCACAAAACTTACTTGTACCAAGCCCCCTTCAGAGACTCTCCCATTAATAGAGGATCCCCTTAATTCCAGCATGGGTGATTTTGTGGAAGATAAGGAGAAAAAGAAAGGGACGAAGAAACCGAAATCGACCCTAAGAAATTTTCTTCATCCATTCCCAAGACGGTAGGTGGGAAGCTCGAGTACCATGAGGTCCCTCATTTGTACTCCCCCGACCCACCTATCCCCCATGCTCGCATAAATCCTATAGGTCCTCCACCTAAGCTTAATGCATTGGTTTTTACTAGTTGGCAACACTCAATGAGATCTCATGTCAACAGTTCATCTATCGAGCTTTGGAGGATCATGCAAGTGGGATACAAGGTCGTGGATCCAAACAACTTGACAAGAAGAGAGGTGGTGGATGCTCAACTCAATGCCACCACTCTACACATGCTTGAACTTGCCGTGGGAGAAAATGGTATTCATCACATTCAACATCTCACCACCGCCAAAGAAGCTTGGGATTGTCTCTCCGAGGTGTTTCTTGGCAATGAGAGCATGAAGAGGAATAGATTTGATGCCTTGAACAATGATGCCAAAGGCTTCTACATGCTTGATAGTGAAACTCATGAGGAGATGTACGGAAGACTCAAGATTATTGCCCAAGCTTTTTATAATGTCGGGGCAACCTATGTGGATGATGCTTGGATCAAGAGGAAGTATGTGAATGCTCTCATGCCCTTCAAGCCCGTTGACTTGAAGGCTCTACAACGAAGACACAACTACCTTCAAATGTCATCTAATGAAGTTATGCAAGAAATGCAAGCCTTCAAGGTTGCCACCAAGAATGCTCAAGACAATCGTGCTAGGGCCATGGGGATGAAACAAGGTTCCTCTCTTGCTTTGAAGGCCAAAGTAGTAAACCAAGAAGAGGATGTGGAAGTTGGTGAATGCCCAAGCAACGTCATTCCTGATGATCTCCAACAAGCCTACCATGAACATTTGGCCCTTGCATCAAGAGCATTTTGGCGTGACCCGGCCAAGGCAAAGGCTCAAGTTGGTCAAAGGAACAACCCAAGTGGGAAGAAGGAGTTTGCATCCAAAACGAAGACATGCTTCAATTGTCATGACAAGTATCACTTCATCAAAGATTGCCCTTGTGAGAATAGAAAAGAACATGGTGGAAGGATTATACCTAAGGATCAATCAAAGATGGTTCAAAAGAAGCCATTCATCAAGAAGCCATCAAGAATTGTGTTGTTGACTCAAGAAGAGTATCCATCCGATGATTCCGAAGAAGAAGAAGAAATCACTCGTGAGGTGGCCGCATTGGCTATTACCTCATCTTCATCACATTCTCTCTTTGAATCCCCCAATGAGAACATCTCCAACAACACTGCTCGATGCTCATGGCTAAGGCCACCGAGGTATCATCCTCCACCCCTAAGACTATGCATGAAATGGATGATATCTCTAGTCTTGCGATTAAGAAAGAACTTGTTGCTTCCGATACTTTTGTGACTAACTTGCAAGGTGAAGCCAAGAAGCATGTTGAGGCTCTCATGAGTCAACTTGGTAAGGCTGAAGACCTCCTTGAGGTCAAATGTTGAATTGAGAGAGAGAACTCTATCACTATAGCATCTTTGAATGCTTCTCTTGAAGAAGAACAAGACTATAGGGTTACTCCTGAGGAGAGACTTGAGTCTCTTGATAGTACTAATAATGAAATAATTGCTAAAATCATTAAGGAGAGAGACCATGCCATTGCTAAATATAGAGTTACTAAAAAGGAGAAAGCCGGATTTGTGGTTGCTAATGCTAGACTCGTTGAGGATATTGAGAAGCTTGACAAGGCTCACAAGGCCTTGGAAAGTGAACACTCAACCCTAGTCAAGTCTCACAAGCAACTACAAACTCAACTTTCTAAATCTAACTCACCTAGTACCTCTACTTCCTCTTATGATCATGCAAATGTTATTGAGGAAAATGCTAGGTTGAAGGTTGAGCTTGCCAAGGCCACTTGTGTCAAGACCTCGATTCCCAAAGGTAAAGATAAGCATGTTGCTCATGTAGTTGAGCAAAAGCAACACAAGGGAAGAAGGGTCTTGGCTATGTAGCCAAGGCAAAGAAGAAGATGAGCAACAACAAGGAGAACAAGGCCAAGCCCGAACAAGCCAATACTCTCATTGTGGGTGGTAATGCCACTAGGGGGAAGACCACTCGTAGTGACTTTGCGGGAAATGCTAACCCTCACTACATTCTATATGTTGATTATTATGGTGATGTTTATGCAAAATATGTTGGTCCTTATGATGGATATGTTGCTCGTGCTATTTGGGTCCCTAAGACTCTTGTTGCTAACCAAAGAGGACCCATTGCAAGATGGGTACCTAAATCAAGCAATGATTCCTTGTAGGACTATGCTTTCGGTGGGTCAAATGGGTGGTCGGTAGTGGATGCACAAGTCATATGACTGGAAGCAAGGAGATCATGACGGAGTTGGGACCAAATACAAATCACTCCACCGTCACTTATGGTGATAAATCAAAAGCGAAGGTAAAGGGCCTCAGCAAGGTGGTAGTAGCAAGGGATATCACAAATGTGAATGTCATGCTTGTCGAGTCCCTCGGTTACAATTTAATTTCTGTTCGTGCACTTAATAAGATGAACTTTGATGTCTATTTTACTATTGATATGGTGGTACTCTTGAGGAGCAAGACTCTAAAGGTTGCTTTCGTTGGGTACGTTGAAAATGAGTTGTTTGTGGTGGACTTTTCGGGGTCAACCAACACTAAGCAATGTGCCTTTTCAGAAAGGCTGACGTGGGGTGGTTGTGGCATCACCGCTTGTCCTATGTCAATATGAGAACTTTGCAAAGTCTTCACAAGGGTGGCCACATTCTTGGACTAAAAGAGAATGTTTCTTTTTCTAGAGATCGTCTTTGTAGGGTTGTGTTGAAGCAAAGATGTATGATTCTCCCCACTCAAGCAAGACCATCATCTCATCAAAGAGGATATTGGAAATTCTTCATGTTGATCTCTTTGGTGCCGTTCCTCAACCGAGTCTTGGTGGGAAGAAATATTGTTTGGTGATTGTTGATGACTATTCAAGATTTACTTGGGTTTGTTTCTTCAAGTCAAAGAGTGAAACTCAACAAGCCGTCATCGACTTCTCCAATGAAGTTCAACGTCAACACAATGTTCCCATATTGGCCATTAGGATTGACAATGGCTCCGAGTTCAAGAACTACACCTTAAATGAGTTTCTCAGTGAAGAGGGAATTCGTCATCAATATTCCGCTGTATATACCACTCAACAAATGGTGTAGCCGAGAGGAAGAACCGGACTCTCATGGATATGGCAAGGTCCATGTTGGCGGATTTTAAGTCTCCGCTCTACTTGTGGGCCGAGGCCATCTCCACGGCGTGTCATTCATCAAACCGGCTCTTCTTCCGCAAGGGAAGGAAAGAAACTCCTTATGATATGCTTACCGGCAACAAGCCAATGTCTCCTACTACCGTGTGTTTGGGTGTAAGTATTTTTATAAGATCAAAGGTGTTCGTTTATCGAAGTTTGAGTCTAAAGCTTTGGAGGATATTTTCGTTGGTTACGGTGCCGAATCGCACACTTATAGAGTCTACGACAAAGCCTCCGGGATTGTTGTGGAATCTTGTAGTGTGGAGTTCGATGAAAATGATGGCTCCCAAGTGGCGCAATTTCATGTTTGAGAATAGATAATGAGAAACCTCAAGATACAATAAGGAGGATGGGCGTTGGATTTTTTTCGTCCAATCGAGATTCACCATGAGGCACCTCAAGAAGAGTCAAGTTCTATCCAAGTAGAGCCTTCTACATCACAAGATCTTCATACTCCCACCAATGGAGCCAATGATGCACCAACCCAAGAACAAGTTCAAGACCCTCCTCATGACCAAGTTGCTATGCAAGAACCAAGTTCTCCTATTGTTGATGCTAGCCAAGGTCAAGACCAAGATCAACCATCTACTTCAAGCAATCAAGAAGTGCATATTGAAGATCAAGGTCATCAAGACGGTCAAGACGGGGACCCAAATGATCAAGAGATACCTCCTTGATACAATGAGGATATCGAAATCCGTCGTCAAGCAAGAGTTTTGAGAAACTTGGAATTAAAGAGTCATAAGCTAGAAGCAATTATTGGTGACTTGAACAACAAGGTTACCACAAGGGGTCAATTGGCAAGCTTTAGTGAGCATCAAGCACATATCTCCATGGTGGAAACAAAGAAAGTGTTTGAAGCTCTTGAAGACCCGGATTGGTTGGAAGCTATGCATGAAGAGGTAAACAACTTCAAGCGCAACAAAGTGTGGAAACTAGTTGAGAAGCCAAAGGAGTGCCTCAATGTTATAGGCATAAAATGGATATTCAAGAACAAGCAAGATGAACATGGAATGGTTGTGAGGAACAAGGCAAGATTGGTTGCACAAGGGTACTCTCAAGTTGAAGGCATTGATTTTGGAGAGACTTATGCACCCGTGGCTCGCTTTGAGTCCATCCGTATCCTCCTTGCATATGCATCACATCATAATTTTAAATTGCAACAAATGGATGTGAAAGTGCCGTTATTAATGGTCCTTTAAAGGAGTTGGTATATGTTAAACAACCACTGGGGTTTGAGGAACCAAACTTTCCTAACCATGGCTACAAGCTTGATAAGGCGCTCTATGGTCTCAAACAAGCACCTCGTGCATGGTATGAGCACCTAAGAGAGTTATTGCTAGACCGTGGATTTGAAGTGGGGCAAATCGATCCCACCCTCTTTACCAAGAGGGTTAAAGGGGAGCTTTTCATATGCTAACTTTATGTAGATTATATATATTTGGATCATCTAACCAAGCTTTAATGATGAATTTTCAAAGCTTATGACTGATAGGTTTGAGATGTCTATGATGGGGGAGTTGAAGTTCTTTCTTGGTTTTGAGATCAAGCAATTGAATGAAGGGACTTTCATCTCTCAAGCCAAATATACCCAAGACATGCTCAAGAGATTCAAGATGCAAGATGCTAAGGAGAAACGCTTTCCTATGGACACCAAATGTCATCTACAACTTAACCCAAAGGGTATAGATGTCGATCAAAAGGAATACCACTCCATGATTGGTTCTTTGATTTATCTTTGTGCATCTAGACCCGATATTTTGTAGAGTGTAGGGGTGTGTGCAAGGTATCAAGTCGCTCCTAAAGAAAGCCACATGATGGCGGTCAAAAGAATCCTTCGATATTTGGTTCGTACCCCAAGGTTTGGTTTGCGGTATCCCAAGGGCTCAACTTTCTCTGTTCGTGGATACACGGACTCGGATTGGGCCGGTGATCATGATGATAGGAAATCAACTTTCGAGGCATGCCAATTCCTTGGTAGGTCATTGGTGAGTTGGTTTTCTAAGAAGCAAAATTGCATATCTCTTTCCACCGCCGAATCCGAGTATGTGGCGGCCGCTAGTGCATACACTCAATTGTTATGGATGAGGCAAACTTTAAAGGAATACGGTGTCAATTATGACAAAGTGCCTCTTTTGTGTGACAATGAAAGTGCTATCAAGATTGCCTACAACCCGGTGCAACATTCAGGAACCAAGCATATTTAGATTCGTCATCATTTCATTCGAGATCATGTTGCCTGTGGAGATATTGAGATTGTCTATATTCCCACAAAAGACAACCTTGCCGATATATTCACGAAGTCACTTGATGAAGCAAGATTCATTTATTTGAGGAATGAGCTAAATATCGTGTATTCAAGGAGTTTGACTTGACTATCTTGCATACACACCTATATCTTGACTATCTATTTGGTTTAGGTGTAGGCATGGACATAGGGGGAGTGTGGTCCTAACACATTGGACTATCCCTCCCCCCCATTATGCCAACATTAAGAACTCATTTGCTTCTCTATATTCGTTTCTATGAATTGTGAGCTTAAATGACGAGTAGTGGTAGTGAACCCAAGATATATCTTCGCGGTGTCACGCCACATACACTCATACATGGTGGCCTAGGCCACCGCCCTCTTCTTTGTGAAGAGTTGATCTTATTAGAGCTTATTTGGATTTTATTGCCTATCCGTTTTTTTATGGAAAACACACTCAACTTGGCATTTTATTTGTTTGATTCTTGCAAGTGTGAGTGTGAAGTACCATTTCCAGTGACTTTTTGTCTAAACCCAAGCCTATCTTGTCTAAAACCATGCTCCTCTTGCAACATACATGTCCCCCACTAAAATCCGGCATTTTTGGAGCGCAGGGGCCGGAGACTCCGGTGCTCAAGCACAGAGACTCCGGTGCTCAAGCACAGAGACTCCGGTCTGACCAAAGTCTCCGCCCCAAACCTCGGAATCTCCGGCCAGGCCGGAGACTCCGGTGTGTTTGGGCCGGAGACTCCGGTCTCGGCAATTTTCACTTGGTTCTATAGGGCTTCGGGTGAGGAGTTGACTCACAACTTCTCACTCACCCCCGACCCCAAACACACCCCAGACGCCGCCTTCAAGGTGCCATCCGGCCGCTCTCGGCCTTCGGGAATTGTCGTGCCACCGGCTCCTCCACCTCCCAAGTGTCGGGGATCTTCCTCCCTCCGTTTGGACCTCACCATGAAGGAAAAGGGTACCACTCTCTCTCCTCTTCTAGGGTTTCATCCTTGATGTAGTTTTGAGAGTAGTTCTTGATGAAATTTGTGGTGTAGAACCTTTATGTTGGCAATGTACACTCTAGAAATTGTTGGTGACAATTTTTCCCCTCAGATTTGACCTAGGTCAAATTTCAGTCTCAGGGCGGTGTGGCCGGAGACTTCGCCCCCCTGAGACCAAAGACTCCAGTCTAGATCATATCTGAGTGAAAAAATTGCCTCAAATGGTTTCTTATATTTTACTTCCTTGGACATGTATGCTTACCCCATTGCTAACTATCTACTCTTTTTTCACAGATAACCAAAGGTACTACTTAGCCTCTTCATTCAAAACCAAGAAAAACAAGAAGACTTCGGGAAGAGACTATATGGTCTATGATGAAGAGCAAGACAAGCATTTGCAGCGTGGTGTTTTGAATTAACAGAGGTCTGCTGCAGCAAGGCGTGCTAGAGAAGAGGCTGCGTTGTTGAGGGAAGAAAAGGCCAAGAAGGCCAAATTTGACAACTTGACCACCGTGACCGATTTGAACAAAGATGACTATAGAACCACGAGGAGGCATAAGTTCTTGACATGCCAACAACTCCACCGATGGTCACTTTTGGAGAAAGGAGCAAGAGCTCATTATGAAGGAAATTTATGCTCACTTGGACTCAAAAGCCCTTGTGTGCCCTCAAAAACCATTGAAGTTTGAGGTGTTGAGCAAGAAACGGTACTTTGTTGAAGCCATTTGGGTTGCTAGAAAGCTAGGCCTTGAGAAGCTCATTTCCACCCAACAAAACTATGATATTGAGAAGATACAACAATTCTTTGCCACTCTTTTGCTCGGCAACGAAGAAAATACCTCCATGACTTGGATGACAGGCCCTCTCAAATGTGAAGCAACTTTGATGAATTTGGGCAGCTTTTGGGATATGAGTTCAAAGGGGCATCCACTCCTGTTGGCCGAAGAATGCATGTGGAAGGGATGGATCCGTCGAAGAGGATCCTTGCTCCTTTGGCTGCCAAGAACGGTGCTATTGGCACCACAAGAGGACTCAAGCCTATCTACAACATTCTGATTAACATGTTTCATTGGAGTATTGCACCTCAAGCTGGCAATGTGGATGCTATCCATGGAGGCCTAGTGAACCTCATGTATCATGCCCACAAGACCTACCTTGCCGGCGAAAATTGCCAAGGCTATGGAATTGATGTGATGGATTATATCAAGTGTGAGATCAACACCAGTATTCTTGAGAAGAAGAACCCCATGTATGCACCTTATGTCATGAAGCTTTTCCTCCACAAGGTTCCCCAACTAGACCCATCTCACTTCACTCAACACAAGTGGGGTACCCTACAAGTGCTTCAAATTCATCTCAAGTCTCGCACCGCATATGCCTCTATTGAAGAGGAAGAGGAGATAGAGGCTCCTAGGGCAAGAAGGAAGAATGCTACCCCACCCTCATGGAGTCATGGTGGAAAAGAGAGAGTCAACAATGAGATGAAGCATGTTTCTTGCTGGCAAAAGGCCATGCTTCGCATGGGCATTGCGGTGCATGAGGAAAATCACACAGCTTATGTTGAGAGGAAGCGTATCTTGTCCAACCAAGCCCACATGCTCAAGGAAATGCGCAAGACCAACAATGGTGGTGTCACTCCTCCGCGCAATGACGATGATCCCGAAACTCCACCATCTGATGTCACTATCCCTCTTGCGGAGTGGAATGTGAATAAATTCCCATGGGCTGATTTTGAAGATGTGTCATCTATGCCTTCTTCCTCTCGCAACACCGGCAGGGCTCCTTTGGTTGAAAGTGATGAAGAAGAAGAATCCGATGAGGATGATGATGAGGGTAGTGAAGATGGTGATGCCGACAAGGACGATGAGGAGGGTGACGCTACCGACGATGATGAAGAGGACGAGTAATCTTCTTGGGTTCGTGTAGCATGGCTCTTTTCCCTTTTTGGCTTTTCGATGCCAAAGGGGGAGACGTAGTTCTATTAGGCTTTCACCGGGATTTGCATGGGTCGGACACAAGCATGCTCGTTTATCATTCTTATTGCTTGTGTCCATTTATCTTTCTTTGTCGAACTTATTTGCTATTTGTGAGCGTTGAACCATGTGTGGTTTAATTTTATGTGTGAGACATATGGATTTCTTATTATGTATGATTGAGACTACATATTGTGCTATAATCTCTATGGATTTTTGTCTACATCTTTATGCACAAGGTATGCTTTCCATCTCAAGTCTCAACCTAGTGTGTGTTATGTCTCATTTTGTGCAATTGTTGTTGTCTATCTCATGTTGTTGTATCTTGTTGGAAACTGTTCCTATCTATATGTCTGTATTTGCATTCCAAGGCAAACTAATTATATGCACACATTTAGGGGGAGTCCTTTCCATTTTCTTGAGAACATGATCTAGTTGTGGAATTTTATTGCAAATCCTAGTGTTGTCGTCTAACACCAAAAAGGGGGAGATTGAAAGAACATCTCTTAGTGTTTTGTGTGTTAGGCAACAACACTACGATTACACTAATATATTGCCAAGTGTTTCAGGACATAAAAGATTTATCTACATTGCATTGAAACATTTTTGAAAGAAAAAGATATTGGCAACAGGATTTTTATAGGCCGGAGTCTCCACCCTCAGGGTGCCCAGGGGCTGGAGTCTCCGCCCATCAAATTTTGGTGCGCAAAGGTCCACAGGACGGCACTCACTGATGGGGGGGGGGGTCTAGAAGTACCCCGGAGATACCCCAGAGTCTCTGGTCTCGCCGGAGTCTCCGCCCCCTTTGAAGTCCGGAGTCTCCGCCCAGGCCAGAGTCTCCGGTCCCCCAGGACTGGAGTTTCCGGGGTTAGTTGTCTACAACGGGCAGAAATTACCCCTCCACCTACCTCCAGCCAGCTAGCTCGCCCAGAATTTATTGCCCACCATTGTTGCAAGCTCAAGAACTCTAGATCTCCCAATCCCACCATCCAAACTTGTTGATCTTTGGAGGATTGAAGGAGAAGGCCCGGATCTACATCTTCACAAAGCCATTTTTCATTGCCCCCTCATTCACTTGAGGGACCATATGCTAGGGTTTCCATGGGGAAAACCTAGCTCCTTGTTGTACTCACTTGTTGTCTTTTGTGACAGATAGTAGCCGTTCGGGAGCCCCCAATCCAGTTGTGGGTTGTGCCCCGGATTGTTGTTGTAAAGGCTCCGGACTCCGCCTTGAAGGTTTCCGATAGTTGAAGGTGAACCAAACCTTTGTGGTGCGGTTCATCGGAGAAGAAGGTGAAGCCTGTTGTGGTTGTTGAGCCAACCTTTGTGGTGGCTCACACCTCTCCAACGAGACGTACTCCCCTAAAAAGGAGGAACTCAGGAATACATCCTTGTCTCAGCGTGCTTTCACTTCGGTTACCTCTATCCTTGTTTACCGCCTTTTTCTTGTGTATCTTGCTTAGTTGATAGCTTGTCATATAAAACTATGAAGTTTGGACCCAACCTTTTTAAGTTTCTCAATCGCAGGAATGCGCCTAATTTTTAAAGAGGGTTATTACACTGGTTAATATTTACAAAGGTTTGGCAAAATATAAAGACTTTGTTCATAATAATATGGGTTCAAGTTTTAATAAATAAAACTACCAGAACTCCCACTCAAAACGAATATCCCTCTAATTGTTTTAGTGATTACACGATCCTCATCCATTATGCAACCCCTCATCGTCAGAGCCGGCAACATAACTTCAAAGGAAGACATCGACATGTCAATCACAACAACTCTGTGACTCATGCTTAACCTTTCGGTCACCGTGTTCCGAGGCCATGTCTGTACATGCTAGGCTCGCCATAATAACCTTCAGCGTATACGCTTGTGCAAACATGTCTTACACCCACTGTATGCGAACGCCGATATGTCTGACACCCGATCGTCACGGCCTGCCTCATAACGTAGAACGTTCTTGGTGGTGCACACCAAAGGGAGAACACTAATGGTATTTTGGAGGGATCATCTTATATTACCACCGCCGTGTAACTAATATATATACACAATATAAGATGCAAACAACAACATAACATCAAAATGTAATGCGACGTGATATGGTCCTTCCGCCGATGGTCTCCTTCGCGCCCACAGTTTATAAACAATTTATCAAACCTACCTTGACCATATCACATTGCCCCTGCAAAATAAAGTTAGACGCTTTCTACTTTATCTTTTGCATATTTTACGTGGCTTGGGCTTTCATAAATAGAACCGATTCATACCTACGAACCTATGACCACAACAACGATCAAATAGTCGCTATTTTTGTATCCCTTTCGGGCCCTCCATTGAAAATGCAAAGCCAACTAAAGAGAGAGAGACAGACACCCGCCAGCCACATATACGGTACAAGCCGTATGTCAGTTGTGGAACCACTCTCGCGTAAGCGTACGCGTAAAGCCGGTCTGGGCCGCTTCATCAACTCAATGCTGTCGGCTAAACAAGTGCACGCTAGAGGACAGCTTCTAAAAGAACGATGCCCCCATGAGAACATGGGTTCTAAAAACGGTATAGCTATATCTACGCATAGATCGGCTCTGATACCACTGAAGGGGATCATAGGCAGAAAACAAAAAAATTCCTAACAACGATAACCTTATACTAGCCAGGATCTACACTATGCAGATATACTATACAGTAGGAAACGGTATACATACCCTTGTAGACCGTAAGCGTCGACGATCAAAAGATCTGTTTCGATGACGACGCGTGATGAAGACGACGTAGCCGACCTCGAGGTCGCGAAGATCTTGGTGCGACGAAGACGGTGCTGACGATGGCGACGCCGACCTCATGGTGGTAGAGGCGGACACCTCCTAGCACCCTAAGTGTGGTGCCTCGCAGGGAGTCACACACATACGGTGGAGATGACGACCTCCGGGCTCCGATCCAGGGACGAGCAGCGGAAAACTTGGACCGGAAGACTAGCAGCACGGCGGTGTGCGTATGGTGGAGAAAACCTCAACCCAAGCGCTACCCCAATTGCGGAGTCACGCTCAAGGTGAGAGAGAGAGAGAAAAATTTCTGGTGTTCTTTCCAAGGCAAGGGGCACCTCAATATATAGGTGGAGGGAGGTGAAAGAGCATTGTCGCTCTTAATCATGTTTTGATGTTGATGATAATACAAAGTTGTATCTAACAGTTTTATACAAGTTTGAACAGGTCTTATGAATGCTGTCATTGCATTCGCGCAGCGATTCTCTACAAATTGATGGAACATTGCCAGGGAGCGGTACTACCTGTCGGGGAATACTTTCTGGATTAACCCGCGGCCCAGTGCGACTTAACTTACTCGCACGGACAAGGCCCACTTGGGAGCAAGCCCAATATTGAACCGCCATAAGGGGAAAGATCTAGAAGACATATCCCGGAGGACGTGAAGACCAAGTAGTCTCCGAGTAGGCCTCTGTGGATGTATTCCTTATGGGGAAGTTTCCTTTTGTAACCTAGCGAGCCTCTGTGTATATAAAGAGGACTCGCAGGACTTAGAGCGGGTCAAGCTATCAAGCCCCAAACCCTAGCTCATACGGCGAGTACCAGATCGGATCGCCTCCATTGTAACACCTCGATTATCATATCAATACCAATCTAGGGTAGGCAGGAAGTAGGTCTTTTACCTCACATTGAGGGGGCCGAACCTGGGTAAATCTGTGTTGATCTTTGTTCCTGCGATCCCAAGCTCGGAGATGCTTGACTCGCATAATCCCACACCTACGAAGTCATCTATGACACCTGACGTGACAAACCCACGACAGTTGGCGCCCACCGTGGGGCCTGCGGTCAAGAGCGTCACGTTCCGCGCAGGATCCATGAAGGGAGCTGAAGATCTTGTTGTTGGCCGTATCATCACGGTCAATGGCACACCCCTCATCGACGATTCAAGCTGGGGGCCGGAAGCAGATTATTTGGAGACCGGCCACGTCATCCCGTTCGGATCCATCAACGTCTTCGTCGGCTTCATCGGTGGCAGGTCCGTTAGATCGGTCCAGGAAGGCGATTCAGTAGAAGAAGTCGCCGATGACGGGGAAGAATCCGTGGAAAGCATGGACTCGCAAGAGTTTGGGTCCATCATACCTGCCTTTGAAGAAAGTTGCTGGGGTTACCCACCAGAAATCACATCATCACCAGATCAAGAGATGGCACAAGTCGCGGTTTACATGGCCGGAGGAGCAGGCGCATCAGGAACTGCTGGAGAAACCGAGGCATCGGCACCCCCAAGCAACCCACTTCTTGTCCCTGTGTCAGCCACGAACGCCGCCCTCCGTGCAACAGAAATTGAGGCCGCCAGGGCCGAGCTCCTGTATGAGGTTCGAAGGATGGAAGAAGAGCGCCGCAGGCTCGATCAGATAAACCAAGGAATCCAACAGGAGCGGCAGAGAGTAGCCGCGCTGGCTGCGACTCAACAACAGGTTGACCCGCAAACACAGCTGCGCGCGACTCAACCAACAGTGGAAATCCCGCTCACTCCAGCCGCGGGACGGGAATCCAGACGACTGCGGAAGGAAGGGTACCAACAAATCAAGAGACCCAGCAACAACCAAGGAGGTTTCACACCCCACAGGGCCATTACCAGAACCCTGTCGATAATATGTATGCTGCGGCTAATATCTTGACTCAGATGGTACCAACAGGCGATGACCCGGTCAATGCTGAGGCGCGGCGCGCGATTCAGATGCTAAGTACGGCAGTCCTGCAACAAGCCAATAGGGCGGAAGCCGAAGCACAGCTGCCCCTCGTACCAGCCAATCACAGGATTACAGCAGAAAGAAGCGTCCAGAGCAGGCCACCAGAGGACGTGTCAGGAGTCGCACAGAGGCAGCAGGAGCAAGTCGCAGAAGCGCAGGCGAATGCCCATTGATGCAAAAGCGGCCCGCAGATAACCCCGCAGGCGCGCCCACAGCCCTGTCCTCGCGACTCAAGGGACCGGCGTGTTTCACTGAGAGGATCAGATCGGAACCTTTTCCTGAAGATTTCAAAGGGCCACGCAAGGTGGCAAACTATAACGCCAGCATGGATCCAACCACTTGGCTCAACAATTACGAGATGGGCATGAGCATCCTAAACGCATCTGAAGAGATCTGCGCACGCTACCTAAACATGATGCTAGAAGGAGCAGCGCACATATGGCTGCAAAATTTGCCTCCCAACTCTATAAATACTTGGGAGGAACTGAAGGATGCCTTCGTTAAGAACTTCCAAGGAACTTGCAAGCGACTCTGCAATATAGAAGATTTAGAGCGTTGTGTCCAGAAGGAAGGCGAGTCAAGTCGCCATTGGATGAAAAGGGTGGCAGAAATAATACACTCCTCAGATAATATACCACCAAGCTCAGCCGTCCTGGTGATGGAGAAAAACTGCAAGTTTGAGCCGCTGATTCATAAGCTGGGTCGCATGAAGGATAAAGTCAAGAGCCTCAGCGAGGTGATGGCTGCGGCTAACAAATATGCCAGCTCAGATAAAACCAGAGACGCGTCAGACGGAGAAGAAGAGGAGGTTGCTGCAAAAGGAAAGAAAAACTCCAACAAGCCCCAGCAGCAGCAAACGAGCCACAACAACACGAGTCAAAACAAACGCAAAAGCGAAGATGGTCACTCAGGGCTCGTCGCCAATGCGCGTGGAGGATTCAGAGGCCAGCGTGGAAGGGGTCGAGGATACGGCTCCCGTCCAATCAATATGCAAGAAGTTTTCAACCGGCCATGCGACCTTCATGCGACAGGTGATGGACGGCCAGCGGACCATACCAAGGCGCAATGCCATTATTACAAAAAGTGGAAAGAAGAGAGCCAACACAACGGGGGGAATTCCCATGAAGGAAACCCTAGTGCGGCTCATAACACAAATATTGGGCAGCACGGCGGAGTAACCCCAGGCAGACGGGGCAGTATCACACAATAGTTATCGATACCTCCAAAAGAGAAGAGAAATTGAGCCGGAGAAGTCAGCAGGTGAACGCCGTGATACCAGCAACACCCGCTTGGTTAAGGTGGTCAGAATACGCGGTAACCTGGAGTCGCGACGACCACCCGCCACAGTACGGGAACCTGGCAAGTTGGCACTGGTTGTGGCACCATACGTTGCAGGATACAAGCTGACCAAAGTGCTTATGGATGGAGGAAGCAGCATTAATATCTTGTACTACGATACTTTCCAGCGTCTAGGACTCAAGGATTCCAGCCTGCAGCCCACGTCAACAGTATTTCACGGCATTGTCCCAGGAAGGTCCGCACGGCCAGTGGGGAAAATAACCCTAGGGGTAACTTTTGGAACAGAAGAGAACTTTAGAAGTGAATTCCTAAGCTTCGAAGTGGTAAAATTCCAAAGCCCATATCACGCCTTGTTTGGAAGAACGGCCTTTGCTAAGTTTATGGCCAGGCCATGCTACGTGTACCTACAGTTGAAGATACCAGGACCAAAAGGGGTCATCACAGTGTACGGAGATAGAGAAAAAGCAATAGAATGTGAGAAAGGAGATGCGGCTTTCGCAGAATCCGCCTGTGCCGCGGAAGAACTAAAAGGTTATAAGTCGCAGGTGGACCCAAACGATATGAGTGTGGTTACCACGCCATCTGCCGAGCCACCAATGAAATTCAAAGCGGCCCAGGACACTAAGCAGATAAATCTTGTTCCTGGCGACTCATCCAAGCAAACTAGCATTGGAGCACACATGGAAGAAGAGCAGGAGAAGGCCCTCGTCGCTTTTCTCCAGGAAAATAAAGACATCTTCGCATGGAAGCCGTCAGATATGCCAGGGGTACCAAGAGAATTAGCAGAACATAGCCTCAAAGTGAACCCTGCGGCTAAACCAGTGAAGCAGCCACTACGGCGTTTTCATGATGACAGGAGAAAGGCAATAGGAGAGGAAATAGCTCGCTTGCTGGCTGCAGGATTCATCACAGAGGTATACCATCCGGAATGGGTGGCAAATCCAGTATTGGTTATGAAAAAGAACGGTACGTGGCGAATGTGCGTTGATTACACCAGTCTTAACAAAGCTTGTCCAAAGGATCCATTTGCTTTGCCGAATCGACCAAGTAATTGATTCAACTGCTGGGTGCGAGCTGTTATGCTTTTTGGACGCCTATTCAGGCTACCATCAAATCAAGATGAAGAGGGAGGACCAAGAAAAGACGTCCTTCATCACACCCTTCGGAGCTTTTTGTTATGTCAGCATGCCCTTTGGGTTGAAGAACGCAGGTGCGACTTACCAAAGATGCATTCAGAATTGCCTACATGAGCAAATAGGTCGCAACGTTCATGCCTACGTGGATGATATTGTGATTAAATCGCAAGTTAGCCAGGATCTTATTGGTGATCTGGCAGAGACATTCACAAATCTCAGAAAATACAACATGAAGCTCAACCCCACAAAGTGCGTTTCGGAGTACCAGCAGGAAAGCTATTGGGATTCATAGTATCAGAAAGAGGCATTGAGGCCAATCCTGACAAGATAAAGGCCGTGATGGATCTCCAAAAGCCAGAAAAGATAAAAGATGTACAGCGGCTTACTGGTTGCGTAGCAGCTTTGAGTCGCTTTATATCAAGATTGGGAGAAAAGCACTACCTTTGTACAGACTGTTGAAAAAATCAGACACCTTCGTTTGGGACGCAGAGGCCGACGAAGCTCTGACAGCCTTGAAACATCAATTGACAAATGCTCCAGTTCTGGCGGCTCCAAAAGATAAAGAGCCAATGCTACTATACATAGCGGCAAATTCCCGCGCTGTGAGTGCTGTCATGGTTGTGGAGAGACAAGAAACGGAAAGGAATACCCTGTCCAGAGACCAGTATACTACGTGAGCGAAGTCCTCACAGCTTCCAAACAGCGTTACCCACAGTGGCAGAAGTTGGTGTTTGGAGTGTTCATGGCGAGTCGCAAGCTGAAGCACTACTTCCAAGAGCATCCAATAACTGTGGTGAGTTCAGCACCATTGGCAGATATCATTCGTAATCGAGAAGCTACTGGAAGAGTCGCTAAGTGGGCGATCGAGTTGGGACCACATCACATCAGTTACGAGCCGCGCACATCAATTAAGTCGCAAGCCCTTGCAGATTTTATTAACGATTGGACAGAAATCCAAGTTGCTCCTAGCATGGCAGAAACCAAATACTGGACCATGCATTTTGATGGGTCAAGACAGTTGCAAGGCTCGGGGGCTGGAGTTGTTCTGACATCTCCCAAGGGAGACAAGCTGCGGTATGTGTTACAGATACACTTCAACTGCACAAATAACGTGGCGGAGTACGAGGCACTGCTTCATGGTCTACGTATAGCAAAGGAGATGAACATCAGTCGCATACGCTGTTTTGGCGATTCAGACTTGGTGGCACAGCAGGTCTCCGGAACGTGGGACAGCAAGGATGCGAACATGGCTGCATATAGAGAGAGGTGGACAGAATTGCTGGACATTTCACTGGATACCAAGTTGAACATATTGATCGGAGACAAAATGAAGCTGCGATGCCCTGTCTCGGCTTGGATCCAACAGACAGTCAGTCCCACCCAATGTTTTCCTGGATGAACTGCACAATCCATCAGTCAAACCTCCAGCAGAGATTGACATTGCAGAGCCAGAGGATGATTCAACTTTAGTCGCAGCCCTGCATGAACAGCCAGGATGGACAGAGCCATACATGGCATATTTAAGTCGCGGAGTGCTGCCGGACGATGAAATTGAGGCGCGCAAAATCATACGACGATCAAAGGCCTATACAATCATCAACAACGAATTATACAAGCGCAGCGTATCAGGAGCATTCCAAAGATGTGTCTCACCAGAAGAGGGACGAAAAATCTTGCACGAAATTCATTCAGGCGATTGTGGCCATCATGCTTCGTCAAGATCTTTGGTGGCAAAGGCGTTCCGACATGGATTCTTCTGGTTAACAGCATTAGCAGACGCAGAGCAAATTGTCAGAGTGTGCGATGGATGTCAAAGATACGCTAGGCAAGATCATATGCCAGCCCAAGCACTTCGCACAATACCCATCACATGGCCTTTTGCCGTATGGGGTTTTGACATGGTAGGGCCTTTCAGACGGTCTTCAAACGGAAAAACTCACCTCTTAGTCATGGTGGACAAATTCACAAAGTGGATAGAAGCAGAACCTGTGGGAGATTGCGAGGCTGAAACAGCAGTCAAGTTCTTGAAGAAGGTCATATTCCGCTTCGGTTACCCCCATAGTATCATTACAGACAATGGGAGCAACACCTCTGAAGGGGCTACACAGATATTTTGCGCAGACAATGGGATAAGATTGGACCTCACGTCAGTAGCACACCCGCAGAGCAATGGACAAGCTGAGCGAGCTAACCAGGAAATTCTCCATGGAATTAAGCCGCGCCTTATTGAAAAGGTCGAAGCATCTCCAGGATGTTGGGTGGAAGAACTGCCAGCAGTACTGTGGAGCTTGAGAACAACCCCTAACAGATCCACAGGATTTACACCATATTTCATGGTCTATGGAGCAGAAGCAGTCATGCCCAGCGATATCATACATGATTCACCAAGAGTTGCGGCTTACATCGAGACAGATAATGAGATAGCTCGGCAAGACTCGGTGGACACATTAGAAGAGGTTAGAGACTTGGCAGCATCAAGGTCAGCAGTATATCAACAAGACTTGCGACGCTATCATGCCAGACGCATCAAAACCCGCACCTTTCAAGAAGGCGACCTAGTACTGCGACTTAAACAAGATCACAAGGGAATGCATAAGCTGTCCTCTCCATGGGAAGGACCCTACATCATCAGCAAGAAGCTAAACAATGGGTCGTACTACCTGCTGGATGTAAGGGAAGAAAGCAGCGAACGCCATGATTTCGAGGATCGTCTCGAGGCACCTCGCCCTTGGAACGTCGCACACCTGCGACCGTACTATACATAAGAAAAGGCTAATCAGAGCCAAGCATCATCCTTTCCAGCTTTATAGCTGAGTATCATCACAGCCACTCAGGGCTAGAACTTCAACTTTGGTCGCCACCTAGGCGCGACCTATGCAACATCTGATCGCCACCCAGGCGCGATCGACCCTTGTATCAGAAACCGGCTGCCACCTAGGCGCGGCCGTAAACTTTGTATCATCTCTGGTCGCCACCTAGGCGCGACCGACCCCATGTATCACCATGGATCGCCACCTACGCGCGATCCAACCCTATGTATAACACTCGGTTGCCACCTAGGCGCGACCTTATGTGTCATCATAATCAAAGCTTATCATAGCTTAGCCTATCATGGCAATATCATTATGTTTCTTGGGGTCTTTGTTACCCTGAAACAGCCGATTTATTGGCAATTATCAAATTTACCTTAAGTTGGATTGCTACTCGCATTATGTGGCCAAAGTACTGGGGTGTGGCGTCAATCGAGCTTGATTGCCTATCATGGCCGCTCTCGACCCTGAACACACATATTCCTAGGAAATACTGAGTCGCGCGAGTGCCCACTTAAGGATTCAGATGGCCTAACTAGAGGTCGATGTACTGCTTATAGTACGGCAACACCAATTACAATTACTTGTAACTTAACAATTGTTTTATTCATGATATCAAGTTACAGGTGATGACCTTCAGAGTTCTCTGAGAAGAATTGAGATGATTACCACATAACATCCTCTCAATCCTTGGGGGCTACATCATATTATCATCAAAAATTTGAAGATAGATCGTCATCAAGTTCTGAAGCTATCAGGATACTCTAACAAAGAAGCTCACGAAGTCAGATGATCTTCCAGGTGCGAGTCAAGGCCAAACTTGCACAATTATAAGCGCGAAACAAGGAAAAGCGCGGCCTAAGCATTCAAGATCAAGAAATACTATGAAGTTCAGGCCACGCTTGGGGGCTAATGTCGGGGGAATACTTTCTGGATTAACCCGCGGCCCAGTGCGACTTAACTTACTCGCACGGACAAGGCCCACTTGGGAGCAAGCCCAATATTGAACCGCCATAAGGGGAAAGATCTAGAAGACATATCCCGGAGGACGTGAAGACCAAGTAGTCTCCGAGTAGGCCTCTGTGGATGTATTCCTTATGGGGAAGTTTCCTTTTGTAACCTAGCGAGCCTCTGTGTATATAAAGAGGACTCGCAGGACTTAGAGCGGGTCAAGCTATCAAGCCCCAAACCCTAGCTCATACGGCGAGTACCAGATCGGATCGCCTCCATTGTAACACCTCGATTATCATATCAATACCAATCTAGGGTAGGCAGGAAGTAGGTCTTTTACCTCACATTGAGGGGGCCGAACCTGGGTAAATCTGTGTTGATCTTTGTTCCTGCGATCCCAAGCTCGGAGATGCTTGACTCGCATAATCCCACACCTACGAAGTCATCTATGACACCTGACGTGACAAACCCACGACACTACCGCTGGGATAGGCGGTAGTACCGCCAGCCCCCAGGAATTTGCACTGCAGTGGCGGTACCGCTGCGGGTACCGCCGCGGGTACCGCTGATTTTGGGTTCTGGGCGCTTGAGCGGTACCACCAGCGGTACCGCCAGCGGTACCAGCCGGTACCGCTGAGGTGGAATGGCTGGTTCCAGTACCGCTGCCAGTACCGCTGTTTCCAGCGTTCGGAGGCGTTGTCCGGTACCTCGGGCGGTACCTCGAGCGGTACCACCTGGTACCGGGGCGTGGGCTGCGTGAAGAAGGAAGACGACCGTTGACTGCCCGTGCTGCTGCTGAGAAGATCCCAGCGGTACCACCGCTTGTTCCAGCGGTAGTACCGCTGGCGTGGTTTTCTGCCACCCAACGGGAAGAATGAAGGGAGGGGTATTTAAACCCCTTCTCCTACCTTGGGATTTTTTGAGCTACTAGAATTGAATCCCCATTGTTGCCAAAGCTTCAAACTACTAGATCTCCCACTCCAACCACCCAATCGACTTGATTCTTTGAGGAGTGTCATAGGAGGTCTAGATCTACGTCTCCACCGAAGGAATTTCAAATCCCCCCACACTATCCGTGTGGAACTTGCATCTTGGGTTGCTTGTAACTCGAGGTGCCTTTGTGAGTCTCGGAGGAAGTCCGAGGCATTGTTGGGAGGCTCCAACTCATTGTGGAGTTCCCCGACCTTTGTGTACCGGCTTGGTCAACGCCATCAAGGTGACC
This sequence comes from Poa pratensis, assembly GCA_947311845.1. Lineage (NCBI taxonomy): Eukaryota > Viridiplantae > Streptophyta > Magnoliopsida > Poales > Poaceae > Poa > Poa pratensis. Next base: position 34,979,773 of record CAMZMU010000117.1, read on the forward strand.
TCATAGTGAATGAGCCGAACCCCCACGGGTAAAGCTCACGGAGAATAGAGTGAGCACATCCGTGCTATTGGAGCGCCTAGGTGGCTCCACACTCCTCCAACATAGACGTACTTTCCTTGGGAAGGAACTACGGGAATCATCTCCATGTCTCCACTTTGCGGTTATTTCTATCCTTTACTTGTTGCTTCCGCTACGTTGTTTACCTTGCTTGTTTCACATAGGTTGCTATCACCTAGTGCACATCTAGTCAACCATGTTTCACTTTGCTTAAGCCCTAATTAATCGAAAAAGAATTAAAATTTGGTAGTCGCCTAATCACCCCCCCCCCTCTAGTCGACATATCGATCTTTCAATTGGTATCAGAGCCTCGGCTCTTATCTAAGGCTTCACCGCCTAAGAGAATATGTCGGACAACTTGGACCCAACCGCGTCGGTAACTAATGAACGCCTTGGTGAGGTTGTTAGTGATCTCAAGAGTGAGATGTCTAATCTCAATACCGAGATCACTACCAACCTCAACCTAAGCATGAAGGAATCGATGCGGGAGATGTTCAAGGAGTTTCTAGGGAAACCGGAACCTAAGATTGATTTACCCCCCGAGGAAAAGGAGTCGGAGAAGGGAGATGCTCTTCCTTCTTCGGTCCTAGCCAATGTGGACGGAAAGGCAAAAGCCAATCCCGAAACAACGGATGCCGCGGAGGGTAACTCAATCCCAAGGAAGCCGGGGGTGTATGCAAGTGTCCCACCGGGACAAGTGTATAACTCAATCCACCAACACGTCTCTCCGCCACACATCGCCAATATGGGCGCACCTCCTAAGCTTGATCCAAAAGACTTTCCTAATTGGCAATATGCTATGCGATCACACATGTCTAGTTGTTGTGTTTTCTTGATTGACATTCTAGAGCAAGGCTTCTATCCTCAAGACCCACTCAACATGACTTCAACGGAGAAGGCCAATCATCAACTCAATGCCACCGCCATGCACATGATCCAAACGGCCGCCGGCCCAACTTATACCACTCATATCCGGATGTGCAAGACGGCAAAGCAATGTTGGGATAAACTCCATAACTTGTTCTTGGGGAATGAAAGCATTCAAATTTCCAAGTATGAAGCGGTTCAAGACGAAGCCGATGAGTTCGTGATGAATGAGGATGAGACACCCGAAGATCTCTATCGAAGGCTCACCGCTCTTTCCATCACCTTGAATGATTTTGGCTTCGAGAAGTTTGAAGATAATTGGATCAAGCGCAAGTTTCTCAAGGCAATCACTCCCTCAAATCAAGGCTTGGCTCAAACCATTCGTTCAAAACCGGACTTCTCAACACTTGATTCCAACACCGTGCTCAACGAGTTTGTATCCATTGGAATGGTGGTCAAGAGCTCCATTCATGCTCATGCTCGGCAAAGAGGACTTGCGGGACACTCTCCAAATGTTGCTTTGAAGTCCACGGCCATCACTAGTGAAGAAGAGTATGAACATGGAGTTGAAGAGGAGGATTCGGAGGACGTCAAGCAAGAATATTATGAGCACATGGCCCTTGCTTCAAGAGCCTTTTGGGGCAACCGTTCCAAGAGATCTTCGTCAAGACCTTTTGCTAAGAAGAACTTCGTTGCAAGACCAAGAGGAGACCGTCCAAAGACTTGCTATAATTGTAGTAATCTCAATCACTACATTGCCGATTGTCCTTGGGAGAATCGAGAGGACCACAATGGCAAGCTTGTGAGAAAAGACAAGTCCAAGGGCATCGGCAACAAGAACTACGTGAAGAAGAGGGTAGTCAATGCCTTGTGTGTTCAAGATAGAAAAGTTTTGGAAGAATACATGTCCGGTGATGAAGATGAAGATGAAGTTGGAGCTACCGCTCGCATTGCCATAGCTACACCTTCCTCTACACCGTCATCCCTATTTGAATCCCCCAATGAGAATGAGTCCATTCCCTACACATGTCTCATGGCAAAAGCCACCTCGGTAACTCCTTCTACCAAACCTATTACCTCTACATCGCCTTCCTTAATGGATTGTGTAGAGAATGTTGTGAAGGAGCCCCAAAGTCCAAATGAGGTGGACTTATGGCTTGCTAATCTTAAGGGAGAAGATAAAGTGAATGTTGATGCTCTTTTGGAGCAACTTGAGGAAACTAACTCTCTTGTAGATCAAAAGGAGGAGATCATTTCGGGCATGGCAAACCGTGAGGTTGACTATGCTAATGAGATAGCGGATTTCTCTATCGTTCTTGACAAAGAGCAAACTCGTAGAAGGTCTCTTGAGGAGGCCCTATCTAATTCCGAGGAATCCTATGCTATTGACATGTCTAGAGTTAAAAAGGATCATGAACATGCTCTTGCTACTTCTAAAGTCTATAAGAATGAGAAGCTTGAGCTAGGCATTGAACATGCTAGACTTGAGAAGGAAAACAAGAGACTTGATGAGGAACTCAAAACCCTCAAAGAGTCTTTTGCCAAACTTGAGAAGTCTCATGATCAATTCCTAGGTCAACAAGTGAAAGAAGTTATTGCATCCACATCAAATGAAATTGTTGCTAAATCTATTATGTGTTGTAAGCATGCTAATCTTGCTGAAGAGAATGCTAGGTTGAAATCTCAACTCGAGAAGGGCATTTTGGCTTGTGCCCAAGGAGAAAAGAATCTCAATGACCTTTTGAGTAACAAAAGGATCAAATTGGGAAAGAAGGACTTGGTTTCTCTACCAAGTCAAAGAAGAAGAACAACAACAAGAAGAAGCCTTCTCCCTCTTCAAAAGCTATTATCTTTGTGAAGGAGGGGGAGTTGGCTAAAGAGAAGGAGACCAACACCGTTGTGGGTAGTGAGGTCACAAGGGACCTTCCTACCCATAATGACTTTGCCGGCAAATATAACCCATCTTATGTTCTTATGAAATCTAAAGATGGTCATGTTTATGCTAAATATGTTGGCACTTCTTATGGTGATGATTATCATTGGACTATTTGGGTTCCAAAGACCCTTGTGACTAACAAGAAAGGACCCATCGAAAAATGGGTACCTAAATCGAAGTCTTGATTCCTTGTAGGGTGCGGCGTCCGGTGCGGGTCGATGGACGGTGGATAGTGGCGCATCCCAACACATGACCGGGCGCATTGACTTGGTTGATGATATTGAACCTCCTCTACCTCAATATTCACGAGTCAAAATTGGTGACAACCGCGAGCTTAAGGTATTGGGACGAGGCAAGGTCGTTGTTGCTAGAGAGGTCTCTATCAAGAATGTACTTGTCGTTGAGTCCCTTGGCTACAACTTACTCTCCATCTATCAACTTACTAAAAGTGGTTATGGGTGTTACTTTGATGACGAGAGTGTGATCATCACCGTGAAGGGATCTCTTAAAGTAGTCTTTGTTGGACATGTCGAGTACGGCATGTATGTGCTTGATTTCTCGAAAGAGAGCATGTCGGCCGCGACTTGTCTAATGGCTAAAGTTGATGTGGGTTGGCTTTGGCATCGCCGACTAGCCCACACCAATATGAGAACACTCCATGATCTTCAAAGTGGTGATCACATTCTTGGACTAACCGATATTAAGTTTTCCAAAGATCGTGTGTGTAGATCATGCGTTCTAGGAAAGCAACATGGAGAAGCCCATCCATCAAAGACGAAGATTACCACCGACAAGATTCTTGAGCTCATTCATTTGGACCTATTTGGTCCATTATCTTATGATAGTCATGGTGGGAAGAAGTATTGCTTGGTGATTGTTGATGACTATTCAAGATACACATGGGTCTATTTCTTCAAGAAGAAGAGTGAGACTCAACAAAGAGTCATTGACTTCATCAACATGGCTCAACGTCAATATCAAGAGAAGATCATGACAATTCGAAGTGATAATGGGTCCGAATTCAAGAACTACACCGTGGAGGGGTTTCTTAGTGAAGAGGGTATTGCTCATCAATATTCCACTCCATACACCCCTCAACAAAATGGTGTTGCGGAGAGGAAGAACCGGACTCTTATGGATGCGGCTAGGACCATGATTGCGGAGTATGCTTCTCCGTTCAACTTTTGGGCCGAAGCCATCTCCACCGCTTGTCATGCAACAAATCGGTTATATCTCCGCAAGCTATTGAACAAGACCCCATATGAGATTCTTCTTGGGAAGAAACCGGATCTTTCTTATTTTCGTGTCTTTGGTTGCAAGTGCTTCATTCGCAAGAAAGGTAACCGGTTATCTAAGTTTGAGACTAGATCTATAGAGGGCATCTTTGTTGGTTACTCCACAAACTCTCACGGCTATAGAGTCTACAACAAGACCACCGGTCAAGTTGAAGAATCTAGTGACGTGAAGTTTGATGAGGATAATGGCTCCCAAGTGGGGCAAGTTGATCCTAATGTTGTAGGTGATGTACCTATGGAGCTCGCTCTAAGAAGGATGGCAATTGGGGACATTCGTCCCATTGAAGAGGATCCTCCTCAAGTTCAAGATCCTCCTCGAGCTCCTCCTCAAGTCATACCATCACCAACTCAAGATCCTCCCCGTAACCAAGAACAAACTCCGAGCCCTCAAACAAGTGAGCAAGGTCAAGAACAAGATCAACCTAGTGGTTCCTCTCCACAACTTGATGTTCAAGACCAAGCTCTAGATGGTGCACACGACAATGGTCAAGAACAAGATCAACCTAGTGGTTCCTCTCCACAACTTGATGTTCAAGACCAAGCTCTAGATGGTGCACACGACAATGATCAAGAACAAGATCAAGGTGGTCCACATCAAGATCAAGCTCAAGATCAAAACAATGCACATGACTCCGATGATGAAGGAAATGATCAAGTCATCTCTCAAGAAACTTCGGAGGAGACCAAGAAGAGAAGAGAATTGCGAAGAGAGCAAAAATTAACTCGCTTAGAGCATACATTGGACAAAGTTCTTGGAGGTGTCCAAAGCAAGGTCGTCACAAGAAAACAATTGGCAAGCTTTAGCACCAACCATGCTTTTGTGTCCTTCATCGAGCCCAAGAAGGTGTATGAAGCTCTTGAAGATCATGATTGGATTGATGCCATGCATGAAGAACTCAATAACTTCAAGCGCAACAAGGTGTGGAAGTTGGTGCCAAGGCCAAATGGGTGCAGGAACGTCATCGGCACCAAATGGGTCTTCAAGAACAAGCAAGATTCGAACGGCATTGTCATTCGAAACAAGGCAAGATTGGTGGCACAAGGCTACTCTCAAGTCGAAGGTGTTGACTTCGGTGAAACCTATGCCCCCGTTGCTCGTCTTGAATCTATTCGCATCTTGCTTGCATATGCATCTCATCATAACTTTAAATTGCAACAAATGGATGTTAAAAGTGCTTTCCTTAATGGTCCTATTAATGAGTTGGTATATGTTAAGCAACCTCCCGGGTTTGAGGATCCCAACCATCCGGACCATGTTTACAAGCTCGACAAGGCACTCTATGGCCTTAAACAAGCCCCACGTGCGTGGTATGAGCACCTTCGAGAGTTTCTTGTAGACCGTGGATTCCAAGTTGGTGTTATTGACCCCACCCTCTTTACCAAGAAGGTGGGTGGCAATCTTTTCATAAGCCAACTCTATGTAGATGACATCATTTTTGGTTCTACTAACAATGCTTTCAATGATGAGTTTGCAAAGCTAATGACAAGCAAATTTGAGATGTCCATGATGGGGGAGTTGAAGTACTTCCTAGGATTTGAAGTGAAGCAATATAGGTAAGGTACCTTCATCAATCAAGCCAAATATACCCAAGACATGCTCAAGAGGTTCATGATGACGGAGCTCAAACCTTACAAGACACCCATGTCCACCTCCGTCGACCTCCACACCGACACCGAGGGTAACGATGTCGATCAAAAACTCTATCGCTCTATGATTGGTTCTTTGCTTTATCTTTGTGCATCTAGACCGGATATTATATTTAGTGTGGGTAAGTGTGCAAGGTATCAAGCGGCTCCCAAAGAGAGCCACTTAGTGGCGGTTAAGCGCATCTTTCGATATTTGCTTCATACCCCAAACTTTGGTCTTTGGTATCCCAAGGGTTCAAGCTTTCATCTTATGGGGTATTCGGATGCTGATTATGCCGGAGAGAAGAAGGATAGGAAGTCTACATCCGGGAGTTGTCAATTTCTTGGCCGCTCCTTGGTGTGTTGGTCTTCCAAGAAGCAAAATTGTGTTGCTCTCTCCACCACCGAAGCCGAGTACATCTCCGCCGCAAGTTGTTGTGCTCAACTCTTATGGATGGTGCAAACTATGAAGGATTATGGTATTAACCTCACGAAGGTGCCCCTCTTTTGCGATAATGAGAGTGCTATCAAGATCGCCCACAACCCCGTGCAACATGCCAAGACGAAGCATATTGAAGTCCGTCATCATTTCATCCGGGAGCATGTGGAGAGGGGCAACATTGACCTTTCTTTTGTAGGAACCAAGGATCAACTTGCGGATATCTTCACGAAGGCCCTTGATGAACCAAGATTTCGAGAGTTGAGGAATGAACTAAATGTCATTGATGCGAGCAACTTTGCTTGACCGCCTTGCACAAGTACCCATAGTAGACATCGTAACTAGTTTAGATGCATGCATGGAAATAGGGGGAGTGTAGCTCAACTCATGAGTCAACACTACTTCTATTATGCGCACATAGACAATTCGTGCTTCATTCGGTCACTCCGGTGACAAATTGTGCTTAAACGATGAGTATTGGCCTTGAACCCAAGATATATCTTCGCGGTTTTGGGTTGATAATTGCTCATACATGGTGGCCTAGGCCACCGCCCTCCTCCTTATGAGGAGTTGATCTTCATTTGATCTTAGTTGGGTCGTTAGCATCGATTTCTCCCTTTTTGGTGTCTTGATGCCAAAGGGGGAGAGATATCTATTAGGACTCTCGGGGATTTGCATGGGTTAAGTTACAAGCTTTGGTGTTCTCTTTGTTTCTTATAAGCTTGTGAACTTTGTTTTTTTTTATCGCTTCAAGTACCTCGTTATGCATGGTGTAAGACATGTTTAAACTTCGTTTGTTGGTATTGAACTATCTATGTTAGTTGCAAGATGTGTTCTTTTATGCTATATAATCTATCTTGCATGGCTTGAAAAATCTAGGGGGAGTGTTGATCCTAGTTGATGTGCATTTTTGGATGTTCAAAGACTACTCTTGAGTAGTGCACATATCTAGAGAGAGCTCCGTCTAAATTTTTCGAACCATTTGTAGCAAATCATTGTATTGCCATCAATCATCAAAAAGGGGGAGATTGAAAGAGCATTGTCGCTCTTAATCATGTTTTGATGTTGATGATAATACAAAGTCTGTATCTAACAGTTTTATACAAGTTTGAACAGGTCTTATGAATGCTGTCATTGCATTCGCGCAGCGATTCTCTACAAATTGATGGAACATTGCCAGGGGGCGGTACTACCGCTGGGATAGGCGGTAGTACCGCCAGCCCCCAGGAATTTGCACTTCAGTGGCAGTACCGCTGCGGGTACCGCCGCGGGTACCGCTGATTTTGGGTTCTGGGCGCTTGAGCGGTACCACCAGCGGTACCAGCCGGTACCGCTGAGGTGGAATGGCTGGTTCCAGTACCGCTGCCAGTACCGCTGTTTCCACCGTTCAAAGGCGTTGTCCGGTACCTCGGGCGGTACCTCGAGCGGTACCACCTGGTACCGGGGGCGTGGGCTGCGTGAAGAAGGAAGACGACCGTTGACTGCCCGTGCTGCTGCTGAGAAGATCCCAGCGGTACCACCGCTTGTTCCAGCGGTAGTACCGCTGGCGTGGTTTTCTGCCACCCAACGGGAAGAATGAAGGGAGGGGTATTTAAACCCCTTCTCCTACCTTGGGATTTTTTGAGCTACTAGAATTGAATCCCCATTGTTGCCAAAGCTTCAAACTACTAGATCTCCCACTCCAACCACCCAATCGACTTGATTCTTTGAGGAGTGTCATAGGAGGTCTAGATCTACGTCTCCACCGAAGGAATTTCAAATCCCCCCACACTATCCGTGTGGAACTTGCATCTTGGGTTGCTTGTAACTCGAGGTGCCTTTGTGAGTCTCGGAGGAAGTCCGAGGCATTGTTGGGAGGCTCCAACTCATTGTGGAGTTCCCCGACCTTTGTGTACCGGCTTGGTCAACGCCATCAAGGTGACCTCATAGTGAATGAGCCGAACCCCCACGGGTAAAGCTCACGGAGAATAGAGTGAGCACATCCGTGCTATTGGAGCGCCTAGGTGGCTCCACACTCCTCCAACGTAGACGTACTTCCCTTGGGAAGGAACTACGGGAATCATCTCCGTGTCTCCACTTTGCGGTTATTTCTATCCTTTACTTGTTGCTTCCGCTACGTTGTTTACCTTGCTTGTTTCACATAGGTTGCTATCACCTAGTGCACATCTAGTCAACCTTGTTTCACTTTGCTTAAGCCCTAATTAATCAAAAAGAATTAAAATTTGGTAGTCGCCTAATCACCCCCCCCCCCTCTAGTCGACATATCGATCTTTCAGGAGGCTGCCAGCCTTGCTGGCTGGGCGGTGTGGGACTAAACCCCACACCAGCCCGCCCCCTCATGGTGCGCCGGCCCTAGGTAGGCCCCATGTTGCCCACCTAGGCCGGCCGGCCCTCCCCCAATTTTCCTCCTTTTTCTTTTTTGGGAATTTTCCCCTAATGGGCCTCGGCCCATTTAGGGAAACAGCCTTTTAAAATTCGAAATTAATTAAATAAAAATATATTTAACAATTAATTACACTAATTAATATTAAATACATATTATATAATTTATTCTGGCTCCGAAAACTATTTTGTCGGCCCCCGAACTCCGTCGGATATCACCCGGAACACTTCCGGTGTGTCCGGAACACTTCCGGTGTTCTTCTCTCTATTTTCTTCTCTACGTCCAATCTAAACATGTCATCTCCCCTTAAGTGTGTTACCCTACGGTTCGAGATCTCGCCAGACATAATCGAGACACGCTCTCCGATTAATGACTAATCCGTGGACCTTGGATACCCAGGATTAATCCCTGTGAGATAACGAATAACTTTGTCGTTCGAACCTTAGACGTCGAGTCTTAAACCTTTTGCCTGGCGATACTTAGTGTGTCCGAGACTCGTTCTTAGATATCATGATACCCAGCTTGATCTCGTTATTGACAACACTATTCTTTACTCGTCCGTGACCTAGTCACATGCTTGCAAGCTCATTGACATAATCTCACCGAGTGGGCCCAGAGTATCTATCCTGCTATGCGGATTGGCAAATTCCGCTCTTGATCCCTCATCTCAACATACTCCCTTCCGATACCCGAGAGGGACACCGTTATTGTCACACTATATAAGACATGACGTTTGATGCAATCAAAGTATCTTCTAGGAATAGCGATAAGAATTGATCTCACGGTCAAAGGCCTAATTACTACGTCCTACAAATATTGGGTATGTCCATCACGTCATTCTACCAATGATATGACTCCATTGTCAATTGACACCAACGTCACATGATCGGGAAACCTCGATCATCGATTGCACAATGAACTAGTTAAATAGAGGCTACTAGGGACCTGGTTGTTTATCTACCACACCTGTATTAATGTTTCCGCTTAATACAGTTATAGCATGGTATAAAACATATTATGAACATTTGAGATATGACAAATAAACTATCTTTATTAAGTGCCTCTAGGGCATATCTCCTTCATAAACATTCTCTTAGTGTCCATAAAATACATAATTTCATAGTTGTTTCAGCCAAACGACTTCTAGATTTCTTACAGTTCTCAACAGGTTTCTCACAGTTCACGACAACCTTTTTAGAATCTACAATTGAACCAAACACTCCCTAATATTGTTTCAATAGACTCTTTGATCTATGTGTAAGTCTTATGATGGTGGTTGGCTTAGCTTCCCATGTTTCATGGACACTTTGATGTAGCCTAGCCCACAGTCATCACCATGTCAAGCACTCCAACATATGACAAGTCATCATTAAGCTCGAAGGTGAACTCCTTCCTCTATGAGAACTTATTCCGTACCCCTTGCCTATTTATGTGTGATCACTGGCGGAGCTACATGCTATCAGCCGGTGCACAGGCACTTGGGTAGATGTTTTACCTTGTAATTATCTAAGAATCACTATGTGCACCCCTGTAAGCAACGATTAGTGCACCCTGGTAAGCTAAATCAGTACATATTACATGGTAGGGCACCCTGATTGAGTTTGCTCTAACTCTGCCACTAGGTGTGACACGACGAGTACGAACGCCAAGGGAGATGTCGAGGAAGCTCAAGGCTCAAGACCATTCAAGGCCGGTCATAACGACCGGGTCCTGGCCGGTCTGACCATCCCCCTTCTCCTGCAGCCGGCAGACGTCTTCGCTTTGATGCCCGCCCGGTCAGATCAGGCCCCAACCCGGTCAGACCGTCCAGCTCGTGCCTGTGCGCACTGTTTCGGCCTTTGGATTTGTATCCCCTTTTCCCCTTGCCCTTTGGGTCTAGACTATATATAGGAGGTACCCTCCCCACTAGAGATAGGAAAGAGATGAGATAGAGGTTAGAGCTTAGCTTCCCCAATGCCTCCCCTTGTGGAGAAGATCCTCGAGTGGATTCAAGGACTCCGTGCGTGGAGAGGTGTATCTTCTTGTAGCTACTCTTTCCCGAGGGATTCAAGTACGTACAAGCCAATCTTCCTTGAGAGGTTCTATTGGATCGGTGTACCGGCCGGTAAGAGTAATCGGTGCAAGGGTTGAGTTGGTTTGGTTTCCTGATCCAAAAGCTTCTCTACCTGAGGGTTGTTGTTGGGTGGGATCCCTTTCAGGCCCCACGTTTTGCCCCCGATTCCCCTCGTGTCCTTCGCGTCCTTTGTGTTCTTTGTGAAATTGGCCTCAAATCCGTGAAGATCGGCCAACCCTAGAGGTTCACTCCTCATCACACTTGGATCTGTTTGTAATTCTTGTTGTGATGCTGCTAAGGGCATGTACAATGGGGTGACGTCACTCTTCTCTTGTTTCATGGACACTTGGATTTGTTTGTAAATCTTGTTGTGATGCTGCTAACCATAGCAACGTATCTGGTTTAGTTCCGGTTCCAGGCCAACAGGATAGTTTCTAAATTTAATTGGATCAAACAGAGCCTAAAGCCATCATAAAATTGGCACTACAGTTTGTTTGATTTCTGAATTTGAATTACCCTGGTTCCTTTCTCATTGGAATAGAAACATTATCACATGAAAAACCATCTGGTGGTTCCAGATGTGCATTTCTGCAGTCAAGAAACTTAATGCTTGTACGGTAGCTCTTGTCTGGAATGAGTATGATCAGTGCAAGAATCTTCAAACTGGAAACAGTTCCTGAATATGTACACTCAGCTGCTGTACGGCTACTTTTCATATAAATTAACAAAAAATTGTACACAGCATTGCTACAAGAAATCTATCCTTTGGATAGTTGACAAGGCACTAAGCAACAAGAAGCATGCTCACTGCCAAAAGAATTGCTTTATGTACACACAACAAAAAGAACCAAAGAAAGGTGTAATATCTTCAAAAGGAGAGAGGTGTAACTCTAGTCTACCTGAATGAACAAAGATCTCCTACCCCTACGCTCGAGCGATTGTATTCATCTGAACTTCTCGATGATTAACATCATGAGAATCTTGCGACTTCTCCATTTCTCTTGCAATCTGAATGTCATTGGGCATGAAATGCTCCCTGATAGCCTTCACAGCAAAATGAGGGATCATTCCAACCACAATCACTGCAAGCAGCAATGCCCAAAACAATCCAGTTCCCATAACCTTGTAGATCGCCCTGTCATTCAATTAAAGAATCAGAAACCATGTAGGATTATACTTTTAATTTGAGGAAATAAGCCGGATTTGTTTCCTACAGATAAGCAAGCAAACACTAAGGGTGAGTATTTACCAGAATCCGGGCAAGCTTGGTATAGAGTCTATGACGATAACACAAATCCATGTCGCCACAATACTGCCCCATATTGCTGCATGCGTGACCCAGGTCCATCTGATGACATCCATCGCAAGGTGAATGTTGACAAGAATGACAACAGACAGTGTCCACAGGTCTCCCAGGCTGGCGCTGTCAATTGCGCTGTTTCTGTATGCGAGGTAAGGAATGAAAAAAACTGCGAGGCTCTGCCAAACGGAATCCATCATGATGAAAAGAAACAATCTTAGGTTGTAATTCTCCTCGCGCTGACCCGCACCATAGAGTTGGGGATATTTTAGCAATGTCCTCCGACTCAGATCCTTATCGAGAATGGCGACAACGATAGTCGGGACAGCGGTATAGATCACTGAATACAACACACTGCTCCACTCAGTTATCGCTGTTGTCAGGGTATAGCCAGTGTATAGTACATACCTACAATGGTTAAGTGGTTTATGTTTTACTCTTAATGCAGACTGAACAAACTTTGTTTTTTTGCGATTAAGACTGAACAAACTTGGTATGAAGAGAATGCACTTACCAGAAAAGTACAAAGACAAAGATAGCATTTCTGTAAAAGTTGTACAGAATCATGTAACCCATTCTCTGGTAGTTCCAGTGGCCATGAACTAATAACAGTGGGACCAAGAATCTGAATTGCCCCATGGCAAAATCTGAGGCCATAACAGCTTGCCTTCCCTCTTGTCCACTGATGCCAATGCCGACATCGGCCATTTGAATCATGGATACATCATTTGCACCTGAAAAGGATATTGTTTTTTTCAGATTAATAAAATTCCAGTAATAGCAAGGTAAGACAGAGTGCTGAACTAGTTTCAAAAAAATGTATACCATCTCCAATAGCTAGAGTCATGTCACTTGTTCGCTTCTTTACCAGATCAACAATGCCAGCCTTCTGTAGAGGAGCCACTCGACAACAGAGAACAACATCACAAGCTATGGCAATTTCAAAAAGCTGCAAAAAAAATATGTCATGAGTTATTTATAAAAAATCATCAGATGTACAGATGCTAGTGTGAGTGCATACCTTCTCCTCTTGGTCCGTGTCAAAAATGTAGACGAGGCTGTTACCGTCGATGATCAAAGCAAGGGGCACTCTAGATTGAGAGTCTGTTGACAATGATCGAAGTTTGTTAACCATGGAGATAGCATCATCTAGACTCTTTCGACATGACTCTCGTGAGTTACTATTGATTACAATCTGTGTCATCTCCCTTGTCAAGAGTTTGCAGGAATAGCCAATGGAGATTGCGGTTTCTTGTTTGTCACCTGTCAGTACCCAGACCTTAATCCCTGCTTGCCTCAGTTTTTCAATTGCTTCAGGTACTCCCTCCTGCAGCTTATCTTCAATACCAGAGGCTCCCAGAAGTCTCATATTTCTTTCAATGTTGGCAGCCACGCTACGAAGTAGATTCCCTCTTCCGAGTAACGCGGTGCTAGCCTTCTCATAAGCCATTTGCCACTCCTGAAACTCTGTCTGACTAAGTTCCCGCACACCAATGACAAGTGTTCGCAGGCCTACCGACGAATATGAGTGAAGATGCTTCTCAGTGCCTGGACAACATCTGGATTCAGTGTTTTGTCGATGATTCCAAACATCGAACTGTCTGCACCTTTTACAAATAGCTTCACACTCTTGTCAGGGCAGCCAATTATAACCGACATCCTCTTGCGGTCACTGTCAAACTCGTGAAGACCAAGAACATCAAACCTGCAAGCGAAGTCCAAAGGGGTTTAATTGAGCAAATGTTTTCTGAAAGTCAATATCATCTCCATTGCACAAAATGCTGATGTATGAGGAAGCATTGCACAAACAAACACTAGTCTACATCCACCAAAAAAAAAGTAGGTTAATCAACTCAACGAATTGCACAGATCAACCAATATTAGTTCAGGTGACGCATTTCCTGAAGCTGTGCAGTTGCATCACTACCATAAATATACTGGACGCCATGCGGTGCACAGGCCCAAAAAAGAGGATGCAAGCAACAGCCAACAAAACCTCCACTAGCACTAGTCACAAACTAACGGCAAGCTGTACAACTACCACGAAAGTAAAAACCCAAATGTCCATTTGTCCTTATCCCCAATGCAAATCTATCACTAATGATCTATACCTCTGCCTTTGACCAAGGACGTCAATCACAATGTGCCCGGAGGTTCGCTCCACGAGCACAAAGCCATAAGCCGCGGCGGCAGAAACCAATGCCTGCTCGTCCGGCGACTCGCCTTGGTAGTCGATCACCTTCTTCTTCAGGTCTGGGCCATCAAGGATCAAGGGAACAATGGTGTTGCACGTTGCCAAAGCAAGAAAGAACTCTCTTGCGTTCCTCCCTTGCTCGGTGTCACCCCCGTTCCTGACCAGCTCCACCACGTCTCCGTCGATGTTCACCGGCACCTTTGGCACCCACGCCGGTTCACCCTCTGCTATGAATCAAGCACAAGCTATCAATTCCCTCCCAGACTCCCCTGATCGAAAGAACTCACCGGGGATAAGAGAGAAACTAGTCCCCTACCGACAGGCTGCTGCCGCGTGATGTCACTGCAATCGACACCGTCGATGCTTGCACACCGGAACTCCATCTTGTTCTGCGTCAGCGTGCCGGTCTTATCGGAGAAGATGCACTTGACCTGGCCCAGGTCCTCGTTGATGTTGAGAGCCCTACACTGGAACCTTGAGTCGGAGGACTCGTCGTACAGCTTCGCGTCCCGGATCATGAAGTAGGCCTGCCCAAGCCTGACGAGCTCCATGGAGATGTAGAGCGAGATGGGTATCATTATCTGGAACACGATCACCGCCATGAGGAAGTTGAACACGATCTGCGCCGCGATGCCGTAGTAGTTGTAGTTCTTGTTGTCGTCCTTGTCGGTCTTGAGGTAGTCTTTCTTGTGGAAGAACTGCGCGAGCTCCAGCACTGTTTGGTGGGTGCGCAGCCACACGCCGGAGAGCGCGGCCACGAGCGAGCAGAGCACGATGAGGATCACGGACAGAAAGAGCGTCTCGCGGTTCATGTTCGTCTCGAGGCGGCTCCGCTTGGTCGGCGTGCCGGCGTTGTTAAGCATCGCCTTGGTCTCGCGCCCCGCGTACACGACCACGCCGACGGCCCAGGACGTGTTCTTCAGGTCGCAGCCGCGGAGCACGATGTTGGACGGACCGAGCGGTATCCGGCGGCTCTCCCCCGGGAGCTCGAGGTTGGCCTGAAAGCCGTAGATATTGCGGTTCGGGCGCTCGGAACGGATGACGGCGCCGGCAAGGTGCTCGAGCGGCGTCGTGAGCGTCTCTTGCTTAGCGTAGCGAGTCTTGAGGTTGGACTCGCCGTCAAGGTTGAGCGTCTGGACGTAGGCGACGCCGGTGGTGTCGCTTGTTGCGAGGAGGACCATGTCCGCCGGGGGCGACTCGTTGGCCGTGATCCGCACGATGTCCCCGACGCGGACGTCTTTCCACTTGGTGGGGGCGAAATCGAATTGGGCGTCCGCGCCGGGGGACAGGACGGCGGCGAGACGATTATTCTCGGCGCGGTCAGACCGGTGGCGGCGCCAGTCCTCGTACGCGTCCTTGACGGCGGTGACGGTGAGGACGAAGGCGAGCGGCATGACGGAGGCGCCGCGCCCGAAGACGGCGAGCTGGGGGAGCTGGTTGAGCACGGCGATTACGAGGAAGTAGATGTAGGCGAGGCGGTGGAATTGCTCGAACAGGTTGCGGGGCAGGAACGTGAGCGGGGAGTACTTGGCCGTGCGCACGGCATTCCCGGCGAACTCGAGGCGCTCGTTGGTGCGCTCCGCGTCGCCCACACGGACCACCCGCGCGTCCTCGTCGCCCAGCTCCTTGTGCGACATGGACATCGCCGACATGTGCCGCGACGATCCATGGTCCTCGGCCATGGCGTATGCGCTCGTGCTGACCGGCCGGACCAGCCGCGTCAGACGAAGAATCTCAAATCCCCGCCGACGCCGCCGGCCATGGCGATCCCCGCGCGCGCGTCAAGGTCAGATTTTGACCGGAAGACCGGCGGACACGGCGAGCACCGCTGGGTTCAAGAAACAGGGGAGGGGCAAAACAGAGCAGAGGAATTTGGCAACGAAGACGAAAGGGAGAGATGGTTGGGTTGAAGTGGATGTCGGGAGTAACTATAGCGAGTGTTGCATTGAAGTTGTGCTCCTGCTGCAGAGGAATTGTTATTTCAGGGGGAAGAAGGAGACGACGATGCGAAGAGAGAAAAGATACGCAATCTTGCTGAGGAATTGAAATGGTTTGGTCATGGCGCTCTGGCAGAGGGGAGTTGGTGGGGACAAAGGCACCGTTTGGATGAGGGAATAAGAGAGAGACTTGTAGGCGTTGGGTTTGGGTTCAGTTTCCTGTGTTTCTTTCTTCTGTGCTCCTCTCATGTCTCAACCCTCAAGTCTAACAAGTAATCGATTCTAGACCCAAAAAAAAGTTTACTATCAAGTAATCTATACTATTTGTTTTGCAGGAAAATAATTTTTAGTTGTTTGTGAAGTCATCAAGGGCAAGTAGAAATTGGATTAGGAGAGCATTTGATAATGCTCCACTGATCCACTCCTAGCCCTGAGGCGACGACGGAGAAGACAGGGGAATAAGGCCAACTCGGCTGTTAATTTTAGGCTGCTTAGTTAATGTGCTATAATTAATTAGTATAGAAACAAAGCTGTCAAATGTCGACTCGGAGGAGTAGCGCAGATGGTAGCTGGTCAAGAACTGGATAAAAACCTGAGGGCGACTCGCTGAACAAACTTCTCGTTTTCATCGGGTTGGTGCTTTCCGGTGCCGGCTTTGCATTGTCGCGGAGATCGTGAAGCTTCCAGAAACGCCAAATGGATCGCAGACGAGTCGATGCTTCCTCACTCTATTCTTTGGTCAAGCAGGGTGTGCCGGCGTGGAAGGGCAGCAAGTAATTTTGCGTCGATTTGATTTTTATCCCATATATATTATTAAGCCCAGTCTATGAACCAAAAACTGAAAAGGCTTTCCCATTACTTGCACGGCAATCACGAAACACCATCTCCGACTCGATGACTTTTCGCTACGCCAAGACGGCTGCTTTTCTTTCTTTCTCGCGCTTAATTTCGAATCAAGTCAACGTGTGCAATGGCTCACGTTAGTTTAACAAGTGGCCATATGATTAGTGCATAGTTTAGGCGGGGAGAATCTTGACAGGAAATCGCTGGAGCAGAGCAGGGAGGCCATAAATATTCGCTAAGCCGCCATTGAACCTCCGTGTTCAGAGAATCAGAGTTGACATCAAGCCCCCAAACTGAATGAAAACTTCCCATAAGCCATGTGCTCCCTCTTCACTTTAATCTGCCATTTCGTTCTAGAAGCCCATCCGTGACGATAGCGCATGCGCCATCGGAGGGAGCAGAGCACCCTGTCTAATCTGCAGACCAAAAGCGCAACACTAAACTATGATACTCCTGGACGGGTCTTGGCTCTACTTGCATGCTCCTATTGGCCGAAAGTTTTAAATCTGATGGATGCATTATGAAATGATAACAGTATAAATTCCAGACGTACGTTGCGCTGTATCGATCATATTTTAGGCGTTTTGACGAAGTCATGAGGTTGAACAATAAGAAATCATGAAGCTATGCTATGCACTGTTGTTGGCAGAAGATGGGCGTGCACTCTCATCTGCACGACTTTAATTCCGGAAAAGAAGTCGAACTGAAAGCATTGTCCTAAAATTCAGGGCTCGTCGCAGTGCATGGATGGATTGAAAGATGACCATATATGCACTGACCACTCCATGTCGCTCGCACAGTAGATTTGACTACAAAATTTGAGTTTTTTACGCTTGGATGTGATGTGTCCTTGGAAGGTACTACTACTATAGGAAGAGTACTCTTTTGCAGGAGCTCGCAGGACAGGACAAAGTTCCTCTTTCTTTTTCTTAATTTCCATTTTCATTTTGCGATACAATTTCCCCTTTTTTGCCGAACTTGTTTGGGTCAATCCTATGGCGCTCTCTCATTTCCCGGGGAAAAGGGCAAAGATACTGGCCCCAAAATAACCGTTTGACTAAGAAGAAACCTCGCTGTTGAAAAGACTACGAAATTCTAGAATACATGTCTTTGACCAAACATTTTCCGTAGCACCTAATTTTGGAAAATCTTGGGTTTTAGCATTAGTGGAGATGAGATTTCTTGGCAATGAAAATCATGCGCGTTGACCAAAAGGTGGCTTGTGGAATATCTTGCCGTGTTGAGCTGTCTGAATCTGACCGATTTGGAAGTATAAAAGAGAACCATGTGAGTAGGATATGATCTTGGAAGGATCCATTGGAATCGTGTGGGCTTGATCCAAGATTAGATAGATCGAGTCAACCCCGTTAAACTAGTATGGCTTTCGCTGCCGGAATGACAAACCGATGGGCTGGCCGGCCGGGAAACTATTAGGTGCACGCTCTCACATGATAAGCTTAATTTCTTTCAAGAAAACATGATGAGATATGTATTTTTTTAAAAATCAGCAAAAAATGATCCGAATACAAAACCAGTTCATAATTTGACTCATTTCATGGTTCTGGAGCGTCATGCGAAATAACATGACGTCTTGGTCAAGGACACCATTCTAACCCTATCAAACATTTGTTATTTATTTATGGCGGCCTTGGCCGGGACGCCGTACTTATTTACTAGCATGACATCGCGGCTACGGCGGACGTAGATTGAAACTCAAGAGGACCCATACATGGTGATCTTCAAAAGCGCGGGGGGGGGGGGGGGGCATGATATTTTAATCTTGTCGGAGCTCGGTTTTTGTAAAATTTGAAAACGATATTTTTATGTCTCAAACAATTCGAGAAAAAAAATCTAGGTGTAGATAGTGTCGAGATTTATCACTGTGCAACATTTTAATGAAAAACTCGTCATATTTTGGCTCGAAAAAAAAAACAAATGTGTAAATCTGGATCGGTGAACAGTGCACAGTTTTAAAATTATGAAACTTTGCCGGATTGTCATTTTTGTTTAGGCTAAAATAATAAAAAATGTACGGTGGTAGATCTCGTAGATCTCGACATTATGTACATCTAGATTTTTTTTAATTTGGTGAAACATAAAAATGTCGATTTCATTTGTTTGGAGATACCAAGGCACCAGGGAGCTTGGCCTCCAAATGCACTTTCGGTTATAAAAAATAAATTCATAGAAGAAATATGGTTGTACTATGTTGTCAGTCTGGTGAAAGCCCCTGTTGCCCTCCTAGCTCCGCCACGGAGCACCAGCACATGGCGCCATTCATGAACAATGGGGTCGTGGCGTGCTACACAGGTTGTCAAGACGTTCTTGACCAATACATCGTGCAATCTGGCATGACGCCCTACGGTGCGGGTGCTGTGAGAAAAGAGTGTAGTTGTTAATTATTTTTCGAATTGGGTTCATTTGTTTGGCTGTCCAGGTTAAATATTCCTGAGAAAATAATCCCGCCCGGGAATCTGAAGAATCAGGTGTAAAACCCCGCGATTCTATTCCCGACCTTCGGACTAGGAGAAAATTCTCTCCGGGAAAAGACCGGTATCCAAATATGTCACACGCAGACGCCGCGCGTTCCGTTCCACACGGAATGGCGCACTACTGCTTCCACCGTTCCGTTCAGAGAAGAGGAAAGGTGGGGAAACACGACCACTCTACCAGCGCTCAATGGTGGTGGCAGTCTTGCGGGGCGTGCACGGCGGCGGGATCATGGATGCGACGTACGGCGCCCATCGACGCACAGGGCCGGCCTTGCACTTCCACGTGCACGCAGGTGGGCCTAGCTTCTACTCCGGTACGTGCCCAGGAAGGAAGTCCACTTTGGAAACCCTCGTAGGTACCGTCCGGTTTGGGCCAGGCACGGGCCCGCGTAGCTTGTGCAGCACGGGAGGGGCCTACTGCTACTGCTGATAAATCGCACGAGCCGAATGATGTCCAGTTTTGATTCCGGTGCCAAGAGTTGCCTCACTGATCCGTGGGCCCCAGCCACGAGGGGTTGACCTGTTGAGAGGTTTCCAACAATTTTTTGCTGTGCAAATTCGATCAGTTACCCGCTCGTAACTTCGGTTATGCTTTTGTCAGGGACCTTCTGAATATTCTGCTCGTCGGGGAAATTCGTTAACGTTCTTATCAGGATGGAAAATTAAACCGCATACTTCTCCTTAGTTTGGACTTTCTAGAGGCCGTGGAATAATCGTGGAAGCAAGCGGGAAAGACCAACACTACACGGTCCGCATGTGATGGCTCATGAGATAGATCCTCGTGTTTTCCTTTGCTGGGCCCGCATGTTAGCCAGTATGGACCAAAGACAGGTTTCTCAACGCTATACTCCTACGCACCTTCCACGACGTAGACATCGATCCATGGCTTATCATTAGTCTCTGCGCTTCTAGACGGGTTGAACACTTTCATATTCACATTCGTATTCCCTTTCTCGATCCGAATTAATTGTCCAAGTTGGGCTGCTGCGAGACCTGTCAAATCCATCGCATATTTTTTCGTCGCCAAAATACGGGCTCTGCACCTTACTGAATTGTTCACAAGATCTTTGAACCGAACCATTGCTTCCCTCAGTAAGAGAAAGTTCTCATCGCTTTCATGCACGGTTGGCACTTGACAAGAGCTAAAAGATCTCGAGTTTGTATATTCTTTTTGCCATGGAGCCTTGGGCAAGCTAGGATAAGGATGTAACCCCTGATCACCGGAAGAAGTTGACGGTTTTGGGTGCCGGCGCTGAATAGCCAAGCCGACGGTCCAATTATGCTCGGAGAAATGGTTTAGACCAAGGATTTATATTCCATGATGACGACGGTTTGATCGTGACAAATTTGATTGATTTCCCCTAATTAACAACAGCTCTATTTCAGCACTGGTTCTTGCCTAGCCGTGCTAAAAGTACTTCTAAAAAATGGGATGTCCGTGCATATATAACCATGGAATACTAATTGATTAACGGTTGTTAATATCAGAATATGGAGTAGTATGAGCAGTCACACTTATTTGCCTTTTAGTGAAGTGGAGCAGTTGACAGTTTAGCTTTTCCCGACCAGAGGCTCAGAGCGACGTATCAGCCCGGCAGCCGGCTGCCGGACCCAGGATTTGGTGGCACACAGTGTAGAACGATAGAGAGGGAGATATGTGGAATTGGTGGATGTATTATTGAGCCTCGGGGCGAGTATATATAGGCGTACAGGGACCATCTTGGAGTACAAGACAAGACACAAATCCTATCTCTATCCTAGTCGGTTACGTACCGCACGTATACTCTAACACCCCCCGCAGTCGTAGCGGGAGCGTCGTGAACAACATGAACGACGTGGACGGTCAGACTGGAGATAAACCGAAGTAGACCCAGAAGGCTGACACCCCCCCGCAGTCGTAGCGGGAGCGTCGTGGTCGATGTCGTGGCGCGGACGCTTTGACTGGAGAGGAAGCTGATGAGAGCTCAGGCGAGGTGGTAGCCCTTGTGCCGATGTCGAGGGAGCCGAGAGCATGAGGCGATGCCGAGGTCGAGGTAGCCGTTGCGAGGGGACGCCGTGGTCGATGTCGTGGTCGGAGATGCCGGTGTCGAGGTAGCCGCACATGAAGCCGCGGGCGCAAAGAAGGCGCCATGGTGATGATGACGGAGACGCGTCGAGGGCAGTCGTCGAGGAAGTCGATGCCGAGGTCGATGCAGTCCGAACCGTCGAGGATGATGTGCAGCCATAGTTGTGCCAGAACTAGGCGCACGCCGGGGGCGTAGGCATACTACGGTTTTGCCAGAACCGGGTATGCAAGAAGAATCGTCGTGGACGCGGTCGAGGCAGTCGTAGGAGTCGATGCCGAAGAAGACGTTGTCGATGCCGATGAAGACGAGGCGCCGATCCGAGCTTGCCAGGCACGGGGACGCGTCGGGGACGAAGGCACGCAGCGGTGTTGCCAGCACCGAGCATGCGTAGAGCGGGACCAGTACGGTGTCGTGCCATGTCGGTGATAGACTAGCAGAGAAGGCTCCCGGACGGTTGCGAGGCGCAGAGCGGCGAAGACGGGGAAGAGCCGATGCAGTCCGCGGTTGTCGGAGTAGACGCGAGGGTGGACGATGGCGATGCCGAGGAGACGGCGTAGCCGGGGTGCAGGCGCTGCCGAGGAGGCGTTGCCAGGCGGTGGCGATGACGTTGGCGACGAAGTTGTACTGGACGAGGACGAAGGTGTAGGCGGCGAAACCAGCGGCGGCGAAGGCCGTGCAGGTTACGTGAGGAGGCGCGGCGGCGGTACACGAACGTGGCGATGAAGAGCCGATAGCTTGACGAAGACCATGCGCGGACGGCGGCGACCCGCGTCGTGGGAGCGACGCGGTGCTAGCCTGAGACGTCGGTGCGCGGGGACGGCGAGGTAGACCGCGTGTAGCAGCACTACGGTCCGGGGGGACGACGTAGCTGCAGTGCGCGAGTCGGTGCAGCAGCTTGAGGCCACCGGCGACGTACGCACCAGGGAAGGCGCGCTCGAGGCTGGAGGGTGGACCAAGGCGGCGGCGCTGCGGCCCGAAGGGGCGACGCAACGGCAGCCCGTTGCTCGATCGGTGGTAGGCGTGCGTACTCGATGACGATCTTCACGGGATCCGGCGGAGGCGCGTGCAAACGGCGGATCAGGCCGGTCGCGTGGCCAGTGTGGCGACGTATCGTAGGCGAGCGGGTGATCAATCCGATCGCCCGCAAAGTCGGGGACGCTGCTTGATGATGAGGTCGAAGGCGCAGCAGACCAAGGCGATGACGAAGATGGTGCAGAAGTCCCGATCGGAGCAGGCGGCGATGGTCAGCGCCGGGTGACGGGCGGGCAGATGCGCGGACAACGGCCATGCAGGCCGCCGCGTCGCGCTAGACCGCCATGTCGGAGAAGACGCCTTTTGATCGCGCCGGTGTCGGAGTAGAGGCGCGCGAGGATCGACTGGCGGTGGGCGACGCAATCCGATCTATGATCGGTAAACAAAAAGAGAGAAAACCGATCAAGAGATCGGAGGAAAAGACTTACAGGGCAGCCGATCACGGATCGGCGGACGGACCCTGCGTACGGAGTGCGCAGCCCCCGGCGGAGATCATGGAGATCGACCTCCCCGGGGGCAGCGCGGCGGAAGCGTGTCGACGGTCTAGCGCAGCGCCATGGGAGGCGGCGGCGCTAGGGGTGGGAGCGGCGGCGGCACTAGGGTTTTGGCGGCGGCGGCTCTAGGGTAGGATCGATTTAGACTGATACCATGTAGAACGATAGAGAGGGAGATATGTGGAATTGGTGGATGTATTATTGAGCCTCGGGGGCGAGTATATATAGGCGTACAGGGACCATCTTGGAGTACAAGACAAGACACAAATCCTATCTCTATCCTAGTCGGTTACGTACCGCACGTATACTCTAACACACAGGAACAATTTCGTTTATCTCACTGCAATCTACTCACTACAAATGACGTCTGCGTACGCGTATGTCACTCTCAGTCCGAATCGCAACCTTGCAAAATTTCCCAAATTATTTCTATGGCAAGTGACTTTCCAGTTTCCACACATGTTCCTAATCGATCAATCAACAAACAAACACCAATTTCACCCCCAAAAAAAAATGCAATCAAATCAAACCAGAAGCAAATCAAATTCAGTTTCACCAAGCCATCGATGCAATCAGAAGCGAGAAAAAAGATTATACTCGATCATTCATGGGTAGGGTGGTGTGTCCATACCTTTGCCTGGTGCCGAACACGTCGACGATGATGTGCCCGGAGGTGCGCTCCACGAGCGTGTGCCCGTAGGCCGCGGCGGCGTAGACCAGCGCCTGCTCGTCCGGCGACTCGCCCTGGTACTCCACCAACTTCGCCGCCGGGTCGGCCGTGTCCTCGACGATGGGCACGATGGTGTTGCACGTGGCCAGCGCCAGGAACAAGTCGCGGGCGCGGCCGGCCATGGCGCCCGCCCCGTCCTTGAGCAGCGCCGTCAGCTTCGGGTCCGTTTTCACCGACGTCTTGGGTCTCACCACCACGCCATCCACTGCAACAAGAAACAGAATGTCCACGGAACTTGCATCAGATCACTACTTTCTCGTGATTGACAGTTGCATTTCATTCTCGTTATTATGACGGGGTTTTTGACAGGATGGTGAAGATGCATCGCTATCGAGAGAATGAAATTGAAATTATTCATGTAAGATGTTGGATTAGTTGAGGATGTCGGAGGATTCTATGCTTATCTTTCGCAAGGCTGAATGCCCGACATTCAAAATGGCAACAAAAGCTATATACAGGATTTCCATGTCCAACATAGCTAAAAAGTCCTATCCTCAAGTGTCAGAGGAGCTTGCCTTTCCCTTTTGGGCTTAAAAAGGGGGCGAAAAGTTCATTCAAAACTTTGACCTGAACAGTCACATGACTAATCAGTGATGAATAGAACTAGTAAACATGAAAGTTTTTCTTTCTTTTTTTTCGCGGTTATCTGAATATGTCAGCGTCTGTACTTCCGAATTGCAGACTCGGGTGCCCATTTCTGGATCAGCATCTAGAGAAACTTCAATTTCTTGCACATCTGTGCACGAAATAAGCGTGGCGACATTTCTAGGTGGCAACGTAGTGACAACGACAACTGACGTCTCTAGAATTTTATGACTAGTTCTCTTACTGTCAGTTAGTTTTCTCTTTTCTAGAAGGACTGTCAGATAGTTTCACACCGCCACTACCAATGTGATTACTCGACCAGATCTTAATTATAACACTAAAACGAAATTAGGGAAATTCCAACTGAATAACGGAAACTTGCTTACGGAGCACGGCATGTCTATCCTCCTCGCCGCCATCGGTCTCGCTGAAGTCCCGGCCGTGCACGCTCGCGCACCGGAACTCCATCCGGTTCTCCGTGAGCGTGCCGGTCTTGTCGGAGAAGACGTACTTGATCTGCCCAAGGTCCTCGTTGATGTTGAGTGCCCGGCATTGGAACCTAGCCTTGCTCTTCTCGTCGAACATGTGATTGTCTTGCACCATGAAGTATGCCTGCCCTGCCCTGACAATCTCCATGGATATGAAGAGTGCAATGGGGATCATGACCTGGAACTGTATCACGCAAGACATGAAGGTGAACGCAACCTGCGCGCCCGTCCCGTACCAGCTGTATTTCCCGACCGGGAGCGAAGAGTAGTCGTATTTGTGGAAGAAGGGGATGATGCCGAGCTCGTCGTTATGGTCGCCCAGCCAGATGCCGGCGAGGAGAGACACGATGGAGCAGAGGAGCACCAGGATGACGGCGAGGGCGATAGTCTCGCGGTTCATTTGCGTGTCGAGACGGCTGCGCTTGGACGGCGCGCCAGAGTTGTTGAGCATGACCTTGGTGTCGCTGCCGGTGTACACGGCCACGCCGATGGCCCAGACCGTGTTCTTGAGCTCGCAGCCCCGGAGCATGATGCTGGAGGTGCCGAGAGAGACGGCGCGGCGGCCATCCAGATCGACGGTGGCGAGGAAGCCGTAGATGTTGCGGTTGGGTTTCTCGCACTTGATGACCCCCGCGAGCGCCTCCGGCTGCATGAGCATGGTTTCCTGCTTCGCGTAGCGCGTCTTGAGGTTGGACTCGCCGTCGAGGTTGATGGTCTGGACGTAGGCCACGCCGGTGGGGTCGCTCGTGGACAGCAGGACCATGTCGCAGGGCAGGGTCTCGTTGCCACGACGCGCACCACGTCCCCTACCTGTATCTCCTTCCACCGCTTCGGCCGGAACACGCCGTCCACCAGCACAGACGCCGTGCGGTTGTTCTCGTTCTTGTCCGACCGGTGCCGCCTCCAGTCCTCGTATCCGTCCTTCACCGCCGTCACGGCGAGGACGATCGCCAGCGGCAGGGTGCCCGCGACCGGCGAGAAGACGCCGAGCTGTGGGATGAAGTTCAGAACGACCAGGATGAGGAAGTAGACGTAAGCCACCTTGTGGAACTGCTCGTAGAGGTTGCGTGGGATGAAGGTGAGGATGTTGTACTTGGTCGTGTGCACGGAGTTGTCCGGGAACATGGCCGGCGGCGCGTTGGTGCGCGGCGTGTCGTTGATGTAAACGAACCGCGCGTCCTCGTCGCGGAGGTCGCGCTGGGAACCGACACGCTCGGACCCGGATCGCCTCGTCGACGACCGCGAGACGCTGGGCTGCCTTGAACGGGCGGTGCGGAAGATGTCGAACGACTGCGAAGTGGATTCCGGCTTGGAGCGCGACCGGAAGTCGGCTGCGAAGTGCACAGAGGACGTGTCCGCCGCCGAACGCAGCGACCGAGACTGCATCGACGGCGAGTGCTTCAGTATCGGCGACGGGACCGGGCTTGGCAGCCTGTCGCCGGACAAGTCCATGTCCTGCGACGATTGCTCCGGAGGGGGCAACGGTGGATGTGGCGGCAGCAATGGCCTTTCTGGTCGCATGGTTTCTGTACGACTGTCTGTACCTATGTCGTAGTAGCTAAAGAAATACAGCTGCTACTGCTAGGCGCAACTGGAATTTAGCGAGGAGCGGAACAAGGGATCCGTATTTGATATGCCTGCACTGGAATTAACGAGATTGGCCAAGGTTTTGGAGGGATCGCCTTGGTCGTTTGCAGGATAAAGACGAAGGATATGGAGATGTAGCCGGCTGCTAATTTGCGGTGAAGGCGTGAAGCAGAGGAGAAGCTTTGCTGCGATTGCGAACAGAGCTGAAATGTTTTCCCCTGGACAGAGCGGGGGTGATTACGGATTACGACCACAAGGGATCAGGAGGAATGGCACAGGCAGCTGCGGGACCAAAATAGTCAGTGGACGGCGGGTGCTCAAATTGGACCGGAAGGAGTCACCGTTTGATTTTGCGCCGGCGCTGATGCGCATGGACCGGGTTGACGGGGGTTCTAGAGGGCCTGGAGGACGAATTTTACCAAAGTGAAATAGGTCTCTTTGAATTCCATTGGGACATATTTTCACTCATCTTGATTTAAAATGACACGTACTAGTTTTTTGTTGTTGGAAACCAAGCTATAATGTAGGAATAAAGACACATACACACACAATATTTACTAAAAAGACTAGAGTTGCGGAGTTCCAAATCTGACAAACTCAGTACTAACGCCATCACGATGTTGATAAGAATATCATTTCATACTAAATAACAAAGATATTTCACGGTGCATCGTACTACGTGTGAAAGTATGTACTCTCTCCGTTCCAAAATAGATTACTTATTACACATCTAGATACATCCGCATGTAGACAAATGAAAGTCATCTAATTTGGAACGGAGGAGTAGTATATGGCCAATCTAATGACTATAATTGATTGGGCTAATTTTAGTCCCACCACAATAATGATATTTCCCTACTACCGTTAAGAGGGGTACAATTGACCTTTCAAGTGTAGCTAATCTTAATGGAAGCCGTTTTAATTCAAATTAAGTGTAACGCCTGATGAGCCGCATGCCCTAGCTCAGAGTGCCACCGCCTGACTCTCTTTCACACACCCTCCCATCTATTCGCGTCCTGAGACTGCGTAGAGTTACTCACACGGAGATCCGCCTCTTACCACCAGCATCCGGTAAATTCTAAACCATAACCATACTGTGCGGCGTGCACTGTGGGTGTCTAGAATTTCCGGTGTGCACGGTGCTCATATCATGGCGCAACAACTGGTCGACATCGTGCAGCGCGGCGAGGGCTTCCAGACCGCTACGTCTGCAACACAATCTCACACCCCGGTACACTAATGGCAACGTTACTGCTGCCGAGATCATCGTCGTCTTCGTGTTCCTCTACCCTCTTTTCCCCCACCGAAATCGCATCGCCCTCTCACCTATAAGTGACTACCTCTGCCTCCCCATCAATTTTCATTTGTGCATCTTGCAGTAGCGACACTTTTTAATTAGTCACAAGTCCGTAGGTAGGTAGTTTTATTAGATTTGCATAATGTTTCTGATTGTATACATAAAATGTGATATCATAAAGTGTTATAATTAGGGTTGTATTCTTGATCACTCCAATTGGTTTAAATTTAGGTCATAGTCTATCTGAGAATATGATATCAAAAAGTTGTCAGCAGAATCAGATTGAAAGTAAGTTGGTGAAACATTGGATTAATCAGCTATGAGTGATTTCATAAGAAATATGTTGGCGGTATAACCTGAATCACCCCGGCTTTTATGATCTGGATTTAGTTCAACCGGACATTCAGTTTAAGATGACCCGAATCCATGAGCACGCCATACTCTATTCGGGTTGGCCCATGACGTGATCACTAGAGATCTATTAAGGGAAGATGATACCAATGTTTGTGCAACATTACGGATTTAGTTAGGAAATATGTGATTTATCTAAGTGTATACTTAGTTAGAGCTTATTAAGAACTGGTGGATGATTGGATTATCCCTGATTGGAGAAATTAAGAAAAGAAATATTTACATATCAAGAATTAAATGATATCTCTACCCGTAAGAAAGAAACACAAATGGATTTGGGTAGATGAAACCTGAAAAAAATTAAATTAAAGCATATTCGTGCATAATTATTTTGTATGAACTGCGTTTGTAACATGGTGTATATGTTTTTATTGACAACATCACAACATGGATGCTAAAGACATAGATACCAAAGACATGGATACCAAAGTCATATATGAGTATATGGAATGTGAAAACATCGTCATGAAAACTTTTGAAGTGGGAGTGAACCCTACAGTTTCTTTCTAGATTATGCGAGAAGAAAAGATTTAGGTGTTAGAAAGGATGATCTGATGCATAAGGGCTCCAAAGGAAATATCGACATACGTTTAAGTGATGCAAATAAGGACATCAAGCGCTTATACTTGAACCAAAAAGAACGCTAAGGCCTCTATCTCATTGTCAATGTCCCTTCGGGTTGAGCTACAAGAAACCACTGAGTCTAGTTCGTCAAGAATTTTGTGTAACCATCTGTTCATCGATCTTGACCCGACTCCTTTCTTATTGTCTCATCATACAATGAATAACACACATAAGGCGGATGTAACTGAGTATTATGTCGGGATTTCAAACACATTAGATAATGGATATACTGGAGAAGGAGGCCGGAGGCCGTGACAAGGTTGTCAGTGGCAGAGCTTGGCACAAGTCAGGGGGGAGGGGGGCGATGGCCCCCAGCCTAAATTTTTACCTTAAGTACCCTGTATAATGTAGGTTTATCTAGGGGAAAGGTGGGTAAATGGCCCCCAGCCAGCCCGTCTTACACATTTACAAAGAGACACGGACTTTTTTAAGATACACCACAGACATTTCCATTTAGGCCTTTTGGTGATGTGGGTTGAACTATCATTTACAAAGTGTTTTGATAGTACATACCGGTTATAGGCTTATGTTTATCCCATTTGTTGGGTTGAACCATCATCTCAACACATTTATGTATGGGGTTGCTCTTGTGTCAGAGGAGATAGTTGAATCGTATTGGCTTCTTGACGTATTTTTGGAGGAAATGTGCCAGAAGCATCCCATTTCAGCAACACCGGTGAGGAAACTTTGATGGCTAACTCCATAGGATCTATATGTCCGATCACAGATCATCGTTTTTGCAACTGGCATCTCAAGGAAAATATGGTGGTTCACGTCAAGACGAAAGACGTAAGGAATTTAGGAAATTCAGTTACCGTCGTTGGGATATACCGATGAGTTTGAGATACATTGGGAGCAAAATCACAGGAGAAAATAAGCGCACATAGATTCACGGGATGTAAAGTTTGAGAAAAAATGGTGTGTGTATGGGTAGATATTTTCAAGGGATCCATATAAATCAACGGAGGAGTGAGACTCTCGGTTCAAGACTTCATGTGCACCTGGACATGAATATGAAATTTTTGATATGTTGTATCATGCTTAAGCACCGTGTGTCGGTTATGTGTAAGAATAAAGCAGCATTAGACGCAGTAGCGTCATATACGATACCCTTCACTAAACTGACCGACGAATCACTAGAGATAAGTGCCTCTTCTATTTATACTCATGTGATGTTCACAAAGGTTAGATTTCCAAATGTAGCAAAATTACTGGTTGTATAGGAGGCGGATGCTAGTTTGGTAAGGTATAAGATTTTACACAAAAGTTTGTGAATGTTAGATATCATGTGACTTGCGAAAGCAGTAGACCAAATTAAATCTGGATGGTGCAAATTGTGGATGTATAAATATGGAAATCTAGGATATCCATGCACACATATATTTTTCATTATAAATCATCTTGGCGTACACACAATCCCAAATTTTGTGTGACGCCAAGATGGATAATGAAACCCAATCTAGCCTATGGTTCAAGAACTAAAAATAGTCATGTATGGTTTGAGCATGTGAATAACTATCAGGAACTATACAATATGGCTAATGAGGCTTTATTCACAGCCTCAGCTAGCTCACTGTCACAACAGGTGATGAGTACCTCGGGAATATATTGTATCGGGAAAAATGAGTGGGATAATGTCCCCAAACTGTTTGTTCCTTTTTGGCCTATTATTCCGATGCTCGTCAATGCTACAGCGATAAGTCAAAGACCCAGTCCCAATAGCTAAAAAGGAAGATCCAATACCAGAGAATTCAAAAGGAGGTTTAAAGCAACTCACTAGTTGAGAGGACATTGTTTTTTGAAATTAGTGTACATATTCATATTTTTTCAATTTCCATATGTGCGTACATTCTAATTTCATTTTTCAGCAAGCGTTAACTAAATTTTCTTGAATTTTGGTAGGAAAGCTTCTGGAAAGAAAAAGGGCGTAAGGGGGATGAAGAGAAGAGAAAAAGATTTCTTTGGAAGAAGTGCTCACTAAGAATAAAAAACCACATAAGTCGGTGTTTGCATTTCCATGGGTAGTTTGTTTGTGGTTATTGCTTTGTTGGGATGCTTGTAAATCTAATGTTTGGTATGCATGAAAGATAAACATGTTAAGGTGGCAAGAGATAGGAAGAAATCATTGGAGGATGCATACGTAGTTTATGCAAAGCATAAACACACAACAAGTGAGTATTTTTTCATTGTGATATGTATTGAATATTTCGAGTTCCATCTTGGTAGCATGTTGATCTATTTCAGTTATTGCAGGAAAGGTGCTGAGAAGTCAACTAAATAAGAAAAGGTGAAAATTGGGATTAAGAGAAAGGAGAAGGACGAAGAAGTGTCTGCTAGGAAGAAAAATAGTGAAGTAAGTGTTAGCATTTTAATGTGTTGATGTACATGTTCAACTCTTTGTTGGTACCATGTTGATGTATTTCATTTTTTCTCAAAAAGGCTCTAAGGAATGCAGTAAGAAGAAAATGTCCAAAGTGGGATAAATAAGAAGTGTCTGCTACAAAGACAAAACCAGTGAACTTAGTGTTTCCATTTTTATGTGAAATGTACAAATTCAGCTCTATTTTGTATGATGTTCATATATGTTGGTTATCGCAGGAAGTTATCATGAAGTTAACACAAAATGTTAAGGTGCCAAGTGTGAGAAAGAGAAAAGAGAAGGATACATATTCTCGCGCGCCGGATTGAGAACAATATGAGTTAGTTAGATGAATAGAAGGTTTCCCTCGGTGCTCCTTTTTTACTTGCTTAATTATTTGGTATAGATGACATTTTACGTGTAACATTGTTATGTGTGGTTGTTGCCAAATTCAATCTATTGGCACTGTTTTACTGGTACTATTTGGTAAAATCTAGTGAGAACAGAAGCCTCACTTTGAATATAGCGTCAAAGCTCATATTTGGTATTATTGATTCTCTAGAATTTTGTCATATTTTTATGAGGAGATTTCATATTCAAGTCAAAATAAAAGCCTCATTTAAAAATATGAATACGAACTTGCCTTAAAATGTTGAAATAAAGAAAATAATGTTTTATAAAATAGTGTTGATTGACACAGATTGATCATATTTTACTTACAGATTTCATAATTTGGTCAACTTCTAGTCGAAATAGAAAACTAATTTTTAAATATGAATATATCTTTTGCTCATTGTTTTTTCAAATAATGCGTTTAAAAAATGTTGATTTCTAGAATTTATCATATTTTTACGAGGTTATTATTGTGCAAATCTATTCAAAATGGAGGCAACATTTTGAAATATGAAAATATCGTCTAGGCTAAAAATGATTAGAAAACCAAATAATACATTTTTAAATAATATTGAATTTTTGGATTTGATCATATTTTTAAGAAATGATATCTATTTTGGTCAAATTTAATTCAAAATAGAATTCACTTTTCAAAATATGAAAACAACGTCTCACCTAAAATGGTGAAAAAACTCAAATATTATTATTTTAAAATAAATTTGAAACTAGCTGACTATAGTGAATGAAAAAAGAATGAAATCAGAGTATAGAATTCAAGGTAGTAAATTTTGCCAATTCAATCTAAAGATATGAGCGCACAAAAGTCATTCCTTCATTCTTGTTTTTCTCCTTCTAATCATAGCAACCAAGGGAAATTAGGATACTTTCTTAAGTTGACGTATTAAGCATAGGGAGTGTGAACATAGAATGAAATTCTTGTTATCCAACTATGAATTGTGCTAATGGTCTTTCAGTTCTTTCCCCAGAAATGTACGTCTTTTAGGATATTGACAGTGTCCAAGATGATACTTCGACCAACATTCCTTTGTAAACATGTTGCCTCACATCACAATGAGGATACATTGTAAAAGTATACCACAAAGACCCTAAAGACACCTTCCACTATGGGGATCCCACACTGGACACGGTAAAAAACAGAGTGTGTGGGAGATGAGGCATATCAGAATTTCGCTAGTGTGAGGCTACCCACATTGGAAACAAAGATTTATGGATGCTGGTTACTGATGTGGCAGGACAAATTGTCCACGTGTATTTTAGAAGACCCATTTGACCATATCGGCAACAAACATTTTTATTTTCTATTTCCGATATTGTCAGCCCAAATGATCACATGTTTTTTTAGGGGAACAACCGTCTCTTATTCATTGATAAACTTCATAGGAATACAAAAATCATCTGGCGTCCTACCGAGCCAGAGGTAGGGTTGGAATTAGAACTCGAAACTCGTGAGTTAAACGAGTAGCTCGTGACTCGGCTCGGCTCGACTCGAACTCGGTGGCTAACGAGCCGAGCCAAGTTTCATTTCTGAACTCGTTTGTTGACCAAGCTACTCGTGAGTAGCTCGCGAGTAGCTCGATAACTCATTTAACACATTCTAAGTGTTCAAACATGGGCGCATAGAAAAGAATAAGCAATTTTCCTAGTAATTCTGAAATACAACAATGATGATCTTTCTACAATGTAGATCAATGCTCAAATATAAAACCTTTACACCATTATCGGTGCAAAAAATATTAACAGTTTGGCATTAATATATCAAAAATTCTATATTTTTTATTTGAGCGAGTTAAACGAGCTACTCGCGAGCTACTCACGAGTTTACCGAGTCGAGCCAAGTTTCATTTCTGAACTCGTTTGTTTAACGAGTCGAGCTCGTCAGTTGAGCGAGTTCAAGCGAGTCGAGCCGAGCTCGCTCGGCTCGGCTTGAATTCCAGGCCTAGCCAGAGGTGCCGGCCGTATGCTAGGTTAGCCGAACTACGGGCTAAACCATGGGCTTTAAAATTAGACGATCTTCGTTCATGGACAAAACTTGCCCTTTGAAAATCTCTTCTGCTCTCCTTTATTTCATGTAGGAACGTACTGAATCTGCCCAAATTTTGGCTTCCGATGCTGTTAACAACTTCCAGGCAGTCCGACGCGATGTGCAGCCATTCCAGGTTCGGATCATGCGCCAAAGCAATAGACTTTTCCCGCAATCCCTATACGCCTCCCGTTAGCGGCGTTTCACGCGAGCGCCGCCTGAAGGATGCCCTTCGTGACGCCTTATTGGGCTGGCCCGCTTAACGCTTCCTTCGTTTTTTCTGTTTCTTTTTTCGTTTTATGTTTTTTCGGTTTCTTTTTTGTTTTGAATGGTTTTTTCTTTTACTATTATTTTTCGTTCTTTTGTTTCTTCTTTTTCTTTTTCGTTTATTTTTCGTTCTTTTGGTTTTTATTTTCTTACTATTTTTCGTTATTTTTAAATTGTTTTTTGAAAATTGTTTAATTTTTGAAAATGTTCCAAAATTAAAAATGGTTCTAAATTTGAAAATTGTTCAATTTTTAAAATGGTTCCAAATTAAAAAATGGTTCCAAATTTGAAAATTGATCATTTTTAAAATGGTTCCAAATTTAAAAATGGTTCCGAATTTAAAATAGTTCCAAATTAAAAATGGTTCCAAATTTGAAAATTGTTCATTTTCTAAAATGGTTCCAATTTGAAAATGGTTCCAAATTTAAAAATGGTTCGAAATTTAAGAATGGTTCCAAATTTAAAAATGGTTCCAAATTTGAAAATTGTTCATTTTTGAAAATGGTTCCAAATTTAAAAATGGTTCAATTTTTTAAAATGGTTCCAAATTTAAAAATCATTCCAAATTTAAATGGTTCCAAATTTGAAAATCGTTCATTTTTTAAAATGGTTCCATTTTAAAATGGTTCTATATTTAAAAATGGTTCCAAATTTAAAAATTGTTCATTTCTTAAAATGGTTCCATTTTAAAAATGGTTCCAAATTTAAAACGATTCCATTTTGAAAATGGTTCCAAATTTAAAAAGGTTCCGAGTTTAAAATGGTTCCAAATTTAATAATGGTTCGAAATTTGAAAATTGTTCATGTTTAAAATGGTTCCATTTTGAAAAATGGTTCCAAATTTAAAATTGTTCATTTTTTTAAATGGTTCCAAATTTAAAAATTGTTCTAAATTTGAAAATGTTCCATTTTTTAAATGGTTCCAATTTTTAAAATGGTTCCGAATTTAAATATGATTTCAATTTTTAAAAATGGTTCAGATTTTGAAAATTGATCATTTTCAAAAAAGAAAAAATGAAAACAAAACAGAAAAGAAAAAGAAAAGAAAAAGAAAAAGAAAATATTTTACGAGCCAACGTTTTTTGAACGAACGAAGCAATCAACACGTTCTCTGCACGCAAGAAACAGTCAAAGAAGCGAGCTAAACGTTCAAATGCAGGCGCGAAACAAATGGGCCGGCCCACGCAACGAAGCACGTAGGCGGCGCGCGGCAGAAGCTACGCTAACGAGCGATGCAAAACATCCCCCGACTTTTCCTATTGGGGCATACACAATAGACTTGGGCATAGGCAGCCAGCCCAGCCCGAACGAGTTGACCTGGCCCGGGCGAGATCATGCCATCGGGCCAGGCATGGGCCTGAATTTTTAGAATGTCGCGTCAAGTCGGGCTTTCCTATTTGGGCTAGGCTTAGGCCTGATTTATATAGTCCGACAGCCGGGCCAAACCGGGCTCGAGCTAGAGGTTTCAGCATTGGGCTTCTTAGGTCTGGCTCAAATCCTGGCCCATCCCGAGTTATGCCCTGGTCTAATACACAGGCACTTCCGCCGCTCTCCTTTGCTCCTAGTCGGCACTCCCACTTCCCGAGCCTGCTCACTCCCTCTCTAACCCTAGTTACCACCGTATATGGTAGAAAGAAGTTTTTCCCCGTCTAGGGTTTTGTAGTCCTCGGGCGATGCTTACCGCCGCCGCGAGTTTTTCTTTTTGCGCCGATCGCTCTCGCGGTTGAGCATTACTGATCATGGCGGAGTCCTCGTCAAGCGGATCTCGCCGGAAGGAGCAGATGGAACCGTCCCAACTCTTGGAGCGACTCCACCTTGAAGAAGATGAGTTAGACAACCTTGTTTGGGAAGACGAAGTCGACGATCCAGGGGAGAGATCGAAGTGGCTTGCCCTTGTGCGAGTCTTGACAGAGAAAAGCTTTAGCCAAGGTGCCTTGACTGGGGATATGCGGAGTGCCTGGAACCCGGCGCGTGGTGTGGTTTGGAGGAGAATAAACACAAATCTTTTCTCGGTTCAGTTCAACTGTTTGGCAGATTGGAATAAAGCTTTGCATCAAGGACCATGGGATTTTCGCGGTTCGGCGTTGATCATCTAGGAATACGATGGGTTTTCAAATCCTGAAATTTTTAAGCTTGACAAAATTGAGACCTGGAGACATATCCATAAACTCCCTGATGGTGTGCTGAAGAAGAGTGCTTTTGTGGAGAACATGGCCAAAAGAATTGGCGAGGTACAGGAGATCCAAATTGCACTACCCAATGGCTTCGTTGGGTAGTTCATTAGGGTTCGTGTTAAACTCGATGTGAATAAGAAGCTCACCCGTTTTGTCAGTTTCTCGAAGGGAGGGAAGACTGAATTTTTCCAGGTTAAATATGAGAAGCTTCCAAACTTTTGTAATGCCTGTGGGATGATAGGCCATTGGCATGAAGAATGCGGCACTGGAGAACATGATGCCTCCAAATTTGAATGGGCGCCATTTATTCTGGCACCACGAAGGGGAAGAGGTAATGGTCGAAATTTCGGTAGTGGACGTGGCTCTGCTGATGCGGATGGAGCTGATGGTACAGCAGGTCGTGGAAGCCTGGTAGGGGCAGTAATCCATTGTGAGGCCGAGGTTTTGCTGGAAGGGGTCAGTGGAACACTGCATATACTAATCCAGGTTATGACCCGGATGTTGACATGGATCACGATGGCACTAATGACCTGATAACTGTGGATGGAAAATTGATTCAGTCTTCGGGCCATCCTCGTAAGCGTTTAGCTATTGATGGAGCCGCTGCTGGCTCTACTCCCCGATGGATGCAGCCCCGGAGTCAGTAGAAGAAAGTTCTGATGAGAGCACTGAGGAGGAGGAATAGCTAGTAAATCAAAGAATAAGAAGAAAGCCAAGTTACTTGATGGAACTACGTAGGATAACAGTTCAAACCAGATATCGGCGGCCTCTGAGGAGGCTGACCGAACGCAATGAAAATATTAGTATGGAACTGTCGCGGTATGACCAGTACCACGGCCTGGCGCTCCTTATTGGCGCTCCAGGTAAAATTTAGGCCAGATGTGATTTTCCTGTCTGAATCACATTTGAACAAAGCAAGGGCAGTAAAACTGAGGAGGAAATTGGGAATGGACCAAATTGCGGTCTTTGAAAGTGATGGGGCGAGTGGTGGACTTGTCCTCTTTTGGCAGGCGCCAGTTGTTATTCAACCAATGGAAGTTACGGCAAATTTCATTGATGTAGTTGTTTGCCACACTCATGAGAACCCATGGAGATTAACTTGTTTCTATGGAGAACCGAAGTAGGAAGACAAACACCTGTCTTGGGACTATCTTCGTAATCTGAAATTAAATGCAGATATGCCTTGGGTAGTGATAGGTGATTTTAATGAGATCCTGTACTCTCACGAGAAAGAAGGAGGGGCTTCTCGACCCCTTCGAATGATGCAAGCGTTTCGTGATGCTTTGGCTGATTGTGGGCTAAATGATATGGGATATGAAGGGGACCAATTTGCCTAGAGGAGAAGGAGGATTAGAGAAAGGCTTGATAGAGGTGTTTGTAATGCCGAATTCCATGGCTATTTCCCAGGTGAAAAGATCATCAATGCGGATCATCACAAATCAGATCACAGACCGTTGCTTCTTGATACGGAAGGTGAGGAAAACTTCGTCTTTCAGCGAGCTGGGGGTGTTAAACCCTTTGAGGCGCGATGGCCGCATGAGAAGGATGTACATGAAATTGTACAACAAGCATGGGATAAAACTTTACATGGCTATGACTTTGCGACCTGAACAACAGTTATCAATAAAGATTTACATCAGTGGGATCAGACGGTTCTAAAAGAGCCCCGAAATAATTTGAGGGATCTGAATAAAGAGCTGGAGGATTTAAAAACCGGGCCAATGTCGGATGCGAACTGTGATCGTCACCGAGAAGTGCAAGTTTTGATTCAGGAAATCCTCGAGAAGGAGGAAATATATTGGGTGCAGCGGAGTCGAGCAAATTGGCTGAAGCATGGAGATAGGAATACGGGTTTTTTCCACCATTTTGCTTCGGCACGCAAGAGACATAATGCTATTAAATAGTTGAAGAACACGGATGGGATATGGCTGGAAGGTGATGAACAAATTGAGTTCTTAGGCAACTGATTATTTCAAGGACTTATTCACAGCTGGCGTCCATGTGCCTGCTGTTGATGTTTTGCATAAAGTAAAACCAATTGTCACTGATTATATGAATGAAGCCCTTCTAGCACCATACACTGAAGAAGAGGTAAAGAAAGCCCTGTTTAATATAGGGGATCTGAAAGCGCCGGGCCCGGATGGTTTACATGCAATTTTCTATAAAAGGTTTTG
This sequence comes from Poa pratensis, assembly GCA_947311845.1. NCBI lineage: Eukaryota > Viridiplantae > Streptophyta > Magnoliopsida > Poales > Poaceae > Poa > Poa pratensis. The sequence continues at coordinate 35,017,917 of CAMZMU010000117.1, forward strand.
GGATCTGTTGGGTGAAGAATTAACAAAAACTGTGCTGGCTGCGGTGAATAGTGGAACAATACCTGAGGGATGGAACCTAACAACTATTGTTCTTATCCCGAAGGTGGATACTCCGGAAAGCATCACCCAATTCCGACCTATAAGCCTTTGTAATGTCATCTACACAGTTATATCGAAGATGCTTGCTGCTAGACTCAAGGTATTTTTACGTGACATCATTAGTGAGAATCAGAGCGCCTTTGTGCCGGGAAGAATAATCACTGACAACGTGATAGTAGCTTATGAGTGCTTACATACGATGAAAAAGAAGAAAGTGGGGAAGAAAGGAGTTTGTGCAATAAAACTTGATATGCACAAGGCATATGACCGTGTGGAGTGGGTCTTTTTGAAAAATATTTTGTTTCGGTTAGGATTTGCTGCTCAGTGGGTTGATCTAATCATGGCCAGTGTGAGCTCGGTTGAATATAAGGTGCGGATCAATTCTAATGACTCGGAGACGTTTGCACCATCGAGGGGGCTTAGGCAAGGAGATCCTTTGTCCCCTTATCTTTTACTCCTATGCACTGAAGGGCTCCCGGCATTGTTAAAACATGAAGAAGAACAAGGTAATTTGAAAGGTATACAAGTATGCCGAAATGGTCCTATTGTTTCGAACCTTTTGTTTGCAGATGATTCACTTATGTTGATACAAGTGGATGCCAAGAATGCAGCCTCCCTGAAAAGAGTTCTAGACGCATATTGTGTGGCGTCAGGCTAGATGGTTAGTGAAGCTAAATCCTCAATATTTTTTAGCCCAAACACAAAGGTGGACGATAAGGTGGTTGTGTGTCAGATCATGAACATTATGACGGAATCCTTGTCTGACAAATACCTTGGTTTGCCTTCTATGATTGGTATGGATCGAACTGATTGTTTCAGGCACATTATTGATAATATTGCCAAATTAGCGAATGGTTGGAAGGAAAGATTGCTAAGCCTAGGTGGTAAAGAGGCTCTTCTCAAAGCGGTTGCCCAAAGCATCCCAACATATGCGGTGAGTGTGTTCAAATTCTCCAAAAAAAATTGCAAGGGAATCACTGACGCAATGTCTCATTATTGGTGGGGTGATGAAGAAAACCAGAGAAGATTGCATTGGTTTGCCTGGTGGAAAATGTGTGTGCCAAAAGGACAAGGTGGTACGGGTTTCCAAGATATTCATTGTTTTAATTTAGCTCTCCTTGCTAAACAATGTTGAAGACTTCTTAAACAAAGCGATTCGTTATGTGCTCGGGTTCTGAGAGCAAAATATTACCCGGAGAGAGATATTCTAAAGGTAAGTTTGAAAAATTGGGCGGGAGTTCAGACTTTTAAGAAAGGCAGTATTTGGAGAGTGGGGAATGGTATGGATATAAATATTTGGGAGGACTGTTGGATCCCAAGCAGCCCAGACCGAAAGATCATTACCAGCCGGCGCAACATTGTTTTAACCAAAGTAAATGAATTGATTGATCCGATTACTGGACGTTGGGATGAGGAGCTGATTCGTGAAAATTTCTGGCCTATTGATGTTCAGAGAATTTTGCAAATTCCTTTACCAAGGCATGATATGTCTAACTTTGTGGCTTGGCACCATAATAAGAGCGGAAGGTTCTCGATGAAATCCGCCTACCATGTGGAATGGGAGTCACAATATGGTGATAAGCTCCAATCAGAGGGAGGACAGGGTACGACTTACTTAAACCCGGTTTGGAAGGGTTTATGGTCTTTGAGAGTTCCAGCAAAGGTTAAAATATTTATGTGGCGTTGCATGAATGGATCAATCCCATGTTACTGTATTTTGGCTAATCGGCATATGACGACAAGTGGACAATGCGAGGTATGCAAAGTGGGGGCTGAGGATATAAGACGCATGTTATTTGATTGTAACCGAGTGCAAAAAAATTGGCGTTCTTTGGGTCTACATGAAATCATAGACCAGGCCAGGACCGTCGACAGATTAGGCTCGGCAATGATCGAAACCGTTCTATATGATGAGAAGAATCAACGTATGTATATGGAACCGGTGATGATTAGAGAGATCTTCTCTGTTGCCTGTTGGTACTTTTGGTGGCAGCGAAAACAAATTATGAAAGATGAGAATGTTCAGGATCAAAGGAAAACAGCTCTAGGCATTCAAGCTCTATCAATGAATTTTGTGCGTGCTAATCGGAAAGGTTCTGTACTACTAGAAAAGCAAGGTAAATGGACTAAACCTCCCCTTGGTCATCAGATTCTTACTGTCGATGCTTCTTTTCTGGAGAATAGTCGGACAGATGTTGTGGGTGCTGTGGTGCGAGATGACACTGGATCTTTTGTTAGCGCGTCATGCAAGAGTTTACCTAATGTCTTTCGATGCAGAAGTGGCGGAAGCAATTGCATTTCGTGAAGGCCTCTTGGTGGCGAAACAATTAGCTTGCCATAACCTCATAGTTCAATCGGATTGTTCAGCAGTGGTTGAGGCCTTCAACTCAGGATTTTGCTTATCTTTAGTCTCAAGCCACATTCTGGATGAGTGTCGTGATTTAGTGCACGATTTTGGAAAAGTAAAGGTTGATCTTTGTAATAGAGAGTCTAATGCTACGTCAAATGAGCTAGCGAAGTATGGGAGGGATAATCCACCGGCCTTGTGGTGTGATGTACCCCCAGACTTTCTCCTGCCATTTTTGGTAAAAGATGTAACTGTGGTGGATTAGAGCAGCAAGTTTCACACGCACTTTTTTCCTTACCAGGGTACCAACGGGGACTGTAAGGTTTTTAATGAGTCGGCTTGCTAGCTTAATATAGTTGTGGTTTAATTTCAAAAAAAAAACCTAGTTACCACCGTGGATTAGTCAACCAGTGCTTAATTACACAAAAACTAAATTACGAAAATTCAAACTGACTAACGGAAACTTGCTTACCAATCAGCGTGGCATGTCTATCCTCCACACCGCCATCGGTTTCGCTGAAGTCGCGGCCGTGCACGCTGGCGCACCTGAACTCCATCCGGTTCTCCGTGAGCGTGCCGGTCTTGTCGGAGAACACGTACTTGATCTGCCCGAGGTCCTCATTAATATTGAGTGCCCTGCATTGGAACCTGGCCTTGTTCTTGTCGTCGAACATGTGATTGTCCTGCACCATGAGGTATGCCTGCCCCGCCCTGACCATCTCCATGGATATGAAGAGTGCAATGGGGATCATGATCTGGAACTGTATCACACCCGACATGAACGTGAACACCACCTGCGCGCCTGTCCCGAACCAGTCGTTCTTCCGGACCTGGAGCGAAGAGTAGTCGTTCTTGGAGAAGAAGGGGATGATGCCGAGTTGGTCTTTATGCTCGCCCAGCCAGATGCCGGCGAGGAGAGCCACCACGGAGGAGAGGAGAATCAGGGTGACGGCGAGCGCGACGGTCTCGCGGTTCATGTTCGTCTCGAGACGGCTGCGCTTGGACGGCGCACCTGAGCTGTTGAGCATGACCTTGGTGTCGCTGCCGGTGTACACGGCCACGCCAATGGCCCAGACCGTGTTCTTGAGCTCGCAGCCCCGGAGCATGATATTGGAGGTGCCTAGGGAAACGTCCCGGCGGCCGTCAAGATCGACGGTCGCGAGGAAGCCGTAGATGTTGCGGTTGGGCTTCTCGCACTTGATGACCCCCGCGAGCGCTTCCGGCGGCGTGAGCATGGTTTCCTGCTTCGCGTAACGCGTCTTGAGGTTGGACTCGCCGTCAAGGTTGATGGTCTGGACGTAAGCCACGCCGGTAGGATCGCTCGTGGACAGCAGGACCATGTCGCACGGCAGCGTTTCGTTGGCCACGACGCGCACCACGTCTCCTACCTGCATCTCCTTCCACCTCTTCGGCCGGAACACACCTTCCACCAGAACAGAGGCCGACCGGTTGTTCTCGTTTTTATCCGACCGGTGTCGCCTCCAGTCCTCGAACGCGTCCTTCACCGCCGTCACGGCAAGCACGACCGACAGCGGCAGAGTGCCCGCCGCCGCTGAGTTTACATGGAGCTGCGGGACAAAGTTCAGCGCCGCCAGGATGACGAAGTAGACGTAGGCCACCCTGTGGAACTGCTCGTAGAGGTTGCGTGGGATGAAGGTGAGGATGGAATACTTGGTCGTGTGGACGGAGTTGTTCGGGAACATGGCCGGAGGCGCGTTGGTGCGCGATGCGTCGTTGATGTAAACGAACCGCGCGTCCTCGTCGCGGAGGTCGCGCTGGAAGCCGACACGCTCGGACACGGATCGCCTCGAGACGCTGAGCCTCGACCGGGCGGTGCAGAAGCTCTCGAACGAAGGCGAGGTGGATTCGGCAGACCGGAAGTCGGCTGCGAAGTGCACCGAGGACGTGTCTGCCGCGGACCGCGCCGACCGCCACAATGTCGATGGTGAGTGCTTCAGTATCGGCGACGGCATCGGGTCCGGCAGACTGGCGGGCAAGTCCATATCTGGTCGGATGGTTTCTGTACGAAGCTATGTGTATCTCGTATTAACTGGAGTACTTAGACGCGAACAAGGCTGGATTTAGCGGGGAGAGGACCAAGGAGGGATCAGTGCTTGATTTGCTTGTAGTGGAGTTAACAAGATTGCCAAGGTTTATGAGGGATCCCTTGGTCGTTTGCGCGAGACGGCGGGGACTACGAAGGAGATGCACACTGCAGGCCTGCAGCTGTGCTGCTAATACTATCTTGCATCCAAACTGAGATATCACTGCCATTGCGAACATGGCTGATTTTTTTTCACTTGGATAGAGCGAGGGTGATTATTTACTACAGCTACAAGCAGGGGCGGAACTGGGCCCTTGGCAGCCCAGGTCTTGGCCCACATAATACAAGTACACCTCTTGTAATTTTCACAGAATATCAAGGCCACAAGCTCCTCTCAAAAAAAAATCAAGGCCACAAGCACTTGGTCTCCGGATGGCAATGAGTACCCGATATCAGCAAACCCAATGGGTACCCGCCTTAAATGGGGAGGGTTTGATGTAGAAAAAAACCGTAGGTGTGCTTAACGGGGAAAATCAAAACCCGTCGGGTCTAGCGGGAGCGGGTATGGGGTATGGGGTACCAAACCCGTACCCTTAACCCGCATACCCGTGACCCCACCTGTCAGTGAGTAAAAATAATAATCTAACTTCGTTTCTTCATCCCACCCAGCCCCACCGCCGCACCTGGGCCACCAACGTTTCTTATCCATCCCACCCGACGCGAGCCTCTCCTCGATCCATCTCTCTTCTCTCCTCTTCAAGACCAGAACATAATAGATCGAGCCTCTCCTTCCTCCCGCAGTCCCGCTAGCCGCTGCTCTCGCCGCCCACCAAGCCCCCTACTTCGCCGCCGAGGACCTGCCCTCTCCCTCTGCCCTCTCACCCCCAGCTGTCGCTGCCTCTTCGCGCCGTCACCGCCGCCTCTCACCCCGGGCCGCCGCCGACATGGTCTCCATGGCCGCCCTCGTCCTCGACCACCTTGACGCCGACCGCCACCAAGGACAGCCACTCGCCGCCCATGCCCTCCTCTCTCACGGGTACCCGTCGGGTCCCAGGTACCCGGCGGGTGACGGGTATGGTGGAGGTTGGGACCCGGCGACGGGTATGGGGGCAGGTGGCGGGGCCGGGGAGAGGGGGGCAGGTACGGGTATGGGGAGGGGGTCAAACCCAGCCCCGAACCCGGCGGGTGCCATCCGTACTTCAATCCGTGCCCTTGGGCTAGAACGACCAGGGTTAGACTACAGGCCCAGCAATAAAGCATCCACTTTTTCTCAAACAAATAAAGCATCCACTAACGCACGTCTTGATCGAATGATCGTATCCGCGCGGTCATGGCTAAAAAAACTGCTCGGTTGTTCGTGTTCTGATCTCTCTCGAGCCCTCGCCAAATCACCCCCAGCGGCCAACGCGGTGTCGCTTGATCGCGCCATCGGACGGAGACGCGCTCGTCTCAACCACCGCATGACGCCACCACCGCGTGCTTCGGCAAACCACGCCGAAGGGCTGCCGTGAATCGCCACACGCCCACTTTGGCGCTCGTGTACAAGGTCGCATTCTCTTCGAAGAGAAAACGTAAAATACACATGATTTTGTTTAAACTATTGTGGGGGTGTCATTGTTAGTCCTAAGAGCATCTCCAACATGCCCTACGCACCCGTGCTAAATTTTTTTTACAGCGCCAAAATAGCGTTTTAGCGCGGTGGGCGCATGTTCTGCTTTAGCAGACGCGCTAAATTTTCGCGTGGAAACTAGCAGGTTTTTCAGGCGCGCTAAATAGCGCGCCGCAAACACGTATTTGCACTATTTTGAAATGAAAACAAAATTAAAAAAACAAAAATAAATAGACTGAAAATATAAATATATTGATTCGACAAGGTTCGACACGATTCGATACGAACACGAACTCAAACAACAAACACAAACTAATTTAAAATAAAACTAAGACGAGTCCGACTACTCGTCGTCAGAGGAGAACTCGGAGGTGTCGGAGATGTCGTCCTCCAGCGCCTCCCACCTGTTGTGCCGATGGGCCAGGTGGCGCCGCCTGCCGCCACGCCTTGGCCACCCGCCGCCCCTCCCGGTCCTCATGGCGCTCGGCCCACCGCTCCGCCCGCTCGGCCGCCGGGTCTGCCAGTACTCGTCCTCCTCGGCGGCTTCGCGCGGGTGGCTCGCGTACCAGTCCGCCACGGCGCTCTCGTCCCTCTCCGCGACGAGGCGGAGCGTCGCTTGGCGGCGGTGGCGGTCCTCGTCGGTGATGAGGCACGGCGTCAGCGCCATGTTCGCCGCCTGCTGCGCGTTGCGCACGTCTTGGAAGTTCATCTAGCCGCGCGGGCTGCCGAGCCTCCACGCTACCGCGTCGTGGGCGCGGGCGGCCTCTATCGCCGTCGGGTACGACCCGAGCGGGACACGGTCGTCGCCGGACCGGATTTTGGCGGTGAAGGTGCCGTTAGGGCGCGCGCGGACGCCGCGGTATCCGGAAAGGCTTCAGCGGCGTGGAGGCATGGTGGCGGCGGCGCGGAAGCGGTGGGGAAAGAAATTTCCAGATGCGCGCAGGAGGGGAAGAAGCGGTTGCGTGGCACATTTCTGTCCAGCGCGCTGGACGCGCGGCGCCATATATAGCGCGGCGCGTACCGCTTTGGCCAACGCGCGAGACAGTTTTTGCAGCGCGCGCTTTTTTCTCGCGTCTGCTGGAGCGCGGGCAATGGACCCGCGCGCGGCGTTTTTCCTGCGACTATTGGAGATGCTCTAATTGTTCAAAAATGCACCTCCAAATCACAATTTGAATTTAACCGTGGCCCAAATCTCGCTGGGAAAGTTTTGATAATGCTAATTATGCAGTTTCCCCTCTCTCTATGGTAAAAATGCACCAAACGCTTATTATAGGTCGGGCATTTCAAACCCCCAGATTGGCAGATGATGGAGGGAGTTCCGTGTAGATCCCCTGGCGCGGCTTGCCGCGCGTCACCCGTCGTTGACACTGGTTTTCGGTTTACAAAATGCTACGATAAGCATTCTTAATATGACACGATAGTTAATCACTATTATACAGTGGCATTATAGGTTTAGAGCAAAGCACAATGCTCTTGCATACATAAAGTCCACCCATAAGTCTCCAGCATAATAGGTTCTTCATTACAACATGTACGATCATCACATTGATCATCAAACTTAGATACCAGGAGCACTGAAATATACTCCCTCCGTTCCAAATTAATTGACTTCCAGTAGAGTAGTAGGTAGCACGTTAAGCGCACATTAATACATATATATATATATATATATCACTGGCACTGAAAGGCAGGCAGGAATGGCTGATGGAGAGGCATCACATGATCATCTACCTGGTCCATAGCCCACAGCCAATCATCACAGCTGCTCTCTGTGTCATAAATTGGTGAGGGAGGACTTGGGCAGTAACCTGGGAATTGATCAGTCTCACTTGAGTCGGTGTCCGTGTCGTATGGATACTTCCCTATTTTCCGCAGGAGATCGGTTGATTAAAAGGTAAGTTGGTCAAGATGTGTTATGCCTTTCTATACTTCCCAAAGTATACCATCACGACAAAGATTATCATCACCAGGTAAAACATTGACAGCAGCAGGACATAGTTTCAGAATACGAATCAAATGAAGGTCAAAATACAACTTAAGTGCATATTTCTATGAACAGTCACTTGCTAAGTTGATACGGATGAAATATATTATAGAGGGTAGAGGGTGGCATAGAGCCAGAGGGCCGACCATTTTGATACACTTTTAGTAGATGTAGCTCTCTATCCAGCTAATGAAACTCAAGCACATAAAATGAAAAATATACTCTTGCAAAGAGCGGTTGAGAATCTACATCAAGGATAATATTTGTAGTAGTAAAGGAAGTCAGGTCCCAAAATTGTTTCTTCCGAGCCATCGTGATATCTCAATGGCAATATGTCCTTGTCTGTTTCAGCACAAAGACGAAATATTTCATGGGATGCATGACACTACGAATGAAATCGAAAATGAATTACTCGGGCGAACGGATGAACCAGCCTGTATAAAACAATGTCAAGACTAATGTTAAAACGAATAACAGGGAGATCAAAACTATAGCAGCTTGTGCTGAATCGATGACTCCAGATAAAAAACTGTTGCATAATTGGAGGCACCTCCGCAACACACCAATAGCTGTTGCAGTGCAATGTAATGAAACAACTAATGGAGCAAGCAAATTGCATACTCTCGAAAAAACCTGGCGTGCAATATGAGAAGCATCAATATTTCCAAAATTCTAAAGTTGAAACCATCTCAAGCACCGAAAATCATCATGAAAGTGGTCTATTATAAACATGCATAATGACAAAGGCAAAACAAAAAAATGGCTTCTAATTATGTGGAATATAAATCACATATAGCTCAAGTATAAAAATGCGAGATTATTGCTAAACATTAAAAAAAAATCATGTGAATTATTCCTAAACATAACTTATGCTTTCATTGAATTATTCCTAAACATAAAGCATCAAAACAGTTCTCTGAACCCAACTCGTGGCTCTAAAAAAAATATATGTTTGTCAGCTAGAGTAAAACGTGAGGTATCAACCCATGTTATGTGGCAGGTAAACATATTGCAGGACCATGGTGCTTACTTGATACCAACATGACAGAGAAAAGGTATACCAACATGCAGACCAATTAAGCAAATCCAAAATGCATTGTAAAAAGGCATAAACCATGGTAAACATATTGCATTGAAAAGATGCATCACAATTATTTCCATTTTGACAACATATGTGGCAGGTTTTTGTTTGTTGAAAACTTGAGTGCACCAGGGATCTTTTTATGTTCGATGCCAAGCAGTAAATTATTGAGCAACAACATCAAAGCCATAAATGAGAGTTATTTTGCTCTCTTGTTTCTAGACATGCTAATCCATCAAAAGCAGAGTAATAGTAATTAATAGTGCTAGAGTTCTTGAAGCAGAAAGATAATTGTACATCCTTTCACCAGTTCAAGAAGCACATAGTACAAAACTTGTATACACCGATATGTAGCATTTTACTGGACTTTGTACCTATGTGCAAAAGAACAGATACCCACCATAAAAGAACACAAAAACAGTTTGATATACAACAAACACGACAGATTCCTAGAAACATTGAGCATATGTTACCAATTATCTGAACCAAAATATTACTTTTCAATGGTAAAGCAAGTGGAAAGTATCAAGACTATACCTGATTATTGTTGAGCTAATGTGTTTAAATCTCTGTTGGAGCAGATGTGTGTTCATCAATTTCTCCAGTAGTCCCTACTAAGAAGAATGATAAAACCAATTAAAATAAGAAATAAATATAGGAGTGCTAAACTAACAAACAATCTAGAAGTTAACGAACATCAGTTAAGGGAGTGGAGATCTAGCTGGATGAAACAGAAGAGGGATAGTTTATTTAAAAATACAAATGTCGGGATTAGATATCTATAACTAATCGCTGACTCCTGAGTATAGAATGGAAACATATCACAACCAATCAACTGAAAAATTGTATATTTTGCAAGTATTCGACAAAGATGACTTGAGAAAAAATTGAATCTGCACAAACATAGAAAAGTAGCATGACCAATTTGTACTGAATTTGGAAGGCACACAATAATACAGACCAAGATTAGTAGTACAGGATATAGAACAACCATGAATTCTGCAGAAGTATTTGCATCCACATATAGGAAAAACAATGCAATGTTCAGTGAGCAAGTAGTAAAACCTACTGAAGAAAATATTACTGGTAATACATGATAGATGAAATATATCTCATAAGTACATTTTTCCAAGAACATTTGTAAAGGAAAAACACAGTACCATCATTGGTGCTAGACCAAAACGTAATAGAAATGCATATTTGGTTTTTGTGATCTGAGTTATATAATCCCCTATGAAAATATGGAAATAATTAATGGCTTTAGATGTAGGTCACAACGAATTCAGTCAAAAGTTTCTAGTCAATATCATTGTGTGCGGCATCACATCACAACAGCAAAAAAAAAAACTTGAACTATCAGTAGAAGAACAATGATATGGGAAAGGAATCAGACCCGAAACATCTAATGCACTAATCAATACATTTATAGTTCCAATAAAAGAGGAAAGTATCCTACCAAAGAAAGACAGTCAGCGCATAGATAGATACGAATATATAGGAATCAAGATCCATAACACATGTTAATTACCCATGTATACCACTCGTACAGTTCTTAACCATGATGAATACAATTGCAGCATTGACAGAGAATAGCATTAGTATTCAGAATACTTCTAAAATGAAAAGACCCGACCAGCCAATTTAATAACGTGACCTAGTTTAGGACCGTTCCATAGAGTTCCTTAGGTCTCTTAGAGATTCCATCTAGTTATGTGTCACTTGATCTCACATGGACATGAATTTGAAGCTTGCCATTTTTCTTTACCTAAATGATACATAATATATAAGCAACATGCGAACATCATACCAAGAAGTTTGTATAGGCTGAGAATGTGCAGGTAAGTTTTGTTGCCATTGTTAGTGGAGGCTTCGTCAACCATATCTTGGAGCTCAAAGCTGCATCTCTCATTCAGTTCAATATCCTACAGGGAAAATATGCAATATTAGTACATTTTTTGAATTCCATATGAGTATATTCTGTAGAACACTTGCTAGATAAGAAAAATATACTTGAAAATTTTAACTTTGCAAACAGTGGGTAAATTTGGAAGATGAGTACATTTTTTTACCAGATTAGTATTGCAGACACATTGGAATCTTGATTTTGATCTTGCCGATTGAATCCATGAAACATATATGCAGGCGCAGGAAATACCGTGTCACCAGTTTCTGTGTCATTTTTCGATGAGGGAAAATGAATTCCGATCAGAATGTATCTAGCAGTTCAGTAACCATTTCTTTGCTTTGTGATATAACAAATTTATGTTGGATAGAGCAGAGCGGATGTATAGAGCAGAACGGCACAAAATACAATAGTTTAGGTTAATTTAACAACTGTATTGACAAACAATCCTAAGTGCAGTCATGGAACAGAAGTAATAAGATCCGTGGGCTCACCTTTCGTTGCGTCTCCTCACCCAGCAGACCCAAACAACGCTAAATCCTGTGACTGCTCTACCTCCAATCCAATGTAGGGGAGACATGTAGATCAAAGGCATGGGGAGAGAGCTGGTACCTGTCGACAGGATGGAGGCGTGAGCAACACTTCCTCCAGATAATTAATACAGATCATATATGCAGGCGTGGATATATAAAGATCATATATGATCATATATACAGCTAGGTGTGCGAAAAACCTGGCCAAGCAGCGCTTCATCAATTGGGAGCTTCAGGTCATCTTTGGTGCTACAATTCTCAATTAGACTCACCTAAAAGAAATGTAGAAATCCCAAGTTAAAACACACATCCCAGCAGAATAAGAAAACGTAAAAGACTAATAAAATAATCCAACTTATAAATCAATCTTTGGATATATCCACAAGTTTGTATTTAGTGTCATTCGCATGAAGAAACTTTAGAGGTAACATTTCCATATTTAAGTACCAGGAGAGACCACTTGGAAAAATGCCAGAATTGTGAGATGATAGCACAATTTCTTCCAGTTTCCATCCAGTGAGGGAGTTAATACCAACAAAGTGGCACCTAGCATGGCCATGATTCCCAGTTTTAGATGTACAAACCTCCACAACCTGCACATTAGTTTCAAATGCAAATTTAATTAATTAACTAAAGATGGCACTGGAAGTTGCTGTTCGGTTGATTTGGAGGGAGGAGAAGAAATTAAGACAGAAATCAATGCCTTTGGATGGATAGATGTATGTATATGCCTAGGTTGATTTGGAGGGAGGAGAAGAAATTAAGACAGAAATCAATGCCTTGGATGGATAGATGTCTGTATGTGCCTAGGTTAATACCTGGAGAGACGGTGAGATGGTGTGGCACGCACCTCCAGCTGAAATCGTCAACCTTGCACGGCAGGCTGAGCACTTGGCCTCGCTCCCCTTGGCCAGCTACACTGCCACGCCGCCGCCTACCACCTAGCCACGGCCGCGCACTCCTCGTTGCGAGCCACCGCGGGAAGAAGGGGATTATCGAACGCACGCCATCCCGAGCACGCAGAGAGAGGCAGAGAAGACGGACCTGTATTCCCGCGACGGGGCCGGTAGCGAGAGAAGGACTGTGGAGCCAGTGGGGATCCGCGAATCTGAGGCGGCTCGCCTCGGGTTAACGTCCTGGCCTGTCGCGTGTGGCGGCGGCCCGTGCTCGGCGGCGCGAACGCGCGGACGGGAGAAGGAGCGTAGGAGGGGGTGGAGAGGGGCTGGAGATTCGCTGACTTTGCTCCCGCTGACGTTGAGTCACTTACATGTGGGCCCCACACATGGTGGGCCCCACATGTAAGTGACTCAAAGTCACGCAAAGTCAGCGAGGGCAACGTCAGCGAATCCGCGCCCAGAGGGTGACATCGCGAGGAGGCGCGACCAAGCGAGCACGGGAGGAGCGGAGGCCGCGGTGAAAAGCAACGAACGACCCTGATTTGCTCTGAGAAACGATCCAACAGCCAAAATACGCTAAACTCTGAGGAAGCCCCTTGGGTATCCCCATTTACCTCTTTATTAGATAGCCATGTGCGATCAGAGGCGAAGATAGAGAAGAAAATTATTGGGTTCAGCTCTATTGATTACTATGTAACCTTCCACTAATTAGGAGCGTCAAAGACTAATTAAAGATGTTTTAATGAATTTATTTTTTTAGGCTATGATGAATTTAGTTGGGTTCACTTGAACCCAACGCTTGTATACTAGCTCCGCCCTGTGTGCAATGCCCTGTTCCTCGCGCATGATAGGGCCCAACGATATGAATGTGATCAATCGCACATCATTTATATAAATAATATGTTTGCGAAGTTTGGCGACCTCACACTCAATTATTTTAATCCAAATGTGTGTATTGTTCGAAACAATTTTTCCCATAGTGATTTATGCAATTATACGAAGCTTTATAAACCGTAATTTCAATTAACGTGGTTATTGCTTTGCAAATTCGATTTTATTACAGAGCGCTTATTATTTGGTATTGCTTTATTCCTGCCTTTTCTATCACCGTTTAGCCGCCTTCCCGCCTCATGCGATAGGAGCGCCCCCGGCTATCACAGTGTCTCGCTACAAGTTCAAAGTCTCTGACATGATGTGATACTCTGAAGAAAAGGAAGCGCCGCACGTGCCGAAAGCACGCGCCATGACCGAGCTTGTAGTAGAACCCATGGTTGAGCTCACCATAATCAACATGGACGACGAGCTCCACACACGTCGTTGTCTGACCTCGAGAAGATAATGACCCACGAGTAGATATCCCCTCGATTTATGTGCGACGGGCCTCCGGTGTGGTGGGTTCGTGGCCGGTGCCTCTGTGGCCGATGTTGGAGGCCAGTATCTTTTAGTTTTTTCTGATGTTGTAAAGAATGTTTCGAAATGTTAAGTGTATATCCTTTTTGTTGTGTAAGCATGAGCGAAATACTACAATGATTTCTAGCTATAAGCTACAACAATGTAAAGGTGGTTATGTGCTGTTGGTTACGATGGAGATATGTGGTATAACGACGACATGCTCTCCAATATTTTGGTACAATGAATCTAAGACTTATTGCATACATTTGGTACAAGAGGTTTCCGAAATGTTGCAACTTTTTACCCCAAGCTTTTACAGATTTACCAAAAAAAATTGCATCCAAAGTAGGTGTGAGATTTTTCCGGAAATCTGATTGGAGGGCCGGGGAGCGAGCTGATAATCCCCGATATCCGCCGGTTGATTCCTAGTGCTCTTTTTTTTTACTTGAAAACAACCTTTGTTGCAACTTATTTGTTCGCTTAGAAAAATGTTGCAACTTCTTTCCCCAAATTCTTACAAATTTAGGGAAAAGATATTGCAAAAGATGTTGCATTCCAATATTGTTGCACATTTTTCTTTTTTTGCATTATCAGAGACGTGAGATTTCCACGAAAATCAAATCGGGCGGCTGGGGAGCCAGCTCATAATCGCCTATATCAAGCGATTGATTGATAGTACTGTTTTTCTTCTACTTAAAAACAACCTTCGTTGCATCTTATTTGTTCGTTTAGAACAAAATTCATTTAACTTTTCAAATCCACCGAAAGTTGCCTCTATGCTTTTGCTTTGCCTGTGAACATTTTCTGGCCCCACCGTCATGATGCGGGTCAAAGAAGAGATGTTGCGGTGGCAATGAACTAAGAGCATCTCCATCGGGGGCCTCCAAATGACCCTCCAAAGGCCCATTGGGGGTCCAAACGCCAAAATCAGCCACCAGCGGCACCCTCCAAAGGGTCGGGCCGAGCAAAATCGTGTCCGGCACCCCCGAAAGGACAGGACAGGAGGCGACTACACGACAGCAGGCCTGTCACCACGCGTCGCATTAACGCCGACGACAGCGTGCGCGGCAGTCCACGCGCCGGCATTGCAGCATTCCCACGCAATGCAATTACGCCGGCGCGGATGCTCGCGCACCGCTCATCTCCCTCGCCCTGCCCATAAAAGGCCTCGCCGTGCCCTCGTCACCGCACTCACCTCCTCGCCCGCTTCTCCACATCCCCCTCTTCTACGTCCTTCGCCGCACCCACCTCCGTCGGCGCGCAATGGCGAACCACGACAAGTCGGGCAACAGCCGCAGCGGGCGCACCATCGGCACGGAGGAGGCGTGGGAGCTCTTCCGGTACGGGCTGCTTGTCCCGCCGGATTCGCGCCTCCCCAAGAACTGGGCCACGTCTTACAAAATCGGGCTCCCCGTTCCTCCGCTGCCGGTGACGCCGGACCAGATCGCGCATGCCATCGCCCGGCGCCGGAGCTGGCTCACAATGGAGCAGCGCGCCGACCCAGACTACGACGACCAGAACTGGGCGGCGTGGATGGATCGCTTCCGGCGGGAGCGCCGGGAGACGGAGCAGACAGTCGACTCCACGATATCTGGCCGCTGGAATGCGGATGGGCGCCACAACTGGTGGGAGGGGACCGGCCATACGGTGGCTTCGGCCATCGAGGCCGCCCGCCGGCATGCCGCAACGGGGAACCCCTACCCTATTTCGGCTGATGCCGCTGCCACCGCGATGCCGCACCGTCGACAACCAGCAGCGACGCGCGCCACCCCGCTTCTCCAGGGTGAAGGAGGAGCGGCGATCGCCGCCGTGTCGTTGAGGCGGCGGCAGTGGCATCGTCATCCGCGACCGCGATCGACCCCTGAGCCCAATCCCCACCGCGTGGCCGCCTGCACCTATGCCGCCCCAGGACGCCGCTGCCTCCGGTGGAGACGATCCCGTACGAGTTCGCCGTGTCGTCCCCGCTGCGGAACGAGCACGACGGGGTTCCTGTCGGCACTCGCAGACTCGATGACCACCATCGAGCGCGACAACCTCGAGTACATGCATGGCCACCATCGCCACCTCGGTGGCAACGGCGGCCTCCTCCTCCTCCTGTGGCACCTCCTGTAGCCGTGCACCGCGCCGCCAAGACGGCGCGTCCACCAGACATGTCGGCTCCTCCTCCGCCTACGTCGTGCTCGACAGCGACGACGCGTGGTTGGACACCACCAACGAGGAGTAGACTAGGGTTAGAGCTAGGTTTGTCAAATTTCATTCAAAATTTGTAATATATAACAAATATGAATAAAATTTGAAAATCGTTTAAATTCGTTTGAATTTGTTTAAGTTTTTTTGTTTGGGAGGCGCCGCTCACAGCGGCACCCCCAATTGACCGGACACATGTCCGGAACCCTACAATTGAGCCAAAATTGGGGTGCCGGACACCCCAAGGTGGAGATGCTCTAAAGATGCAGCGCAGGTCAGCAGTTTAATTTTGCGATCAACGTCATTTTGAATGCAACATTCATCGATGCCACCTGCTAGGCTATCGGGAATTTGTACAGTGGACATATATTAAATTGTAAAGTAGGCGTTAATTGATTAAGCTGCACCCCTGTGTAGGATACTGCAACAAGTCGCGTCTCTGGCTAGGACGCTGCAACACGGAAACGCTTCTTTTGGGTCTCGCCCACAAGCCAACGTCACCTCGCCTTGCACCGTCCCCACTCTCTTCACTTCCACCGCGTTCCTTCTCCTTCTCTGCCTCACCTCTTCTCCAAACTCCACAGAGAAAACCCAGCGAAGTTCCGCCCGAACAATGGCATCCTCCTCCTCCCGCATCCAAGTCCAGACACACATCGTCCTCCGAGCGGCCTTCGACGGCGACCTCCGCGTCCTCAAAAGTAACTGCACCTATCTCTAGTCCCTCTCTGCTTTGCTAGAAATTTCTACAGCAAAGAGGAGTAATAGTGTGTTTCTCTTTGCTAGAAATGGCCAAACGCGCTGAGGACGAGGACGAGGAAGGGGCTAACGCGCTGCATCTCGCTGAACTCAATGGATGCGTGGAGTGCTGCAAGTTCGTTTTTTTTTTTTTTTTGAGCAGAGAGTGGTGCAAGTTCGTGGTAAGAGCATCTCCACCGGGGACCTCCAAGTGACCCCCAAAGTCCCATTGGGGGTTCGGACGGCCCAAAACGTTACCAACAGCACCTCCCAATATCTCGCACTGAGCAAAATCGTGTCCGGCACCCCCGAGAGGGCCTCCAAGTCCGGACAAAAACGTCACCAGCGGCACCCCCCAATGCCTCGCCCCGAGCAAAATCGTGTCCGGCACCCCCCGAGAGGGCCTCCACGGACACCCCGAGAGGGCCTCCAAATTTGGTTCGGTTTATACGGCTTTTTTATTTATACAGTTTCAATACTTCGGTAAATACGGTTTTGTATGAGAATACGGTTCGGTTTCGGTAATAACCATTTAATTTCGGTTCGGTTTCGGTAATAACCAAATTAACCTAAGTTGACGCGAATTTTAAAATGACAATTTTTTTTGTGGTCATATATTACAAAATAACGGAATAGACTATAAAATTAATAGGCATATGATCCAAAGTACCAAATAACCCATAAAGTTAATAAAAGTTTATACAAGTAGCAAATCACATGCTACAAGTAACCCGTAAAGTTAATAAAAGTCAATAAAAGTAGCAAATTAATAAAAGTTAATAGGCATTTCGGTTTTTTTGGTTAACCATTCGGTTTTCGGTTATTAACCGTATTAACCGCAAGGCATATGGTTAGCTATTTTACTAACCGTAACCTTAACCGTAAACCAAAATAACCACAATTTCGGTTCGGTTTCGGTTTTTTCAGTTCGGTTTCTCGGTTTTCGGTTAACCGTGCGCAGCCGGCTGCGCGTTCGGTTAATATGGTTAATTCGGTTCGGTTTATACGGTTTTTTATTTATACGGTTTCAATACTTCAGTAAATACGGTTTTGTACGAGAATACGGTTCGGTTTCGGTAATAACCATTTAATTTCGGTTCGGTTTCGGTAATAACCAAATTAACCTAATTTGACGTAAATTTTAAAATGACAATTTCTTTTTGTGGCCATATATTACAAAATAACGGAATAGACTATAAAATTAATAGGCATATGATCCAAAGTAACCAAATAACCCATAAAATTAATAAAAGTCTATACAAGTAGCAAATCACATGCTATAAGTAACCCGTAAAGTTAATAAAAGTCAATAAAAGTAGCAAATTAATAAAAGTTAATAGGCATTTCGGTTTTTTGGTTAACCATTCGGTTTTCGGTTATTAACCATAGTAACCGCAAGGCATATGGTTAGCTATTTTACTAACCGTAACCTGAACCGGAAACCAAAATAACCACAATTTCGGTTTTTCAGTTCGATTTCTCGGTTTTCGGTTAACCGTGCGCAGCCTTAGGTGCCGGACATGGGGGCGGACATGCGCCTGACAGGGGTGGCCCGCCCATCATAGGGACGCCGCGTTCAGGCGTCATTTATCGCGCCGTGCAGGAGGCCGCTCTGGCCGCGTTAATGGCGCGGTCGTCGGCGGTTTCCAACGCGACGCGACTGGACGCTGGTGCGCCTGCACACACGCATGCCATTAAACGGCGGCCAGTCGACGCGACGGCTCCCCAGGCCATGCGGCCGGCGTTGCGGATTCCCCACGCGTCGCATTTACGCCGGCCGCACCGCCCATCGCCATGATAAAAGCCAGCGCCCTCACTCTCCTCGCCCCTCAATCTCTCCTACCCTAGCAATGGCGTACGGCGGGCGCGTGAACGTCGGTGAGGACGCGTGGGAGCTGCACCGGTACGGGCTCCTCGCCCCTCCGGACTGCCGCCTGCCCAAGCACTGGGCCATCTCGGCCGGCGGGCTAGCCGTGCCACCGCTGCCCGACACGGCCGAGCACATGAGGCGGTTCATCGCTCGCCGGCGGAGCTGGATGACGCCGGGGGAGCGGCGCCTCCCCGAGAACGACGACGGCCAAGCCAACTAGGACCGTTGGATGGAGCGCTTCGAGCGCGAGCGGGAGGCGGTCATCGCCACCAACGACGGTCCCAGATCGCGCGAGACGCGATACAACACCGGCGGCCGCAAAGACTGGTGGGGGGCAACCGGCCACACGGTTGCCTCCGCGATCGAAGCCGCGCGCCGACACGTTGCCACGGGCAGCGCCATCCCCTTCCGCCTCCTTCCTCCGGTGCCGCGCTTCCCTCCACCGCGCCCCGTGCCACGCCAGGTGGTGAAGGAGGAGCGCCGCTTACCACCGCGTCGTGGAGGCGGCATCACCATCCGCGAACGCCGTCAGCGTTCGCCACCACGCCCGCGCGGGCGCCTCTTCCTCCTTCGCCCCAGGGCGGAGGGAATGCCGGCGGAGACAATCCCGTACGGCTACGACGTGCCATTCGAGATGCGGAACGAGCACGACGGCGACAGCCCGGGCTTGCTGGCGGCGCTCTACGAGTCGGTGGTCGAAATCGAGCATGACTCGCCGGGCCTCATGGCGACCCTGGAGATGACAGCCTCCTCCGGCGGCCCCTCCACCAGCCGCCACGACGGCGCCTCCTCCAGCCGCGCGCTAGGACACGACGGCGCCTCCTCCAGCCGTGCTGCCTCCTCCGCGGCGGTGGTGAAGATCGAGGATGACAGCGATGACGACGAATCATGGTGGGACAGGGAGTAGGCTAGGCGGTGGTTAGGATTTTCAAATTTCATTCAAAATCTTTGTAATATATAAGAAATATGAATGAAATTTGAATCGTTTCAGTTTTTTTGGAGTCAATTTGAACGCTCGCAAGGTGTTCGATCATATGTCACGTTTTGGGGGGGCGGACGTTTGGGGTGCGCCGCTGTGGGCGCGGTCGAAAACATGGGCAGACACATGTCCGGCACCCCCCAATTGGGCCTCCATTGGGGGGTGCCGGACACGAATTTGGAGGCCCCCGGTGGAGAGCATCTCCACCGGGGGCTTCCAAGTGAGCCCCCAAAGGCCCATTGGGGGTCTGGACGCCTAAAAACGCCACCAGCGGCACCCCCCAAAGGGTCGCCCTGAGCAAAATCGTGTCCGGCACCCCCGAAGAGGCCTCCAAATTTGGAGGCCCTCTCGGGGGTGCCGGACATGGGTGCGGACATGCTTCTGACAGGGATGGCCCGCCCGTCATACGCACAGCGCCCCGCCCCGTGTTAACTTGGGCTTGGCAGGAGGCCGTTGCGCCGCGTTTAATGGCGAGGCGACGAGACGGCGGCTCGCCTGTCATCACCCCTCGCAATAACGCTCCGCCCGTTTCCCAAGCGGGCGCAGAGCGAAGCGACGCCTCGCAATAACGCCGCGCTCGTTCCCATGGCGCAGACGGAAGCGACGCGTGCTGCAGTCGCAACGGCTGCCCGCGGCGGCGCCCTGCACACGCGTCGTTGGCGTCAATGTGTGGCCAGGCGAACCGCTCCTCCGGCCGCCTTTAAAACCCGGGCGCGTCGCAGCCCTCCTCTCCCCACACCACCACTTCTCCCTCTCCCTCTCCCAAGTCGCGCCATCAGCATGGCGGGCAGCCGCGGGACGCAGGAAGAACGAGAGGGTCGCCTTTACCGCGACCGCCTCTCGGCGGACCGTGCGCGTCGACGCTGCGAGCGACGCGCCCAGGAAGAACGGGAGGCCCAGGAGCGGCGCCGCCTCAACCAGGAGCAGCAGATGCCGCCTCCGAACATGCCGCCTCGGACCATGCTGTCGGAGGAGGAAGCGCGGCTCTACATCCGCAACAACACCCCGTTGGAGCCCGACGTCACCTTACCGGAGGGGTGGGTGACGAACATCGTCAACGTGCCGGTGACGCCGCGTCTCAGCGGGCAGGCTCGCGTGGACTACATCAACCTCTGTCGGACAACTATGTCGTGGGAGGAGCGACGCGACCCTAAGTACGCCGTCTCGGTGCCGTACTGGGACAGGACGGTGGAGGCAGAGTACGAGGCGCGACGCGGCAGCTTCTTCCTTCCGGCCGGCATGCGGGAGCCACCGCCAGAATGGGTCGATTCTGACGACGACGACGACGCGCCGCTACCACCTGTGCCGGCAATTGCAGGCGAATCTTCCACGACGACGGCAGCGTCACGGTCACCGAAGACTTTCATTGTCATCGGCCGCACCCTCCGCCGTGGTGGCCGCCATGGGTAGATCAGAGTCCACAACGCGCCACGAAACCAGATCATCGAGGAATGCAAGTTTCTTGATGATCCCGCGGTGCTTGATTCGCATCTTCTTCGCCGGCGGTTTTGATTTAGTTTATTAAATCTCGTTTAGATTTCATATTGTAAATTTGTTAAATCTCGTTTAATAAAATCCGCCGCCCGCAAGGTGTTCGATGATTTGCTTGCATTTGGGGGGCGAACGTTTGGGGTGCGCCGATGTGGGCGCGGTCGAAAACATGGGCGGACACGAATTTGGAAGCCCCCGGTGGAGATGCTCTAAAGGAAGCATGGATTGATGTCAATTCAATGACCACGAAAGGTGCACCTCTTTTGCTATCGATGGTGGATGTCAGCTCGTCAACAATTTTTTTATTTTTTTGAAATGCTGTCTCTTGCAGGCACGACACCGTTGGTTTACGCTCTGTTCGAGGGGAATGTCCAGATTATGAAGTACCTTCTGTTATAAACGATAGCAAATAAACGACGAAGAGCGAAACGATCAAACCAAAGGAGACACGAGATTTTAACGTGGAAAACCTCTCCAAACAAAGGAGAGGAAAAAACCACGGGCGCCAGCCAGCAATACTTCACTATATCGGGGTGAGGTTACAAACGCCGGGGATTTACACAATGCGACTTCTCCCAGCCGGCGGCTTACAAGATGTATATGTAGTGGTAAAACCCTAGGTCAACTGCAGTCCGACCCGGAAACAACTCGTACCGTACCCCCGGGGGGCTGCCGCACCCCGCACCCCCCTCTGTGCGGCCGCCACGGATTGGGCCACGGCTATGATGGCCCAACTTCTGACTCCGGGACGCTCCGCTCTCCTCGTCACAAGTCGGCCTTTATCAATATATATGAATTTGGATCACCACAAAATAACACCTTCTCGATCGTGGCGGCAATCCGAGAAAGAAGACTCCTGAAGGCTTAACTCTGCTGCACGCTGCAGCCGCGAGATGTCATTTTTCCTCCCTCTTTCAGTACTAGTTCAGTGCCCACTCTGGCAGTCTTTGGAACTGAAAAGCAAAAATTATTACTGCCACCAGGGCTATGCGAACCTTTAAAGCTATTGCTATCCGAAGGAAATCCTGCGGATATTATGCTTGAGGATCATGGCGGGACGCCATTGCATGCAGCTGCTTCGGGCGGCCAGGATGAGGCTATGAAGATTCTGCTGGAGCATGGTGCTGATGTAAGCTGTTAAATTCACTGTCACCGAAATTGCATGCATATCTGTAAATTGGAAATGCCAATTTGATAACTGCTGCTTGACTAGTTGGCTTGATGATTAAGTGAGCAATTATTATTCTGCAGTCTGACCAGTATTTGTTCTTCAAATCTGTCGTTTTGTTTTTCCTTTCAGCCCAACAGACTTGATCATAACATATCAGCACTCATGCTGGCATGCTGTCACAACTCCCTCGAATGCATCAAGCTACTGATTGAGGTCCAGTAACTTATTCGCCTAACTTGATGTTTATCCTTATGTTTGTCCAAACTATTGTGTTAGATCTTGCTGTCATTATTACTTCTGCAGATCCTATTTTCAAAGCTTCCTAACTCTGCATTATGTATTTCCGAAATAATAGGCTGGTGCTGATGTCAACGGTTGTTATTGCGGACCAAGTACTTTAACGCATGCAGTGAAAAATGGCTTTACTGATATTGTCAAGTTCTTGCTGGAGGCTGGAGCTGACCCTAATGATCCTGGCGAGGTTACGACGACTCTCCTGTTTGTTCACTTTTATTTTTCTGGGTTGTAAGTTGTAACCTTGCATCTTGCATATCCGATGGTTGGGTGGTAGTCTCAGACTACTATGGTCGAGACTCGAGAAAGAGAAGTTTGTTCTATAGATTGTCAAGCAAAAGTACTATACAGTAAGGATTTATATGAATGCACATGTTTCCGTTTGCTTCACACAGATGTACTACAGTTATAGTGATAGATATCTGTGCCATGGTTTGGAAATTGGAATTATGAAATATCGGACATCATGCTTTGTGCTGACTAGAACTTGAGAGGTATATACTTTTGATGGTCTCCTGCCCATGTAGGGTGCTCTGTAGTACTCGATCTAGCTTAGTTTGTTCTGTTCATTTAGCAATACCTGATACTGCCATTGGAATGCATTCTGAAATATCTCATTTTCTCACAATGTTTTTTGGTCAGAAGAAATCTCCGTGTTGATCTCATTTTTATTCATTCTGGATTATATTACATTCCAAGTTTATTTTTATATTGTAGGATGGGGAGATTCCTATCCAGTTAGCAGCAAAGCGTGGTGATCGTGATCTTGTTGAAGTTCTGTTTTCCAAGACAAATCCAGTTCCATCCCTGCCATAGTGGAGTGTTGATGGAATAATCAGAATGATGGAATCTTCACTTATCAGGCGTCAGGTATGTCCTAACAAACAACTACTCTAGCTTGAGGTTTGTAGATGATTTCTTACTACGTTCAAGTATAAATTGTAGTTTTTTATTTAGAACACAGTAATTCGTTACATATGTTATCAGCGATTGTCTATGGACAAAAAGTTGACCAAGAAGTATACATGCATACCTGTGAGCTTTGTTTAGGTCCTTGAATATTACCCCTCTTATCACTACATTTTTTTAGATAAAGAGCATATATTAATATCGCGAAGATACCAATTAGGCAATTACACCCTGCCTCTGCAACAACGTATTGCCCTAAAAGCATTAGGGATGCACACAGCCGAAAAAAGAAAGAAGAATTACAAAAAAGGAAAAGTCCTGCTACGGTGATCAGATCCTTATAACAGCGACACTAACACCACCAAAACAATACCAGAAGTCCAACTCCTCCAAAAGCGACGCCTCCAAGAAGGAAACAATGCACAAGCGCCATCGTCACCCGATCAAAGATCTTAGGTTTTCACCCTGTAGAAAGTCCTCGCTCGCAAAAACAATGCCTTCAACAAGGTCATCGCCAGGCACAACCAACAAAGGCCAGACCTTGGGTTTTTACCCTGCAAGGTAAGACTGTGGACTTCTCCTGTGATGTCGCCCCCACAAACAGTCGCTGCTGCGAGTCCCATCTCACCAAAGCCAGTTTCTCATCGCCACAAAGATTCAAACCGTCATCGCTAGTCCTCATATCCCGACTTTCATGCCATTCTCCGCGTCTGACTTCACCATGGACCATCAAAGACATATCACCTAGTGGTAACGTACAGCAGAGCTTCGTAACGCACCCTCTGAAACCAAACGGTCAGAAAAAACATGGGTACGCCCGACCGAATTCCATCCGATCTAGTAATCTCCAGGCATAAGACGCCCAATGGAGTTCACCGGCGGAGCCTTCCGGAACTCGACACTCCGGCCAAATCAAATCAATGAGGACACGCATCCAGCAGATCTTCTTGTTCGTGCGAGAGAAACCCTAGAACCGCCACCTTTATTCAAAGACAGGCCAGCAGCCCCCACGCTTCTGGCCTTCGCCGGCGATGGTCCCGTGCCGGCGCTGCACACACGGAGCAAAACGAGCCAGCGCGAGCAGGCACCCAGCAGAGAAACGAGCACATGGACCTCGGCCCTGAGGGCCCAGATTGGGCCCGGGTCGAGCCCGCGCCGCCGCCTATGGCCTCCGCTGTCCAGCACCGCAAACCTCCACCACCACCTCGACGGACGTCGCGAACGCCGCCGAGGTCCGAGCCGCCGCCCCGGAAAACCGCCTTCCCGTCGCCAATGGCCCACACACGGCGACCTCCGCCTTCGAGCGTCTGTCCTCCCCGCCACCTTTGGCAACGGGCCCGCCGCCACCGCGGCGCAGGCCGGCAGCAGCGGCGGCGGGGGACACCGAGCCTGAGGACGCTGGCGGCGCGGTGCTAGGGTTCGCCCCCGCGTCGCCTGGGGCGCGACGCGAGAGCGTTCTTTTTTTTCTCTCTTATCACTACATCCTTGGTCCTTCAGTTGTTTCCATTTTGATGTCCTCCTTGTACTCTCTACACGACTATTTTGATATATAAAACAATAGTAAAGAATTCATACTGTCACTGTGACACCATTAATTTCAGTTGTAAAGCCTGTAAGTGTTATTGTGAGAATGTGGGTTATGTTTTAGTATAATAGAATTACTTGCTCAAATTGGACATTAGGTGTTCTTGTGAGAATGGGGATTCAGGACAAAATTATGTTATATATGCTGGTTGCATCCCTGCGAGGAGATAAGCATACATGTTCGCCAATTAAGTACAACACGTGTACTGTCAGGACTTGGCATTCACTATGACTGTGCTACTACTTCAGGATGCAGTTCCTGTGGAAGCAAGAATAACTTATTTGAAGTCACGAGCGAAGGAAGCATTTGCAAAGCAGGACTACCATGCTGCTCTATACTTCTTTGGGCGGGTATGTTCTAATGGTTCACAAAGAAAATGTGGTGACTTTAGCTATTTTTGCAGCCGTACTATTGTTTGCTGGACAGCTAGCAAAGTGACCCATGCAAATACGCGGACAGTAACTAGTCTGTTTTTTGTTTTTGAGAATTATACATTTAGTAACAATACATATTATTATCTTATTTTCAAAATTCTATAAGTGGTAAATAGAAGTCTTGTTATATAATTATTAATACTACCAATATTGTTTACCCCTCAATAAGAAATCAAACCAATCTCAGAGAATCAAATAAAATTTTAGCATGTCAGCCTATAATTATTTTTTATACTCCCTCCGGTCCGAAAAAAGTGTCATGGACTGTGCTACCGAATTGTGCATCGCACCTTATTTGTTAGCAACAGAAAAAAGGATTAGAGGGAGTACAAAAATATTAGACTTTACATTAACCATATTATACCCCGCAAAAAAAAAACATTAACCATATTATAGCCTTTGTTTCTCAAAAGTTAAAAGCAAGCTTTATAGATTTAGTATCAGATGGTAAAGAATTTATGTTCTCTTTTCTAAAGGATGTATATGGGTCAAACTGATACTTTAACTGGTCGTGTATTGGCAAACTATTTGTCTTGAGGTTGTATATATTCAGTTGTAACTGAACTATGCATTTTCGTTGCTACATCCGACTATGTGTCTCATTTTCTCTTTGTCCCACATAATCGATAATGGAGACATAACAGACTAACTTACATTTCATCTCGGATGTTGTTTGACAACCCAACTCATCTTAATCTACACAATTAAAAATCTAAATTACACTTACATTAAACTTTGATTGATTGTTAACAATTATAGGAGATAATTCAAAACTAAATTGGTAATTTAAGTAATCTTATTGCATTATTAACCGACCCCTAATTGTGTGATGACATAGTACCAATTTTCCACAAATATCTAGGTAAATACTATGTTATAGACATTTCGCATGTTCTGCTAGATATGAATGTTTTCTTTGTTTATTTTTATCATGCAATTAGCTATTCTTTTGTGTTACTAATATCTTACATTGTAGACTAGCTCGTAGTTTCGCCTCTACAGTTTTGTTATACGCCCACCTCGTCTTACAATACAAACTAAAAATTTCCAGTTTCCATTACAGTTTACATTACTTATGCTATTTCCTTTGATTTGTGAAAACTACAATTATGTCTAAATATTCCGTTTATTGTAAAGATATGGATTTCTCTAAATCAATGTGCATTAGTGAAACTGCTAGTTTAATTGTTCTTTTATTAATAATATATATTTCAATGCATGAAATATATGATTCTAAATTTCACTAATAATTTTCTATACTCGATATTTGTGACCCAACTATAGTATGTACCATATAATGTAGCCCAAGTGGGGGCATGGTCCGATCTTCATGGATTGACGAGGGAAAATGCGAAGAACGCGAAAAACACGGTGCGAACGGTGAAGAACATGAGGGGAATCGTGGGAAAACGTGAGGATAACTAGAAGAATCTGCAAGGTATACCACCCAACAACAACAACCCTCAAATAGAGAAGACTTTGTAATCAAGAAACCAAAACAACTCAACTCTTGATGAAACCGAGTCCTCTTACCGGCCAGTGCATCGATCAAATAGAGTCCCAATGGAAAGATTGGCAAGTAGTAACTACAAGAAGAGATACAACTCCATGCAAGGAGAGAAGGATCTTCTCCACAAGGGGAGGTGGATAAGCACAAGCTCTCTTCTTTCTCATATCTTTCCCCACTCTTGGTAAGTGGGGGAGAGGGTGTATTTATAGTCTAGAGGAGTAAGGGAAGGGGATACAAGAACTCGGCCCCTTTGGACACGCAGGTCAAACAAGGACTGGTTGGTAAGTTGGTCGGACCGGCGCCCAGACCGGTTTGGCGTTCTGTAAGACCAACGTCAGACCGGCCGTGGCCGGTTCAGCCGGTGCTGGGACCTGTGTTCGCCGGTTGGACCGGCGCTAGAACCGACGGCTGGGATCTCCTACTCTTTCTGCCGTCTTTGGCTCCATCTTCGACTTGTCGCTTCCTCCTCCTCTTCCAAGCATACACCTTGGATGGCATGAGTGCTCAGGCTCCCTTGACCCCCCCCCCCCCCCCCCCCCATGTGCGCGTACTGAACGTGGCAAACCTAGTGATGCAAAGAGGCGGATGCTCAAGTAGTATACCATCCACGAGGGTAGGAAATGAGCTCTCGTAGACGAAGGAGTTCACCTTTGATGTTTGTGGTGACTTGGCATATGTTGGAGTGCTTGACGTGGGCTGTGCTACATCAAGTAGTTTCTTGTCTTTACAACCAGTTTGATAAACATATACCTAGGTATATAGTATTGAGGACACGATCTTCTACGTTTGCACATAATCAATTGTGCGCACGGCTAAAAGATAAATCGCTACTATTTGGTATTCGAGACTACTTGCAATTTCTCTCCAATGTCCTAGATAACCCACCTCATCTTAACTTTTGCTTATATTGTGTAGTTGTGTAACATATATATGGCACATTCAAGGATACGCAAATAACCGATTATGAGTTTTCATGAAATATACAAGCTACGCAATCTCGTGAATATTCCATTTTTTTATTTTATGTGCTCTTTATCTTATGTCATATTTCCACTTAGAGCAATGCTTTCCCACAAAAATATGGTTATTGTCAATTTCTACCACTTCGGTCTTTGGTAGGGCTTTCAGTGGTCGACACATACGTGTTGATCTCTTGGATTTTGACTTTTCATAGATGTGGAGAGTGTGTATATTTAGAAGTCGGGGTTGCAATCTCCCTTTATAAATGTGGATGTATTATTTTGGACCCTCCTCCCGGGTCTCCCTCCTCCCAACGCTCTCCTCCCGGGTCGCCTCCCTCCCAGGCGGCTCCGGAGGCGCCGCCGCCCACAACCCTAGAAAAAGCCTCCCGGCTCAAGCCCCTGCCGCCGCTGCTGCCCTTGACGGCGGTGGTGGCGGCGCCCACCCCGACGACGGTGGGCAGGAGAGGTGGTTCGCGGTGGCGTCTCGCGTGGGCGGTGAGGCGTGGCGGCGGCCATGGGGCGGCGTGGTCGAAGATCAGCGCCTGAGGATCCCGGTGGAGCGGCGGCGTGGTGGTGGTGGGGAGTCGCCGGCGGCCGGCCGATTTGGTCGTGGTTCCGTCGCGGTGAACTGGGCTTCGCTGCCTGATCTCGCCCTCGTGCGGATCTGGGTATGCTGAGTCCAGCCGGGGCCGGCCGTGGTGTTTGGCTGTGGTCTTGGCCACGCCAATGATCTAGGGTTTGGCACCGGTCTACCCCTCCATTGCTGCCGTTCCTGCTGGGTGAGTTCTCGCGGCGTCGGGACCTGCGAGGCATGAGAATAATGGCGGTGGTCCTAGGGTTCCAAATCGCGAGAAGACGAAGATCTGCTTGACGCCGGTACCTTGATCTGGCAAGAGTGTCGAGTTTCGGAAGGCTCCGCCGGTGATCTTTCATGGGCTAATTCCCAGAGTTTGCTGGATCGGAGGGATTCGGTCGCGCCGGAGGGAGCGGCGTGAAGCTCTACTTCTGTGCCATCATGGGCAAATCCATGGTGTAGTCAGAGGCGGGGAATGTCATGAAAGCTGAGATTAAAGGACTAGCAAATGGCGATTGGAGGCTTGGCGTCGATGAGGAACTTGCTTGGAGTTGCAGGAGACGGAGCAGCGGTATGATAGTGGGGGCAACATCACAGGTGAAGTTCAAAGTTCTTCCTTTCAGGGTGAAAATCCAAGGCCTGGCCTTAATTGGTTGTGCCTGACAATGTTCTTGCTGAAAACATTGTTTTGAGAGCGGAGACTATTATTTTCAGGGTGAAAACCCAAGGTCTGGCCTTAATTGGTTGTGCCTGGCAATGTTCTTCTTGAAGACGTTGCTTTTGAAGATTTGGACATCAGGTGGTGTCTTGGTGGTGGTTGTGCGGCTGCTGCAATGACTGTAACTCTGTAGCGGGACTTTTCTTTTTATTTCTTTTTCTTATTGTCTTTCGGCTGTGTGCATCCGTAATAGCTTTGGTTGTTGCGTTGTTGCAGAGGCTGGTGTAATTTGTATCTCCGCGATATTAATATACACTCTTTATCTAAAAATTATTTTGTTAAAAGTACGGGTCATATATTCAATATAACCAAATGAACAGCTTTTTAAAGATTTTTTCTAAACTTCATTTACTTTTAATCAATGATTGCCATCTATGATTCTTTGATTAACCGATCAGGCTTTAGCGAAATGTTAAATCAAGAGTTCTAGCTTGGCACCTTAAGTACATTAGGAGGATTTATTGTCGTGGTCTTCTTACAACACCAGTTTGCCTTTTTTTTGGAAAAGAGGGACATCCCTCTGATTTCCATTATAGAAACCATAGAGTCTTCTATAAGGACAAACAAAGAAAAAAGAAACGCAGCAGGAAAGAAAGCATCATAGGCCCTGTTTTCTCTTCTGTCTACGCCACGTCTGGGCCAGTAGACCGCAGAGCAACACAGCTAAATCTATTACAACCCACCAGCCAGGCTGCACGCAAGCAGTGATCAGGGAAAAAGAGCGCCAAAGGGCACTAAGGAAAACAGGAAATAAAAGATCTCAGCCTTTTTGGTGCAGATGTTTTTTAAGTTCCATATGTAGAAGCATGGCTATATCTAAGGCTGTGCACGGTTAACCGAAAACCGAGAAACCGAACTGAAAAAACCGAAACCGAACCGAAATTGTGGTTATTTTGGTTTCCGGTTAAGGTTACGGTTAGTAAAATAGCTAACCATATGCCTTGCGGTTAATACGGTTAATAACCGAAAACCGAATGGTTAACCAAAAAACCGAAATGCCTATTAACTTTTATTAATTTGCTACTTTTATTGACTTTTATTAACTTTACGGGTTACTTGTAGCATGTGATTTACTACTTGTACAGACTTTTATTAACTTTATGGGTTATTTGGTTACTTTGGATCATATGGCTATTAATTTTATAGTCTATTCCGTTATTTTTGTAATATATGGCCACAAAAAGAAATTGTCATTTTAAAATTCGCGTCAACTTAGGTTAATTTGGTTATTACCGAAACCGAACCGAAATTAAATGGTTATTACCGAAACCGAACCGTATTCTCGTACAAAACCGTATTTACCGAATTATTGAAACCGTATAAATAAAAAACGGTATAAACCGAACCGAATTAACCATATTAACCGAACGCGCAGCCGGAGCTATATCACATCATAATATTGACTACAAGGTCACATTGAACATTTAACCCGAACTTTGCTTGACTCGGGACTATTAGTGAACTGTATTTTTTCTATATCAGAAGTTATGCTAATGAAAGGATCTGCGAAACATAGTTAATGCTTTGCTGGCTGTAAATGCAGGTGATCGAGATAAACCCCTTTGATGCCACCATGTTTTCCAACCGGAGCCTTTGCTGGCTGAGGATGAGAGAAGGGGAGAGAGCTTTCGCAGACGCTCAACGTTGCAGATAGCTTATGCCTGGCTGGTGCAAGTCATGGTATCTTGAGGGTACAGCTCTCAGCTTCATGGAGGTGTGTCTACAATATCAAACTGTCTCTTCAGTCACAGTAGGATTCAGTCTCTCCACCAGTATCACCCTCTAGTTGTATTTTCTCGATGTACAGGATTACCAAGGAGCAGCTGATGCATTTATGGAAGCACTGAGACTTGACCCTGAGAGTTATGAGATCAAGAGAGCTTTAGGGTAATGATGCTTTTGCTGGTTTTGTCTATTGACTATTATCGTATTGAATTAATTTATTGTCCAAGCAGGAAGGCAAACATCAAACTCCCAAGGTATTTCTGTCGAGCTTTTGAGATATGCGATGTTATTCTCACACATTTGGTTCTTGTGAGTTGCAGGGAGGCCATGGAGTCTA
Organism: Poa pratensis; assembly: GCA_947311845.1. Classification (NCBI taxonomy): domain Eukaryota; kingdom Viridiplantae; phylum Streptophyta; class Magnoliopsida; order Poales; family Poaceae; genus Poa; species Poa pratensis. The sequence goes on from CAMZMU010000117.1 coordinate 35,049,286, forward strand.
AGAGGACCTCTGCTGGCTCTAAGGATGTGGTGAATTCTTCAATGACGTCGAGTAAACCTAGGGGCTTTTCCGCGTCGGGATCCAGCTTGAATGTGTGTGAGCACTCTAAAGAGGGTGGTTGGCGGCATTGGTGGATTTGACATCGACTATGTATTCTCTACATGTAAAACTCATGATGTAGCCTTCTAGCTAGACCCAAAAACATCGACATTTATGCGTCGTTTTTGTGTGGAAGGTGTTGCCTTGAAATTCCACTTCGTTGGCAGTAGCCCCAGCATGGGTGTACTAAGCTTAATTCCTTATTGAAGGTGTTGCTTGGATTGCATTGCTCATGCTACTTCGTCGGTCGATTACGGTAGTCATGAATCATGATAGCTTTGCGTAGGTTACGGGAGATGTTGTTGCAAGGCCAGTTCAAAGTGGATACTCTCGGGTTTTTCTTTATGTAAGCCGATTCATGGGCATGTTATCTTTTTAAAAATATTATGGTTTTGTGTTACAGAGGATGCACATGTCTGGAGGTTTTGCCTTCTTGAATTTTTTTTTGCTGATGCGAGGTTTTGGCTAACGCGCCAACTGTCGGTATCGGTTTTGGTTTCAGCAATATATTTGTAGGTTAGTATGAGGTCAAGGTCTTGATTGGCGAACGCACGTGGACACAAAGATGCGACCTGGTTCGGGCGCCAGGGAGCATCTTCGGTTAAAAACCTACTCATGTGATGTGGTGGTTGAATTTGCATTGGAAATCCTCGAGAGCGAGGATGATCTAAGGGCTCAAAGGTGTGTGTTTCAAAGCTTAAAACTTGAGAGCAGGTGTGTTGTGAGATTTGAAGATTGCCTTCTCCAGAGTGGACAAAAGCCTATTTATACCCGTAGAGGTTGTTGTCCCATCGGTCTCATAGACATGGCTTGATGGACCTAGTGGCCTCTTGCCTCCTAGATTGAATGGAGGTGTCCACAGATGCTACGCTTGTGGACGTAGCCTCGCAACCCATAGTTGGCTCCGTCCACTCCGCCGTCGCCCCAACTGGGGACGAGGACTGGTTTGTTCCATCCAGTCGTTAGGGCGATTCGCCCTGAGGTGAGGGCATGTCGGGTCACATCGATGTTCCGCGGGTAGCCTACCCTGAGAGGGGCTCTTACGCCGTGGTTAATGTCTTGAGGTCGGGTCTACCGTCAGACTCAAACGTATCCTCCTTGTTAGGCTGCTGACAAGGGTCTCATGGTTCCAGAGACCCAGTCGGGGTGTCCCAACTATTACTGGTGTTGTTAATAAACCCGTCAATGCTATAATGAAGCGACCAAACTTATTAAAGGAATTATCACTCCGTCAACTCTCGCATAATGTGTACGGTGATCTTCCCTATAGACGGGCGTACACATCCTTCTAACCAATACTTACTCGACAATCACCTTCCTCGGTACATCCCCTAATCTCTTGTCGTTCCACTACACCGTCGGTCATGGCGCAGTATGCTCTACAGGGTCCGTCCATACGAGCATAAAGTCCATGTAGTAAGTCAAAACGATATCCAAATCCGGTTAACTGATTTGAAATGTGTGTCGAAAGCCCAATCATTATATTTGTAGACTTTTAGACTTGGTAGGCCACACTGAGAAAAATGGTTGGAAATAAAATAAATGTGAAGCGATCTTTTCTTTTGGGAAATGATAACGATCTTATTTGTACGTAGTTGGGCCTTAAAATAGACAACACATATCATTCGTATTTTTTGCCAAATCTGGCCCTTTTGCCGAACTAATGACGTATCTGGCCGCTCCCAGGAACTAATTGCAAATCTGGCCCCTGAGGTCGGCGCCAACGCAAATGGAGCCGAACTTGTGCAGTTCGGCGCCAACCAAAATTTGCAAATCTGGCCCATGAGGTCGGCGCCAACGCAAATGGAGCCGACCTTGTGTAGGTCGGCGAAATGTCATTTCGCCGACCTACAGGTCGGCGAAATGACATTTCGCCGACCTACACAAGGTCGGCTCCATTTGCGTTGGCGCCGACCTCGGGGGGCTAGATTTGCAATTAGTTCCCGGAGCGGCCAGATACGTCATTAGTTCGGCAAAAGGGCCAGATTAGGCAAAAAATACATCATTCGTGCCCGTCGTATCATATTTGCTATCAATAGGGACGCATTTGGTAGCCTGCAGCCAGCCGGGCCAGGCCCGCTGGCTACAGAAACGGGCTGCGCGTTTGGTTGCCGTTTTCCTGGAGCCTGGCCAGCGCGCTGATTAAAGCACCCTCGGGCCAGGCCCCATAGGAACGGCCGACTCGGCCGTTTCCAGAGAGCCTGGCCCGTTGTTTTCCTCTCTCGCTCCAACAGGTACGTTGACTCTGGTTTCTCTCACTCTCCTTAATCTCACTTCATCCTCTTCCTTCATAGATTGCTCGGATCAAAAAAAGCTCTACACCAAAATGATGCGCTTTAATGTTGCGGTTCTATTCCGACGATCAGTTCGAGCTTTCGTTAACCGTACTATCCTAATTTCGTGTTCTTGTTCGAAGCTTTTTTGGCCGAATTTTGAAGATCTTGTCGCACACAGTTGATCGTTTTCGATTTCCTTTGAGGAGTAGCTTCACCTCGTCATGCCGCACAACTATCGTGTTGTAAGTTTTGCGTTTCGATGCTTATAGATGGGTACATCTGAGGATGCGTATTTAGACTGTTCGTGTCACCGTCTTCTTCAACCTCTGCTCGAACTCATCTTCGACTATCCTTGGTCTATTCCTATTCTAACCTCCGCTCTTCCTCTTCGTCGTCGAGGTATGATGCTGCCATGCCGTGGCTTTGCCGTCGAGCTCTGCAACCACCATGCCGTCTCCTCACTGTTCAGCTCCACCGCCATGCCGTCTCCTCGCTGCCGCCATGCGTCCAGCTCCGCCGCCGCCGCTCGAGCCGTCGTCATGGTCGCCGCTCGCGGATAGGCTACCTTCGTCGCTCGAGCCGTCGTCATGGTCGCCGCTCGTTGTTCTGCTGCTACTACATGGTGAGAGGTAAGTACACCTAGGTGAGGCTTAACATAGCCATGAACACAAGCATCTTGTTTGGTTGTCCTGCATGAACTGATGCCACGTTTTTTGCTGCAGCCTACCAAACTAACCACTGTTTTCAGCTCAAGTCTCGTATGTGCTGGGCAGTGCCCTCTAGAGCCTGCCCGAGGTGAGCCGCGAAATGGCTGCAGCCTACCAAACAGCCCCTAGAGAGCTACGAGTGCGTGTATCAGCGCGCTATCACTCAACCACACAAGGCATCCTTTATCCGAATTTAGTTGCTAGGAATAGGAGGCACGACCGCGCGCTGAAAACACACCGCATAATATCATACTTATCCAATCGGTTTACTATCAATAGTAGTGGCGTAGCTACTCGCTCAGTTTTCGTCCAAAAGTTTTAGCACACGTACATTCTTCTAGCACGCACCCACGCACAGAGCTTTTGGCTTATAAGTCCTGTTTGGTTGGGCTACTTTTACCTTTCAGATTTTGTCTAATAACAAAAGTATCTTGACTTTTGGACACATTGTTACATAATGGTATAAGCTAAAAGACAAAATCAAAAGCACACATTTAATTGTTTTTGTGACTTATCAGTCAAAAATCAAAATCCGAAAACCAAAAGCCAAAATTAAAGCCAACCAAACAGGTCTTAAAGTCAGAGTATGTCACGTGACGCCAATATTTTTCATTTCGCCAACACTTTTATTTATCCATATTAATGAGGTAGGATTAGTTTTTAGCACAGAAAAAATGTGTCACACATAGAGGCGTCCAACTAAATATTTTTGCATTTCTACCTTGGTACTCCTTCCCGCAAAGTAGATTAACTAAATGAAGCTAGGGATGAAAACAAACCGTATATGGACGGAACTGAGTGTGCCACATTTGTTTTCATATTCTTTTACGGAAGCAGAAACAAATGCACAGAAACCCCGAAAACAAATACAGATCGAAACGATGCGGACACGGAAAAGAAACAGATGTTTGCCGAAACCAAGAGCCCCTAAGTAATGCAGGAAAATTCACACAAGCCAACAAATTTCTAAGATGGAATTAAAATAAAGATATATCATAATAATGTAATCAAGTGTGCGCTCGTTATCAACTTTGGCAACATAAAAAATCCAACTATCTTTCCACACCCTAGTGCAGTAATGAAATGGCGAACTGGACAGACTCGAGAAGGAGATGATATAGTACATAAGGTCTAAACAGGGTTGCTTTATATCCTTTCCATTTTTATCAAGATCTTGGGTTGTGCCTGCTTGATTTTATAAGCACCACGTAGCAAAAAATAGAAAGTTTCGTATTATCGGAAACGAAAATTCCGTTTTCGCGTTCCGTCGGAATACGTCGTTCCGTTCCTACCCCGCAAAATTATTTTTCCGTATTTTCATTCCGTTCCGTTTTTTCGCGGAAAAGTCGGAAAGTTTCGGTTCCGTTTTCATCCCTACATGAAACCGTTACAGCAAAAATTTAGCCCTAGATATTAGCCTCCATTTTAGTTAAAAGAAACATATTCTACTATATATAAAAGATGGTGGAAACCGCTGCTTCTCAGGCCCTCCACGTCGCCGTCATCCGTCAGCCGTTCGATCTGCGCAACGGACGGTGGAGATCGAACCACGTCGGCGTCAATCCCGCGCGGCACTGTAGCTCCGATTTTTGTCCAATCGCCGCGCGACACGTAGCCTGGTCACCCGCCGGTCGCACGGTTCCCACCCGGTCGCCGCGTCGTTTTGCAAAAAAAACCTCCCGTTTTTCGGCAATTCGCGCGCGGTCCACGCTTTTGCACTACGGGTGGACCTAAACGCAATTTCGGGAAAAGCCAAGGTCTTTTCTGCAAAACCGTCCGCGAGCTCCCTCTCCCTCCCGCGCGACGCCGTCGTCGCCGCTGCCGCCGCCGCGCCGCACCGCCGCTACGAGCCTCCCCGGCCGAATCCAAGCAGCCAGAGAGCTCCGCCACCTTCTCCTCTACCTCCTCGCCGGAGGAATCGCGCCCGGACGGCCGCAGTCGCCGCCACTCCACCAGAGTTCGTCGCCGGCGTTTTTTCTATCCGCCGCCGCGGGAACGGTCGCCGGCGGCGATTCCGGCGACCATTTGGCGCGCAGAGCCGCCAGTTCGATGCGCCTCGGCGTGCTCTACCGGAGACGCGCCTCCACGGCCCGAACCCGTGCGCCGTTGCGGCTCCGCGAGCCGAGCGCCGCCGCCCGCGTCCGCCGAGCGCGGCCTGGCTGACATGCGGGGCCCGCCTGTCAGCTGTGTTTTTTTATTACAGAAAATACGTAAAAAAATTGAAAAAAACATATCTTTCTATGCACAACTCAGAAAAATACAAATAAAATACCAAAAGTTCCAGAAAAAAAACATCTTTACAACTAACACATTTATATGCTTGGTTACACAACTTTTAAAAATAATAATTACAACAAACATTATAGCTTTCCATATTAATTATAAAGTTTATATAAAATCATCTCGCATATTAACATTATATCTTTCGATATTAATTATACATCTTCTGTAAAATCACCTGTTGATTTTAGATAACTACAGAATATTAACTATATGACCTACAGAAAAACAACTGAGAATTGTTCACTATTCGGATAAACAGAAAGCAACAAATTCTAATACAGATAAAAGTAATAAATACAAAAAACTAATATAAATCAGTGCTCTCAACTTTAACAATTGTTGGGATCTAAACAACTTTCAAACACGAACTCCTCTGAATTTCACTAATCTTCAAACCTAAGTAATAATTAAATTTGTACATTACCGAATTTAAATTCCATTTACTCCACGGGCGCAAAGTTTCAGACGATTTTCAAATCTGTCCATTTAATAAACACAAAAAAAAGAATTCAAACACAATAAGCGTGCCAACATAACCACAAAAAAACCGTTCCTAAAACGTCAAACCAACTACATGTGTAAAACAAAGCAAAAGTTCTTTGTAAAATAAAGCAAACATTCTCAAAACGTAAAACTGAACAACTTCTCGGCCTAGACAATTTTTTAATTTCAACAATGAAAAATAGTTCAAACTATCCATTCGAAGTTGAACTAAAAAATGTCCACTGTTTTTTCCTTGAAACAATTCTACATAATTCTAAATATGATTTTGCCATCATTCTAAATAATACAAACCAAAAAAATTAACAAATGTCCACAGTTTTTTTTTCCGAAAAATAGTCCAAACTATCCATTCGATTTTAAAACAATTCTAAAAAATGCAGATCAACAGTTCAAAACATGTTCTCGGGAAAAAATGACAAATATGTCAACGGGATCACATAAAAATAAATATGCACGAACAAAATTCAAATTTCAAATATCCATGTGCCTTAGAAATTTGTATTCCCATATACGTCAAAAGGAATTCAAATGCGTTAAACTATTCAAAAACTTGGTGATTTCCGAATTTGAACAGTTTTCGAAACTTTTAATTCACAACAACTTTACGGTTGAACAATTCAAAATTTTAGCCCACGGACGCGGCGGAGTCCGGCTTAGTCCCCTAGTAGAAAATAATTAAGCACGGCATGGTGGTCGACCAACTACAGTTCAAAGCATGCGCGGGAGGACCGAGGTGTGCCACCAAACAAAAACCGACGGTATCATCGTTCATGCGTCACTCATCCCGTTCCCACACCGACAGTTACCCAACCTCCACGCCGCTGCAAGCAGGGCCCACCAACCTCAATCCTTGACCGAAGCAATCCGCCACGAGTCCCCGGGCGCGTACACCAAGCTCACGCACCCACACACACGTGGCGCCTCTCGTCCCTACTCCTACGGGCGCGCGGGCTGTGAGCCCCAATTTATTATCCTTATCCGGTCCATATCCATTCTCCGCACCTTGGAAAAAAAAGCGAAGACCAGAAGCTTCTCGCCTACGTGCCGACCATCCAACGTCCCACCGCTACATCCGACGGCTGGTGGTAGTCGGCGGTGGTTTGTTACTTCGCTCTGCTTGCTTTTATCCGTGGGCCCCCTTTTTAAAAGGCGCTACTTTTCTTCGCCGCTTCCAATCCCCCTCTCTCTTGTGTTCATCTTCCTTCTCGGTTTCTCCTCCTGTGTTGTGTTCCCCCTCTCAATCTCTCTTGACGGCGAGCTAGCGGCTATGGCGACGGCGCAGGTGGTGGCGAAGGGGACCGTGGTGTACCCGTGCGGTAACCGGGCGGCGGGATTTGGAGGCCGGAGGCGCGGAGCCGTGGCGGCGCGCATGTCGCCCTGCGCGCCGTCGGCGGTGCGGATCGGCGGGAAGAGCCCGTTCCTTGGAGCCAGGCTCGCGGTTGGGGCCAGGAGATCCAAGCTCGTGCCCCGGAATCTGGTTGCGTCGCCGGTACAGGTGAATTTACTTCTTTTTTAACCCTATTCAGGTTCTCTTGGCTTCCTTGTTTCCATCGATTTTATGTGTCCCTATTTGTTTAATGATATTTTCCCAACTTTAGTCGATTATTATCAGCGACAAAATGTTTTAGTGAATCCTACTTTTGACTTTTTCGAATCTCATCTGCATGAAGAGCTGAACACCTATTTTTGACTTTCTACGTTTTTCAGAACTTTATTTCGAGCTGCTTTATATTGCGGTATGCTAATACGCTGTTTTTCGGCAGATGAACCTTGCGTTTGCGAAATCCACAAAGTGGTGGGAGAAGGGGCTGCAGCCCAACATGAGGGAGATCGAGTCCGCCCAAGACCTCGTCGACTCGCTGGCCAATGCCGGGGACAGCCTCGTCGTAGTTGACTTCTTCTCCCCTGGATGCGGCGGCTGCCGTGCCCTCCACCCCAAGGTAAGAAAAGTACCAAGGAAATTTCATGGCCGTGTAACAAAATTTTGCCCTGTTCCTGAATTTTATTTCCCTTTGCAGATTTGCCAGTTTGCGGAACAGAACCCGGATGTGCTGTTCTTGCAAGTGAACTATGAGGAGCACAAGTCCATGTGCTACAGCCTTCATGTTCATGTTCTTCCGTTCTTCAGGTTCTACAGGGGAGCGCAAGGCCGCCTCTGCAGCTTCAGCTGTACTAACGCAACGGTAAGATCTTAAATTTTTTTTTTTTTGCGGGGGCTAGGATATTTGTTTTTGAAATCCAAAAGATATCTCCAAACTTTTTTTTTTTTTGCGTGGTAAGATATCTCCAAACTTGTGTGTTAACGCTTTAAAAGTTCCCCATATGACGTCCAAGCATCGAATCGTGTTACTGAATTTGACTGAACATGTAGGTACTAATAATGGTGACACCTTTGTTTGCAGATTAAGAAGTTCAGGGATGCGCTTGCCAAGCACAATCCTGATCGATGTAGCATTGGCCCAACCAGGGGGCTGGAGGAGTCGGATCTGTTGGCCTTGGCTGCCAACAAAGACCTTCAGTTCACCTACACAAAGCAGCCAGAACCAGTTCCGAGTGGAGAGGCCGAAGTCGTCATCGCTCCTGGGAGCCCAAGGCTTCCTCCACAGGCAAAGCCATTGGTCAGGCAGGGTTCAGGGGAGAGGTCCTTGGTCTCATCAGGAAGATGAGATTTGTTATGTGATGATGGTTCATGCCTTCGATTCTGTACAGTTTCTCGATTGTTCTTGGTGTGTACAGGTTGTACCTTCTTGTGGATGCGTAGAGTGCAGGCTTGATATATTTTTACTACTTGTCAAGCCTGCCCGCCGGTCTGCTAGAGGCGTGGTAGTAGTAGCAATACTGTAGTAGTACCAGCAAGTGTTTTTTTTTTTTTGATACACACGTACCAGCAAGTGTTGTGGCTATGTTCTGCCGGTAAAACTGTATGGTAGCTGTATGAGTTCATCTGCGTGCCAATGCAATTATCGTTGCTCTTTCGCCAACTTGTTTGTTTTGTTTCTATTCGAGAATTCTGGGTGCTTGTATTTGGCCTCTCCTCATAGCTATTCTGTAAGTGGCAAATCTTGTGGCAGTTTTTTTCCAAGAAATTCTATCAAGATCTGCGGCAGGTATGTGAAATCTTCTGGCAGCGTATGGGCATTTGGCTCTGAATGTTTGAACTGCAAGTTTGTGGTGTTTTTTTGCACTGCCGTGTGGTGGTGTTCAGGAAAGATGTACGTTTCTGTAGTCTAAAGATGGACTTCTGAATCGGTAGTGGAATAGTGGAGAACAGAGGTTATGAAACTTCTCTTTGAGAAGGAGAGAGGATATGGAGCTTGATGAACAAGTGTCAGACTTTGTGGTTGCTCTTGCTTGAAGTGAAGAAAAGGTGGTACTGCTGAGTTAAGTGTTGAACCAGCAATTTCCCATTGTTATTGAGTGTACAAGTGTACATGACTGGTACTGGTATTCAGCCAAACTGGTTGGAATAATGGAAGCTAATAAAAGTAGAGTAGACAAATATCCAGAAGAAGGATAATTTGAGGAGCTCGGGCTCGTTCTTTCCCTTCGCTCCTCTCCCTCTCCACCCCTTGAAAGTCAACCGCGGTCCCATCCCAGATCCGGCCGCCCTCGTCGCTGGCCAGCGCGCGCTGGCCAGCGTAGGGATGGTCTAGGATGCTGGGTCTCCTTGTACATCCTCCACCCCTTGAAAGTCAACCGCGGTCCCATCCCAGATCCGGCCGCCCTCGTCGCCGGCGCTCGCGCTGGCCAGCGTAGGGATGGTCTAGGATGCTGGGTCTCCTTGTACATCAGTAGATTAGCTAGTAGTTTAGTTCCTGGCGAGTTGTCCTCCGCGGCGTTCGGCTTCATGCCTTCTTCCTCGCCCCGAAGGTCAGCTGCTTCGACGTACGGGCGTGGCGTCGAGCACGCCGGCAAGGTGCGCTCCGTCAAGTCTCCAAGGCGGAGGAGGGACGGAGACGGCAAATCGTTGGTTGCCTTCTTCCATAAGCGCCTCGGCTTCTTTTTGCTGTGGGCTACTCTGCTTCTCCCGGCCGGCCATGGTGGTGAGGGGAGAAGAAGGGAGGCGTACGGGAGAAGATGCTCAGCAGCTACCTTGGCGGCGTTGCGAGCGCGTCGCTGGAGTGGAAGAGCCTGATGATGTTTGAAGCTCCATGGTGGAGTTCCTCAGCATCAAGATTCGACCGCTGCTTGTTCAATAAGCTCGGGTTCTGGGTTCTTCGTCGGGCCGTTCTTCTTCGCCTGCCTCCTCCCGCCCGTGGCAGGAGTTGGGAGTTTGACGGCGGGCCGGTCTGTACTGATGGCGTTGGCGGAGAGCCCTCTGCTGTGAGGTATTTCTGCTTGTCCTGTTTGATTCGTTCTCCAGCAGGCGCAGAGGTTGCGGAAGGTGGAGATATCGATTGGGCGAGCAACAGTGCTAAACAGCAGTGGAGTTGGGAAGCGATTTTCTCGAGCACCACCTCGGCGGCGGTTCATGGCCGTCCGACATCCAAGGCCTATCCACGGCCTATCCAGAAGCCGTGAAGGGCTCCGGCGTATGTTTAACCTCCCTTGTGAGGCCCCTCTCGAGGTCAGCAGCCGCATCCTTCGTCTACATGGCAGCAAGTGGTTCTGTCCCCGCTTCCACGCATGACGGCGGCGTTGCGGACCTCCGGCTCGACGGTGGAGAAAGAGAAGGATCTTATTGCGTTTTCGGTACTGTTAGTCAGGTCTTGTCTGCAATTACCAGGGACCTATATGTTAATCCTTATTTTATGGGGTCCTTTGTAATTATTTGTACCTCCACCGGTTGGAATCAATGAGAAGCTTCCTGCCCCTTCGGGGGCGCTCCTTGTGCAAAAAAAAAAAAAAATCCAGAAGAACATGGCACCATCGATCGCATCCATATTCTCTTTAGTTATTTCCTTCTCGTTTCCGGAAGCAAATTCTTGACCACGCAGCTGTACTCCGGTTTCTCTCATCAAACGGATCCGAAAAATGGGCCGTGAGATTTGGCTGGAAGACTCGTAGATTTCTAGTTCTTCCAGTGCATCATCCTTGTCGGGTTCAACAGGTGTCCTTCCCTTGGCATCTCGAAAGATCCAGCTTCTCTGATAATTGTGGTTCTGGAGGCTTGGGCCATGCTCGTCGAAAATAACAGCATGTCGACGCAGCTACGTGGCCAGCTGCTGGGTCCCAGTTGCAACGGCCGTATTCCCATCTGCTGGACGTGAGATGGTCTCGTTATCTGCTGTAGCAGCATCCACGTCGCCATACATCGGAAATGTGAATACAGTTTACATATCGGTAGTGACAATGAATCTCTTCGCAAATACAAAAGACACTCCGATAAATTAAGGATAAAATATTCTGAATTTTGTGTGATGTGCAAGTACATGTCTGTAATGTATGCACGTAAGTTAAATGTCTGTGGTCCGTGGCGGAGCCAGGATTGTGGCAAGCCCCGGGCCAAAAATTAGGCACACAGAAAAATACTAAAAAAAAATGTAATAGCGTATTTTTTTTTAAGTAAACAAAACATTTCAACGCGATTGTTAGTGGCAGACCAGCAGGGCTGGTCGCAGTGCCGACCACAGACCACAGGATCATGGGGAGGGCAGCCGGATGGGCAGCGGACGGCGGAGAAGTGTGGGCGGGCGAGGAAGCGAGTCGCTCGTCTCGTTTCTGTGCACGTACGTCGATCGCCAGACCAAAGAAATTGGGCCCTGATGGGCTTCCTTTCGGCTGGAGCTAGTCTGAACCCCGGGCCACATCTAACACCTATATAGTAGCAGGCCGAAAAGAACTGCTGCGCCCCGGGCCATGGCCCTGGTTGCCCGGGGCCCAGCTCCGCCCCTGTCTGTGGTGATACTTTTCCTGTTGCAAGTGGTGCTAAGGAAAGCGCACATTTCTTTCGCCTCTTTTTCCATTTCTAACTAGAGACAAAACTTTAAAAACTATTGTATGAAATGTTCAGAAGGGTTGCTTAAGTGGGTCGTATTCAGAATAAATTCAAAACCCCAAAAAAGATCATATTAAAACTCAAAGGCCCGCACTTACAACAAAAGGCATTACCTGTCTTGAAAAACAGGAAATCCTATTTTCTCGGGTAACTTAGAAATTCCAGAAAAATTTTAAAAAATATGAGCATGGAGAGAACTATAGATGTTCATTATGTAAATTTTTCATGATATTCCAGTTTTCTAGAAAAATTATAAGTTGCGAGGTGGACAGTAACGTCCTGAAATAGCAACACCAAGTGATGTTGAACAATAAGATCTATAATAAACCTGGTAACAACATCAAGGATACAAAGAACATAAAAATATAATAAAAGATAAACGGGTTCCCTCTTGAAAGCGCTTTCTTAATAGCCATATAGCCAGGCTTCCTGCCTTTATTTAGGTTGGTTGTTGTCATGAGAGGCCGCCCCTTTTTTTTATGACATCATTCTGACCTGGGAAATGTTCCATGTACTTGTGTGAAAACTGAAACTTTACATTACCCTCTCTTGTATCAATGATTGCACCTGCACTTATAAGAAAACACATCAAAATATTATAGCATAAGGAGAATGACTCTCATATGTCCATTATAAAATAAATCAACGGGCACAAAATTTAAGTGCAATTCTACCATGCATGACATTATTCACTCTACCTAATACTTTCTTGTTAGAGAAATCGTCTAAATGCAAGTCTACATTGCAAGGTGACATGGAATCAATATGCAAATCATCATATAAATTCTAGAAATACCTAAAACACTAGCACACAAATGGAGAATGGCATAGCATGTAACTTTTCCTATAGTGTGTGGGTCCCACCGTGTTAGGTACCTCTCGTGAGCTTCTTGCTATTTTTTTAATATTGACTTGACCAAAAAAATCTCTGGTGCGTTTGAGATCCAAAAGTTCCCGAAAAATCAAAATACGAGAAAACAGAGATTTCCTGTTTTTCAAGGATAATATGGTAAATAAAGTGATTTCATGGGAAATCACATAAAACATTGAAAATAATAGTGGTAATTCATGATATGATGCAAAATATATGAGATATTAATACAATAGTATACAGTTCATATATAAGTTTCTGACGTATAAGAGCACGAGGAGGTAAATGCAATCTGATTGATGACCGTATGGCTAGGGTTCACGTCTGGTTGTTTATATAGTGCGGAATCGGGTAAAGCGTGGGGAATAATCCTACGTCTGAGTCAGTAACTCCTAAGATTCGTAAAATTTGGAAACGAATGATTTTAAATGCGTCCGTTAATAACTCAGATTAAACACAACTAATTTTTTGAACAGCAAAAAGAAATAGGAAAAAGCTATTTGACAACCGGCTGTTGCTACAGCCGGTCTCATCAACGCGCTCGCTTCCACACCTCCCTAGCATGTGCCCGACTCGGCCCGCTCTTTCTCTTTCTCCTCCCTCGTCTCCCTCTCCGTACGTGAGACCACAGGCCGCTCCGGCCGACGAGCTTGCCCTGCCGTTGGACCACCACCTCCTCTCCACACAGCGTTGCATCTGCCGCTTCCCCTCCCTCCGCGCCGACGGCCACTGTCCCTTCGAGCTCCTGTCCCCGCGCTCATCTCCATGGATCCATCCATGGGCGCCCATCTCGGATCCTGCCTCGAGTCCCCGACGCCATTGATTCTCACAGAGGGAGCTCCAAACCCGTGTCCTCTGAGCACCTCCGCGAAAGCCGCTTGCTCCCTCCTCGCCGGAACCTTCTTCATGCGCCAACGGCGAGCTCGTCATGGAGGTCATCGTGGTGGATGAGTTTCCAACACACCGTACATGGAGAAGACATACACCCCGCAAGTGGATGGGTATGTGATTCACCCGATCTAGATTTGGTGGACCTTTGCCGTGGGGAATTTGAGGATGACGAGCTCGAATCGGAGCAGGTGGCGCCTCCATGGTCGATGGCGAAGGTCAGCTTTTGGGGATTTTTTGCTGATGTTGAATATAGTGTTGTTTTTCCTACATGTGAGCATAACTTTTGTTGTGTAAGCACGATCAAAATGCTACAATAATTATGTAAATTTGTTACATATGTTGTTAGTTTTTGCTACATGGATGTGTTTTAAGTGCTACAACATTTTTTACTACACGTCGCAAGGTTTACAGATTCGATTTTTTTCTACACACTGTGCTACATTTGCAAAAAGAAAATGTTGCGGTCGAATTTTTTGCTACATCGATCGGCTCCAACATTTTCTGATTTTTTTGCTACACGCGATGTTACATGCACAGAAAAAATGCTACACGTGAAACGTTTTTGTTACATTGATCGGACGCGCGGGAACGATTCAAAGTGGATCGGACGGTGCAGAAGTGGTTGTAGCAACGGATTGCTACAACCGACCGACGCTTAGCATTTGCCATAAGAAATCCAACACCTTTATGAGTGACTCACCTCTGGGCGGAAAATCCTATTTGCCGCCTTTAGCGGCAAAAGGATGTCGCGCCGCATACCCCCACCATCGCGCGGAGCAGGAGGATGACGACCACCACGCCCACGCAACACTCGCCGCCGGAGGAAGACGACCAGCACGCCCACGCGCATCACTCCCCGACGACGGGGACGACGCGGCTGGCCACGGCGCCCCGTCGAAGGTGAGCCAGGACCTCGCCGGAGACGGGGACGACGCGACGTCGCCGGCGGAGGCGAGGAAGAACCTTATCGAAGGGGGGTAGGTGCGCGTGGGGAGCTCGCCGGCGACTGCGTCGAGGCCGGTGACCGGAGTTAGGTTAGGGGGTGCAGGGGTTCGGGTTTAGAGGGATGCCGACCGGGGGGCGGCGGACCGGCGGAGGTGGCGGCTTGGGCAGGGCGGGCAGCGAGGGGTCGCGGTAGCGACTCCGGCCGCGGGTGGTGGGAGACGGCGGTTAGGCCGGCGGCGGCGGGCGGGTCGATGAGAAGATGGAAGGTGGAAGAAGAAGAAGGAAGAAGATGGGCCCGGCCCAGATTAATTTCCTTCAGGCGGCACGGCGTGGAGCGCCGCTAAAGGCGGCAAAGAGGAGGCCCCCCTCTGGGCATGCACAAATGAGCCCTATGAAAATTTCAAAATTTTAATTGGGCTAAGGCCCACTAGTAAATCCCAACATTTTTCGTCGCAAAATCCGCTGAGCTTTATTGATCAAAACATAATGTTCTTACAATCTTCCATGATCATTGCCAACACGCAGGGAGGCGCTGTATCATCTAACACACCACATAACTCACCCTTTCCCAACTGCGCTAAACAATGCGCCACTTTATTACCTGACGATTAATCTTACTTAACTTAACCTCAGGTAAACCAGCCATGAGACTCCTAGCCTCCATAAATGGACTCCAGTTTGCCGAGCGATCATTACCATCAGCTGAGAGGGTGCTGATAACTTGGCAGCATCTGATTCGAGAATCGCTGGCCACTGCATGAAATCAGCAAGGTGGCGTAAACCCTCCACGCATGCGATAATTGCCGCAGCTTCTGCACTCGCACACGTTGGGATGAAAGATCGCACTGAACGAAGCACTGTCCCGGTCTGATCGCGGATGAGGACGCCGACGCCGCCTCGCTCCGTTTGCGCATCCCAGCCGGCATCAACATTTGCTTTTATCCAGCCGGTCGGAGGAGGTTCCCAATGGAGAGAGCCACCTGCATCAGGAAGAGCAGGATCTGGTATTGCATATGAAGGGGCTTTACCTTCGATGTCGACACTGACATGCTGCGTACACGAGATGGGTTCCACATGGTTTTGAAGGAAAGGCACAGATGCCGTGACTGACGCCTTCCCGTCACCATGAACCACGTCGTCTGTCTTCCTGCTTTGACAATGAATTAATTCAATGGGATAATATATCAGAACAACAAAAGCATCATTACCCTAAAGCTCTCTTGATCTCAGCGCTCTCAGGGTCAAGTTTCAGTGCTTCCATAAATGCATCAGCTGCTCCTTGGTAATCCTGTACATCAAGAAGATAAAATGGGAGGGTGATACTGGTGGCGGGACTGAATCAGATTGTGACTGAGAGACGATTATATATTGCAGACACACCTCCATCAAACTGAGAGCTGTACCCTCAAGATACCATCCCTTGGACCAACCAGGCATAAGATTTCTGCAACTTTGAGCGTCTGACAAAGCTCTCTCCCCTTCTCTCATCCGCAGCCAGCAAAGGCTCCGGTTGGAAAACATAGTGGCGTCGAAGGGGTTTATCTCGATAACCTGCATTTACAGCCAGCAAGCATGAACTGAGTTTCGCATGATCCTTTCATTAGCATATTTTATGGTATAGGAAAATCACAATTCGCCAAATGTTCAATGCGGTCAATATTATGACACGATACAGCTATGCTTCTATATATGGATATTTCCAAATAAAAAATCGGCTAATCTTATAAAAAATAAATCTAAAAGAACTATATTATGGCTGCAAAAATAGCTAAAGTCGCCACATTTTCTTTCTGAGCCTTCAGAACATACCCGTCCAAAGAAGTATAGAGCAGCATGGTAGTCCTTCTTTGCGAATGCTTCCTTCCCTCGTGACTTCAAATCAGTTACTCGACCTCCCACATGAACTGTATCCTGAAGATAAGAGCACAACCGTTGTGGATGTCAAGTCCTGACCGCACAAGTGTTGTAGTTGGCAAACTTATATGATTATCTCCTCACAAGGAAGTGATATAGTGTTGTGGCAGCATAAGTAATGGTTGGGAGCAAAAACTCATGTCAAATACATAATGTCATTTTATTCGTGTAGCACAATATAACACCATGAATATGCGAGGAATTTTTTTAAATGCATCGCACAAACAAAATTATATGATGTGTCGTGTTTGTGTCGAATATTTATGTACGAGTAGGGTTACGGTTGGACTTTGTATTAGGTGTGGATAGGATACGTGTAGTGTTCGAGTAAGACACTAGTAGACTGTGCCTCCTATATAATGAGGGGGCACCACACGATGTAACTTATTACGAGTTGATAGAAACAAGCACGCAAGGGGAGCCGGCATCTTGTGCCGGCGCCTAGGGCGGCCAGGTGTTGCGGTATCAGAGGGGAGGAGCGCCCGTAGTCATGCCCCGCAGATGTGGATAAGTTCGCTGAAGTGTGTTAACAAATCTCGGTGTCGTCATCGTGCTGTGATTGCTTAGTTCTTGGTAGATTGATTGTGCGCGTACGAAAGAAACATGATGGTAGTACTTTGAATAGTGCGCCCGGTAGAGGAAGAGAACATAATGATGACATATGGGCCACATATAGATTTAGTTATTAGTTCAACATACTCTAGAAGATTTAAACATGCCTTATACCGAGGTTTTCCTTAGTTGGTGTGTAATTACCTATCAGAAATAGAAAATTGTAAAACCATATATTTAGAAAATTAGAAGAGTTTATGTAGGCAAACCTTTCTAACATCAGCTATTATATAAATAAATAGTTTGATTAATCAAGGAAATATAGTATCATTTATGCATCATTCTTTTTTGCACCACTATCAATTATAAACCATATATTTAGAAAACTATACTGATATGTACAACATTACGTAGACAAACTAGCCGCACAAATGCACGCATCCAACTAATTTCGTCATGAATCCTTGCTATTAAATAGAACGTACAATTTGGGTAAGTATTTCCATTTACATATAACATTTCCCACATTTTCAAAATAATACCTACAACATTTTTCCACTGAATTTAATGGCGTCACAATGACATTATGAATTTCTACTGTTAGTTCAATTTATCGTGCGGACAGTCATGTAGAGAGTACAAGGAGAACATCAAAGTGGAAAAACTTGAAGGACAAAGGATGTAGTGATAAGAGGGGTAATATTCACGAAAGCAAACAAAGCTCACAAGTGTGCATGTATACTTCTTGGTCAACTTTTTATTCCACAGACAAACGCTGAGAACATATGTAATGAATAACTGCGTTCTAAATACAAAAATTACAAGTTATACTTGAACTTAGTAAGAAATCATCTGCACACCTCAAGCTAGAGTAGCTGTTTGTGAGGACATACCTGACGCCTGATAAGTGGAGATTCCGTCATTTTGATTATTCCATCAACACTCCAATATGGCACGGATGGAATTGGATTTGTCTCGGA
Source organism: Poa pratensis (assembly GCA_947311845.1). Taxonomy (NCBI): domain Eukaryota; kingdom Viridiplantae; phylum Streptophyta; class Magnoliopsida; order Poales; family Poaceae; genus Poa; species Poa pratensis. The sequence goes on from CAMZMU010000117.1 coordinate 35,067,246, forward strand.
AATCAAAACTTCAACAAGCTCACGATCACCACGCTTTGCTGCTAACTGGATTGGAATCTCCCCATCCTACAATATAAGAACAAACTTGGAAATGAAATATTATCCAGAATGGATAATAATGCGATCAACACGGAGATTTCTTCTGACCAGAAAACATTGTGAGAAAATGAGATATTCCAGAATGCATTCCAGTAGCAGTATCAGGTATTGTCAAATGAACAGAACAAACTGAATGGTAACATTACCCCGTGTCTCTGCAAGATGGAGTACTACAGATCACCCGACATGGGCAGGATAAACCATCAAAGATACCTCTCAAGTTCTAGTCAGCAAAAAGCATGTTGTGCGATATATCATTAGGCTAATGCTTCCATAGGCCCCCAACCTCACAATCGCATAACCGTACCAGCTCGAGCCGATCTTGTAAGCCTGTTCAGTTCGGCTCGGCTCGAGCCTGGAGATCACACGGAAAGAAGCCATGACGCGCGCGAAAAATAAATTGCAGGCGGCAGGAATCAAACCTGTGACCTCTCGGCAGTGCGCGAGGGCAGTTCAGCTGGGAAAACCACCTGGTGCGAGGCTGGTTGGTGTCATACTAATACACCTAGTACTTAAATACATTGAATTTTCTCGGGGAATTTATTTTTGCCCTGTTTTACCTGGGTAGTATCCGAGTCCTTTTTTATTTTGGGCTCACTTTTTTGCCCCAAATTTTTTGCCACTCGATTTTTTACCCCTGCTGCCTCGGCCATACGAAACAAAGACCAACATGATCTTTCTCAACTTAGCCCAGCCGCTTCTTCTCCGTCTCAGGGAGCAGCTCGCCGGCGGCGTCACCATTTGGCGTCTCCCCCAACTTATGCCAGCCGCTTGCCTCCTAGTCGTCCTCCTCTCCCGCACCCACACAACCCTTCTAGTCGTCCTCCTCGGGCCGCACCCTCGGTGGCGTGGATCTCCTCGGTGTTCATGGTGAATGACCCAAGTTGTGCCACGCGCTCGCCGGTGATGAGCAGGAATCAGAGCGGCCAGTGCGACCTGTTCGACACCTCGACACCGGCACCGGCTGCCGCGCCGGCGCCGCCGCGTGCGGGCATACCGTGAAGTCCAGGTTCATGGTCGGAGTCTGCGTCCTCACCAGCGTCCGGACGCCCATGGCCTGCCCCGCAATCACGCGCTCCGTCACGCCATCCTCCTCACCGGCACCAACGGCGCCGTCCGCACCCACCGCTCGTGCGCCTCGTCTACACGCTGTAGCAGAGGAGGTCCTGGTCCTCTACGCGGTCTGGAGCAGGCGTACTGGGACAAGCACGCCGCGAACGAGCCGTTCAAGGGACCTTGGAGACGTGGGAAGCCTGTCGGCGGGGAGGCGAGGGGCAGGCCGAGCAGTAGGGCCATGCTTTCAGGGAAGTGCAGAGGCGCACGATGGCAGGGACGCAGGGTGCAGTTGTGACCGGCGGCACCGGCGGCAACGCCCGGGGCGAGCTAGAGTGTTCTTCGCGCAGAAGGGGAACGGGCTGGATTTTGGTCAGATGCAGCCACGGTTACAATCATCCTTCAAATTTTTCCTATATCCTCCAAAGAAAATAAAACAATTCAAAGGGGCTAAAATATAGGTACGGAAGTAACATGGGGCAAACAAGTGAGCCTAAAGTAAAAGAGGGCAAATCGGATAGTACCCAAGTAAAGTAGGGCAAAAAATAAAATCCCCAATTTTCTCACAGACTATTAATATTTCTGCACTATTCTGTTTATAAAACCGGCAAATGAACCCAGTGAACCGGTGGTTTAATCGGTAAACCGTGAGAGATTCTCGCCGGTTCAGTTGCCGGTCCGACTTTTTAAACTATGTTCAGACTACGGACGGTACGAGACAACGACGAAGATTTCAACCTTTTTTTACTCTGAAATTTTGGGACTGGATTATTCAAAATTAATTCTAAACAATTACCAACATGAAATTAAAATATAGATGAACCCATTTTCATGAAAAACTTGATAATTATAGCAAGTGTTTTTTTAACCTACTAGAAATGACCCATTATTTTTCTCAACTATATTATGACTAAATTAGGTATACCTGACAAGTACTTTTATTTTGTGACAAGTCTAAATGGTTCGTAGTCTAGAGCTAGTGCATGTGGGTCTAAATGTCTAGTAGTTCTTATCGGTATATATCTACCACCTTTGATACATGTGGACCCACATGAAACCCCCTAGCTATATTAACCAAGCACATTTGTGACATGTGGGTCCACATGTCCCTGATGCGTTAGGTCAAAATGGCTAAGGGTGTTGCATATCGGTCCCCATGTCCCAGATGTGCCTATATTACCTACTAGACATTAGGACACACATGCACCAGCCCTAGACATGTTTGATCGTAGAACTATCTTGTGGGTCCTACAATAGAAGTGTTGTATGTGGGTCTACATGTTCCAAAGTGGTAGATATTTATTTAAATAGCTTTGAGTGTTGCATGTGACTCCAAATATCCCACATGTGTAAGGTCAAAATGGTTAGGGGTGTTGTATGTGGGTCCACATGTTCCTTGAACTAGAATTATTATGTGGGCCCACACTATTCAACATAGATAGGAGTGTTGCATGTGGGTCCACATGTCTCAAAGGTTGTAGATATACAACTAGATGGCTATGAGTGTTTCATGTGGGTCTACATGTCCCAGATGAGCTAGGATAAGATGGCTAGGTCTGTTACATGTGGGTCCACATGTTCCGAAGGTGGTAGATACATACGTGTATGACTTACTAGCGGGTCGGATAGAAGTGTTGCATGTGGGTCCACATGTCCCAAAGATTGTAGTGGTAGACGTGTGTGGGTCCACATGTCCCATGGGTGCTAAGGGTAGGCCGAGCGGGCGTAATAATAGTGTTTTCATCTGGGTCCACGTAACAAAAGATGATAGAAATATACCTATATGGCTAGGAGTGTTGCACTAGGACGACATATATCCCAAAAGTTGTATGGGCAGACCTATATACCTCGCAAAGAGAGTTGCATGTAGGTCCACACATGTCCCGAAGGTGGTAAGGGTAGACCAAGCGGGTCAGATAGGAGTGTTGTTTGTGGGTCCACATCTCTCAGAGGTGGTAGGGATAGACGTGTGTGGTCCACATATCCCACCGGTGCTAAGGGTAGACCAAGCTAGCGTGACAGGAGTGTTTTCATTGGGTCCACATACCCAAAAGATGATAGATGTATACCTAGATAGCTAGGAGTGTTGCGGTGGGACATATATCCGAAAGGTTGTAGGGCATACCTATCTTGCGAGGAGAGTTGCATGTGGGTCCACACATGTCCCGAAGGTGGTAAGGTTAGACCTAGCGGTTAGATAGGAGTGTTTCTTATGATTCCACATGTCTCCAAATACTATCTTTGGGACATGTGAACCCACATGCAACACTCCTCTCTAACTCGCTAGGTCACTCTTACCACCTTCGAGACATGTGTGGACCCACATGCAACTCTCCTTGCGAGATATATAGGTCTGCCCCTACAACCTTTGGGATATATGCCGTCCCACCGCAACACTCCTAGCCATCTAGGTATACATCTATCACTTTTTTGGGCACGTAGACCCACATGAAAACACTCCTATCATGCCAGCTTGGTCTACCCTTAGCACCCTTGGGACATGTGGACCCACACACGTCTTCCCCTACCATCTTTAGGACATGTGGCAGACGTACAACTAGAGGGTAGGAGTGTCGCATGTGGGTCCACATGCCCCAAAGGTGATAGATGTACAACTGTATGGTTAGGAGTGTTGTATATGGGTCCACATATACCAAAGGTGGTACAGGGTAGACCTAACACCTTACCCCTACCACCTTTCATACATGTGGACCCACATGTAACACCTCTAAACAATAGGTCTGTCCCTAGCACCTTTGGGGCATGTGGACCCAAACTCAACACTCCTGACCATCAAGGTACATATCTAAGTACTACATAATGTGGGTCCACATGTCTCAAAGGTGGTGGGGGTAGACATAGCTTGCAAGGGTCCACATGCAACCAAGGGTGCCATGGGTAAACCTAGCTACTAGGATAGATGAATGTGGGTCCACATGCCCCAAATGCGGCAGATCTACAACTAGATGGGTAGGAGTGTCGCATGTGGGTCCACATGCCCCAAGTTGATAGATGCCCAACTGTATGGCTAGGGGTTTTGCATGTGGGTCCACATGTCCCAAATATGGGTCCACATGTCCCAAAGGTTATAAATACACCGATATGGCTATGAGTGTTGCATGTCCACATGTCCCCCAGATGTGCTAGTCAAGATGGTTAGGGGTTTTATGTGGGACATCCGGAGGACATGTGGACCCATAACCTTTGGCACATATGGATCCACATGCAACACTTCTATCTATCTTGCATTTTGTGAGACTCACATGCTAGTTCTAGGTCAAACTGTCTAGGTCTCGTGCATGTGGGACCAAATGTCGAGTAGGTCATATATGTGTGTATCTACCACCTTTTTGACATGTGGACCCACATGCAAAACCCCTAGCCATCTTGACCTAGAACTATATGACATACTAGAAAACTTGACCTAAAACTATCATGTGGACCAATCTTGACCTAGAACTATATGACATACTAGACAATTTGACCTAAAACTATCATGTGGATCCCACAACATGGAACATATCTAGGAGTGTTGCATAAGGGTCGACATGTCACAAAGGTGGTAGATATAAACTAAATGGCTATATCTATGAGTGTCGCATGTGGGTCCACATGTTCATGAGATGTGCTAGGTAAAGATGGCTAGGGTTTTGCATGTGGGTCACATGTCCCAAAGGTTATAGATATACAACTAGATAGCTATGAGTGTTGCATGTGGGTCCACATGTCCCCCGGATGTACTAGGTCAAGATGGGTCCACATGTCCCCCGTTTGTCCCACATGCAAAACCCCCAACCATCTTGACCTAGCGCATCTGGGGGACATGTGGACCCACATGCAACACTCATAGCAATATAATTGTATCTCTACAACCTTTGGGAATATGGATCCACATGAAACACCCTATCTATGTTGCATTTTATGAGACCCACATGATAGTTCTAGGTCAACCTGTCTAGGTCTCGTGCATGTGGGATCAGATGTCTAGTAGGTCATATATGTATGTATCTACCACCTTTGAGACGTGTGGATCCATATGCAACACTTTTAGACATCTAGACATTTGGAACGTGCGGATCCATATTAGGCATGAATGCAATGTTATTTTTCATTTTGGAAATGTTTTCATATATTTTAATTTTCAAAAGAGAAATGTTGGGAATAATGACAAACTGGTAATTATGTGAACTTGGAGGTTGGATATTATCTCATCAAGTTCACTCCACATATATAAGAATATTATGATCAAATCCAACTTTTTGAATGGTCCCGCCACATTCATAGATTCTTGACGAATCCTAATAATTTGTGTGTCGTGCGTCGTCTATCCCTTGGACCGACATCGAAATGGGTAAACCATTTGATTTTGGTCATTGAATATGTAAGGGTAGGCCATAAAAGCACGTGAGAACTAAAATGGAGTCTCAGTTGTCGCAAGATTCGATGCAGTGTCAGAATGCCCTTTTTGCCACATTTATTGAGAAAAAAATAAATAATTTGTTGGAGCTATAAAAAAAACAAAACTGTTAAGATGTCTAATTTGGTTATACTAAACTAGGGAAAAAATAATGGTTCATTTCGAGCAGGTCAAAAAAATTACTTGCTACAAATGGACTCATTCTAGCTATGTTGAGAAAAAATAATAATATGTTGGACTTGTCAAAAAACCAAAACTAGTCAATGATGCCTAATTCGTTCATAATTTATTAGGAAAAAATAATGGTCAATTCGAGCAGGTCAAAAAAATCACTTGCGACAATTATCAAGTTTTTAATGAAAATGGATTCATCTCTATTTCAATTTCATGTTGTTAATTTTTAAAAATTAATTTTGAATAATTTGAAACTTAATTTCAATGATTAGTACGTCAAACAATCTATAGCGACATGTCGTGCCAGACGTACCCGTTTCAGTAGCTCCTCTTGGACGACCACGAGTAGGCGTCCGCCATGCCGGCGCCCCGGAGCACATTCAGCCGTTCAAGCACATCTGTGCACACACGCAAAGTCAGTTCTTTCTTTCTCTATTTCTCTATGACACAGAGCAAGGTCCACAGCTGCGACATGAAACAGAGCAGGGGAATAATGGCGGGTAGGTACCTCAGAGACAGAGGCCGTCTTGTGGCGAGGAGAGGACGACCTCCATGAAGTGCGGGTGGTCGAGCTGGCCGTTGCGGGACAGGTAATACACCACGGCCATCTTCGTCGGCGGCGCACCATGACGCCTGGTCGTGGTACTGGTTGTCTTGGAGGGTGGCTCCGTCCACACCACGGTCCGCTCGGGGCTCGCCCACCGGCCTCGGGTGCTCGCCATTGTTTCCTTTCTCTAGCTCTTCAGCCGGAACATAGTAGAAGCTCGCACCACAGTGACGAGCGGTGCTAGGTAGTGAGAACGCGCCATGCCATGTGTTTGGAAGGAGAATGTGTACGTCATATTCACAGGGCAGCATGTGCCATTCACAGGGCAGCATGTGCCATTTTCATAGGGAGACCGAGGTTCAAGTCTCGGCCACGCTGCGCTATGTCTATATAGGTTTTGATTCTAATCAAATAACAAACTGAGGCGTAGCCCAGTGGTTATGTTCCGTGTGACTAGCCTGGGAGACCCTGGTTCGAATCTCAGCGGCCACATAATTTCGTAAATTTTTTTCACGGTCCGGCTCGATTGGATATTGTCCAGACTTGTAGGCTCAATGGCTCGGCTAAATACTTTCCAGACTCGGCTCGAGCCGAACTGAGTTGGCTTGGCTCCTTGTGAGATTAAATCCTAGCGGTCCTTGTGTTTCTGCTCAAGATACCTCTTCGCCTTTGGGGGCCTATGGAAGCATTAGCCATATCATTATTCCAAACCAAGGCAAAGATATCTATCACTAGAGCTGTAACTAAAGCATTGTTTTGACTAGGTCCGTGCAATACATCTTTGTGAAGCAAACCGAACATATGCATTCAAATAAATCCTTAATGTAGGAGTAGCATTTTTTACTAACAGGCTATACAACAAACTTTTGTCTCTCTGACTGGTCTTAGACTACAACCCACCCACTGGATATGCAAGAGGCATGGTTACAACTTACAACCCAGAAACATACAAGTGAACAAACAGGAGAGTGGTGGTAACCTCTCCAGGATCATTGGGGTCAGCTCCAGCCTCCAGTAAGAACTTGACAATATCAGTCAAGCCAGTTTTCACTGCGTGCGTCAAAGTAGTTGGTCCGCAATAAGAACCGTTGACATAAGCACCAGCCTAATATTTTTGGAAATACACAATGGAAAGTTAGGAAAGCTTTAAAGATAGGATATGCAGAAGTAATCATGACAACAAGATCTAACACAAGACCTTGGACAAACATGAGGATAAACATCAAGTTAGGCAAATAAATTGCTGGACCTCGATCAGTAGCTTCATGCATTTGAGGGACTTGCGACAGCATGACAGCATGAGTGGTGTTATGTTACGATCCATAAGTCTGTTGGGCTGAAAGGAAAAAATAAGTGAAAGATTTGAAGAACAAATACTAGTCATACTGCAACATAATATTTGCTCTTAGGAGAAACCACTTAATCATCAAGCCAACTAGCCAAGCAGAAGTTATCACATTGGCATTTCCAATTTATAGATATGCACGCAATTTCGTTGACAGTGAGTTTAACAGCTTACATCAGCACCATGCTCCAGCAAAATCTTCATGGCATCGTAATGGCCCCCCGAAGCAGCCGCATGCAATGGCGTCCCACCATGATCCTCGAGCATAATATCCACAGGATTTCCTTCGGATAGCAATAGCCTTAAAGGTTCGCATAGCCCTGGTGGCAGAACAAATAAATATACTGTAGAATTTTTGCATTTCAATTCCGAAGACTGCCAGAGTGGGCACTGAACTAGTACTGACCAAATAAATATTGTAGAAACTAAAATATCTTATATTTCAGAACTGAGGACTGAAACTGAAAGAGTAGAGTGAGGAAAGATCTCACCTCTCGCGGCTGCAGCATGCAGCAGAGTTAAGCCTTCAGGAGTCTTCTTTCTCGGATTGCCGCCTCGATCGAGAAGGTACTTCATAACCTGGACATTCCCCTCGAACAGAGCGCAAACCAACGGTGTCGTGCCTGCAAGAGGCAGCATTTCAAAAAAACTTGTTGCCGAGCTGCCATCCACCATCGATAGCAAAAGAGGTGGACCTTTCGTGGTGGTTGAATTGACATCAATCCATGCTTCCTCTACCAGGAACTTGCAGCACTCCAGGCATCCACTGTGTGCAGCGAGATGCAGCGCGTTAGCCCCTTCATCGTCCTCGGCTGCCCCTATGTCCATTTGTTTCGCCATTTCTAGCAAAGAGAAATCGGGGCATAAACACATTATTACTCCTCTTTGCTGTAGAAATTTCTAGCAAAGCAGAGAGGGGTTAGAGAGAGGTGCAGTTACTCTTGAGGATACGGAGGTCTCCGTCGAAGGCCGCTTGGAGGACGATGCGTGTCTGGACATGAACGCGGGAGGAGGAGGAAGCCATGGTTGGGAGTTGGGACGGTACTTCGTTGGACAGGTCGTCGCGAGTTTTCAATGGAGTTTGGAGAAGGGGAGAGGCACAGACAGAAGGCAGAAGGGGAAGAAACGCGGTGGAAGTGATTAGTGAGAGAGTGGCGACCAGGGCCCTGGTGGCGACGGTGGAAGGCGAGGTGACGTCGAGTTAATGTTGGCTTGTTGCAGCGTCCTAGCCAGAGGCGTGACTTTAGGCCCAGCTTAAACAACCAAATAGACGCCTACAAGGCTACAAAGTAGACCGATAACCTGCCCTATTTTGTTGACTGCAGTCCACCCTGCAACTGCAGGCCAGGAAGCAGCAGCAGGAGCGTGCTCACCAGTCACCACGCAGGGCGTGGTCGTCAAAGTCGCCACCATGCAGGTGGACAAGACCAGGCGCAGCTCTGAGCCCGCCTGCGCGTCTGCCACAAACCCAATTGATCCCCAATACCTAGGTAGGGAAAAAGTAAGGATAAAACCGTTAAAATACATTAGAAACAAACGACCTTTTCAAAGTCGCCACCATGCAGGTGGACAAGACCAGGCCCAGCTCTGAGCCCGCCTGCGCGTCTGCCACAAACCCAATTGATCCCCAATACCCTAGGTAGGGAAAAAGTGAGAAACGACCTTTTGGTGATATGTGGTAATTTATGGTTTGACCGGAATAATCCCACCAATCCTCACAAAAACATTAGAAACAAACAGGGACTTAGAGCATCTCCACCGGGGTCTCCAAATTCGTGTCCGGCACCCCCAATCGAGGCCCAATTGGGGGGTGCCGGACATGTGTCCGCCCATATTTTCGACCGCGTCCACAGCGGCGCACCCCAAACGTCCGCCCCCAAACGCAAGCAAATCATCGAACACCTTGCGGGCGGCGGATTTTATTAAACGAGATTTAACAAACTTACAATATGAAATCTAAACGAGATTTTAATAAACTAAATCTAAACCGCCGGCGAAGAAGATGCGAACCAAGCGCCGCGGGATCATCAAGAAACTTGCATGCCTCGATGATCTGGTTTCGCGACGCGTGGTGGACTCTGATCTACCCATGGCGGCCACCACGGCGGAGGGTGCGGCCGATGACAATGAAAGTCTTCGGTGACCGTGACGCTGCCGTCGTCGTGGAAGATTCGCCTGCAATTGCCGGCGCAGGTGGTAGCGACGCGTCGTCGTCGTCAGGATCGACCCATTCCGGCGGTGGCTCCCGCATGCCGGCCGGGAGGAAGAAGCTGCCGCGTCGCGCCTCGTACTCTGCCTCCACCGTCCTGTCCCAGTACGGCGCCGAGACGGCGTACTTAGGGTCACGTCGCTCCTCCCACGACATAGCTGTCCGGCAGAGGTTGATGTAGTCCACGCGAGCCTGCCCGCAGAGACGCGGCGCCACCGGCACGTTGACGATGTTCGTCACCCACCCCTCCGGTAAGGTGACGCCGGGCTCCAACGGGGTGTTGTTGCAGATGTAGAGCCGCGCTTCCTCCTCCGACAGCATGGTCCGACGCGGCATGTTCGGAGGCGGCATGGTTGGAGGCACGTTGGCGTTGGCAATCTGCTGCTCCTGGTTGCGGCGGCGCCGCTCCTGGGCCTCCCGTTCTTCCTGGGCGCGTCGCTCGCAGCGTCGACGCGCACGGTCCACCGAGAGGCGGTCGCGGTAAAGGCGACCCTCTTGCGTCTCGCGGCTGCCCGCCATGCTGATGGCGCGACTTGGGAGAGGGAGAGGGAGAAGTGGTGGTGTGGCGAGAGGAGGGCTGCGACGCGCCCGGGTTTTAAAGGCGGCCGGAGGAGCGGTTCGCCTGGCCACGCATTGACGCCGACGACGCGTGTGCAGGGCGCCGCCGCGCGCAGCCGCTGCGACTGCAGCACGCGTCGCTTCCGTCTGCGCCATGGGAACGGGCGCGGCGTTATTGCGAGGCGTCGCTTCGCTCTGCGCCCGCCTGGGAAACGGGCGGAGCGTTATTGCGAGGCGTGCTGACAGGCGAGCCGCCGTCTCGTCGCCTCGCCATTAAACGCGGCGCAACGCCCTCCTGCCAAGCCCAAGTTAACACTGGGTGCGCCGCGCTGTCTCTATGACGGGCGGGCCAGCCCTGTCAGACGCATGTCCGCACCCATGTCCGGCACCACCGAGAGGGCCTCCAAATTTGGAGGCCTCTTCGGGGGTGCCGGACACGATTTTTCTCGGGGCGACTCTTTGGGGGGTGCCGCTGGTGGCGTTTTTAGGCGTCCGGACCCCCAATGGGCCTTTGGGGGGTCACTTGGAGGCCCCCGGTGGAGATGCTCTTACAGCGCTAACCCCCGTGCGCTGACCTCACGGCGTCGCACGTTTGTTGTGTTTTCCACTATGGGATTCTTGCACGGGAGATGGGACCAAAGTAGCAATTTGGTTTGCTTCATATAAAAGAATACTCCCTCTTTAAAAATTAAACCGTGTATACTTTGATCAAGTTTAGATACAAATTCGACATCTAGAATACCTAATTGATTCCATTGGATTTATCATGAAGTATATTTTCATATGGCATACATTCATTATCGTAGAAATAGATAATTTTCTCAAAAACTTGGTCAGAATATAAACGGTTTGACTTTTAAAAATCTCATAGCAATTTGTTTCGCGTATTCGTATATTTCCTATCTCGGTTTGACTGAATAAGTCTTCGTATAAATTTAGTCAAAAGTCAACAATATTTAAGAATGGTCATGACCGGTTTAGATGGACTGTGCGGGTCCCAACCCCACCCAACAAAGAATCGGTTGTTTTGGTATTTGAACAACTTTCCGATGGGTTTAATTAACGAAAACAACATCACATATGAACAAGTAAATCTACCACATGCGATAAACTGGACATATCTAACTAATCTCCATATGGATCGGATATTAAAAAAGACAGAGAGAACATTAACACATATGTGTTAACCGGGAAGGTCCACAGCGTCGTCGTTGTTGTCGGCCATGACGGTGAAGAAGAAGTAGACAAACAATCGATGCAGATGAAGGCGAACGAAAGCGAATAATTGCGCCGAGACACTCCCAAAAATCTTATCGTCACGATGCAGGATCTCGATGGATGGGTTTCGGATGCCTGCTCTCTGGGACAGCTATGCACGTGGTCGCCGGTATGGGAAGTTGAAAGGGCATGTGTTGCCCCATGCGTGGTTTTGGTAATTAATGACAATCCCTATGGACTAATGGTTGCATTGAGATATACTTGTAGATCTTGTCCATAGGAAAAGATTGGAGTTCATGTGTTGGACTCTACAAGATTACATGATGACCAAGGTTCCATAAAAGGGTTTATATGAAGAATGGTCATCTAGAGTTGAGCTTATTGCAAGCATGGCTTGGAAAAGAAGTTTGAGTGAACATTCATGTTTATCTCCAAGCCATCATCTATATCAAGAGAAGAAGATGAAGTGCAAGTGGATACATGAAGACGGAGCTAAGCGAGGCTCTCCCATAATGGTGTATGGGGGAGTATTTGGAGAAGTCTTCATCAAGCATGTGCTAGCAAGCACAATCAAGAAAGATGTTCCAACTTGAGAGAGTCAAGATCGTCATCATCTAGCTCAAGTGGAATGCGCAAGGCAAAGGTATGATCTTGATAGGGTTTCTATTTTACCGGTCTCGTGGTGTTAGTGGGAGACCGGGTTATAGGATAGACGGCGTACTATCAAGAGGGGCTCTCAAGTGAGTAACTTGATCGCATCCTTATGGAGAGCTCAAACATTTGCATATTTGGCATATCATCTTTCTTGGTTCTTATTTGGCTTTTATCCATGTGAGAATTTAGAGCTTGCGTTCATCTCCATACCAAGCTATCTTGTGGTGTTTTTTATGTTGGAGGTTTTACCGGTTCGTCTCTTGTAGAGAGGTCAAACTCTCCTCTTGTGTTATCCTCCTCACATGATGGACTATGATGTGTATATGCATGATCTTGTAGTGCTTGTGATTATCTTCGGAGCAAGCCCAAGATCATTGAAAACGGAGTCCGGATGGAAAACTTGTTGCGTTCTCGGTGTTGGAAATATTACCGGTCCTCCTCGAGATAAGGTCCACACCTCCCATGTGTGATGTCTCCTCTATATTTGTGAATCTTAATATTTCCAACCTTGTTGGTTTCATCTCGTTTGGAGCTTCCTTGCAAAAGTTATTGCGGTTTTCGTTATCTGTTTCTGCAGTTTCTTCTTAGGCCGGTAGTACCGACCCAAGCCTGGTACTACCGGGTGACCCCGACTTTTTGGCCGTGCGGTACTACCGCAGCCAGTACCGGGTCACTACCGCATCTCCGGGAGGCTTTCTGTATTCGAGTTTTTTAAACCGGTAGTTGCCCCGGTAGTGGCGCGATACTACCGGGTGGTGCGGTACTACCGCGTGTCTTCGTCCGGTACTACCGCTGCGGGCGGTGAGCGAGGCCCGTTGACCATCATCGACGTCGTCTGCTCCTGCCCCGGTCGGTAGTACCGGCTGAGGCCCGTTACTACCGTTGCGGCCCTGTTTCGCCTGCAACGACCAGTTTTTTGAGGGAACTATTTAAGGGGCTTTCTTCCCCAACGGTTCTCGAATCTCTGGAGCTCGTTTTTCCCCTCTCTCTCCTCCATTGTTGACCTTTGAAAAAGCTTGCCTTCCTCTCAATCCCTCCCATGATTCTTGCATATCTTTGAGGGAAAGTGAGAGGAGATCTAGATCTACATATTCATCCATTCCATCTCTCCTCTAAGTGAGGGGAACCTAGTAGATCTTGATCTTGGAGTTCTTGGTGCATCTCCTCTTTGTTCTTCCTCTCTTCTCCCCCCATAAGCATTAGTTGCTTGTGGTGGGATTCGAGAGTGAAGGATTTGAGCCTTGTGCTCTTGTCATTGCTTCGTTGCATCGGTTTGTGCTCTCCACGAGGATTCGTGAAAGTTGAAAGCTTGTGAACTTGTTACTCTTGGGTCTTTGGACCCTACACGCCCGTGTGGTGGTTGAGACCCTTGTGTGGTCACTTGTAGCTGTTCGGGAGCCCCCAATCCCGTTGTGGGTTGTGCCCCGGATCGTTGTTGAAAGGCTCCGGATTTCCACTTCGAAGGATTCCGATAGTGGAAGGTGAACCAAACCTTTGTGGTGCGGTTCATCGGAGAAGAAGGTGAAACCTTTGTGGTTGTTGAACCATTGTGTTGGTTCACACCTCTCCAACGAGACGTACTCCCTTAACAAGGAGGAACTCGGGAATACATCCTCGTCTCCGCGTGCCTCAGTTATTTCTATACCCGAGCTTTTTACTTATGCACTTTACACTGTGATAGCCTTCGTGCTTGAAGTATTCTATTGCTATCACCTTGTTACTTGTCTTGCTTAGCATAAGTTGTTGGTGCACATAGGTGAGCCTAGTTTATTTAGGTTGTTGGCTTGTTAATTTAAACACCTAGTTTTATTCCGCAATTATCAAGCCTAAACCGGAAAAGTTTTAATCGCCTATTCACCCCCTCTAGGCGACATCATTGTCCTTTCAGAAGTCTGTAAGCAGCACGGAGAAAGAAACTATGCGATGGAGAACGGAGAGTGAGGGGTGTGTTCTGCATCTGTCCATTCTGTTCTCTGTATCCTGGCGATATACAGAGAATACAAGCGTCACGTGGTGGAAGGCAGGGCACTTGTCAACATGGACATGCATGTTGACACGTCCACGAGAGTTGGTGCACCAAGCAAAAAAAATCCACAAAAAAGTGTGTGATGCGTGTCCGGACGAGGCAGGCGGCGGAGGATGATTGCGTGAACTCTATGTACTCTCACTCACATAGTGGATGTAAAAGAGATGCCTTTAGAAGAAAGTCCAACTCTCTCCACGCTAGCAATGTGAGACTAAACTTAGTCACGCTCCCAATTTCCGTACATACCATGCAACAAAGCTTAATGGGCGTTTGAAGTTTCATGATTTTTTAGACTAAATGGGTCAAGACACATAAAAACCCAACAATCCCAATTAGATTTCAGAGGCATATAAGTGCATTCTAGTTCCATATTAGTGACATGCAGTTCATGGAAACTGTTAGGCTGAATTTTCACCTAAATAAGGAGCTACGCTTGACTACAACTAAACAGTGGACTAGGTCTTGAATTGTGAGTCTTGTGTAGTAAAGTTTCACTCAATGTCATTACCCATACTAGGCTGCCGAGTCTACCCGGTGGTTGGAGGATATAAGTCACATTCCTCGTCATTTCATGAGCTTACTAGAGATTTACGCAAATCTCATACAATGTCAGTCGCAGTGTGGCTAACATATGTGTTTTTGCAAGATCTGCATGTAGGATCGTCTTCGCTCATCAAGAGCCAGGCATAACACATATATACCTTTAAATGTATTAATTATTTTTCTGTCTCAACATGCAAACTATCCACATCACAAACTATTTTAGCCAATCAATTGTCCATGTCATCTCCATTAACAAGAATTAATAATAGTACATCTTTCAAGAACCTATCCATTTCATTTTTTTCAGCCATATAATTGTCCATGTCACTAATATTTAGTGCTCAAATATTCAATGAAATAACAAAAGAGTTTTTCCAACTTTCTAACAATATTTAATCTTCTCTTAACATGCCTTTGAGCTTTTCATATTACCGTTAAAACTGTTCACTTTAACAATAACGGTTTGTTGTCACTATGTACGAGGGCCGGTATTGGTTTTCAACCCTATGCAAACCCGTTAAGAGTTCAGGAAGTCATTCTATTTCGGCAGTAGGTGTGACTAATGTTATGAGTTATGATGGTAGGCTTGAAACAAAATAACAGTTAGTGGTGACGTTTATGACCTTCATGTACAGTACGTGCCATTGTTGACCTTGTTATGATGGTCTACTTGCAAAATTTTCATGAAACAACGCCACCACTAAGACTGCATATAATCCACTTGTGATCTTTGTATAATCAGCATGAGAAATGGTTTGAGATACTATACGCTTTAAATATTTTCGGATACTCCGTATAAATGAATTTCATAGCACATGTTTCTTTGTTGTGCAATACCTTTCAAGAGCATGCCAATGATCATCTCCCACGTTGAACAAATCGGTTTAGTTTGCTCACAACAAACGAGATGTCAACCCACGCAATGGAAGCTAAATACATGAGTCAATTGTTTACTATTCGAAGAAAGATGGACATTCTGCAACTGTTTACTTGTAAGAAACACTAAAATTTTGACTATTTTTATGATCTTGAAGTGAAAGAATAAAGAGTCAGCAACATGACCTCAGAATGCTTTGACGATGACACTATAAGACCCAGTGAGAAACTACCTTGAACATTGGAAGGGACAAATTCTCTTCAGCCAGTAATCACTTTTTCATGGGGCGTGACAAAATTATTTTCTTCAAATTTTCACCTGTCGAGGCTAATTCTTGTCAATAATAAAAAAATCAGCATTTTCTTTCTGAGCACCTTAGGGGATATTTTTATCTGCACAGAACCACTGGATTAGAAAATGTCAAGGCCAGTCAGCCGATCGAGTTCCGAGAAAGAATGGTTTTACCTGGAGTACTGGGTTTTTGCTTTTTCATTACATGAAGCTCACTAGAAACTGATGCACTTGGCTTTATGAGCGACACTTCTATTGACGGTCGGACTGATAACAACTTCATGCTGAAACATTGTGCTGAAACAAAATAAGCGTGCATAAACAATTTTTCAAATACATTACAACGAAAAGCAAGAACCGTAGGAAGTTGCAAGTACTATACATCATCAGAAGATTCCAACTCGGACAGGCACTTGTGACGGTAGAGGGAGTAGGCAATGCCATTCGGAAGGGAGCTGGAAGTTTTATCCTGTTCATCAAATACAATACATGTTAGCGAAATACATAAATCCAAATATGTCTGTTCACACTGAATGCGCAAAATTATGCCTTGCAAAAGTAGTTCATGAGGTTGAACTCTAATAAACTGGGTGTAAAACTAGGGAACAACAATGATAGAGTTCACCATATTTGTCAATATGTTTCCATCTGGTGGTGGATATGCATATCCACCAAAGTAAAGCACAATCAGATCAAGCCGAAGTTTAAATGGTGAATCAGGAAAGTCTACAATGGATAACGGAAATAACTTTGCAGAGAAAAAAGGTGGATCTCACTGAAAAAACTATGAAACCAAGGTTCTATTAAGCGGTAGGCGCTGATTGAGCGTTTTGCCTCTGCTTTTCCCTTTTTTGAAGAATCAAAGCACTAAGCGCAATTAAGGCATGTTTAAGCGCTGTGGAGCGCTAGACGTTTTGTCTCCGCTCCGCGCCTAAGAGGGCTTAAACGTGCGCTTAGGTGTACTTTTTATAACCTTGTAACATTGTATTTGTATGGAATTTAATAGTTGCATCAACTCTTAGTCATCTGGTTTCTCCGAATTGGTTTGCTAAACTTATTTTTATTGCTTCACTTGGATAATACTGATGGGCCATAAATTATTTGCAGCCTGCAGTCAGTTCACTACATTTACGGTAAGTCATCCAGTGGCAGTAAATTTAACTCCTTCAAGATCCAACATAAATAAACCCTCATTTAGCAAACAAATAAGCATTTTGTGTGGAAAGGAAAAAAATAGACAACTTTGAAATGTAAATGTACCACGGAATGACTGCAGAGGTGAGCTTAGGTTATGGGATTCTGAATTCTCAAAGTGCAGTTAACTACCTGTATCTTCCATTACTAAATGATCGGTTACAGACAACAATGTACGTTTAAAACTAATAAGAAAGAATATATCAATTAGTTCTACGAAATTGCTATGCTCAAGGATAATGTGCAAAACAAGTCAACAACGATGATGATAGTGATGACATACTCAAGAGGAGGAGGGAATGAGTAGTCCACACCAGTTCTAGGAGTAATCGGTTCAGCAGTAGATGTTGAATTTCTCTGTTTTGGGGAAATCATACTCTGCACTTGAGACGTACCCCTTCGCGTCGCTCCCCAGGGCGACCGAAGGGGCGACTCAACCCTAGCGCCGCCAGAGGAAAGGCCGGCGATAGCCCCTCCGCCGCTGCCGTCGGCGCCGGCCACGGTGGCGGCGGGCCCCGGCGTCAAGGGCGCTCGGGGGGGGGGGGGGGGGGGGGAGGAGGCAGCGGCGACACGAGGTGGCGGCTGGGGCGGCATCTTCGGCGGAATCGCGGGCGGCTTCCAGGGCGGAGCCCCTGGACGTGCGGCGGCGGCGGCAGCCTCCATGGCCGGAGGCGGTGATGGATCTTCCATGGCCGGCAATGGCGAAGGCGGCGGCGGCGGCTGTGGATCTCGATCCCGTCGAGATCCATCTTCGATCTCCCGAAGGTGCGAGAAGGGGGCAGCGAGGGGTGGCGGCACTCCACTGTCGGCGCTTGGCCCCTTGCTGGGCCTAGTGCGACCCGGCCAGCGGCGGGGTCGGGTGGTGCGGCTGCCGGTGAAAATCGCGCCGACTTCGGCTATGGCGGACGATGGCGGCGTCTCCGACGTCGTTTCCTTATTGAGGCATTGTCATTGCAGTCCGCGTCACCCATCTTGGACTGCTCCGGGGGAAACCCTAGATCTGGGTCTCCCGGATCGGACGATGACGGCTCTTTCAGGGTCGTTCTCCTTCCTGGGGGCATCGTTTTGGAGCAGCTGTTGATTGGGACGGGCAAGGAGAGGTGGCGTGTTGAGGCATCTAACACGTCGTCGACGGCGAGTCTTGGCGGCACGGTGCAGCGGAGTCTCGGCGCTGGACGTGTGATGATGGTGACGCGCAGATCGGATATGTTGTCTGGCATCGTGGCGATGTCGATGGCTGGCCTTGCAAGGTCATTACGTTGATCGCTCCTGAAGATGGGATGGCGGAAGATGGTGGCAGCGGCTTCTGGTGTGCGCGTTTGTCGCGTACGCTGAAGATCGGCTGGACCGGTTTGTGCTTTTGGCGCGCTGTCGGGCGGCCTAGTTGAAGCCTCCGGATTTAGATGATGTGCGTTGGTGTGTGTAGGTCAGGGCATCGGTTCTGATTGTTCCACCCCCTTCATCAGGGTTGTAGGTGTAGCGAGTTGTCGCTAGTTTGTTGGTTCGCTTCTGGTTGATCTTTGTAATTCTCTTGTAAGGTGTTGTTGAATAATTGCGGATGGCTGTGTGCATCACTCGATGCAGAGGCCGGGGATCCGCACCCCCTTTTCTAAAAAAAACTTGAGACGGACCATGTGAGCTAATTGCGCCTGATGCTTCTCATTCGTATTTGTTGCGTTTTGCTGGTTTGTTCACTCGACTATCGATACTTCCCAACGAACCTCAGCCTGCCAAAACCATCCCTCAAATTCATTGTGCACGGAGAGTTGGAACAAAAGCTGCACAAGTGATAGAGCAGATAGTGTACTTGAGGAAAATAACCTGTTCAGAGAGAATGTGCCTGATTTGCCGCCATCTCATCCCTATAATCAACAAACACGCAGTTCCTCAGCCTGTTCCAAAAAAGATGTCAGTAAACCTTGAAAACATACAAGATACATCACTTGAACCGCAGGGCCGAATGGATGTGGCGCCGAACTGGGAGAAAAGAAGCGGGAGAGCATCTCCTACGTGATCACCTCCGGGAGAGGTCGCACCATTGGTTATTGCCTAACCCTAACCATCCCCATACAATAATTTTTTTTCCATCCCCATCCCCATTTACTGCCACGTGGACAACTGTTTTTCCATCCCCATCCTCATCGGGTTATCGCATAACCAGCGGATAACCATACCCAAGAACCACCGGTGTAGCCGACATTGTCTACAAAAATTTGGACAGCACCTCCCAGCAACTCGAGTAAATAAATGACAACAATACAAGTAAAGCAAAAAAGGCACACAACCACAATTAATATACAATCAAATGATCACAATTCACACACAACAAAATAAGATGATCTAGGTTTAGATGGGCACACAGCCACACATCAGATGGGCACACAGCCACACATAATACTGGTTCAAATTGGCACACAACCACAAATAGAACATGTTCAAATGTTCAACACACATTAAGTTCAGCGAGGCAGGCTTCGGTGCATACCCCCTGGCAAAGTCGCCAGAACTTAGAAGGCTAAAAACACAATTCTCAATCGGGTAGCCCGCCCTAACCCATATCCAAGGCAATGGTGGGCGATGCGGGCAAAGGCTCCTTTTATACCTATTGACGGTTTGGGGCCCGATTATGTACGCGTACAACATGTACATATACACATACAAAATCCATGACCACGATGTATTTTTAGCATATAGACGAGTCATACGGGCCTAGATCGGGCCCTACGTGTAACCCATATCCAACCCTGACCTCAATTAGCGAAATGGTATGATGCGATCTAGAGCGTCAATGCGTTTCGCTAAGTTTGAGTTCCCCCAGGGGGTATGTAGGGAAGCAGAAGCCAAGTTCAGCCATTACATCACATAAACGGGCAGTTCCCAAAGGCATGCGGCGGCAGAGAGAATGCTCCGGCGCGGCGGCGGTGGCAGAGAGCATTATGGGAGAGGATGAAGTGTAGGCTGGAGGGGGACGGCGTGCGAGCGGGGCGGCCGGGCAGAGAGGAAGCAGTTGCGGCGAGTGGGACAGATTTAGGGTTGGGGACGCGAGGGTGCGGGCGTGCAGCGGCTGGGGAGTGTGGAGGGGAAAATGCTAGGGATTTAGGTTTTTCTGTGGTATATATACATGTCTCTCACTCTTTCTAGTATTCTGGCCCCACATGTCATATGATCTAGCGGGTACCGGGTATGTCGGGTATGGATAGTGGTGTTCCAAACCTGGCCTGCATTAACCGCTGGTAGTGTTTTTACACTTATAAGAGCCCCACGGCGAGTAATATGCAACCAAAATCATCCCCTAATCAGTGGCGGAGGACGGAAAAATTCTAAGGTCAGGCGAACTCTAATGCATAATGATCCTCTCAGCATTTTACATGATCTAAAAACAGGGGTAAAGTACACATTAATATGAAAGAATTTAATATGAAAGAAAAAGGATAAATGACACAATAAAAATTGAATTTTCCGATCACATAACTGCACTATCACCATTCCCCGACCTTCACCATTAGAATGAGATGTATTTAGTTCCAGAAAATGGCCGGCATTGACATATGGAACGACCAATAGCTCCACTAGCTAATATACAACCCGGTTGATTTTCTTGAGAAGCTAAAAGAAACTCATGAACACCCTGATTCAGGTAAACATGTACCGGCTTCAGATGCCATTATCGGGACTCGATTATGAGCGCAGAAACTCACATCGTTGAGGTTGAGAAGTGCCACCGGCGCCTGGCGCCCTTCCTGCCGCCGCAGCTCGCCGTTCCTGCCGCCGCCGTTGTGCTCCACCGCTAGAGTTCCTGTCGTCCAAGCCACGCGGCCGCTTCGTTGTTTGCTGACTGCCTGCCTTGAAGCTGCGTTCTGGCTCGGTCGAACTAAACTAACGAACCCAGTTGGGCCCCAGTAGGTCTAGACGCAGCAAGCTACCAGCGGTCGTACAACTCGGCCCAAAGGAAGCCCGCCTACCTCTTCCCTTCCCCTTTCTTCCCCAAAAGAACGTTTTGCAAAAGGGAAACTAACCACAGACGGACGAACTAAAACAGATTGTATCTGCCGATGCCTGAGATGTACATATACTTGATTTTTTGGGAAAAATCAAGGTGGGGCGGCTGCTCTACCTTGCCCGTAGGGTCCTCCGCCACTGCCCCTAGTAGATGAATTAACCACCGGTTATCGGGGAATGGGGCCCGTTGCCAAATTGACTCCAGACGTCTCTGGCAGATTTATTGTTATTGGGCCAGATGAACGGGCCTGTCTGTCGCTTATTGTGAGCGATAGAACGGCACCGCACATACGGCCCTAACCATCTATTGGCCCACAGAAAAGGCACGGCTAAATCAGATAGTAGTTTGCTAAGCTAGGCACGTTCAGCACAATCCTGCAGTAAATCAAGGCAAGTTCGAGTGAATTTCCATCGGTGAAGTTTTTCCATGAGAAGGTCAACAAACCTTCTTTTTTTAAGGAAAAAAGGGTCAACAAACCTACCTCTGCATGTATGGCGCTGGCGCCCAATGAGCCATTAAACTACAACGCGCGCCCAGCCCCATTTTGCAAGGAACAGCGAAGCCGTCAACGACGTTTTTTTTGTCAAATTTGGCCGTTTTCGTGAACTAATAACGTATCTGGCCGCTCGCGGAAACTATTTGCAAATCTGGCCCCCTGAGGTCGGCGCCAACGCAAATGGAGCCGAACTTTTGCAGTTCGGCGGGGCGCCGACCTCAGGGTCCAGATTTGCAAATTTTTGTTGGCGCTGAACTGCACAAGTTCGGCTCCATTTGCGTTGGCGCCGAACTCAGGGGCCAGATTTGCAAATAGTTTCCGGAAGCGGCCAGATGCGTTATTAGTTCACGAAAACGGCCAGATTTGGCAAGAAATACTGTGAGTGCCTTCTCTAAACACCTCTCCGTTGAGCTAGATCTCAAGGAGTAGGTCGAAACTTTGAAGCACGCAAACCCTTGGATACACCTCTACCAATTATATCGAGCACGATATACTCCCTCTGTTTTTTAATATAAGGTGTTTTATCATTTGTTCACATTCACATATATCTAGATGTATGTAGACATATTTTAGTGTGTTATATACTCATATTAGCATGCATGTAGACAGCATGTTGGATAGCTAAAACGTCTTCTATTTATGCACGGAGGGAGTATCAAAGAAACTATAAACAACCGTATATATAGTGCTTAAGCGCTAAGGCATATTTCTATCGTTCTACATACATATACACATGTTTTTTAATATACCTAGCTGTTGCTTCTAAAACTCTCGCCGAGATCTACTCCGCCATTACGCACGTGTTCTTATGGCAGCTGGGATCGATCCTAGGTGGCGCCTGTTGCCTTGAGGCTAGGAAAGGCAGCTATCAGAGTTCCCAACTTATGGCGCACTCAATAGAGCACACCTGGCAATTCAACAAAGCACCACACGCGTAGCCAGCTTGATTTCTTTTTGTTTTTGTTGCAGAAGAGAGGACTAGCAAGTTTTATAGGTGCAGACCAGCAAAACAAATAATACTTCCGTTTTTTATGAATAAGGCGCACGGACATTTTAAGATGAACTTTGACCGAAAAATTTGAGAAAAAAATATCTTGATTATATTCCACATAATTAGTATCATTGGATTCATCATATTGAAAAACACTTTCTAATGATGCTAATTTTATGCCAATAATATTTATATATTTAGAGTAATTCTTGTTCAAAGAAAAAACACATAAAACGAGGACACCTTATTTATTGGAATGGAGAGAGTGTAGAGGAACTATGAAAAATCATTAGATTAATTACTTTTGCAACGTTGTGTTAGTCAGACCCTTGTATTGTCCAGTACTAAACTGGGTGACTAAAACAAGCCTTGGTAACGTTAATTGCATGTGTTTTTTTTTTACTTTGTTAATTGCAGGTGTTGACATGACGGGCTTGAGATAGATAGAGACGTCAAAGTTGGAGTAGCAAACAGGCACATCCTTAGGATAGTACCAAAATAGCGTCCTTGTTTGGCTTATGACCTTTCTAATCCCTCCAAAACTCTCACTACCTCGAACATAGGAGTCTGCGATGGATGTGGTCGCGGAAATGATCCTCAAGGTTATGACTATGCAACACGTGGGAGGAAAGATATTTTTTATTCTCATCATACGTACATACTCTATCCGTTTCAAATATAATATGCTTTTAACTTTTTCAAGTTTGGATGGATTTGAATGTATATAGACCCATCTTAGTGCATAGATTCACTCATTTCGGTCTGTATGTAGTGGATATCAAAAAACTTAAAACATTTTATATTATGTAGCGGAGAGAGTACATTTTTTTTCCTTGCCAACTGACAACATACACCGATTTCCCAAGGTACCATTATAACTTTGACTTACTTGAGACGCGACGAACCATAGAAATCTATTATGAGATATATGCACCATTGGTCACTGAACTTGGCCACGATGAGTACTTTGGTCACTAAACTCGCAGAATGTTGTGCGCGGGTCACAAAACTTGGCAAGGATGAGTATACCGATCAAAATGGTGACACGCAGGATAAGTAGTGCTGACGTGGCACACTGACAAGGCTATTTTTTTAATGAAAAAAGACCTTAAATTTTTTTTTTCATTGCGACAACACAACTATCTGGCTAGACATTTGGTCGAACACCTTCCAGTCATTCTCCCGGGGAGTCCGGAGGGCGTTCGCCGGCGACGGGAACAGTGGACAGAAGGCGGAGGTAATCCGTGAATCACCGGGCCGCCACTCTCGGAAATCGGTGACACGGACCCGTCCTGCTCGGCGCGCCGTTCGGCCTGTCTATCGCGCGACACGACTGTTGCTCGAGAGCCTCAGCTTATCCGGCGTTGACGCGCTCGACGTGCTAGCGATGCTTGACGCGCTCCGGGAAAGAATGGTGTATATATCTCGGATATTCAAACCGGGTGGTGGTCTAGATGCACCCATTAGGTAATTTTTTTTTGATTTTTTTTTCAGAATGTCAAAAAATTTCAGAAAAAAAATCCGGATGTACGTTACAGCGTGATGTGTTAGCACAAAAATTGGCATGGTGAAAAAACTTTTGTATATGTACATTTCCGTATGTCCGAATTTGTCTTTTTTGCACAGGTTGCAAAAAAAGTTTTTTCTTCACGTAACTTTTTGTGCTGACTTGAAATGTGTTGGACTACATGCAAAAATTTTATTTTGAATTTTTGACATTTGGAAAAATGTTGATGCACCCACTACCCAAATCGCCGCGTCCTATATATCTCATCTATTATTGCTATCTTACAGGCATAAAACATGCATTAATTTCTATCTGAATATTTATCGATATTGGAACCGGGCATAGCTAAAAGTTCAAATTGCGTGCCAAACTTTAACACACGTGTATTTTGTTTATGGCGGTCTAGCCACGGGCAAAAGTAACACTTGACTAGGTTTTGTTCTCTTGTCCTATGACAAGGACACATGCACATAGGCAGTCAGCAACTCATGCTCGTCGATTGTCCATACTACCACAAAAGTTTGTACTTGCCAGAGTTAAGCATGATAGTGCCGCACGACGGTAGTTTGATTACATGATTGTTTGATGTATTTTGTACACTTCAATGTAAAGCATAGAGCAATAGGTCGGGTGGGTGACTCGATAGGCGAGGCAAATATATATGCCATGTGAAAAATGCCTTGTGTATGCTAGTACAAAGAAGGTGCCACAGCAAGCGAAGAAATGCTTGCAGTGGCCGAAACGGCATGACCAGTGGTGAAGAGAAAACAAATCATCTAGAAACAGAGAGTGAGGGTGAGACAGAGACGGGCTGATCGGATCGGATATGGGCCCCGGAACTCTGGCTTGGGATTTTTTTTTTTTTTGAACAAAACGGGCAATTTGCCTCATTTTATTTAAAAAAGCAGAAGAGAATTGACCGGTTCATTTGCAGGGGAACCGGCCGAAAACCCGTACAAATGCACCAATGCCGTCATACGACCACATTAGGCACACCACCACAGCCAACCTGGCTACCCACACGAAACACCGACACACATGAAGACCCTCGTCGAGGTTGCCACCGAGCGTCATCGTCATCACTCCTCCTCGAGCCAGCGACTCCGACTTCGCCAGCATCTTCCCAAACAGAGCCTCACAGATGGCGCCGAGCCCATGCCGGCCTATGCCACCAATTGGCCACACGCGCCAAGGAGAGACAGCTCCAACTCAGACAACGAGCTTCAAAAGGGAAATATGTTGTTCTTGCGCCGACCGAGCACTCCACCAAGACCACCGGCGGCCGGTCATCGTTGCCGCCTGGACACGCTCCACCGCAGCTCCGACTCCACAGCAACACAGTGAAGCAGAAAACCCATCGGACACGCCGGGAAAACCGACTACCGAAGAACAGCCGCGACCCGACCTCAGCTCGAGGCGTCATCTTTGCCAAACTTCACCCTTGGACCTCGCGCCGCTGCCCGGCACCACGCCCCCTTCACCGAACCCCTGGCCGTAGGCGACTCCGAGACGATGCCCCCAAGAAGGTAAGAGACGCAGAAGCGCCTCCATCGTCCGATCCCGGATCTAAGGTTTCCCTCCGGAGTCAAGCCGCAGGGGAGGGGAGAGCACACCGCCCGACAATGCTTCCAGGAAAGTCCGTGACACCCGCGGGCGTCACCATTGCCGGCTCCGGCCAAACCAGAGCAAGGATTTCTCCCGGATGTTCTCCGCCACCTACCACCTGAAACAGCCGCCAACAAGCCACCGCCACGCGCGCCGAAGCCCGCCGAACCACCAGCCCCTGCCGGAGACAGCGCCACACCTCCAGGCCGAGCAAGCCGGCGCAGCACAGAGCCGAAACAGGGACAAACCTTGTCGCAGCTTGAAGTGCAGCCCCGGGATCCCCGCCGCCGGCCAGCCCTCATCGCCGCCCCCACGGCCGAATCAGACTGCCCACCACCCCCAGCCGGGCGAAGACGAGCACCGCCACGGCCGGGCTCCAGGGCCGCCGCCCCGGCGTCCTCTCGCCGACGAGCCGGCCGACAGCGCCCCAGCCGCATCGACCTTCCGCAGGCAGAGACCAGCAGAGAGAGCACACCCCCGCCGCCAGTTGTGTGGCAGCGGGGAGGCCGCCACCGCCGCGGCACAGAGGCCGGCGGCGGCAGCGGCGGGGAGAGGCGCGGGGGAGAACTGCTGGCGCGAGGAAGGGGCCCCCCGGTGTCGCCTGGGTGCGACACGGGGGGGGGGGGGGGAGGGGGAGGAGGCCGCTGAGCGGCGGCGGCGGCGGCGGCGCGGAGGCGGAGTTGGGTCGCGGGAGCTAGGGTTGGGGTTTGTTCACAACGCTTGGGATTTTTTTCTTCTTCTTGGACAACAAGACTTGGCCAACCAGTGGCTGGCACGCTAGTGGGCCACCGACAGGTATCACCGTTGCACTTGACGCACCGAACCGCGTGAAACGTCGCAGGGTTAGAGAGCGACGTGGATAGGATTAAACATCGTCACGCACGCTGAAACAGGAATATACAGAAAGTGTTCCTGAAATCTGTAGATTTCATAGCTTTTTTTTTCTCTTCTCGAGAGAAAACGATAGTACGAGAGTTTAGATGTAGAATTGCAACTAAATCCTCTGCGAAACTTTACTCCTATCACACATACCTCTGCATAATGCATTAGCTAGTTATAAAACCCTCAAACTGTGCCTGCATCATCGTGATATTTTAATCCAAAAGTAGCTTTTCTTTCCGGGGGACAAAAGTAGCATCATGTCTACTAGAACCTCTGGCAAGCGAAACAAGTCGGCAACATGGCTGTCAAGGAGGATCACAAGCTTTAGGAAAAAGGCGCTGGACCTCATCTTACTCGAAAGGTATATGGAGAGTCCATATCGCTGCCATTAATTACTCCAGGGCCCCATTTTGATTCTGGTATAAATGAAATCTTTCTCTTGCTAAAATGGCAAACAATTGCTGGATTTGGTGATGCACACCTCGACGCTGTCCAACAATCCGCAAGCAGGTGTGTGATGTAAGTTGTAACGGTCCAGATGATTGTCCGTGTCCAGGCGTCCACTAGCTTGAGGAGCTACTGCGAAGAGAAACGACCACCAGGTGATGCGTATCAGGAAAACATGGTGCTCGACCATGCAAAATTCAGTGGTTTGCTCTTGGTAGTTAGTGGTCACGTCCCGAACGATCCCTGGCATCTAATCTGATGCATAAATAAAGCTTACCGAAGCTTTCGGAAGAAAATACAGAGGCCCCACGCCAACCGCCACTGGCTGTGTCTTGTCTAGTCACCGGATAAAATGGGCTCCAAAACCCGCGCCCCAATCGACAGACTGAAAGCAACCAGCATATAGACATCCCCATCGGACTAATTAACCAAATCCTCAGGTAAATCAATTGATCCACAAGCTTAGACTAGTCACAACGGGGAGTAACATAGAGTAGTAACATGGTGATGTTACTAGTCTATGTTACCACCTTCACAGTGGGGAGTAACATCATTGTGGTGTCATATAAGATCTTATTTATTGCATTATAGACTCATTTTGTCTTGATAAGTGTGATGTTACGGTAACTAGCTAAATTACTCCAAACACCTCTCTCCTCATTAACTACATGCCACATAAGCAAAATGGTCTTGAGATGCGTGATGTTACTAGCTAAGTTACTCACATAAGTAACATGGGTGATGCGTCCGTCGTCACACACAACCATTGGTTTTGTTTAGACGAACCTCCCTGTGATCATTGACGAGGAGTTTTAAAAACATCGCTAATTAACCTAGCTAGAGTAGCAGAGCTACTTAAAAAAAAGGAAAGGAGAAGGGGAGAAGTGGCAGGTGAGATGTGCCACTGGACGGGGAGCCTAAAGTTGTGACGTCAGGGCGCGACATGGACAGCTAGCGAATGATACGATCCAATCCGAATTCCTCAGGATATGCCACTAGTTTTTCACGTGATTAGATTAGCTTAGCCTTGGGGTGGGGGTACGGCCTAGCGGGAATATGCCATCTGTCAATGAATGAATGAGTGGATTATTCTTGGTGATCCTTGCACCATTCTCCTTCCTTCCTCGCCGGGTTTTGATGCACGAAGCGAGCGCGTAGATCGCCGCGAAACTCGCCGCGGTTCAGGATCGACGACCATGGATGTGTGGATGTTCCGTCTCGTTTTGCTGTCCCGGCCGTTAATGGCTTGGAGACACGATCGACACAGGCTGGGGCGCCCTGAGGGTTTCCGAAACGAGATAAGCTTTGTACGTCTATGTATCGATCGATCGAGTTCACCAACCGGAGGCCGCCATGACGGCGACGTGGTCCTGGCATATGATTGGATGGATGGATGATCCGCGAACCCATCGCTCTCGATTCCATGAACCATGATCATCAATCCATCCAACCATGTGAGACCTTCTCCTGCTCTGATAGATTCCGGCCGGAAGGTGTCCGTCCACGAGCAGTACAACTACCAGTAATCCCTCGTCACGTCGAGAGAAAGGAGTAACCGATCAAGCGATTTATTTATTAACAAGCGTAAAGCGGCACATACACAGAAAGAGAGAGACAAAGCATCAATTCACAGAATGAGATGTCAAACTCTGGCAATTAATGGCGGTAAGTACATGTACATACAAAGCTAGCGTAGCTGTAGCTGTAGCTGTAGCTGGCTCATAATCATCAACAATGCCCAAATTAATCAAACATAAATGGATCTTGCAGCCCCCTAATCTACACCCATCCATTCATTGTAATTGTATACCCATCAATCATGCTAATCAGAGTACTACTAGTGCTAGTGGTATGTACACAGATCAAGATATGAACCTAGGACTACTAGTAAATTAATTAATTAATTAACAGGAGCGAGTGCTAGCTAATCCCTGGAGGTCTGGACGGATGCTAATCTGACCGACCCGAGAATCCTCCGAAAAGAAGATGAGAAGGATGATGCATCCATCAGCAAACCACTAGCACGAGCATCACACACGGGAGTTAAGTAATCGAATTAAGTAATTAATCAATCAACGGGCCGGGCGCCAGAACCGAGCGAAATCGAGCAGCAGAGCAGGTAGACGCATCGCCTAGCTCCCTCCGGCCGACGGACTCCCGGGCTCCGGCCGGCTTCAGTACTTCCAGATGTCGGCGAGGTTCAGGGCGGGGTACTCGTCGAGGTGGTCTAGGAACTCGTGATGCTGCTGATGCTGCGACGACGGCGTCGCCGCCGACGAGATCTCCGCGTGCGGGTCGGTGCTGAGCCCGGTGTCGCGGGACGGGCTCTGCCCCGACACCTGCTCCGCCTTGCAGTACCTCCGGATGGCCGGCGACTGGTCGCCGGAGCTCGCCGCCGGCAGCGAGAAGTAGGGGCTCGAGTACATCAGGTGCGGCTGCTGGTACGGCAGCGGCGCCATGGCCTGCTGTTCCATCTTCACCTGGTAATCGATCACTTCGTCCGCGTCGGCGCCGAAGGGAGGGTCCATGAGCGGCGGCAGCTCACCGGCGGAGTCGAGGAAGTCGCTGATGAAGCCGAACGAGCCGACTCGCTCGATCCCCGCGTCCGCCATTGCCCCGTTCGTCGCCGCCGCCGCCGTGAGCTCTTGTTGAACACCTTGGACACGGCCCACTCGTCCTGCATCGCGTAAGGAAATTTAGCTCCCAGAATTAAACTGCGAATACAATTTGCACGATTGAAGGCGAATTGAGGGGGCCGATGAAGCGAACCTTGGCGGCGCGCGGGAGCGGGTGGGGGAGCTTGCCCTCGAGGCGGAACTCGTGCATGACCCAGCCGGTCTTGGTGCCGCGCGGGGCGCGGCCGCGGTAGAAGACGAGCGTCTTCTTCATGCCGACGAGGACGCCCCTCCCGCTCCCGCGGAGGATCTCCTTGTCCTTGCCGGTGGCCTTCCAGTAGCCGCTCTCGGTGGCGCGGTTCGTCCTGGTCCCCGTCGGGTACTTGCGGTCCTTGTGGCAGAAGAACCACCACTCCTTCTCCCCCATCTTCGCCTTGCCTGCCATCCATCATCAAATCGACGCAAAAACCGCGTCAGGCGAGATTCGATTCGAACAACAGCTCGATTGATAGTATAATTTGGGTGCACCAATGGATTAATTGACCATGTACCTGGGAGGAACCATGGCTCGCACTTGTTGAGGTCGACCTCGCCGATGACGGCGGAGCAGAAGCGGTGGTCGAGCGCCTTGGGGGTGAGGTAGTGCGAGATGATCTCCTCGTCGGTGGGGTGGAACCGGAACCCCGGCGGCAGGTCCAGCGCCGCCGTCGCGTCCTCCACCTCCGCCTGGTGTATCACCGACACCTCAGACATCTCTCTCTGCGCACCACCACAAAACTAGCTAGAAGAAGAGGAAATTAATGGAGAGGGAGAAGAGGGAGAGGCGTGTGTGAAAGAAAGAGGAAGACGCGGGTTTAGGGACACAAGAGAATGGACTGGGGGAGGAACCGAGGGTCCGGCTTTTATAAGCCTCCGCCGCGCGGTACACTGGCGGTGGCGGCCTGGGAGAGAGAGCCGTGAGGAAGGCGGCTCGCGGGCGAAAGCATCCCGTGTTTCACTTCTTACCGCGCACATGTGGTCTCTAATTACCAGTCCTAATCCTAATGGCTCGTGGTAACTACTGTGCGCGGTAAAAAAAACTCTAGGCCACAATATTTTCTTCTCCTCCACCGGCCGGCCGTTGTCCGTGGAATATCACGGCTAACGCGGCGGCAACGATGCATTGGAAGAAACCTGACTTGTTAATTCTTTTTCTTCTCCCTTATAAAAAAAAACAGTAGTACTAGTGGTTCATTTATATGCGGAATATTGATTTGACTTTGCAAACAGGCGGTTGGCAAATTAAGCTCGATCGGCCTATCCCCAGATGCAGCGATGGAGAAGAATTCAACTCACCATCAGCACTCGGCCAGGAAACAAAACCATCAATGTATCACTCCTAGTTTCTTTCAATCAAAGGGTGATTAGAGGTTGATATGGCAGCTGTTTGTAACCCACCCAGATTTGACATCTGTCGGTTCATGTCAAATATCGCTCCCTGGTTGTGCTCTCTTGTGTATTTTCCATTTTTCCTCCTCCGCATCATTTTTTACTCGAGACTTTCTAGTTGTTTTCGGTTGCCTGCGGGAGGCCCGCGACCAGGACGATTTTTTTGCAAAGATACCGCGCCCTTTCCCTCGCGGCCCAACTAAAAGCGCTGGAAATTCGATTCTTCGAGCAGGTTTTTCCCTTTCAGAAGTGAACACGCTCGGTGCCTGTATGCCACCAACGGGGAGCGGTCCCAAAGTTCATTGTCTTTCACTCATCGATCGAGTAAATGTCCTGCTTTAAAAAGGATGGCGAAATGGCAACGTGCTTCTGTTCAGGCCTAGTTCCACTAACTCAAGTTGAAGCGGTGATTTTTCTTCTTCTTTCCCTGCCTTGTAAAACAGGCTTGGAGGGCTGTGATGTTCGTGTAGCCCCGGCATTTGACGGCGCCGCGGAAGTTTTCCGTTTAGTATTTTCATTGTCTTTCGCATATTCTGCATTGGACATATCAACTGAGTTGGCCCAACGTGAACGGCTCTGAAAGGATAATTGTGGCTTGCAACATGACTGAGTCGTAGTTAAAGAATGGTTTCAGGTCAAGCCTTGGAATATACTAAGGTGGTTCAAACTTGAAACTATCCGTTCTCATCTCTTCCTTTCTTTAAAAAACTAGAAGTTATTCGAGCAATCCTCACGGAATCCTCCCAAGACTTTGCAAAGTTGGCTCCTTATTATTTTCCCATTTTATAAGTTAACCAGTTTCAAGCAATGACACTTCATATGCATGAGACGGCTAACGAATCGGGACACATATTTACAGCAACCATGTAGTAACTTGGTTATATTTTCAGACACTGCATATGTAGCATATTTTAAGTCCAAATGGGAAGAATAATTGTCAATATATACTTCGTGTTCAAGGTGAGTTAGTACCAAAAAAATGGAGTGATTATCCTTGTGGGTCACAACTTGGAACATTCACTTGGCATTATCAGTCTAAAACGATGACATGTTCAATATTCAGTGGCAGCCGCGTTGAGAACCGCTCATGATAAATAAATGGCAACTTTCAAATAGTTCTACCGTTGATGATTTAACTTTTATCGTTATTGTTGCTATTATCTTGACCATCAGCCAAGAGAATCTCAGTGGACTAAGATAACGGGAGCCTATAAGTGATATGCATAGTTAATTGGAAATAGAGATCTTCGCAATCATTTCCGATAGCTGCATCATACCTGCCTGCCAATGGTTTCCAAGACATTTTTCTTTTTGATGGTGTCGAAGACATTCTTCTAAAGCATACATTTAGGTATAAGTTTCGAACTCTATACTAGAAATACGTGCATTGGTTGTGTATGTAGAAAGGGACGCAATTAGCAACAGAAAATATTAAAACCTCACCGATTGGGTCATTTAAACCCTACAATCACACACGAAAGGAACAAATTGTCAGTGATGCGAGGAATCGCTTACGATACAACTCAAATACCATGTGTAAGTGTTTCAGCTCCATGAGGCCTCCAAGCGTATTCCCAGCCTCCGGCTTCAACTTGTATTCTTTGTTTCACAGAAATAATAAAAATGCAAGAT
This sequence comes from Poa pratensis, assembly GCA_947311845.1. Classification (NCBI taxonomy): domain Eukaryota; kingdom Viridiplantae; phylum Streptophyta; class Magnoliopsida; order Poales; family Poaceae; genus Poa; species Poa pratensis. Next base: position 35,100,054 of record CAMZMU010000117.1, read on the forward strand.
TTACTCCCGAATTAGTTGGGTTTCACAAGACTGCCGCAACTTAAAAATACAAAAATAGGAGTATCATACTTTCCAGTATGATTTCGTGAAAAAACCCTAATTCATTTAAAATAATGGTGCAGATTGTATGTGTTCCAAATATCAATGACGTGATAGACATATGTGACTTTGTTTTTGGTGGTATTTTTTGAGTATCGAGTACGGATTTTCGCCATGAAATCCTAACCTTAATCGGTTGTAACACATAATGGTTAATTTCTAGTCATTCTTTTGTTGAAGGCATTATCTAGAAATGTCTCAGAATTTTACTTTGGTGAAACTCACAATCTCTGGTGCTTATGTCAGAATAAGACAATGCTTGTTCATTGTTTGCTTTATAAATGTGTCACCATTGGATAACCCTTTTCACAGTCCGAGTGTTTCTAGTTGTGGTGGTTATTTCCTTACTTCTGCGAGTTGGTGATTTCTTTGGCGGGCCATGTTCTTTTCTTTACTTTTTTAATGCATCAGGAATGTTTCGACTACATTTTGACATAATGTTTGTTTGCAAAGACCCATGTAGTGAGTTTTTAATATTAATATATTCACTTTATCATAAAAGTATGCACTTTAGTAGGATAAAAATTAACATTGACACAACATAAACTAGTAGCTATAGTCTTCGCAACCGTAATACTAGGCGTTATACACGATTGAACCATCACATTTTTCAAATCCGGCACTAGTAAAAAAGGGTGATTTTAAAGTTTCATCTCGATACGTATCGCAGCATGTAGCATCATACAATCTTACTATTTCCAATCTATATATATCATGATGGTACTCCGTATCTTAATATTGTACTCCCTCCGTACCAAAATATAAGATATTTAGCATATTTCAATATGGACTACATACAGAATGAAATAAGTGAATCTACACACTAATACGTGTCCATGTACATCCATATAAAGAAATGATAAAACATCTTATATTTTGGTACGGAGGTAGCAGTATCTTATTTGTATCTCGATATGTATCATGATATCTCTAGTATCCCAACACAAAGTAGAGATACCATACGATCCCATGCTTATGGTAACTAGTTGAATTCGGCGCGGCGACACGCCGCGGCCTTTAAGAGAAATTTTATGTATGAAATGTTTTGTTATAATGACATAATAAATGTCGAAGGAAATTCGAATTTGACGAAATTCGTGGAATGGTTGTGCGAATTTGGATCTAAAAATTGTGGAGTTAGAGTCGACCAAACTCGAAAGCGATGACGGGGATGGAACCTACTCGTCGACGCGCATATATTTCATGTATATAATTTTTGGGAAACGCGGGGACTTTTCTGGAAAAAAATTGTCAAAATTCGTCGAATGTTTGTGCGAATTTGGATCGGAAATCAAGGAGTTAGAGTCGACAAAACTCGAAACTGATCACGGGGGTGGAACCTACTCGTTGACGCGCATATATTTCGTGTATGTAATTTTTGGGAAACGCGGGGTTTTTTGCGAAAAATTTGACAAAATTCGTCAACGTTTGTGCGAATTTGGATCCAAAATCGAGGAGGTAGAGCCGACAAAACTCGAAACCGTTCACGGGGATGGAACCCACTCGTCGACGCGCATATATTTCAAAAAATTTGACAAAATTCGTCAAATGTTTGTGCGAATTTGGATCCAAAATCGAGGAGTTAGAGTCGACAAAACTCGAAACCGTTAATTTTTGGAAAACGTGAGGATTTTTCTGCAAAAAAATTGACAAAAATTCGTCAAATGTTTGTGTGAATTTGGATCTAAAATTGTGGAGTTAGAGTCGACGAATCTCGAAACCGTTCATGAGAATGAAACCTACTTATCGACGCGAATATATTTCATGTATATATTTTTTGGGAAACCAAAAAAATTTGAGAAAAAAAAGTAGGGAAAAAATTTAAAAAGAAAATTGCAAAAAAAAAGTGCTACAGTGCTCCGGGAACTGCAGAGTACTGTTCGCATACAGTACCCGGAGCGAGGAGAGGCCGGCAAAATCTCCCGCTATTTAGATATAGTAGTATAGTAGGCCACATACAGACCCAACTAGGTGGCAAGCACAAGAGCGAAAGGCTTGGAGTCGTAAGGTGAGCTAAGTACTTAACTTGAATAAGTAAAAAAGAGTTCTATTGCCTTAGACTATATGGGAATACAGAAAATTATGTATGTGAATAAAGGCCAGCCAACTAGCCATTTGTGTATACTGACTTTCTCAACCTTTTGTTCTATGGGTTCATAATTGGTTATACATTTTCATGCATAGGATAAAAGCCTATATTCAATATATAACTATAACATTTACATGGTCGACCATCCGCTATTTAAGACATAAAATATAATCAAAATTTGAATTAACAACTAAATTTAAATGCATTTGAGGCACATTTCTAATATATATATATATATAGATATAGATATATGATATTTGAATACAAAATCTCCTAATATCCGATACTACAATAAGCGATCCAATACTAGTGACAAGAAAAAGACACTGCCTAGCTAGTATCTCGGTACCCAAAATCTTGGTTAACAGTAATTAATCTCTCACACAGTTTCAGTATGTTTTGGCCATTCAATTTGACATAAGAGCATCTCCACCGGGGGCCTCCAATGACCCCCAAAGGCCCATTGGGGGTCCGCACGACCAAAAACGTCACCAGCGGCACCCTCCAATGCCTCGCCCCGAGCAAAATCGTGTCCGGCACCCCCGAGAGGGCCTCCAAATTTGGAGCCCCGCTCGGGGGTGCCGGACATGGGGGTGGACATGCGCCTGACAGGGGTGGCCAGCCCGTCATAGGGACGCCACGTTCAGGCGTCATTTATCGCGCCGTGCAGGAGGCTGCTCTGTCCGCATTAATGGCGCGTTCGTCGGCGGTTTCCAACGCGACGCGACTGGACGTCGGTGCGCCAGCACACACGCATGCCATTAAACGGCGGCCAGTCGACGCGAGGGCTCCCCAGGCCACGCGGCCGGCGTTGCGGATTCCCCACGCGTCGCATTTACGCCGGCCGCACCGCCCATCGCCATGATAAAAGCCGACGCCCTCGCTCCCCTCGCCCCTCAATCTCTCCTAAACCCTAGCAATGGCGTACGGCGGGCGCGTGAACGTCGATGAGGACGCGTGGGAGCAGCACCGGTACGGGCTCCTCGCCCCTCCGGACTGCCGCCTGCCCAAGCACTGGGCCATCTCGGCCGGCGGGCTAGCCGTGCCACCGCTGCCCGACACGGCTGAGCACATGAGGCGATTCATCGCTCGCCGACGGAGCTGGATGACGCCGGCAGAGCGGCGCCTCCCCGAGAACGACGACGGCCAGGCCAACTGGGACCGTTGGATGGAGCGCTTCGAGCGCGAGCGGGAGGCGGTCATCGCCACCAACGACGGTCCCAGATCGCGCGAGACGCGATACAACACCGGCGGCCGCAAAGACTGGTGGGGGGCAACCGGCCACACGATTGCCTCTGCGATCGAAGCCGCGCGCCGACACGTTGCCACGGGCAGCGCCATCCCCTTCCGCCTCCTTCCTCCGGTGCCGCGCTTCCCTCCACCGCGCCCCGTGCCACGCCAGGTGGTGGAGGAGCGCCGCTCACCGCCGCGTCGTGGAGGCGGCATCACCATCCGCGAACGTCGTCAGCGTTCGCCACCGCGTTCGCCACCACGCCCGCGCGGGCGCCTCCTCCAGCCGCGCGCCAGGCCACGATGGCGCCTCCTCCAGCCGTGCTGCCTCCTCCGTGGTGGTGGTGAAGATCGAGGACGACAGCGACGACGACGACTCGTGGTGGGATAGGGAGTAGGCTAGGCGGCGGTTAGGGTTTTCAAATTTCATTCAAAATCTTTGTAATATATAAGAAATATGAATGAAATTTGAATCGTTTCAGTTTTTTTGGAGTCAATTTGAACGTCCGCAAGGTGTTCGATCATATGTCGCGTTTTGGGAGGCGGACGTTTGGGGTGCGCCGCTGTGAGCGCGTTCGAAAACATGGGCGGACACATGTCCGACACCCCCAATTGGGCCTCCATTGGGGGGTGCCGGACACGAATTTGGAGGCCCCCAGTGGAGATGCTCTAAGAGAACAAAGGGGTTAAAAGTCATCCGAGTGATTGGTAAATGTTAGGCGTGACTGTTCTCATGCTGAAACTATTTTTTTTATTTTTTAGAGAGTACGCAATTGCGTACCGTAATTTTATAGAAGGCAGAGTTATAATTACAAGACAGGCTCCGGATCAAAATTCGAAACCAGGGTAACTCCAAACGAAAAACAGAAAACTACTCTCTCGCGGCATTAGCAGTATCTCCCTCCTCCCGCATGCGCAAAGTACGCAGCAAGGTGAACTCCTCCACGATAAGTTCCGCAAGTCTAGTTGCCAAGAACTGACGCCTCGTGTTGTTGAAACACCACGCATTTCTGTTCTTCCATAGCAAATGACCGGTACAGATCAAAGCGTCAAGCAGCTTCCTCTCCGAGCTTTTGCAACGCCTTCGAACTTGCAGCCACCAGTCCTCAAGTGTATCTGTCACCAAGGGGGTAATGTTAACTCCTAGATCACGGCCCACTCTGAACCACACCTCCCTAGCGTGCACACATTGCACCAAGATGTGTTCAGCCGTGTCCTCCTCTTGCAGACAAACGAAACAAGCACTGGTCTGATCCTGTAGACCATGCCTCACTCGACGATCCGAGGTCCAAATGCGGTGCTGAACAGCCAGCCAAGTAAAGAGCTTGCTCTTCGGCGCAGCGGCATTCTTCCAAATTGGCTCTGCAAGCTGGAATCCGATCCTCCCCTGAACAAGCATGGCATAACTCGAACTAGCCGTGTAACTGTTGGAGCGCGCCCATGGCCAGCCGAAGGAATCCAGCTCATCCAGGTTTCGCTCCACTCCTCTGATGGCCAGCCATAATGCGAGGCACTCCCGCGCCCCTCTGTAAGCTAGCGTGCCCGGGATGTCCAGGAGCCAGCTATTCTCAAGAGTGCCTTGCGCAACGGTGCGAGAGTTCCGCACTCGGGTGTCCACTGTCTTAACCAATCCCGGCGCCCAGTCCACCATAATGCTGAAACTATTGACTTTGTACAATGTACTCTAAAGTTGAACTCCGTACAAGAAAAGGCGCCTAAGTCCGTACAAAGTATTGTGCAATTTGTGAAGCTTAAAGACTAATTCTCGCAAACAAAAAAAACTTATAAAGACTTAAAAGCGAATTCCCCCAAAAGTAAAGCCTTAATCGAAGAAACGGTCACGAATTGGTCCTCTTTTCCATGCGGCGCGTGACAGATGGCAAGGCCAGAACTCCAGTACAACTGTAAAGAATCGCCAGTGACGTGATTCATTCGATCAACGCTTTGTCATTTCTGCTACTCTCCGTACTGTTTGTTTACCGATCGGATAGGTTCTGCGTGCTTGCTTTATTTGGCAGCTAGTAGTGGCGCCGCGGTGATTTAACATGAGCAGTTCGACTACGAACTCTTCTACCGGCCCCCAGTGTCTCTCCATGCGTGAATCACGTGTCCGAATAAGAGGTCAGTTGATAAGATCTGGCTTAACAATAAATGTACTACTGGCGCCGGTGGAGTCTTCTTTCCTTTATTTTCACCGGAGATAAGTATTCCCATACGTCGTCCTGCGTTCGGTTTGACCGTACCCTTGGTCATATATGTCCCGGATCCGTGACACAGAATTGTACTGCTAATAATATTGCTCATGGAAAGTGTGCTTGTTTGGTAGCGACAGATAGAAGCCTTGCAGTGTAGATTTTTGTTAGCTGGTTTTGTGGACGAAAATACGCCGTGGCTCTCGGGTACGTTTGCACCTGATATTCAATAAAAGTTGATAATTTAGAAAAAAAATCGGAAACATTCAGTGTGGCAAATATTATCAACCATTGCACCCGTACAAAAAAAAATTGTCAAAAAAACATTATAAATTGCAACTGGGTCAAAATTTTGTCAAAAAAACGCTATATACACGCTATGTTCGTCAGAAATTTGTCTTTTTTGTCCAGAAGTCGACGAATATTTTTTTTGCGGCCAAATTATTTACACGAGTACATACTTGGTAATTTTTGAGCGTAAAAAATTTCGGAATTTTTCTATCAATTTTGAATTTTCGAAAAAAAAACTGCATATCAGGTGCAGACATACCCGAGAGTCATAAGTCTGCGTCCGTTTTGTGGAGGCATATACTACATACTCCCTCCGTTTCTAAATATAAGATGTTTTAGCTACTCCCTCCGATCCATATTAGTGGGCATAGCTTTGTCTAAATTCATATGTATCTAGTTAAGTATTTAGACTAGATACATGTGTATCTAGACAAAGTTGTGCCCACTAATATGAATCGGAGGTAGTATTTCATATGTTGTTTAGATGCGGACTAAAATAAGTGAACATGCGTATTAAAATCTATATAAATACACCTGAACCGGGAAAAAGGGTAAAACATCTTATATATTTAAAAACGGAGGGAGTAGTACTTGATGAGCGATAGTCATTATGTGGTAACTTGCGATTGATGCTAGCTAGACAGCTAGTAGTGCGTTCCATGCATACAGTACATAGTTTGGCTATCACACAATGGAGTTATTACAAAGGTTCGTGTGTAGTTTTCAAATGCGAAAATGGGTCAAGTGGCAACAAGTGGTGCATCGATCGCTGGCGTTCCGTTTCGCTTCAAGTGGTTCTCTCTACGCGGAAATTAAAGGAGTAGCAGTGTGGCGGTGCGGTTGGAATCCAGGCGTCACCGACCCAACCCCGCAGCGAAACCGACCAAGGATCGCTGCACTGCCCGGGAGTAGTCGGTGGCCGATACGCGCTCGCGTCACCACACTGGCAACGGCCGGCCGGGCGAGCCCAACGGCTTTTGGACTTGCGGCGCGCGTGCTGTGGCCCCCGCCGGCCGCTCATGCGACACAACCGTCCCGACACGTCCAAACCGCACCGTGACAGCGAGCGGCGCCGGCTGGTCAGACGTCAGCTCACCGCCGCAGCAGTTTGTTTCCGCTTGACTGCAACGCGACGGCGGCCGTGCGCTCTCAGTCTCGGGCGTACGTGTGCCGCGCGCTGCACGTACGATATCGGATGTTTGTTAGGCCATCTCTAACCGACCCCCTAAAATATAGTCCGGTATATATACTTTTATCATTAATCCATTAAATTTAAAGTAGCTAAAGGGTCGATCCCCTATTTTTAACTCCTTATTAAAAATTTATTTGCCCAAATCTTCTACTCCCTCCGGTCCGATTTAAGGGTGTGTTTGGTTGAGGGGATAGGTTTAGTGGATAAGGGTATCCCCAACCAGCTGGTTAGGGGTAACCAGTTTTTTTGTTTGGTTAGATCGGATGAACGTTGGTTAGTGGTAGCCATTTTTTTGTTTGGTTGAAAGGATGATGAGTGGATGAGTGGTTGTGGTGACCTTATTTTATTCAGATGGTGAGATTACCCCGTAGTCATGAAATAAGATGATTTTGGATACAATTCCCTTTTATCCGTCACAAACACAAAACAAGTAGAACGAAGAAAAAAATCGTGAAGTATTACAGTGGTCTATCCTTGCTACGAATCTGACTTGCACGTACTGGCCGGAGGACCGCAACTTCTTCAGAAAAGAGCTCGTGCAGCACTGGTAGCTAGCTAGTATCGATCGATCGATTGGAAGCACGGCACCCATACGACACCAACGCCCGGCTGTGCCCTGCTCTGCTCCCGGCGACCGCGCGTGCTAGTCGCCTTTATCCTTGATCTGGAGCCGCGCAGCTGCATGGAATCACCGGCCGCCACCACCGTATGGACTCAATGGCCGTCGCCTCCGCTTGGACGCACTGTCCGTCGCCGTCGCCGCCACTTGGAATCAACGGCCGTCGCCGCCGCATTGATCTGGAGCCGCCGCCGCCGCAGCATGGACTCACCGTCCGTCGCCGCCGCCGCATGGGCTCAACGGCCGCCGCCGCCGCCGCATGGGCTCAACGTCCGTCGTCGTCGATTGATAACCCACAAGTATAGAGGATCGCGTGTAGCCTTTTTGATAAGTAAGAGTGTCGAACCCAACGAGGAGCTAAAGGTAGGATAAGTAATCTCTCAAGTTCTATCAACCACAGATACAACTCTACGCACACTAAACGTTTGCATTATCTAGGAAATAAAACTACGGTAGCAATACGGGTATGAGAGGTAGTTTTGCAATATAATAAATACAAGAAAATAAATGTTAGTGCTGCAGCAATAAAATACACTAAGTAACCATGTAGTAACAGTACCATGAGTGTGGAAAAGTGGTGGTAATTGTGGTGGCTTTGTCCAAGATTAATTAGTGAAGACATCTAGTTCATTGTCTTTGATGCAGTTTTCAATGTGGGAGAGGCTAAATATACATGCACTCCACTACTTGGGATTACAAGTACTATATGATTGGATTGTTAGCAAACATCCGTAAATACTAACAATGCATTAAGTTTTCCCCAACCCTAGCCTTAAGTTTATGGTCCTCTTACTCCCATACGTGCAACTAACCGGTTTGAGTCCTTAGGTTTTTGTCACTCCGGCAGAACTACGCCCCTTCCTTTGCACATACTACTAACCCTATGGTGTTGATCCATGCGCGCACAAGTATAATGGACACCAAAGGACAGTACCATATCAACATATAACTCTAATGAACCATAGACATTCAACAAAGTAATCGAAAGACAAATAAACTACATAAACATGACATAGATCATAGGATAAATATTATAGCATCAAACACCATGTTTACATAGGACGGTACAGAGGTTTGTGGGAGGATGATCCACTGAATACAAGGAGGAGTTGGTGATGGAGATGGCGGTGAAGACGGCGGAGAGGGCAGCGAGAGGCGCAGGGCGGCGCCGGCGCCGGCGGTGGCGCAGGGGGCTCCTCCTGCGCCGCCGGTTCCATGGGGGAGCACCGCCCCTTAGCCCCCTTCCTTCATGGCTTCTTGGGAGCCCTCCCCCATGGAGATGGGATCCATGGGGGAGGCAAAAACGTGGCTTTTGGTGGCTGAAATTCGTGGGTGGAGGAGTCCTCCACGAATTAGGTTTCCTCCCTTTATATATCTTCTCGGATTTCCGTCACCCCTTTTAGGGTTCCACCAAAACGGGCCTACAGGCCGCATCCGAACTCCGATTGGGCTGATCTCGGGCTTAAAATCTTCGTATGGAAAATTGTGACAACTTTCGTAACAGCCAGGTCTCCATTTGACGCCATCTTCGAGGGTCAAACTGGCAAACTTCGTAAAAAGTTCTCAGACAGATTTCAGGAAAGTCCCAATTCGACTCCAACAAGGTTTCCTCTTGTATTCTTGATAATTTCTACACATCAAAGAGTAAAACAAGAACATTGTGCACTTTTGCAACTATTAGTAGGTTAGTCCAAATAAATAATAAACTTAATATAAAACAAGTGCTAAAAGCATAGAAATGGCATGAAACAATCAAAAATTATAGATACGTTTTGGACGTATCATCGATCTGGAGCCGCCGCCACGATGGAGAGATGGGAAGGGGGAAAGATTTTTCCCGGGAGGGGAGGGTGAGCGAAGGAAAAGTCTCCGGAGGTAAGCGAGCCGAAAGTGGCTGCCCTTATCCGGCAGTTTTGGCCGGATGACCTCAACCACCGTTTTGGTGGAATATTCCCTAAATCTGGTTGCCCCTGCCACTCCTATCTTTTGAACCAAACGCCTGGTAGCCACTGAAAAACTGGTTACCCCTGCCACTTGAGGGATAACCTCCAAACCAAACACACCCTAAGTGTTGTGGGAAGTGTACTACGATAGTACAAAGTCCTGAAAGATTGGCGACAATAATTACGGATCGGAGGGAGTATCTCTGTTCACGTACATTTCAAACATTTGCAAGTTATTTCATCAATCATTCTAAAATAATTCAAATTTAATATACGGCACAAATAAACAATAGACCTAGATATATATAAAGTTCATCCATTCGAACAATTCAAATTAACATGCATAAAGTTCATACAAAAGCAACAAGTCCCATCAACAAACACGACAACATAGCAATCATATCAACGTAAACTCAAGCACCACCCCCACGGCCACTCCCATAGATTTGCTTGTAGCAATGGCCGAACTTGAAGACCTTGTTCTTGTTGCATTACTTGTAGAGGTTTTCGACCGTGATCCTCGCCCCACTTAGTGGTGCAAGGTCGATTTTCTCAAGAGAATCGGCTCATCGGCTGCATCGATGTTGATCACGCCCCAAAGGTGTGTAAGAGAGGTTTTTGGGTGTGTCTCGATATATAGGACGGACACGATGGTGCACTAGTAGTTCATCACCCTACTACAAAACTTATCCTTCGATTCATCCCGAAGCTTGGTCGGGGCTGGCATTGTGAGGATTGCCTCTATCTTTTCGGGGTTTGCCTCTGGCAGATACGAGGTACCCGAGTAGTTGCCCAGCTGGTACGCCAAAGACGCACTTCGTTGGGTTGAGCTTGATTTTGTAGGCGTTGAGCGCGGCGAATGTCTCGCGCAGGTCGTCGAGGAGCGTGTCCTCTTGCCTGGTCTTGATGACTATGTCGTCGACATAAACTTGGACGTTGCGTCCTATCTGGTCCTTGAGGCAGGACTGCATCATGCGCTGGTAAGTAGCTCCAGCATTCTTGAGCCCGAAGGGCATGGTTTTGTAGCAGTAGACACCATGGGGTGTGATGAAGGTTGTCTTCTCCTCGTCCTCCTCTCGCATCCTTATCTGGTTGTAGCCTGAGTAGGCATCCAGAAAGGACAGTCGCGCGCAACCAGCTGTGGAGTCGACGATCTGGTCGATTCGCGGTAACGGGAAGTGATCCTTCGGGCAGCACTTGTTGAGGGAGGTGAAGTCGACGCACATGCGGAGAATTTTTGTCTTCTTCTTCTCGACTAGTACTGGGTTAGCGTCCCAGTCAGACTTCTTGATTTCTCGGATGAACTGGACGTGAAGCAGTCTGTCGACTTCTTGCCCGATGGCAATGCGCTTCGGCTCGGAGAAACGGCGCATGGTTTGCTTGACAGGTTTGGCATCTGGATAGATTTGAAGAGCGTGCTCGACGAATTCCCTGGGTACACCTGGCATGTCGGCTGGACACCAGGCGAAGATTTTCCAGTTCTCACGTAGGAACTCGACGAGCGCGCTTTCCTATGCGATAGGCAGACTTGATGATACGAGCACTGTCTTGGAAGCGACAGTCGGATGGACTTGGTGTTCCCTTGTGTCATCGGTCGTACTGAAGGAGGCGTCGGGTGCCGGCTTGTTGCTTGCAGGAAAGAGGGTTTTGTCGTTGACGAGTGAAAGTTCCTCGAGCTGTTGCTGCATGCCGAAGGACTCGGAGATCGTACTCAATTCGCGGTCGCAGTTCTCCGAACGCTGAAAATCACCCCTCACAGTTATGACTCCCTTCGGTCCTGGCATCTTAATCATGAGGTAGGCGTAGTACGGAACTGCGATGAAGCGAGCGAACGTCGAGCGCCCAAGTATAGCGTGGTACTGCGATTTCCAGTCCACCACCTCGAAGTCGATTGATGCGTGTAAAGTCACACGTCCGTTGGAAACCCCAAGAGGAAGGTATGATGAGTGCAGCAGCAAGTTTTCCCTCAGTATGAAACCAATGTTATCAATCCAGTAGGAAGTCAACGTTGCTCCGAAGGTGTTGGTGGAGGAATGTAGTGCGGCGCAACACCAGAGATTCCAGTGCCAACGTGGAACCTGCACAACACAATCAAACTACTTTGTCCCAACGAAACAGTGAGGTTGTCAATCTCATCGGCTTGCTGAAAACAAATGATTAGGCGTATAGTGTGGAAAATGATGTTTGTTTGCAGAGAATGTAAAAGAACAATGATTGCAGTATGTTGTATTTCAGATGTAAAAGAATGGACCGGGGTCCACAGTTCACTAGTGGTGTCTCTCCATAATAAAATACTAAACATGTTGGGTGAACAAATTACAACTGGGCAATTGACAAATAGAGAGGGCATAACAATGCACATACATATCATGATGATCACTATGAGATTTATTTTGGGCATTACGACAAAGTACACAGACCGCCATCCAGCATGCATCTGTGTCTAAATAGTCCACCTTCAGGTTAGCATCCGCACCCCTTCCAGTATTAAGTTGCAAGCAACAGATAATTGCATTAAGTATGGTGCATAATGTAAACAACACTAATATCCTTAGACAAAGCATTGCTGTTTTATCCCTAGTAGCAACAGCACATCCACAACCTTAGAACTTTCTGTCACTGTCCCAGATTAAATGGAGGCATGAACCTACTATCTAGCATAAATACTCCCTCTTGGAGTTACAAGCATAAAATTGGCCAAAGCCTACACTAATAACGGAGAGCATGCAAGATCATAAACAACACATATATGATAGATCAATAATCAACTTGACATAGTATTCAATATCCATCGGATCCCAACAAACACAACATGTAGCATTACAATAAGATGATCTTGATCATGATAGGCAGCTCACAAGATCTAAACATGATGGCACAAAAGGAGAAGACAACCATCTAGCTACTGTATGGACCCGTAGTCCAAGGATGAACTACTCACGCATCACTCCGGAGGCAGGCATGGCGATGTAGAGCCCTCCGGTGATGATTCCCCTCTCCGGCAGGGTGCCGGAGGAGAACTTCTGAACCCCCCGAGTTAGGGTTGACGGCGGCGGCGGCAGCGGATGTTTTCTGGAAATATGGCTCGGTGTTTTAGGGTTTTCGCGTCTGGAGAAATAAATAGGCAAATGGGCGACATCGGTGGAGGCGCGGGGCCCGCTCCCCATAGGGTGGCGCGGCAGGGGGCCCTCCCGCGCCGCCATAGGGTGAGGGCGCCCTGCTGCCCCCCTTCGTCTCCTCTTCGGACTTCTGGAACGTGTCGGGAAAAATAGGCATCTGGGATTTTGTTTCGTCCAATTCCGAGAATATTTCCAGAACAGATTTTCTGAAACCAAAAACATCAGAAAACAGGAACTGGCACTGTGGCATCTTGTTAATAGGTTAGTTCCAGAAAATGCATAAAAAATGCTATGAAGTGTGAATAAAACATGTAGCTATTGGTATAAAACTAACATGGAACATAAGAAATTATAGATACGTTGGAGACGTATCATCGATCATCTCCTTTCGGAAGTGCTCATGTGTGCCGAAGATAACTTCGAGTGTGATTACTCCTTCAGGGTAGACTGCTTTCCCTGGTACGATGCCATGAAAGGTGATGTCTGACTTGGCTAAGCTCTCCAAAGACATGTCCATCTTCCGGAGAGTGTCGGCGAAGATGATGTTGATGCCGCTGCCACCGTCCATGAAGACCTTGGTCATGTGGAATTGTCCTATCTGTGCGTCGAGTACCAGCGCGGCGTGGCCTGGGCGCGGTACCTGTGGAGGGTGGTCCTCTCGAGAGAATGTGATGCTGGTCTCCGAGCCCTTGAGGTACTCGGGTACGGCCGGTGGCATTCCGACGGCCTGGTAGACTTGGCGGGTGAGCAGTTTCTGGCACCGGTTTGATGGGCGCCCCTTCTGTATCATATTCATCTGCCCTCGAGCTTGAGGGTACTGTTCCCCTGGCGCAGGAGGTGCTTCCTGTCTCGGCTGGTACTGGATCGCTCCTGCTATGTGCGCGCGGTGAGGTGCTGCCGCAGGTGGTCATGGGAGTGCCAACTGCGGTGCTGGTTGCGGCGCTGGGACCGGAGTCAAGATTTTGGCGAATGCGCCGTTGATGCGAAGCATCTTCCGACAATCGTTCAACAGGTGAGTAGAGACTAGCTTGCCGATTTCTTCGCTTCTGAATAAATGGAACTTGCACGGTTGTTCGAGCTCCTGCTCGGGTGTAAGGTCTGGTCGCGAGGTGTCGCGGGGCTTGCGTCGCCACTCGCGTCTCTGGTTCCCATCGGTCCTGTACTCTTCCCGGCCTCGGCTGCTCTGGCGATTGTTGTCACGGCTCCGGTCTTCTCGGGTGTCGGTGAATCTGGCCGCCACTAACTCGGCTGGCTCGCCTTCGTCGAAGCGGGCCTTGCGGACAGGGACGGACGCGCGCGGTCTCGATGCGTCGGCCCGTTGAAGTCATCCTAACACATTGGTTTCGCAAATTCATTTTTTTTAACATAAAAGGATACTATATTAATATGTGGCAAGGGTTGCACAACGACTTACAACAGGAACCAAACTGCAAAAGAAATTACAATCCGGCCCCGAATATTTGCAGGAAGGACTTCCAACAAAGATTTAGTAACGCAATCAGGTCCTTCAGTACGCTCTGGATCAACCTCACCGTCGCCAGGGACGGCACCACTTGGGATGGCGAGGACGCCATGGCATGCAGCCACGACAGTCGAGCTGTAGGGCCTCCGAAACGGCATGAAGTCTGGAGGTTGAAGACAGTGGCTAGCAGAGCCACAAAAGGCCGCCTTTCGGCCAGAACAGTCGCCGGCACGGCAAAGACCACGCTTTGCATCCAAGGCCGACGAGAATGAGCTCAGACTTTCGCCCTTCGGCCAGCAGATGGGGAGGCATCCTCCCGGAATCCGCACAGCAAACGCAGGCACCTCCAGATCCGCGTTCCTCCGCGACTCCCCAACACTTCCCCTCGCCGCCACGGCCGGCCAGAAGGAAGAGAATCGCAGAACAACAACAGAGGAGGAGGAAATCCCCTACCTTGAGCTTCTTCTTATTTAGGCTGCTGCCGCCCAGATCCGCGCACGCCGGCGCCGGCCACAGAGGCCAGCCACCAGCACAGGAGAAGGACGAAGCACCGGCACCGCTCACCCTCGCCGGCAGCCCGCAGCAGCAGGGCAAAACGCCATAGGCCATATAGGACCAAACACGAGGGAAAAAGGAAGGAAACCTAACGCTATTCACAGAGGAAGGCAGAGCAGGCCGGCGACCTCCCCCATCCCCATACCAGCCGGCAGAGCCAGCCAGGGAGGAGGAGGGAGGAGCCGGGACACGGTGGTGAACTCTCAAGAAAGGAGACGGGGTAGCCCGAGCTTTCGGGTAGAGGCAGGCAGCCAGACAAAGTGTACTGTACATTCGTTGAAAACGGGTAGGCACATCAAGAGCCGGAGTCAGTTCAGACAGCCAGACAAAGTGTACTGTACATTAGTTAGTGAAAAAGACAGCAGCTGCGTGGGCGTGTTCAATCAAGAACAGAACTCGCGCGTGGTGCGTCGGACAGACATCTCGAGATAGCTAGCAGTGTGCTGTGCGCGAGGACGATCGAGATCACGTCTGCATGCGTGCGTGTTGGTGCTCACGCACGCCAAGCGCCGAGCCTCACGCCCTCACCACATGCCTCACCTAGCACTACCCATTAACTTCGTTAATACTACATCACTCCGGGTTTGGATACTAGCGAATAATTATTATTATTTGTGCTTCACCAACACACCAAAGCAACACATTCATTCCCAGGGACGCAAGCGACGTGGAACTCTAAACACAAGAAAAAACACGCGCACAAGCCGGATCTAGCGAGCTGCACACATGCGTGTTTATTGTGTGTACGCGACTGATCTGCGTGGGGAATCCATATCCTGTTGGTGATGGTTTGGTAACGCCGGTATGGAAACCACCGACAGCCCGTTGGTGAATGTTGAGTGCCAGCACTGGTGACAAACAGAAATTCAGCGGGCTGGCCGAAGATTTGATATAGTAGAACCAAATGTGGAACAACTGCTTAATCCTCCTTTTTGTTGGTTGTTCAATCGGAAGTTAATTAACATCCAAGTCGTCTCGTCACTTATTATCTCCCTGCATTACGTGTATTAGTGCGTAAGATCCACAAGGCATCATTCAGTCGCAAGTATGTCAATGTCACAAGATATACTGGTATAATATGCTATACATTCACTATTCTCTTACAAATGTCGGTACACAGTCTAAAATTCATTTGTATGTATAATGTATAGGATAAGGTGCGAGAGAATAAACACGCCGGCCGGTGACCTATTCTTCGATTTTGATAGCACGTGTTGAATTTCTGGAGAACCTTTCTTTTTTTTTCCCTCCGTGATGCAATATTTCTTGTGTCCATTGACCTATGCTAGCTAGCCGGATTTTTCATATGTACACGTATAGTTGAATTCGTCCTAGTTGTTGGCCGTCCTAACATTATAATCGATGAAGTCTCCTGCAGGATTTATGCCTGTATATTTATTAAGAGAGCCAATAATTATGAATCGGTTGTATCGATCAGCTTGAGCCTACGTGCCTGTATTTAGTTCTCTCTTCTCTGAATGTGCCATGTGAACTGTTCCGGTCAACAACATCTTTCCCGATGGCACTGCTCCTACTTATTTCGTCGAGATATTATTGTTTTGGTCAGTATTCACGATGCAATACTACCTTTGTTTTCTTTGCCGCAGCTGTTGGCCTGTATCGAACTGAATGAAATGCAGTAGGCAGTAAGCAAATCCAGTTTGCTAACGCGAAACTAGTCCGAGAGATTTGCAACTTTGTGCAGACTAATGTAACATAGGCACAGTCGAGTTGTAGGTATATTTAACAGTGTTTACCGTCTCACCGATGTGTTTGCTTGTCTCGTTTCCTGACCGACGCAAACAATTGTCGACAGTATCTATCTGTAGGGGGCAAATAAAACACACGAGCAGGGCTCGGGATTCCTTCCGGTCATGCAGTGCGAATGTTGGATGGATTGCGTAGCTAGGCGAATGTTGCATTTGACCTACTACGGATGGGTCGCATGGGTCATAGGTGCCCTGGGAAGAAGAAGCAAAGACCCTTGGTATCCTGGAGCTCCGTTCCTGACCATGAAACCTTGCCGGCTGGTGCGCGCGCTGGGGGCGCTGGGGCAGATGATACGTCCGGCTTTGGTTGCCGTCTGGAGATCAGGAGGGTATGGGATCACCTTCTCATCACCGACAACAAGCTAGATTCATGGACAACACGCTGGCTCTCCCCAGCGATTTGATGCCATATCCTACTTGATCGCCACCGCTAACCGCACCGTTCCACTGCCATTCGCCCATTCCCTTCGTGGGTGCATTTCCAGGCTTCCAGCCCAAGAAGCACGGGCGGTCCGCCTCGTTGAGGAGAAAACCAGTCGGGTCTTTTTTTTTTTCGAAACCAAACCAGTCGGGTCTTGCTTTCCTATGGACGTCTCGGGCTAGAAGGAAAAAAACCTATACACCGCTCGCCGCGAAGCAGGGTGTCGCGCCGCGTACCCACATATGTGGGCCTGGCGCAGTTTTCAGTTCGAGGCTATTCTTCCTTTTCCTTTTCTTTTATGTTTTTTCTTTTTTTGCTCATTTTTCGTTTTTATTTTTATGTTTCCATTTCCCTTTTTATGTTATTATTTTCTTTTGACTGCATTTATGGATTAAAAAATCATAATTAGAAAAAAAATGTTCACCGAGTTTGAAAAAATGTTCAAGTGGGTTAATTTTTTTTGAAGGGTTAAAAAAACACTTTCAAGATTCTTTTTTTTTGGCCAATTTGTGTTTGAAAATTATGTTCGTGGGTTGCCAAAAAATACATTCGCGGATTCAAATGGTTAAAAACTATTCACAGGGTTAAAAATGTTAATGAGATTCAAAAATATATTCACGGACTAAAAAATGATTCACTATGTTCACGTGGTTCAAAATAAGTTCACCGGTTTTCTAAAATGTTCTCCGAATTCAAAAATAGACTCGCAAGTTTGAACATATTTTTCTAATTATTACGCTGATTTATATATTAAGTACGAACATGATATTTTCTAAATTAAAAGAAGAGATTTTACAAAAATAAATAGAAATTCCCTCTGTTAATGGGCGCGTGAAAATACGGCTCATTAACTTGTCCGTTCAGGAGAGAAGGGCGATCGCGACACTAAAGGCGGGGTATAAGAGCCAAAGGAAATAAAATTATGGCATCACTTCATTTTCTGCAAAACATGTTCTAAGAGCAAATTTAGGCCTAGTGGTGCTGAGACTGCACAATGTTTTTTGAACAAGCAGGGCGTTGAGGCGCCCAATTCATTTTAGCTCAAAAGCATAATACCAAGCGAATTACAAAGCTCGGGAGATAAATGTTTGTGAAAGCATAGATAGTCCGGGTGTTGCAAATATAAGCTGAGTTCTTGTATGAACTAGTAGGCTCAGAATCAAGAAGAGCGTCTTGCGAGTTGCGTCGCTTATGTCAGATCACTTTCATATTTTGCCTGATGTGCCCAATTCATTCTAGCTCAAAAGTATAATACCGAGTGAATTGCAAAATGTGGGAGATGAATGTTTGAGAAAGAAGAGACAGTCGGACAGTTGTTGGGAGACTCCAAATTGAGTTTGTGGAGTTATGCCCTGACCTTATTTGTAAAGGTTAAATCGCCACTAGCAAGTGCTCGCTTAGAGAAATCCTTTCACGCGGCCCCGGCTACTACCAAGAGAGCGGCATGGCAACGTCGCGTTCACGGTTCTGTCCCGGGATTGGCGAGAACGAGCGTACCTTCGTCTCCAACGCAGCCTTGTCCATGGTTGGCGTCGAGGCCATCAATTCGGCATTGGCGTCGACCTCAACCACTCGTTCTCTGGCTCGTCGGCGCTGCGGCATGCATCAACATTGTTTGGAAACGAAATCGGTATGCTGGTTGGGCGACAAGGCCTTTTCGGCTTGCTAGTCGATGGTGTCGGCAGGGACGCAGCAACATGTTCAGCGGAATACCGCCATTTGGCTTTGGCGCCGACGAGGTATGGGAACCAAGGTTTTGTATTTTAGTGCATACCTAGATCATAGGTTTATGTAGGTACTGTGTTTGCGTGCATAGATGAAAGTGACTCCATCTTGTACGGAATGATCCATGATTGTGTGTTCCGAGGGCGGCGCAAAGGACGACGCACAAAATTAAGAGGTGGGGGGGAGGAGAAAGAAGATCAAGACGAAGAATGGGACTAGAGACCGTAAAATGGAAGACCTTGGTGGAAGACTTTTTTGTGCGAAACTTTGAAGGCCGTGATCTTTGACCTCATTACGGACGCCCAACAAAGCCCACGGACCCTTGGTCACTCGGTTAAGCACAAAACGAGCGGGACACTTGTCACACATTCATTGCCGATATTAGAGCATCTCCACTAGCGTCCTCCAAATGACCCCCCAAAGGACCAATTGGGGTCTGGAGTCTGGACCCAAAAAATGACCACGGCGGCACCCCCCAATGGTCCAGGCGGAGCCATTATGTGTTCGCCACTCGCGAAAGGGACCCCAAGTTTGGAGGCCCTCTCGGGGTGCCGGACACGAGCCAGACATGCCTTTCGACAGGGGTGGCCCGCCCGTCATACACACAGGGCCGGTGCGACCTGATTCATTTGCCCCCACCCTGTCCTTTTGTTTTCTCTCGCAGGCGAATCGCACCATCGCCGCCACCCTCGTCGTCGCCCACTTGATTCGCAGCTTGTCGTCTAGCCGCAGCGACCACGCAGGCTTGCTTGCCCCTGCTCCCTGCCGGTCTCCGTCCTAGTTTTGCGCCGGCGCAGCTAAATTCAGCCCGCTAGCCTCTTCCTCCCTGCCGCCCGCACTTAAGGTGTTCGACCGTTGGCTAATATGCTCGTTTGATTGATTGTTGATTTGTGTCCTAGTTTCATTGTTTCATTTTGTCCAATAAGCTATGGATATCGATGCCAAGTTCTTTTTTTCCAAATGATGGGGGAGGTTGCCGCCCTTGAGGCCGACGACGTCGAGAATGAGATGGTCATGGCCACTCTTCTAGATGCGCAGGTCGCGGCAGAGGCCGTGCCGAAGCGTGTAGGATCAACGGAAGGGTGGATGGCCAACAAGGATCGTCATAGGGAACTGGTCACATGCTTTTGTACACCGACTACTTTGCCGCGAACCCGGCGAACTACCCTCATGAATTTCACCAACGCTTTAGGATGGACAGGGATTTGTTCAGGAGAATCGTGCATGGCGTTCGGGAATACGCTGACTACCTTGAGCTGAAGAGAGATTGCACCGGCCTTTTTGGATTGAGAGAAGTCCAATTTACCCCCTGAATTTGTCTGAAAGTTCGATTTACAACCCTCAAGTCTTATTTGGTTCAATCCTCAACCCTTAATTATGAAAACCGGTCAAATTTACCCCTCCAGCCGTTTGGTCAGGTTTTGAGCCGGGTTTTCTTGCCACGTCACGGTTTTTTCGTACGCAAACAGGTACGATATCAGTCAAAATTAATCCAGTACATACAAGCTCCATGTACTCTGTCTTCAGAGAACGTGCTCCCGTCACCTCCCTGCAATGTTCTCGTTGACCTTGTACTGCTCGTCTTCCTCAAATGGCGAACCCCGGACGAGTGCCTCCGCCAGCCAGCAGGCTCCGTCGCTCAGGCATGGTAGCACGGTGTCCGCTCTCGACATCCCCTGCGTGCCCAGCCTGCAGTCATCACGGAGCGGCTACCACGCAACACGGCGAGTCGCGGGGGAGGCGCTGCCATTCCGGCTGGGGATGATACAGCAGAGGGGAGAGGAAGCTCAGGGGACGGAGTGGTGCTGGGGAGAGGAAGCTCAGGGGACGGAGTGGTGCTGGATCAGCTTGATCCGGTCGGCTGCGTCGCCAACAGAAGCAAGGGGCGTGTAGGTGGAGGGGAAAGAAGAAGGTGCGTATTCTCGATTGCTTCCTGGGAATCGTACTGTTTGCTGCCACTGGCCTAGTGATGGTGAGAGATACACGTCTTGCTGCTTGCTAATTTAGATAGGAAGTAAGAGAGATTGGGAATTGTAGAGACGTGCTGCTACTTGTTCTAGAGAGATTGGGATAGAGTGACTGCTATGTAGCTTGTTTGAAATATTTGGGCATCGCAAACAGAATTTCAGCTGTAATACATCAATGGAGGATTAAAACAACAGTTATTTGAGGTTATTTGGGCATCGAAAAAACCACAGAAGTATGTTCCACGAGATCTCTAGTTCGACAAACCAACATTTGGCATATGACAACACAAAAGCAGCACTAAGTTCACAAATAGCATAACTATCGATTGAAGATCAATATGTAGAGCACGAAATACAAGCCAATACATCTCTAGGGTTGGCTTCCTTTCTTTCTTGAAGTATTTGATCCTTGAGCCACAACATTTCTGGATGAAACAGTGGCGGTGATACTTGAACTTGCTTGAGACCCTTGCACCAAACCATGGACATTCACTGTATTTCCAGAGGTTTTGTTATGGCTGCTCTTGTTGGATTGTGTACTTGCCTTCCTCTTTGTACTAGCTGTTGTGCTTCGTTGTGAAGGCTATAAACACAAGGTCAAGTTGAGATAATAAATCCCACAAAAATTTAAAATTAAATAATAAAGTGTGAAAGCCTACCATGGTCGGTGCAGCCCTCGGATGTGTGGATGGTGTAACTCGTGGAAGTGTGGAGTGTGCAGCCGGTGGTTCTGTAGATGGTGCGGCTGTATGACTTTGTTGTGAAGGCTGCAAGTGGAGATCTGTTAACATGATTTGTAGTTCATAGTACAAGGCATTGAATTGAATAGCAGAGAGAGATTACCATTTGATGAGCTAGATCTACGCCCCTATTTCTCCTCTCGCAAGAGGTTTTATTATGGCCTTGTTGTTTGCATTTCCCGCACCTAATGATAGTCCCAGCTCTGCTAACTCTGCTGCTCCCTGGCTTCTCTTCAGGTTCCTTTGTCCTCGACTTCTTCTTCCTACCAGGCATAGCAATGTGCCCTGGTGCCACAGGCCTAGGCCTGTTTGAAATTGGCCATGCAGGCATGCCCTCCACAGGCTGAAGGCAATGCGCATAGGTTTTTCTGAACTCCTCAACATGGTAGCACTTGGCAATATAATCATCAAGGGAATTCGTATGGAAATATATGCAAGCTATAGCATGTGCACAAGGCAGCCCAGAAAGTTGCCAATACCTGCAGGTACATGTTCTGTCTTCAAGTTTAACAGTAAACCTGTGCTCTACCCCCCAGTCTTTAAGTTTAACTTCATATGAATCATTGCCATTAAAAATAGTCTCGCAATATGCTGACTGGTTGATGCTCTTCTTCAGTTTCTTTGTTATGTTAGGACATATAATGACATTTGGAGACCACTTATCCATCTGAGTTATCATCTCTTGTATCCTAACCATCACCTTGCGTCTAATAGCTTCAAGCATGCTAATTATGGGCAAATACCTAGCTTGAACTATCCACTTATTGAATGACTCGCAAATATTGTTGTCTACAGAGTCACAATCAGATCCTAGCTTGAACCAGGCTCTGCTCCAATGATGAGGATCTTTGTCCATGATTGCCCTTGCTCCATCCGGTGTCTCTTTTGCTAACGAAGCCCTTGCTTCGTTGAACAACATTGCACATGGGGCTTTTGCACATGCCCAAAAAAGCTTCTGCCAATCCTTATTTCTAAACTTCTTTCTCCAATTGGCATATATGTGCCTTGCACAATTTCGATGCTCAGCCCTTGGAATCCAATTTTGCACGGCATTTAGAATACCCTAAGAAAGAAAATTGAGACAAGGATTAATTAGCACATAAGAAACATTTACCATTCGCATAAACTAAATTAAATGTACGACAGGTATAAAGTACCTTTTGCTGATCAGATATTATTACCCATCCCTCTCCATCTCCTAGATGAAGTTCATTGAACAAGATAGAACAAAACCAATCCCAAGAATCATTAGTTTCTTTGTCAACTGCAGCCCATGCAATGGGATATATTTGATTGTTAGCATCTCTACCAACTGCACATAAAAGCTCTCCAGCTCTTCCTTTGAAAAAACAACCATCAAGACCAATAACCTTCCTACATCCAGCAAGAAAGCCTTTTTTACAAGCTTCAAAACATACATAAAATCTATAAAATGTTGGCTTCTCAAAGTCCGGATGAAGCTTAACAATTACTGTACTACCCGGGTTGCTTCTAAGTAACTCGTTCTGATAATCAAACACTTTGCCATATTCACCAAATTGTGCATCCATCATTCTAGCAACCACTAGAGCCTTAGCTTTCTTGATCTTTGATATGTGCACATTTGCAAACATTTCTTCTTGAACCGTCTGTTGCAGGTGTGCAACACTCCACTGTGGATTTGCCATTATCAAATTTTGGAACTTGTTTGCAATTCTAGTTGACGTCACCAACTTGCTATCTCTTCTCTTAGGACATGAGTGCTCACCTTTGTAAGAAGTTACCTGCCAGCTCTGGAATCTGCTTGTTTTTTTCAGTAAGCAAACCCAAGGACACAAAGGCCAACTACAAACTGCCCTAGCTCTGTCTCCTTCATCCTTTACAAACTTGATTTCTTTCCTCTCATTAAGACCGTAATTGATTATGGCTTGCTTGAACTCATGTTTGCTATTAAATTTCATACCAAGCTCAAAGTACGGCACCACAGCATTTCTATCAAACCTTGCATATTTTGACTCTTTAACAAAAAGCTCACCGTCACTATCTTCATCCAATGAGTCATCATCATCACTGGAGTTACCTTCTATCTTCTCAGGTGCATCGTTGAACTTCATATCACCATCAAACATAGGAGCTTTACCAGCCTTCACCGAAGCCTTGAACTGCATATAACTCTGGTGAATGTTTGCTGCCTCATCGTCATCAGAAGAATCATCATCGGGTGCATAGTCAGAATCCTCAGACGAAACATCAAAATTATCTTGAATACTGTGACTTGCTCCTGCCCTGTGTACTGGCAATTTTTGCCTTGCTGCATCCTGCATTGAAGCCATACCAGCACTGCCGCCAATTACCTGCACCTCATTATCAAAATCTGGTTCAGGAAATGGGATGCCACTATCTCCACCTTGTATGTTATCCTCAATAAATCCATCATCCATCGTCTGGTTTGGCTCAACGCATTGTTCTCCCAGCTCTTCAACATAAATGTTCACAACATTGTCGATGGGTGTGTGCTTTAACATTGCGCTGCATGACTCAGCACTCGCAAGACAACCAAGGCCATCAAACAAACATTTCCCAGGCATCAGCCAGTGCAACATGTCTCTGTCTAAAATGTTGTAGTGCAGCCTCAAATAACGACGAATCTCTGCAATTCCGCATCTCTCGCGGGGAATCATAGACATAGCATCTTCCCCGCCCGCATACTCTAGTGTTCGCCCCTCCCTGATAAATTTTCCACCGAAGTGGAACCGAACAGACAAATAATCCTTCCGAGACATCTAGCACCTATGAAACATATTGAAACAGATGTTATGCCAAGCAGAATAGATCATTAACACATTATAATGGAGCAATGCATTTTTAACTCATAGCAAAGTAGACACACTGATACAGTAGAGAGATTTACAGTATGTTCCAGCAAGTTGCAAAAAGAAAATGTTAAGGACGTACACAGTCTTTCAAAAACTCTACAATCAGTTGTTACTTTGTGAACGTAAGACCTAAGATTGGTACTGATCTGAAATTTATGCCACAATTGATCAATCAACAGGTTAGGTGGAGATAGCAACCAGCGGCTCCTCGGCTAGAACGGATGATCCTTCTCATGTTCCTATCACGTACAACATGAACATGTTCCTCACCTAGAACGGAGGAGGCAACCCAGCGGCTCCTCGGCGAGTTAACCCCAGCCCTAGCGGCGGCGGCCTGGGCAGGGGCAGGTCGGAGGAGAGCAGCAGGGGCCAGCGCGCTCTGATCTGCCGTCCGGCGGCGCGGTGATCTGGCGAGGATACCGGCCTTTCTCACGTAAAAAGATCAGGCCGATCGGGTGTGTTTATGGCGGATGCATGTACGGGGAAGCGTACGGCATATACATGTACCTGGTACTGAATACGGAGAAAAACCGTGACGTGGCAAGAAAACCCGGCTCAAAACCTGACCAAACGGCTGGAGGGGTAAATTTGACCGGTTTTCATAATTAAGGGTTGAGGATTGAACCAAATAAGACTTGAGGGTTGTAAATCGAACTTTCAGACAAATTCAGGGGGGTAAATTGGACTTCTCTCTTTTGGATTTTCATCTCTTCAGAGATGCACGGCTGCCATACGGTGCCTTGCTTATGGAGTTCCCGCAGATTCATTGGATGACTACCTCCGTATGTCTGAGTCCACCGTCATCGAAGCCACCTACCGGTTTTGCAAGGCAGTGGTGAAAGTGTTTGGAGAGAAATATCTGAGATCCCCAAATGAGTCAGACACAACTCATCTCTTGGCACAAGGCGAAGCAAGAGGATTTCCGGTGATGCTTGGAAGTATCGATTGCATGCATTGGAATTGGAAGAACTGCCCATTCGCTTGGCAGGGGATGTATAAGTCAGGACATCATGGAAAGTGAAGTGTCATACTTGCGGCCGTGGCAGATTATGATCTTTGAATTTGCCATGCATTTTTCGGCACGGCCGGTGCTCACAATGACATCAATGTGCTCCAACGCTCCCCGGTGTTTCTCAAACTTTGTCAAGGCCTAACTCCGTCGTGTAACTATGTGATCAATGGCCATGACTATGACAAGGGGTACTACCTTGCCGATGACATCTATCCTAATTCGTCAACATTTGTGAAGACTATCTGTAACCCTGTCGGCAAGGCAAATTGCCATTTTGCAAAGAGGCAAGAGGCCGTCTGCAAAAATGTGGAGCGGGCATTTGGTGTGCCCCGGGCCAGGTTTGCTGTCGTCGGCTACCCTTGTCTTTCTTGGTCGCTAGATCAAATGTGTGAGACCATGAATGCCTGCGTTATCATGCACAACATGATCATAGAGGGTGAGCGAGATACGAGGAGGCAATTGGTCAACGAGTTGTTTGATTTCTAGGGCCTATGGCCCACCCACAGCCGGGCGTGCCGTCGCAGTTTTTAGAACTTCTTGCCACCCATCGGTAAATTCGTGATGGAACAAGGCATCTGTAGTTGCACGATGACAGCGTGGCGCACTTGTGGGCGATCAAAGCAAACAACGTAGAGTTGGCGCCGGCTTGAGATTTCCTTGTGTCCTTTTCGAACTCTTGAATGATTTAAATTTGAATTGTTGCAATGACTTATTATACATTTCTATATTTAGATTCTAATTGAACTTTGCAATGAAGTTGAAAATATTCATAAAAATGATCAAAAAACAGTTAGGTGCTGGTTTGGAATGCGCCGCTGTGGACGGCACCCCCAATGTGCCTGACACAAATTTGGAGCCTTGGAGGGTGCACCTGGAGAGCATCTCCCCCGGCACCCTCCAAACGACCCCCCAAAGGCCCATTGGGGGTTCGGACGGCAAAAACAGCCACTAGCGACACCCCCCGAAAGGGTTGACCCGAGCGAAATCGTGTTCGGCACCCCCGAAAGGGCCCCAACTTTGGAGGCCCTCTCGGGGGTGCCGGACACTGCCCGGACATGGCCTCCGATAGGGGTGGCCCACCAGTCATACACATAACTCCGGCCAGGCCATGGGTTTAAGGCGCCGTGCAGGAGGCCGTTCCGCCCGCGTTGATGGCGACGCGTTTCCGCAGGCGAAGAAGACGGGATGGCGATGCGTCTCCCGCACGCCTCGCATTTACAGCGGCGCCTTTCCCGGCTTCCCAAGCGGCGCAGTGGCGGAGATGTGTCGCCGCCATTAACTCCGACGAGACGCGTGCTCACCCACCCGGCGCTTCCCGCCCAGCGCCACCGCTTCCCGCCTCGACCCTGGACGGCTATAAAGAGGCCCCCGCCGTGCACCCATTTCTCCACACCACCGCCCGCCCGTAGCAATAGCATGCCTCGCCACCTCATGGGCCACCCTCACCCAGGCAACTGGCCGTGCTCACCCCACGGAGCAGGAGCCCGCCGCCGATGAACCCGCCTTCGATTGGGCGGAGGTGGACGACGTCGACGTCGACGAGCAGGAGGACCATGAGCCGGAGCAGGAGGTGCCGTACCCCGGGCAGGAGCCGCCTCCGGAGCTTCACGAGGTGTCGCCGCCGGTGTAGGAGCCAGAGCAGGTGGTGTTGCCGCTGCCGCTGTGGCCAGACCAGGTGGTTGCCGCCAACTCGTTCGAGAGCTGTCGCAACGAGCAGGCAAGCCGTCAGGTCAGGCTCGGCTACGAGGCGGCTGGGGACGCAGTGGAGGCCGCCATCATCCAGGCCTCCACCCTGAGCGCGGAGCGCGACGAGCGTTGTCGCGTCTTCATGGCCGCCAAGTGTACGGCATACGAACAGCTCAACGTCCAAGCGGAGGAGCCCAGGCAACAACAGCTCATCGCCCAGGCGGAGGAGCTAGCGCATGCGGCCTCCCAGCTGCGCGCCGAGCGGGAGTCGCATGAGGAGCTGACCCAGCAGCGGCTGGCGAGGCAGGCGCAGGCGAGGGCAGCGGCGGCAAACAGGGATGCCGAGCGCCGGGCGGCGAGCGCGCTCCGACAGGAGATGGGTGTGCGCTCGCGCTTAGCCCAGAGCCAGAAGGCCGCGCACGACGACGAGGCTGGCCCGAGCGGCGACATTTTGATTAGGATTTAGTTATCGTTTTAGTTTAAATTTGTAACATCTTAGTTTAAGTTTGTAACTTGTATCGTTTTAGTTTAAATTTATATCTTTTTAATTAGTTCAAATGTCGCGGTCGAGACAAGTTGTCGCCTGCAAGGTGTTCGATCAATTGTTCGCGTTAGGGGCGGGCCTTTGGGATGCGTCGCTATGGGCTGCACCATTCAGTTGACCATGACCGGACATAGATCCAGCACCCCCAATTGGGCCTCAATTAGGGGGTGCAGGACACTCCATTGCCGGTGGAGATTTTTTTTTTGATTTTACATACTTGTATTAAACAGCAAGAAACAGAGTACAGATCCAAATACAAGCAAGGAAAAAAACAGAGAAGAAACAAGAAAAGCAAAGCTGGTTCAACCCAACCTCAACCTCGAGGTCACCAGGCGCGCATCCTCTCCGTCACCGAAGACGCCGAAGAACCCAGCCGCCAGGAGCACCTACCATGAGAGCACACGAACTCCTAGCCCGAAGACGTTGAAGAACCGCAGTATCCACCAGCTCCGTGGAGCTAGATCTGAAGACGAAGCAGCAGCATCGGCCGGGGGGCCTCCCCAAGCTCGAACTGCTCCAGATCCAGGGCCTGCGCCAAACCACCTCACCGGAGATGGCCAGATCCTCTACCAGCACACGAGCCCGCACAGCCGCCATCTTGAACCTCCTCCGCCGGCCTCCTGTACATAGTTGGCAGTTGCTGGGCATGGACTGTTTTCACCAAAATTCCAAAAGCCTACAGGACGAAATTTAATGTCAGCACTAACATGACTGCGAGAGAGGAAAAAACTGGGGTGGGCACCGGGCTCACGGTGCGCCCCCGCCACGTGCGCCGCGGTGAGCCACCTGCGCCGCGGTGAGCCGCGCCGCGATGCGGACTCGAGCTTCCCGTGCGATCCCAGCCGTCCAAGACGGGGGCGCACCGAGCGTGGGGTGAGCCCGGTGCTCACCCCAGTTTCTTCCGCGAGAGAGGGTTGTCTTCTCTACGTGATCACGGTGTACGACGGGAAGGATATACCTTTCAGAAAAAGAAGTCCGACTAAAACGAACCCAAAGGACGGAAGCGCAGTAGTAACATGCAGCTGTGTAGATCAGGAGCATAAATGTGGACAGTAAAGAGCTAAAGACCATTCGCATAGATGAAAGGTTGGCACCACAGTACATAGGGTTTCATCCAAGGTCTGAAAACAAGCACAAGTGCCAAATGCTTACATCAGATAGCTCACACCGAAGCAAAGACGCGAGGACAGAACCGAAACTAAAACAAACACACACGAACACATCACCACCACTGACCACAGAGGACCCATTTATTCTAGCGACACGGACGGCAACAGATCACACGCTGATCTCTACCAACCCGGGGTCATGGGGGCGGTGAATGCAGCTCCAGCAGCGTGACACGTTTCTGCAAACACAAGCAACAATAAAGCACATCAATATAATTTCTCAAGAGAAAGCAGAGTTATTCAAAAGATGGCAGATGAGCAATCGGTTTCTACAGACTAGCTTTTTTTATGACGATGCTGTTGGTTTAGTGAAAGATGTGCAGAGTTTTCTAGTCTAGTTGCAAAACATGGTGCTTACACCAGGGGAGGATCTTCCAGCGCTGGTTGTCGCCCTCGCACCACTTCCAGAGCGCAAGGGTGGTGCCGTCGCGCACGCCGCCGTGGTCCTTGTCGCCCTTGAGGGCGTCGAAGTTTAGGTAGATGTTGTTCACCATCCGGATGCACCGGAAGCCGGCACCTACGTCGCGGCTCTCAGTCCACAGCACCGACTCGTCCTGGTAGTTGGGGTTGTAGGGCACAAGCTTCACCTGTTGGATTAAAGAACATTTTATCATTAAATCATTCAGTCTCATCGGTCTCTCAGATCTGAAACAATTTCAGTCTCGTTCTAGATAGATTTGACGAGTAGGTAGGTACTGGAATGTTACTTACAGGGTGACCCTCGCCTTGGGAGTGCTTGATGGCCTGGCCGGTGACCTTGTTGACGAGGGCAAAGGCAGGGTATCCTTCCTCGTCCTTGATGCTGTTGCTGTGCCTCATGTCCTTGAACCAATGCTGGTGCTCGTCGCGGGGGTTGGTGGGCGCGAGGACGACCTCGCCGTTGCGGACGGTGGCGCTGAAGCCCTCGTCGGCCTTGCAGAAGATGCGGACGGTGGGCTCGCCGACGCGGGAGGCGTTGCCGGCGTAGGCCTCCTCGCCCCAGGGCAGGATCTTCCAGCTCTGGTTGTCGCCCTTGGCCCACTCCCAGAGGACGACGGTGGTGCCGTCGTGCACGCCGCCGTGGTCCTTGTCGCCGTTGAGGGCGTCGAAGTTGAGGCGGGTGTTGTTGACCATGCGGATACAGCGGAAGCCCTTGCCGACGTCGCCGCTCTCCGTCCACATCACGGACTCGTCGAGGTACTCCGGGTTGTAGGGCACCAGCTTCACCTGCAGGCGCGCGCAAACACATCATTCTATTTTTGACAGCTAGGAAAAATCTAGATCTATAAGACGAACGGACAAAATAATCGTTGGATCAAAACAGGGGAAAGAAAAAAAGGGACGAACCGGGTGGCCCTGGCCGAGGGAGTGCTTGACGGCGAGGCCGGTGGCCTTGTTGACGATGGCGAAGGCGGGGTTGCCCTCCTCGTCCTTCATCTTGTTGCTGAAGCGCATGTCCTTGAACCAGTGCTGGTGGTCGTCGCGGGGGTTGGTGGGGGCGAGGACGACGTTGCCGTCGCGGACGGAGAGGCAGTAGCCCTCGTCGGCCTTGCAGAAGAGCTTGAAGGTGGGCTCGTTGCCGCCGGCGGCCGGGGCCTGGGCCGGCGGCGGGTTCTGGCCGTGGTGGCCATGGTGGTGCCCGAGGCCAAACATCCTGCGATATCACACGGGGGTTTAGGGGAGGGTTGGATTGTGTGATCAGCTCACAGTGAGACGGGGCGATGAGAAACTGCCCACCCTTTGGGTCCACATTTATAGAAGGGGGTGCCGAATCGACACGTAGTAAAAAGAATCCGATGTGATCCGTAAATTTTCCGATGTACACTGGTGTGAACCACGCGAATGTCACATTTAAATGACATGTGGGCCTCGCCAGGGCGAACGTTCTCGACGGTAGGTGTGAGCCGTTCGCCTCTCACAGTCACAGGTGTGTCGATCCGGCCTTTCTGTTGCATTCTCACATGAAAAAGGCACCACTATATGACACGGCAGTGAATTAGCAAAATCATTACTGTCCACAGTGTGGATGTCATTATGCACAACTGGACCGTTAAAATTTTACGATTTTTTATTTTTGGAAAAGGTACATTATAAACATCGAACTCGTAGAGGTCGGGTCCATTTTGAACAATTTATAGACGTTGGGCGGATCAAACTTAAAGTTGAAATCATGTCGACATTCACATGATACACTAGACACATTTCATGTGTATGTTCACTCATTTGAGTATGTATCTAAACCACAAATGTAACACCTAAAACATCTTACATTTAGAAACTGAGGAAGTATCTCGGTATAAATTGAACCTAGGAAAAAAGTATTGGAGGAATACGCATTGTCTCACTTACTAGACGGGCTCACAAATCAGATTCATCTACCATCCCAATCCATCTCTCTATTCTCCATCTAAAAAAAGAACAAAGAGGTTGGGTTCACGCGTCGTGCTCTGGCCGTGAGCTTGCCTCCACCCATGCCGGTCGCCGCCCAACCCCTGCCCCACGTGCTGCGGGCCTGCCTTCACCATGCGTTGGTCGTCGACCTACATCCACCACATGCCCTCCTACACCTTGTGTCTGCGACAAGCAACCTCCACCTCATGCCCCAGCATCTGGTGACTATCTCGATAAACTCCACCACACGCCTGCCTACAGCGTCGCCCCGACGACCACCCTGTTTCACACCATCGAGATTCTAGGCTCCTCTGCTATTTTCTCCATCACCCACTCCCCGGAGTTCACCACGCGCCCATTTCTTCGGGGCGAGTCCACGAGGACGTCTGACTGTTTGACCTCAGCGCGATTTACAGGCGCGTGGAGAGTTCTCGGAGGAGCGATTTGCATGTGCACAACAAGTTCCATGAAGAAGATGAATCTGACTCGTATGGGACAATGTAGTTAGCGATATTAGCAAAATAGGCTGAAAACAGGTTCAGAGTTCAATATAGACTGAGATTTAATAGTTCAGAGACAAACGACCAGGATTTTACCTCTATATTTCAAGATTTAAAATGGACTTTATCAATTTTGTTACGAACAAAAAGTCACACGAGGCCCAGAAAAACAGCTCATCTTGTTGTTGTTTTGGGGTAAGAAAAACAGCTGTTTTTTGTTGCTGTTTTCTCTTGGTGCATGGTGCAGATACATTATACTACCCCTCCGTTCATAAAATGATGTCTCAATCTAGGATAAATTTGTATGTATATCTAAACACTAGAAACATACATTTGAGCCGGACAGCCGGTATAGGTTGAGACGTACGGAGTGAGTAGCATGCAACTACAGACGGTGGCGGGTCAGGCTCCGCTTGGAACGTGGCAACGCAGTGTGAGGGACACGGGTTGCTGCTACTCTGTAGTCGAGGACTCGAGGCCAACTCTGTGGCATCTCGACTCCTACGTGTCTCGCCTCATGTCGACACCCCATGGAGAGCGCACATAAACAACGAGCAAAAAATATAAGGTTCGCCAGCTTTAAACAAAGTTTGTACGAGTAGGTACGAAAATGATATTAGGATGACTCCAACGTGCATGTTTGATCACTGAACTCTGTCTGATGCGTGCACCTCAAGACGAGATAAAGCACGATCTCGCAATCCGGATGGGTCCGTCCGTCGTTAAAAGCTCTCGTCCTTTGTCCGAACCCCAGTGGTAAAAAGTAACAAAGCGACAAAATGGACAGCCATGTCTCGTTCTTTTTTATACAAGTGTTAGACTCAACGAAAAAAATAGCACGCTATTTCCCGGTTAATAGCACGATATAGCGTATTTGGAGAGGCTACGCTATATTTAGCCTAAAGTTGACGCTACGGCGCTATTTTTATCTTATACGATCGAAACCACACTAAACGTGGTAACGTTATAGCTACGCTAACAAAAAGTCTAGAAATAACGTTAGGTGATGATGATGGCGGGCAATCTGGTGGTTCTTCTAGTTATTCTGAAGATGATGTCAATGATTCTGATTAAAGTTTAAAATATTTATCTTTTAGTTTATTATTTTTTCATGGTTTTAAGCCTCATATTTGTATTCGTGCCATGGATTTGGCCTTGACA
Source organism: Poa pratensis (assembly GCA_947311845.1). Taxonomy (NCBI): domain Eukaryota; kingdom Viridiplantae; phylum Streptophyta; class Magnoliopsida; order Poales; family Poaceae; genus Poa; species Poa pratensis. The sequence goes on from CAMZMU010000117.1 coordinate 35,132,764, forward strand.
TTTGAATATGGTTAACTGGTTATGCATGTATTGTTTTTGGAAAAAAAAATTAGTGCTGAAATCCTTAATATTTGGGCTATTTCTTACAACTTTTTCAACACGCTATTTTATATGTAACTTCGCTATATCACGCTATATCTTGTATAGCTTCTGGAGGAGGGCCACGCTATTTTTGATAGCACGCTATTTTTTTCCTTGGTTAGACTATATGGATTCGGTTTGTAATTCTATTAGACTTGCGTTTCAAGTCAGGGTCTAGCCCAAGTCGGTTTGCTCTTGTATTATATAAAGCCCTGTAACACAACCGATCCAATCAATCAATATACGAAGTATTACAATCTTACATGGTATCAGAGGCCCAAGTCGGTTTTTAATTTGCCCACAACGCCCTCGTCGCCCAGGCGTACCAGCAGGCGTACCAGCCGGCGCCGCCCGCTCCGGCATAACAGCCGGCGCACCCGGCCCCGGCGTACCATCCGGCGCCGCCCGCCTTCTTCAGCACCCCCCAGCTCGGGCTCTACGGCGCGCCGCAGGCCGGCCCCTCTGCGCCCTCGGGCCACTACAGAAAGAAGAAGAAGAAGAACATCGGCGGCCCTGGCCCGCAGGCCATCGTTCCTGCCGCCGCCGGCTTTCGGCCTCCTGCACCGCGTCCCACCGCACCTCCTGCACCGTCGGTCGCCGGCACGTTCCAGGCCTGGGCGTCGCCCAGCATCCTCGGCCCTGTCCCGCGTGCCCCGGCCGCGCCCGTGGCCCTCTCTGTTCACGCGCCACCCGCCGCCTCGACCAGCTCCACGCCGCAGTGGGACCAGTCTGCGCTGATCGCGGCGCTCAATCAGATGTCTCTCCAAGGAGCGACACCCGACCCCGGCGGCGAGTGGGTCTTCGACAGCGGCGCATCCTCTCACATGGGCTCCGGTTTCGGTATAACCTCCACCTCTTCCCCTTCTTCTTTACCCTCTAGAATTATCGTCGGCGATGGTTCCTCTCTCCCCATCACCGGCACCGGCTCTCTCTCCTTCCCCACCTCCTCCCGCACCCTCTCTCTTCACAACATTCTCATCTCTCCCTCCCTCATCAAAAACCTAGTTTCTGTTCGTGCTTTTACACGTGACAATTTTGTTTCAATTGAATTTGACCCCTTTGGTTTTTCTATCAAGGATCTGGCAACGGGACGGGTGATCCACCGATGTAACTCCACCGGCGATCTCTACCCCTTCGTGCATCCACCCCACTGCCTCCACGCCACCGTCTCCACGGAACTTTGGCATCAGCGGCTTGGACACCCCGGTGCAGAAGCTTTGGCGCGCACTTCCAAATATTTCAAATTCCGTTGTAATAAAAGCTTGCCCACGCATTGTGATGCCTGTCAGTTGGGCAAACATACTAGGCTACCATTTTCTTTATCCACCACTAGAACATCTTCTCCTTTTGAGCTTTGTCATTGCGATTTATGGACCAGTCCTATTTTAAGTTTATTGGGTTTTCAATATTATCTTGTCATTCTCGATGATTTTACACATTATACTTGGACTTTTCCTGTTCGTCACAAATCTGAAGTTCATCGTCTCTTAATCCTGTTCTATGCTTATGTTTGCACTCGATTCTCTCGCTCCATAAAGGCCTTTCAAACCGATAATGGACGCGAATTCGACAACACAGCCAATAGAGCTCTTTTCGACTCCCACGGCACCATACTGCGTCTCAGCTGTCCTTACACGTCTCAACAAAATGGCAAGGCGGAGCGCATTCTTCGTACCATCAACGACGGCATCCGTACTCTTCTCATACATGCATCCATGCCGCCCCAATGGTGGGCCGAAGCCCTAGCCACCTCCACCTACCTCCTCAACCGACGACCGTGTAAAGCTAACGCACACACCACCCCCTATGAGCTCCTTCATGGCCACGCCCCTGACTATCGGGTTTTACGTGTTTTTGGCTGCCTTTGTTACCCCAACATCACCTCCACGGCACCGAACAAACTCGCTCCCCGATCCCTCCCGTGTGTTCTACTCGGCTACCCCGATGGACGCAAAGGATATCGCTGCTACGACCCTGTCTCCCGGCACATCATTTTCTCTCGCCACGTCACATTTGTCGAGCAAGTCTTTCCTTTTCGTTCCCTGCAGCCTTGTCGCTCCAGCCCTAATTAAAAACTTAATTTCTGTTCGCAAATTTACTTCTGACAACTCTGTTTCTGTCGAGTTTGATCCGTTTGGCTTATCTGTGAAGGATTACCTGACCAAGGAGGAGATCGTGTGCTTCAATAGTTCTAGGGATCTTTACTCTCTGCATGGAGTGCCTGCCACCACACAACCATCCTCCTTCATGGCCTCCGTTGATACCTGGCACCAACGCCTCGGCCATCCCCACGCTGCTGCTCTATCTTCGCTGCTTAGTGAATTTTCTGTTCCTTGTAATCGAGATAGTCATAATTCATCTTCTTGTGAGTCTTGTCAGTTAGGAAAACACGTTCGGCTTCCCTTTAGCTCTTCTTCCTCCACTAGTACTTTCCTCATGCTTAGTGAATTGTTGCATTGTGATCTTTGGACGTCCCCATGTAATAGTATTTCAGGATTCAAATATTATCTTGTCTTGTTAGATGATTTTACTCACTATGTTTGGACCTTTCCTCTCCGAAATAAATCTGATGTTCACACAATTTTTCTCAATTTTCAACGCTACGTTGCCACACACTTCCTCCTTCCTATGCGTTTTATACAATGTGACAACGGTCGTGAATTTGACAATTTCCAAAATCGCAATTTCTTTCTTCAGCATGGCATTCTTCTTCGATTTTCCTGTCCTTATACCTCCCCACAAAATGGCAAGGCTGAACGCTCTCTTCGAACCCTTAATGATATTGTCCGCACACTTTTAATTCACTCATCCATGCCACCACAATTTTGGGCCGAAGCTCTACGCACAGCTATTTACTTACTAAACATTCGACCAACTAAAGCCAATCCTAAGACAACACCATATTTTTCCCTTTTTCTTACTCATCCAGCTTATTTTGATCTTCGTGTTTTTGGTTGTCTTTGCTTCCCTAATTCCTATGCCACTTCCCCCAACAAATTAGCTCCTCGTTCTATTCCTTGTGTATTTCTTGGTTATTCTGACGAACACAAAGGTTACCGCTGTCTTGATTTAGTTTCTGGCCGTGTTCATATTTCTCGACATGTTACGTTTGATGAGCAGGTTTTCCCTTTTGCCACACGCACGCCATTGTCTTCTACCACCACTCCTCCACAAACACCACCGTCTCCTCCAAAACGTGCACTTCTTCCCACTTTTCCTTTTCATGTCGTGCAAGATCCTTCCCCTACCCCGGAAGCCTCCCACTCATCACCACCGCCACCTTCGCCAACAGACCCGCCGTCGCCACTTACTCATGTGTCCGCCGATCTCCAGCAACCATTGGTCACGCAGCACACTTCCAATATGGTCGATGATCCACCCTCTCCAGCGTCCGCTCAATCCGCTGCGCCGGGCTCTGGCTCCCTTCCTTCTGTTCTTCCGACTGGTGCGGTTCCTACACTTGCTCCTATCAATGATCATCCCATGCGGACACGTGCTAAAACAGGTTTTCGTCAGCCACGTGAGCGTCTAAACCTTCATGCCACTCCTCAATCTCGCCTATTCCATCCAGCTACAAATCTGCTCTTCTAGATCCTAACTGGGTCACTGCAATGAAAGAAGAATATAATGCATTAATTCAAAATCAAACATGGCAGCTAGTTCCTCGTCCATCCGGCGCCAATGTTGTTTCCGGTAAATGGGTTTTCCGTCAAAAATTTCACTCCGACGGTACTCTCTCGCGTTACAAAGCACGTTGGGTTTGTCGCGGCTATTCTCAACAACACGGGATTGATTATGACGAGACTTTTTCTCCGGTGGTAAAGCCCAGTACAATTCGGACCGTTCTTAGTATAGCCATCTCTTCTGCGTGGCCTATTGATCAACTTGATGTTAAAAATGCTTTTCTCAATGGATCTCTTCAGGAAACAGTTTATTGCCAACAACCTCAAGGGTTTATAGATTCTTCCGCTCCTGATCACGTTTGTCTCCTTCAAAAATCCCTCTATGGTCTCAAACAAGCTCCGCGTGCGTGGTTTCAACGCTTTTCCACTTTTATTCAAACTGTTGGTTTCCTTCCATCCCTTTCTGATACATCTCTCTTTGTCTATCAAAAGAATTCTCACACCGCCTACATACTTCTATATGTTGATGATATAATTCTAACCGCTTCTTCTCAACAATTTCTTGATCACATCATCTCTTTGCTTAGTGCTGAATTTTCCATGACTGATCTTGGTTTGTTGCATCATTTTCTGGGTATTGCTGTCACTCGCGATTCCAATGGTTTATTTCTTTCCCAACGCCAATATATTCTAGATTTACTCTCAAGAGCTGGTATGCTTGATTATCAACCTACGCGTACTCCTGACACTTCTTCTAAGCTGTCCTCCGACGGCGATCCTTATTCTGACACAACTCTTTATCGTAGTATTACCGGTGCACTCCAATATCTTACCATCACTCGGCCTGAACTGTCCTACACTGTCCAGCAAGCTTGCTTGTATATGCATGATCCACGGGTACCACATTTTAATCATGTCAAACGTGTTCTTCGATATCTTAAAGGAACTCTTGATCATGGCCTTCACATCAATTCCTCCTCTCCCACATCATTGACAGCATATTCCGATGCGGACTGGGCTGGTTGTCCCGCTACTCGACGATCCACGTCCGGATACTGTGTTTTTCTTGGTAACAATTTGATTTCGTGGTCTTCAAAACGACAGGTTACAGTCTCCCGTTCGTCTACAGAAGCTGAGTACCGAGCTGTTGCGCATGCTGTTGCTGAGACGGTTTGGTTGCGCCAATTGCTGTCGGAGCTACATCGCCCAATCCAACAGGCCACCATAGTTTACTGTGATAACGTTTCAGCAGTCTATATGTCCAGCAATCCAGTTCAACATCGGCGTACCAAGCACATCGAGATCGACATACACTTTGTTCGTGAGAAGGTTGCCCTGGACAAGTTCGAGTTCTTCATGTACCGACTACTGCACAATTTGCTGACATTTTCACCAAGGGGATTGCTACCAAACCATTCACGGATATACGCTTCAGTCTCAACGCCGTTGAACCCCACGTTGACACTGGGGGGATGTTAGACTATATGGATTCGGTTTGTAATTCTATTAGACTTGCGTTTCAAGTCAGGGTCTAGCCCAAGTCGGTTTGCTCTTGTATTATATAAAGCCCTGTAACACAACCGATCCAATCAATCAATATACAAAGTATTACAATCTTACAACAAGTGCTCCTCTAAAGAAAATCAAAATTACATCGAATTCCTAATAAATTCTAATAAGGACCTCAGGAAAACATAGGCAACGTGATCAGGCCCTTTTCCTGTGTGGAGAAGAAAGAACCTTGAAGCAACGGCACCGAGATCGCCACCGAGGAGGAAACCACTTGGGGCAAAATCTACGCTTGACGATGCGCTGAGGTTGACGAAGATTTTTCACTGTGGCTAACAAGCCTGGAGGAAGTAGATCCATCGAAGCATCGATCTCCAAGGCGCGAAGTGGCTTCTTTGGCCAGAAGAAGCGACGACGCACCCTCAACATCGCTGATGCCCTTCGTCGACTGAATCTTCAAGGGAGAGCCCGAGCTCTCCATATCTGGCCATCCCCATGGCTTTCCCAACTCCGATGGTTTAAGCCATGGCAAATCGCCCGACTTAGATCCTGCGAGCTTATTTAGAGGAGGAGAAGCAGGAGTAGTGCCACTGTCCATCGTCTCCATCCTCAGAAACTCCAAGAGTAGCAGAAATACCACCACCCGTCGTCCGTCGACGCTCGCAAGCTGCGGTAGTGGTCTTCCCAACGGCATTAGGCCAAACGCCACGCGGGAGAAGACTCTAAACCTAACAGTAATATACATAGGGGATCGGCCTCCCCCCTCCAATTGTCGCCGGATGGTAGAGCCGATAGGAGGGGCGAGGGAGAAGCCGGGACAGGTGGGAAGTTCTCAAGTGGGAGAACGGAAGGGGAACGGGGAGAGAGAAAGAGAAGGTCCATGTATGTTCTAATCGTGAATCATATATCTCTATCGAACAGGGCTAAAAAGCTCATGCAGGAAACGGAAACACATTTCTACTTCATATTCTCTATTCTCTTTTGCTCTCTTTCATTTTGAGATATACTCCGTATTTCCTTAGTCATTCCCCCGACACCCCCTACCCCCCCTCCAATCGTCGCCAGATGGTAGAGCCGATGGGAGGAAGAAAGAGAGGGTCCATGTTTCGTTCTAATCGTGCATCGTGTGTCTCCGTTGAACAGGGCTAAAAAGTTCATGCAGGAAACGGAAACACATTTCTACTTCATATTCTCTATTCTCGCTTTCTCTCTTTTTTTTCTCTTTCATTTTGAGATATATTTCCTTACTTTGCTTTAAAAGTGATTCTGGTGCATCTTGAAAAGCAAAAGTTTGATCCCGCTGTGCACATTTCCCACCGGGAACGGGGCTGATCAGGTTGCCGACCCGACGGACGGCAAGGTAAAAGGAAAGTGTGGATAAGATCGTGCAGTACTGCTAAGATTCTCATCTCACCACGCGCTTGTACTGCCATCACGCGGCGTGTCTCCAGAGCCCACAACATTCGTACCGCGCCATGCTGTAAACATTTTAGTTTTTCTCCTTTTCTTTGATCTCCACACGTACTCGTCGCTTGGCACACCAACTGCTATGATCTGTGAAGACGCCATGATTTGATTTGCGTCCGATAAAGCTCTAGACGGCGATTAATTAACTTCAAATCAGTGGTACGTGTTCGGTGTTCTGGATGGAGAACGCCACCACCCACGGCCACCCGGGAACCGGGGAAAGTGACCTTCGGTGGAGGCGGGATTGCTGGAAAGTTCTAGCTGCTTCTCATGAAAAAAAGCGATTTTCCTTTTGGAAATTATTCCCGGTATATCTTGTGTGATAAGTGCCGTCAAATTCAGGCGGCCGGCATCCGTTTTTTTTTTAAACAGGATCCGATATATATAGAAGGAAGCAGTACAACTTATAGACAGGTCCAACCAGAAATTACAACGAGACCGAGTAAATTGCACTAAACACCCCGAGCCACCTGGAAGAAACACAATCGGATCCACCCCGACGCCCCAAACACCTCAGTCTCCGCCGGAGCCGCCGTACCGCCAAACCCGAGGAAGAAAGCACCTCCACATGTTGTAGTCGACTGCAAAACCGGCCGCCGCGACGCGACGGACACCTAGCTCGATGAACGCACACAGCCATAGCACTCGCATCCTCAAACCACCCATCTTCCCGCCGCCTCCGCATCGACCAGGCCAGCCACCGAAATCACCCAGTCTCCAGACAACCACTCCCCTCGCCGCCACGGCCGGCCGGAGCAAAGTCGCCGAAGAATACCACCTCCACCACCACCAAACGCGGGACGCCAACAGAAAGAAGCGGCGCTTAGTACCTGATATCGCGGATCTCCACCATGGAACTCCAGGAAACAGCAAGGTCTCTTAGTACCTGATATCGCGGATCTCCACCATGGAACTCCAGGAAACAGCAGGACCTTGCACTCCGACGATGCGTCCGCCTCATCGCCGGGATAGCCGCAACACTCCCCACCCGTGCAATCCTCTTCTTCTCCCCTCGCCACCGAGGCCGGCCAGGTGCAGAAGAAAGATCCACAGATCAAGGAGATGCATGCGCTTGCAAAGGGAGACGACCCAAAAATCAACGTCTTCAACCTTCCACCTCGGGAGCATGTCGATGAAGCTTCGAGTCCACCGCCTGGTGCAGCGCCCAAGCACCAACGCGAATCCCCCCGTCAGGACATCAGATCTGACCAACCCCCACTCTCCATCACCACCATGGCAACCAGAGCAAGTGGGAAACGCCCCGATCTGAGTCAGACCGCGCTTATTTGAAGGAAACTGACCAAATCTCCACTCCTGCCAGCCTCCCCACCATGGAGAAACACCATGAGCCAGATCCAGCCATCCACCATCGCCGCGCGACGACGAGGCAGCAGCTCCAAGACGGCATAGCGCCAAAAACAAACCTACCACTACTAAGGACAGAGGGGCCGGACACCCTCTCCTCTCTCCACTCCGGCCGGCAGAGCCGCCGGAGGGAGATCGTAGAGGGGCCGGGAAAACGGGAAGGAGCAGAGGACTCTCAAGGACGCGAGAGGAAGGAGAAGGGGAAAGAAAAGGGAGGGGGGGGGGGGGGGGGGGGGGGGGGGGGATGAGCTGTGGCCGGCATCCGTTTGAATATACGCTTGGCCACTTCAAACGTCAAAACACCTAGAAAAACTTGGCAAAACTCGCTCACGCTTTTATTCTCAAGTAATAACAAAATCTTAGCGCGCGGAGCCGGAGGGTGGTAACCAGACCTCGCTGTGAAGATGCATGTGCGTCTTTTGCATCCAGACGTAAATTCACCAATGCCAAAGTCTGTCCAAAATAACATTTTCTCCCTTAAATTCACCATCAGCCTGTTAATTCAAAAGTGAACTGCATTGTTTCCGCTGATAAAGTGATAAAGTCACTTTATACTTTTAAGTGGAGTTGGTACTAGTGTTTGCGCTTGAAGGCTGAAGCGACTCGTTTCTTGTGGTGAACCTTGCTTCAACTACTCCGTTAACATTTTCTCTCATAAAAAAAGACTATGTCATCTCATCAATAAAAGAACTATGTCATTAATGATTATCCAGAAAGAGTACTCGAGAAATAGGGTTGAATGTCTTGACCTATGAGCATCTCCACCGGCACTCCAACAGAGCGTCGAGAACTGTGTCGGACAAGTGCTATATATTGTGAGCGTCGAGAACTTTTAAGTGGAAGTTGGTACTAGTGTTTGTGCTTGAAGCGACTCGTTTCTTGCGGTGAACCTTGCTTCAACTACTCCATTAACATTTTCTCTCATAAAAAAAGAACTATGTCATCAATGAAAGAACTATGCCACCAGTGATTATCCAGAATGAGTACTCGAGAAATAGGGTTGAATGTATCAGTATCTCCACCAGCACTCCTAACAGAGCGTCCGAGAACTGTGTCGGACAAGCGCTATTGTGAGCACGGGCACAGGTTGCCCCCCCCCCCCCCCCCCCCCCATTGTTAGTGCCACCCAATCGACGGCTCCCAAGCGCGTGCCGCCTTCCCCGTCGCATCCATCCACCGACGCTCTCTTTCTCTCCTCTCCACTTAATCTACAGTTCACCGACGAGCAGCGATGGCGCACAACGACGAAGCCCGAGGCAGCGGCGCATGCGGCTTCAAGAGCTGCTTGAGTAAGGACGACGCGGCATTGTTCCACAAGCACCGCATCCCCGTGGCGCCGGGATGCGCCTCCCCAGCGGCGACGGCTGGGCGATAAGCGCGCTGGGGTTCGTCGTCCCTCCTCAGCCAGAGTGGGATAGGCTTCACGCTTATCCATCTGCGCCGGCGGTAGCTGACGCCGGTGTAGCAGGCCGAACCTGACTTCACCGAGGTCAACCGAACTGGTTGGCGATCCTCGAGGCGCGTGATACGTCCAAAACGTATCTACTTTCCCGAACACTTTTGCTGTTGTTTTACCTCTAATTTGTGTGTTTTGAATGCAACTAACACGGACTAACGCTGTTTTCAGCAGAATTGCCCTGGTGTCTTGTTTTTGTGCAGAAAGTCAAGTTTCGGGAAAATCCCGAAAAATATCCTAGAGTTCCTATTTTTCCAGAAGACACACGGAGCCAGAAGACGAGACGGAGGCGGGCCACAGGGGCCCCACACCATGGGCCCGCGCGGCAGAGGTGGGCCGCGCCGGGGGGTGGTGTGGCCGCCTCGGTCACCACCTCGCGTCCCCCTTTCGACTACTTAATCCCCTTGACCTAAAAACCCGAGGAGGATCGACGCTTTTTCCAGAAACACTCCAGAGCTCCGCCGCCACCGAAAACCCTATTTCGGGGATCAGAAACTCCGTTCTGGCACCCTGCCGGGACGGGGAATTGGAGGAGATCATCGCCATCATCATCACCGACCTCTCCATCAACCATCCATGATTCCCCCATCCATGTGTGAGTAATCCCCGCTGTAGGCTGAAGGGGATGGTAGGGATTGGATGAGATCATTCATGTAATAGATATCAGATTGTTAGGGCATGGTGCCTAGTATCCGTTGTTAGTACTTTATGTCATTGTTGCAACTTGTTATGCTTAATGCTTGACACTTAGGGCCCGAGTGCCATGATTTCAGATCTGAACATGTTATTGAATCATGAGGATAATTATTGCTTTAGATCATATCTGCAAGTTGTTTACACATATAATTGTCCGGAACCCGAGGCCCCAAAGTGACAACAATTGGGATAACCGGAGGGGATGGCTGTAATGTGAGGATCACATGTGTTCACGGAGTGTTAATGCTTTGCTCCGGTGCTTTATTAAAAGGAGCACCTTAATTACCAGTAGTTTCCCTTGAGGCCCCGCTGCAAACGGGCTGGTAGGACAGAAGATGTTGTGCAAGTTTCTCATTGCGAGCACGTACGACTAAATACGGAACACATGCCTATGATTGATTATTACCTGGATACTTTATTATTATCTATCTGCAAATGCCCTACGCTTGACTATTATATGAATTATCTTATCCATGCAACGCCCGTTCATCCATCCCTATGCCTACAGTATTTTAATCCTGCTGTCTACTTCAATTATTACTGCTGCTTTTATTTTACTGCTGCTATTATTTCACTACTGCTACTGCTATAAAACTGTTGCTACTGATAAACTGTGTCGAGCAAGTCTATTTCCAGGTGCAGCTGAACTGACAATTCATCTGTTAAGGCTTATAAATATTCTTTGGCTCCCCTTGTGTCGAATCAATAAATTTGGGTTTTACTTCCCTCGAAGACTGTTGCGATCCCCTATACTTGTGGGTCATCAAGACTATTTTCTGGCGCCGTTGCCGGGGAGCATAGCTCTATTTATAAGCTCACCTGAGAGTGATACTGTTCGCTGCAATTCATTCATCATGGGTAAACCTCGTGATGAGAGGTTCGCATATTGCCATCCACTACAAGGAGAGGTACAACTCTGAACACTTCTGCTGCTCTTGATTCACCGTCTGTTATAAGTCAACTTGTCACACCACCACATACACATACTTCACGTGCTGCTACTTCTGCTGAATCTGAAAATACTTCTGAAAGTTTTGATGATGCTTCTACTGTGCTTGATGAGAGTGGTTCATTAGGTCCTTTTCTAGATGCTACAATTGCTAAGTCAAAACAAACTGAAAATGCTGAAACACCTAATGAAAGTCCCATTACACCTGTTAGTTCACCTGAATTAAGAGATCATACTAGTGATGATTTCGAGGAAACTTATGTTGAACTTGATGATGAATTTATTGAAGAATGCAATGCTTCTAAAGATGCTAGTGCTATTAAAAATCTTCTTGCAAGACGTGCTGTTAATTACAAACTGTCTCCTGATGCTAAGTTTGCTACATCTCCCATTGATATAAAAGATAAAGATTATGATTTCTCTATGGACTTGTCACATATATCTATTGTTGAGAAAGAACCTTTTCGAGGAACTGAAAATGAAAGTGTTGTAGAACATATGAACACTCTTTCTACTTTAAGTAGTGTGTTTTCTGATGACACTAAGAAACGCAGTTACTTCGTTACTAAAATATTTCCTTTCTCATTAAAAGATGAAGCTAAAACTTGGTTTAATAGTTTATCTCCTGGATCCATTAAAAGTCCTATGGATTTGGTTAATGCTTTCTTCCAGAAATATTTTCCTGCTAGTGCTCAACATGCTGCTTTACAGAGAATCTTTAATTTCAAACAATTGGAAGCCGAGAAATTGCCTAAATCTTGGGCAAGGTTTTGTTCTTTACTCAGAGCTCGGCCTGGACATCAATTAGCTAAAAATGAACTTCTTGATATATTCTATAATGGACTAACTGTTGAATCTAGGACATACCTAGATAGTTGTGCTGGTTGTGTTTTCAGGAAAAGAACTCCAGATGAAGCTGAGGAATTAATGGATAAAATAAGCCAAAATCATGATGATTGGACTATACCTGAGCCGACCCCGATACCCACACCAAAGAAGAGAGGAATTCTTGAACTAAGTGATGAAGAAATGAGAGAAGCCAAGAAATCTCTTAAAGAGAAGGGTATTAAATCTGAAGATGTGAAGAATCTACCACCAATAGAAGAATTATGTAAGCCAATTCCTCACCCATCAGTAGTTGAGGTACACTCTCTCCAACATTTTGATGATAGGATATTCCTTATTCTAAAACTCCTGATCAATGCTTAGATGAATTTGATAATTATATTGTTAAGCAGGATAACTTTAATATGAGAGTGCAGAATCATCTGATGGAAAATTCTAGAGCTATGAGTAAATTGCATGATATTGTGGAAAGAACTTCTAATGATGTTAAAATGCTTATTAAACATTTCCATATGGTTCAAACTCAAATAGATCAACTCACTAAGGTACAAAAAGATCTGCTAGTTAATGCTTCTAGAGAAAATGAAAAACATGCTTATGGAGTAGGAACTAGAGGTGGTGCTTCTACTCAGGATCCCTTGTATCCTGAAGGACATCCTAAAAGAATTGAGCAAGATTCTCAACTAGCTAATGAAACTAGTACTCCTTCTAAGAAAAAGAAGAAGAAGAAACATAAACATGTTGAAGAATCTCCTGAATCAATTAAAGAAAATGAGCATGTTAATGATCCAAATAGTAAATCTATCTCTGATGCTGAAACTGAAAGGACATATTTTATGTCCCCTATGTTTTGTGTGTTAGGCAACAACACTAGGAATTATTTAATATGATGTTAAGTGGTGCAGGAATGAAATGATACAATTACACTTTGCATCAAAACACTTGACAAGAAAAAGAAGCTTGCATTTGCCTGTCCAGTCCGGAGTCTCCGGTCTCTGTGGCCGGAGTCTCCGGTCAATTTGAAATTCTGGAGCAAAAGCTCCTCAGGACGGCAGCCGCGGTATGGGGTGCGGAGTTACCCCGGAGTAACGCCGGAGTCTCCGCACCGGCCGGAGTTTCCGGTCCCGTGGTCCGGAGTCTCCGCCCCAGACAAGATTATTGAATCGAAGAACTTCCCACAACGGCGCGTGCGGTATTGGGTCCGGAGTTGCCCCGGAGTAGGTCCGGAGTTTCCGGCCCTACCGGAGTTTCCGGACTCCAAGACCGGAGTCTCCGGTCTGCTGAGATGATGAACATCGCGGCGGCAGCCGCTGTATCGAGACCGGAGTTACCCCGGAGTCAGTCCGGAGTTTCCGCCCAGTCCGGAGTTTCCGGCCTCCCGGTCCGGAGTCTCCGGACTTAGTGGACAGAAAACGGCTAGTTTTTCTGGAGGGGTATAAGTACCCCTCCACCTACCTCCAGCTCTTGAGCTCGCCCAGATTTGAAGTACACAATTGTTGCAAGCTCAAGAAACATTAGATCTCCCAATCCCTCCACCCAAACTTGTTGATCTTTGGAGGATTGAAGGAGAAGGCCCGGATCTACATCTTCACCAAGCGGTTCTTCATTTCCCCCTCATTCACTTGAGGGATTTGCGCCTAGGGTTTCCACTAGGAAAACCTAGGCATCTTGTTGTACTTACTTGCTTGCTACTTTTGTGTAGTGAAGCTGTGGTGCTTGGGAGCTCCCAATCCTTTTGTGGGTTGTGCTCCAAGCTTGTTGTAAGGGCTCCGGATTCCGCCTTGAAGGTCTCCGATAGTGGAAGGTGGACCGAGCTTTTGTGCGAGGTTCATCGGAGAATAGGGTGAGGCCATTTGTGGCGTCTTGAGTTTGAAACTCACACCCCTCCAACGAGACGTACTCCCCTAAAAAGGAGGAACTCGGGAATACATCCTTGTCTCCGCGTGCTTTCCGATCGGTTACTCCTTTCTTGTTATTTACTACTTGTATCTTATCTTGTTTAGACTTAACTTGTCATATAGGTAAATTCATCTTAGTTGCATATCTAGAGAATTTACCTTTGTGTCAAGCCTTAATCGAAAAAGAATTAAAAATTGGAGTAGCACCTATTCACCCCCCCTCTAGGTGGCCATACGATCCTTTCAGAAACTGAAAGTGGTAATGAACATAACAATGATAAGGATAAAAATGATGCTTCTGATAAAGAGGAGAGTGAAGATGAACCTGAAAATCATACTAAGAATAAAAAGTATACTAAAGAAGATTTCATTGCTAAAAAGCATGGTAATGAGAGAGAACCTTGGGTGCAAACGCAAATGCCTTTTCCTAATAAGAAACATAAATCAAAGGAAGAGGAACACTATAATAAATTTTGTGAATGGATGAAACCCTTGTTTTTGCAAATTTCTTTGACTGATGCTATTAAATTGCCTCCTTATTCAAAATATATGAAAGATATTGTCTCTAACAAAAGGAAAATTCCTAATGAGGAAATTTCTACTATGCTTGCTAATTACTCTTTCAATGGTAAGGTTCCAAAGAAACTTGGAGATCCAGGCATACCAACTATCCCATGCTCTATTAAGAATAATTATGTTAGAACTGCTCTATGTGATTTAGGAGCAGGAGTTAGTGTTATGCCTTTTTCTCTTTATAAGAGACTCTATTTAGAAAAATTGATACCAACTGATATATCTTTGCAAATGGCTGATAAATCTACTGCTGTTCCTGTTGGCATATGTGAGGATGTTCCTGTTCAAGTGGCTAATAATTGTTTAATATTAACTGACTTTGTTGTGTTGGAAATGCCTGAAGATGATAATATGTCTATTATTCTTGGGAGACCTTCTCTTAACACTGCAGGGGCTGTTATTGATTGCAACAAAGGAAAAGTAACCTTCAATGTTAATGACAAAGAGCATACTGTTTATTTTCCCAAAAAGCTGGACAAGATATATGGAGTAAATACAATAGCCAATCTTAGAACTATCAAAGTGGGAAGTATTGATTGCCCTATTTATGAACCTCAAGAAGGATTTCAAAGTATTATGATTGGATCTATTGCTATACAATTTAAGGTAACATGATTGTCTCATGTGGTTTAATTCTTTTATGTCATATAAAATTTATTTGGTGACAAGACTTGATCAACCTTGTTAACAAATATGTTTTAAATGCATAGAAGCACTAAACAACATTTTATTTCTCAACCTTGTTTTATCTACTGTTGTGTTACTGAACTTGCAAAGTTTTAGTTGAAATTGGCCTTTATAAAATTTTATTTCTGCCTTAAAGTTTTGGGCTTTTTAATGGATTGCCCTTAGAGACCTCCTCAGACTCAGTTTTGCCCCTAGGTGCGAATCGTCCTTAGTTTTGCCCTTAGTGTGTTCGTAGCTGCTATAGTTTGCCCCAAACGTCAAGTTTGAAATCTATTCCGTCTGATGGCGTTACTGACAGTGGGCCCTGAACTTACAGGTGGGACCGCCTAACTGCCTATGTGCCCGGAACTTACAGGTGGGACCGCCCAACTGCCTGATCCCCAATCTGTCCGTGCACGCCCTGCTCCCGACCGGCCGTCGCCAGCACCACCACTAGCGCCGCCGCCACCAGCGCCGCCGCCAGCACCACCTACGCCGCCACGGCCGTCCCGCGTCGCCACCAGATCCACCACCACCAGATCCGCCGCCATAAGATCCGCCGCCGCCGCCAGGGGCGCTCGTTCCGCCACGGCGGCCGCCACCTGCTCGACCCGCGGCGGGGCTCCTTCCGTGCGCCTGGCCGGAGCGCTGACAGGTGAGGGGCTGGTGCACCCCACCAGGACGTTGGCGGCGAAATGGAGAGCGGCAGCGACCCCGGAGTATTTGGCAAGGCAGGCATCGGGCCGGAGACCCGCCGCGTCCATGACTGGGTTCCCGAGGGGTAAGGCTTCCAATTTAGCTTGTGTGTGCATTTCAACAGTGGATTCGACATAGGATGATATATATTTCTGCAATTGGACATAGATTGCTTGTGCATTTGAGGTTAATTCTGCAATTGGAGTTTTGTGTGCATTTGAGCTTGCTTTTGCTGATTGCGTCTCTGTTTTCTTTGGTTAGGATGGAGTTGCGGTATGCTTTCTTGTTGATCATTAGAAGGGACCGGTACATCGTGGATGTATACAGTAAGAAGAAATTCCATGGAGGTTTCGATTATTCTTTGCCAATGGATTGCAACTGGAGTTTCAAACAGTTTGGGGAGGTCCTCTGCAGCACATATCCTTGGGGTTTGCATGACGAAGTGGAATTCAAATACTACGATGGGGGCACAAATTGGGTGAAAGTTAGCAATGATGCAGAACTGGCTACCATGTTTGCTAAACATAAGGAGACAGATAAATTTCATGTGAGTCTGCAAGTTGATGTGGTTGTGCCGTAAGTTAGACCTAGGGAGACAGGTTCATCTTATCGGACAGAAACATCTCGTCGGAAAGCCACTTCTAGCCAGAATAGTTCAGTTCATCCAAATGGACGTGGTGGCTCGACAAGCGTGGGCAGAAGGGACCCTGATGAAGTCGAGGCAAATGCTGACATCTCTTGGGATGATGAAGAGAGGCTATATGGTGATGTTGTTCAGAATTAACGACGGGCATCTTGTGCTGCTGAAATTGCAGATGAGGCTGACAATGAGCAAGAAGATGATGAGGAGGAAGACCTTCCAGCTGTTGAGTGGGATCCTGAGAACCCTCATATGGCAGAAGGTACAATTTTTGCATCCATGAGTGAGTGTAGAAATGCCTTTGTGACGTACTGCATCAAGGCAGAACGTGCGTTCATCGTTGATAAGAGCGATAAAAATCGTTACACAGTGCATTGTGTGACTGAGGGTTGTCCATGGAGGATGCACGCATCCAAAATGCGAAGAAGCACGAATATTCAGGTCAAAGTGAACCCTTTTAGCCACACATGTGAAGAATCGACTCTCAGGAAGGAAACAGTCAGTAAAGCCAAGTCAAAATGGGTGGCAGAAGCAGTAAAGAAGTGGGTGACAGAAACCATCAAGTGGGTACAAAGGAATTAATGAAAAACATCAAAGACAAGTTCAAGATAGATTTACCATACATGAGGGTTTTCAATGGTAAAGAAAAAACTATGGAATCTATCTATGGTAACTGGCATGGAAGTTTTGAATTGTTGTATTCATTCAAAGCTGAAGTGGAGAGGACCAGCCCAGGAAGTATTGTTGAAATTGATCACCACTCCGTGGAGTACACATTGAAGGGAGTGACAAGGACCAAGGAATGCTTTAGGAGGGTTTTTGTGTGCTTTGAGGCTTGTCGCCGTGGGTTTTTGGCAGGCTACAGGCCATATTTGGCTATTGATGCTACCTTTCTCACAGGGAGGTTTAAAGGACAGTTAGTAGCAGCTTGTGCAGTTGATGCACACAATTTTGTATTTCTAGTTGCATACGGTGTGCTGGAGACAGAGTCTGAGGAGAGCTGGACTTGGTTTTTGCAGAATCTGGGGCGTGCCATTGCACATCCAGAGGGGTTGGTAATTCATACAGATGCCTGCAAGGGTTTAGAGGTGGCTGTGGACAATGTGTTCCCTGGAGTAGAGCATAGGGAATGCATGCGTCACCTTGCTGCAAATTTTGTGAAGAAATTCAAAGGAAAGATATATACTGACAATTTATGGCCAGCATCGTTGACTTGCAGTGTGAGGAAGCATAACTACCACATGAGGCAGTTATACACGAATCCCAAAGTGAAGGAATACTTGGAAACACACCACTCCAAGTTATGGGCCAGAAGCCAATTCAGTGAACTGAGCAAAGTTGATTATGTGCATAATAATCTTGCAGAGTCTTTCAACTCAACCATCCGAAAACTAAAGGATCTTTATTTGGTGGATTTGCTTGACAAGATAAGGATAGAATACGCGCAGAAGTTTCATTATCGTGATGGAATAGCTGAGGCAAAATTCATGGGCCACATTATCATCCCTTCCGTGATGAATGAACTGAAGCAGAAAACAGTAGGCTTGGTAATGAACATGATTCTATTGTCGGATACCACAGCAGAGGTCACAATATTTGATAAAAACGAGAAACCCTGGAGATATCCAGTGGATTTAGAAGCTAGAATTTGCAGTTGTAGGAAATGGCAAATAACTGGGTTGCCATGCATTCATGCTTTGTTTTTCATCACTTCTCTGTCAGGTCCAGCAGGGAACATACAGCAGTATGTGCATGAGTACTACTCTGTTGCAAGGTTCAAAACCACATATGCACATACCTTGCCTGCTTTGGAGGGAAAACAACAATGGGACAGGGTCGACCCTGGATTCAAGCTTTGCGCTCCAGTTCTGAAGAGAGCAGCAGGTAGACCGAGGAAGACTCGGTTCAGGCGTCGCAGCGAAGGAGCTGGACTAAGAGCAAGGATGCGTAAGTGCAATAGGTGTGGTGGGTCTGGTCATTTCGGTAACAAGTGTGATAATGCAGTAGATCCAGCGTTCGGAGAGTTTTCCGATGAAAATCTTGGTCCAGATGATGCTGCTGAAAATGAGGGTTCAGATGCTGCTGCTCCACGTGATGATGCTCCAAACGATGCTGAACCAGAATCTGTTGGAGATGTTGAACCAGAAGATGATGCAGATGCTGAACCAGAAGATGCTGCAGATGCTGACAATGATGATAATGATGGTGACCAACCTTCTGCTAGGTATGTAAATGTTGTACATTTATCACTTTATGTTCTGCTCCAATTTGTGCTGAAAATTATCTCACTTTTCATACAGATCACAAGGAGAAGAGAAGAAAGTTAAGTTACCGACACCCAAGAGGAGAAGAGAAGAAGCAGTGAGCACAGTGATAACAAGGAGCACAAGGAGCAAAATGGTGGCAAGTACCACAAGGATCACCAGGAGCAAAGTTCATTGAGAACTGTTTTTCATTATGAATAAACTTATGTGTTATGATGTTTTTCATTGAGAACTGTTTTTCATTCATGTAATAAACTTATGTGTTATGATGTTGATTTGAATCGGATTCATATTTGAATTTAAACCGATATTCATATTTGAAAAAATTGAATTATGATCCGATGTAATAGTTTGATCTATGATGTTTCAATGTTTGATGTACAGTTATGCACGTTAGTTCATTAATTCTAGCCATTTTGTGAGGTACAACTCATCGTCGCCGGAAATGTGCTACAAATGTGCTCCAAATGTAGCCCAAACAGCACCATTTCTAAGCCACTCATTTTTTCGACCTTCTCCAAATGATCTCAAACTCTAGGGTTAACATCTATTGCACTAATATAGTGTCTCCAACTAATTTTTAACTCAAAATTTGTTTAAAATTTGGTTTGACTTCTGTTGATCAATTTTGAAATATTCAACAAACATCAAAAAAATGCACATCCAGTGCACATGGTCTTAGTTTGTCATGTACTAACATCTCCAACTGATAAACAAGGTAAAGATACATATTAATCAAGAAATGCTTCAATATGGTGTGAAACCTCACATCTCAAACTATGAACTCTATAGTTTGAGATGTGAGATTTCAAAGCACTTCTTGTTTAACATGTATGTAGACCTTGTTTATCTGTTGGAGATGTTAGTACATGATAAACTAAGACCATGTGCACTGGATTTGCATTTTTTTTTATGTTTTTTGAATATCTTATGATTATTTCAAATTTGGTTGACTTTTGTTGACCCTGAAGCTCCGGGAAAGGGAGGATAAGCGGATCCGGGAGGACAATCTCCGGGCCTTGTCCAACCGCGAGATGGCGGACAGGGCGGCGGATTGGAGGGCGTCGGCGTCGGCGTCAGCGCTCCCAGCACCGCCGATGGAGTAGGCCAACCCCCGGCGGTTGGCCGGCAGACAGAAAGGCGCCCGCAGACGAAGGGGCGCCAGCGGTTAGGGTTTAGGGCCCTCTATATTTAGGGCCCTATATGAAATGTAATTTTTTTTTTTTTAGTTTAATATATGTAATGTGGGTAGGGCCCTCTATATGTAAAGTGGGGACAATGTTTGTGCTTGGGTATATATGCCCCATGTTCGTCCGTGCTAATATAAAATAGTGTTTGCTCGTGTTTGAATTATTTTTAACAAAAGTAAACCACTAACTTCTAAATTAGCTTCACAACTCATCGTCAACGAAAATTTGCGTCAAATGTGATATGGAAACATGCATGAAAACTTTTAAACCAAAACTTATTCATATTATTAATCCCAATAGAAACATGCATGGAAACTTTTAAACCTAAACTTATCCAGCAATAACATGCTATGGAAATAACATTTAAAACTAAACCTAAACCTAAAGTGTGCACGTCTGTTTTTTTTGCTGAGAGCACTTCTTTTAACATTGGGCCTGTCTAGGTTTTACATGGGCCTGGCCTTTTCTCCTAGCCGTTTTCAATTTTTTTTTCTTCAACTGAACTGAACCTGAACTGAACATTGCACAAAATCATAAGAACTGAAACAAACCAAATCAGGGCTGTATTCCTGACGCATTTATTCCATGTCTTAGCCATACACAAATTGACCATGTCAAGCTAACTGCAACACTAACTACATTATTTTTGACTAATGATCAGCAAATAGACAACTCCAAGAACAATTGCACATAGATAAAAAATTGCAGCCAGCAGATTGCTCTGCTTCTTCAGATCGACAAGCTTCTCCAGCTGTTTGGCCATCTTCTTCAACTCGTCCTTCTGCACCCATTCTGCACCGTAGCAACAACCCCAGTAGCAGATCCCATTGCTCCACCGCCGGTGGCAAATTGGGCACCAGGGATTTGTCCTCCTTTTGAATCCTCTTGATGTATGCATCAAGACACTCGAAATGGTCACATGGAAGCAGATCCTGCAAATACGAAAACCCAAATCGGATGCATACCCAAATCGGATGAAAACCCAAATCGGCTGAAAACCCAAAATTGAGGAAACATAAAACGAAATTGAGAGGGGGGAAACACATATCTCACCTCCCCGGCTGTTCTTTGCTCTCGCATCTCACATACTCGCGCCCGCGGTTGCCGTTCTTGTCGCCCGTGGTGACCCGCCGCTTCAGGGACGCCGTCCGTCCGCACTCAGGGCACCTTCCCAGCGGAACTGGACCGAAGCGTGGCCATTTAGAGTGGGAGACGGAAGCGGAGCTCGTCGACATGCCGCCGGAGAAGAAGGGGATGTCGCCCCTGTAGCTGTACCAGACGGCCGCACCCTCCACGGCGATCTTCCAACCGTCGGCGGCGCTACCCGTGGACGCCGCCCTCTCCGTCGCCCGCGTCCGGCTCCTTCCTATCAACAGGGGTCGCCGCCCACCTCTGCGCGTGGCCGCCCTCTCCGTCGCTCGGCTGATTTTCCTGCTCACCGCTGCGAGCTCCGGGGCCGTGCTCCGCCGCTTTTACAGCGCAGCCGCAAGCAAACGGTCAACAGCTGGGTCCCACAAGCCGCGCCAACGGTTCTATTATGGGTCCCACAAGCCGCGGTTGTCTTCTGGGTCCATAAGTCCGCAGTCAACGGTTGTATTCTGGGTCCCACAAGTCAGCAGACCTGACGGAGACGGCAAGAGTCACGGAACGAATCCTTGCGCACAGACTAGGGGCAAAACTGAGGTCCATTTGCGACTGAGGGTAAAACTGAGGTCATGGACACAACTGAGGGCAGCCTGATAAATAACCCTAAAGTTTATTATTTAAATACCCAGAAAATTTGCAAAATGAAAGTTTTCAAAAATTTCTGAAAATTATACCATAAATCTTAGTTTTTAAAGGGGAATGTGGGAGTGCTGGGGCTGACCAGGGGGACCACCATGCCTCCGCACCACCCCATGGCGCGGCAGGGGTGTGGCCGCGCCGTGGCATGGTGTGGGTCCCACCTGGCCCTCCACTCACTCATCTTCCTCTCTCCCGACCAAACACTCCACCATTGTTCAAACCCGTGTTCTTGCTGCTCTTTCTCGAGTTTTTCGATCTCCTTGCTCAGCCCATCTTTGTTGCTGAGATTTGGACCATTTGCTCTCCGGTATGTGACTCCTCCGTTTATCCAAGTAGAATTTTGTTTAGTTGTGTATGTCTTGAGTATTTTGGTACTGTAGGTGACATGTTAAGTGAGTTTGCATGCTTGTTCTATGCTTAGATTAATTAGTTTTTGATGCATGTCTAGCCCTCTTACAAGTTTCTATAGTAGTTTCTTTGATTTAGTTGCTCCAAAATCATGTTTTATGAGGTCTTGTTAAAAAATTCAGAAAGAAGGATGAATGAACATCAACTTGATTGCAATGAATTGGAGGTGCACGAAGTCATGGGGGTCAACCGCGAAGATGCCGTGTTCCCTTCATCTATCCATGGTCTAACTTCATGACTGCTGCAGGAATCTTGCATGATTTCAACACTCTAATCTCTAATGTAAGGTTGGAAGATTTTGTTGTTGATGAACCATATCAATATGCAAAACTGACTATGTCGGTAGTGCAAAACTTTAGATTCAGTTGGTCTTCACCTAACCCCATGGTTCACTATAACATCTACAATATAGCTGTGGATTTGCCCTTTGATGATTTTTGCACAGCTATTAAGGTACCGCATTGGGGATCGCGCGAGAAGATTAGAGGGCAACCTAAGCCTCTAATGGACCTGTATAAGGAAATCTGTCAAGGGAGAAGTTTAGAAGAGGAGAGTGGTAAAATTCGAAGCATTCAACTCCATCTATTCGATATTTTGCCTATTACATTGGCAACTGTGTTCTAGCTAGGAAAACTGCAAGCAAATTATCTGTTTATGATTTGGCTTTCATTTCAGCTGCTTTGAGGTGTGATAGGACTTATAATCTAGGTGCTTTGATAGCTTTCCGTCTTTCAGCTAACCGCGAGAAAGGGGGAATCTGTGGAGGTCTTATTGCTTCTCGTTTATTAGCTATGCATGGTGTAGGGCCGCATCATTTAGACATTCAGTTTCCTATAGAAAGGCTTGATATTAATTCCATGATAAGTCATAAATTTGTTTCTAACTGGGCTACCTTGAATAACTTAGTTTATGAAATAACCTTTTTCCAGAAACGCAGGTGGAAATTAATTAAGTCCGAACGATTAGTTTGTTTGCCTGCACCTTTTTTGTTTAACCTTGATGCCAGGGAAAGGTGGTCACTATCTGAGGATGATCTTGAGGCATACTTAGAGGAGCACGGCCCTCACCCAGAGGATGATGGAGAGGAGCCCGATGGGGGGTTTCACTCAGCCTTCCGACATCGCGGGTTTCCCGTTCCAGCATTTTGATTATGGGACTTCTGCCCTTCTTCTTCACGGGAGCCTGATTACGATCATGCTAGGGATGATTCACCGGGGTGGAGCGTACACCCACGCCGATGATTGACCTCCACTTAGGCCAAAAGCCTAAGCTTGGGGGGAGGTACACCGACATCTCACTCACTTTCATATCATATTCGGTTGGTACTTTGTATATCCATGTTTCAGTTTCTTTCTTTTTCGTTGTTGTTTCTTGTTTTGATTTTATTTTCCAAAACCAAAAAGACCAAAAATATTTCTGTTATTTCTCTTTGTTTACCTCTTGTGTACTTTTAGTACTGGTTTGCTTTATCTTTTAGCTTCGGTTTAGCATTCAAAAATCCAAAAAGATTTTGCTTTATTTGTTTGTTCCTTTCTTTGTGTGTTTCAAATCAAAAACCCAAAAATATTTGTTGTTCTTCTTCGGTTTTGAATAGTTGTTGCAGAGTTCAACAGTCTTTCGTGACTCCATTGGAGCTTGGTTATCATTTCATATCATTCAAGCCACATAAGTGAAAAGCAATAATGACGATTTATGACAACTCGAGTTGTGGTGAGAGGCTGGTATGAACTCTATTTGCTTTCATTTTTGTACATATACTCGCTCATGTGGACATGCTTAGCTGATTCGTATGAGGGGCAATGTTATTTAATGGATGCTTAGTAGTTCATGTTTTTCATATGATCAGTTCCAATTCACTAATAGTATATAACATGTCATATAGATATTTGCTTGCATGGTTCTATTCATAAAAGGGTATGACATGGTGGTATCCTCCTCTGAATGATTCACTTCAATTGACTTGGCACATGCTCACGCATGCTCATGACTGAAAAACAAAAAGTCAATTAAGCCTTGATGATTTATTTTGCCTCAGAGTTCTAGTATCACTTTTATGCCCCCGTTAATTTTATTCTGTCGCAAGCATGATTATGACGGTTAATGCTCTCTTGATTGTCGCGTCCCAGTCTATTGCTAGCATTCACTTGTACTGAGCGGGAATGCTGTTCGTGCTTCCAAATCCTTAAAAACCAAGTTATCCCAAAGAGTCCACCAAAAATTCCTATGCATGGTATTCGAACCATTCCAAGTAAATTTTCATGTGCTACCTTTAAAACCTTCAAACACTTCTCATTTTGTGACACTGTTTTTAGCTCATGAGGACGGGGTGGATGTCTTTATGTCACCTGTCAAACAGACTTTACCACCGGACTAGCGGCATATACATCCGCTTATCCATTAATTTTGCAAAAGAGCTGGCAAATAGGGTGCCTAGTCCCAATTAATTACAACTTTAACCGCTTAATTCTCTTCACATTTTTTTCCTGATTTATCAGACAAGCAATGATACCAGTGAAATATCTGCATGTATAAACAAAAGAGAAAAGAGGGATGATCTGCCTTGCTGGTAGAAATAACGTCCTTCATGGGAGCCGCTCTTAAAAGTCTGGTTGACAGGGGTCATATTGTACTTTCCATTTTCTGATTCGTTGACAGGAACAACCACCTCCCAAAACAATTTTTACCCCTGTTTTATAAATAAAAAGCTCCAGCACATGTTAAATCCCTGCTTCCCTCTGCGAAGGGCCAATCTTTTATTTTTATGTTGAGTCACCATCTTTCTTTGAGCACCTTCTCGAGAGCATAATTGTCATTCTTAGTGTAATGTGCTTGTCCCAGAATACGGTTAACGGTAGTATAACTTTGATGCTCTTATCTTTGATATTTTTACTTCTAGTCTTCACTTGAACTTCAGAGGTGCCTTGGCATTTATTTTTTGCTCTACAATAAAGGCAAGCGAGATAGAACACGGACGATGTGCACCCGGGAGCACATGCTCCCGGTTTTTTCGAAAAAAAAATTGAAAATTGAAAACTTGTCAAAAAATTCCGAAAAAAAATCATGCACGTACCTGAGCATGTCACGCACATCGTGTCAAATTTGGCGACGAAACGACATCGTGCCGCCCTATGCAAAAATGGCAAATCTCAGATCTGAAAATTCAAATTTTGGATGCTATTTGCTGTCAGAATTTTGTCATTTTTGCACAGGGCGGCCGCGATGTCGTTTTGTCGCCAAATTTGACACGATGGTGCGTGACATGCTCAGGTATGTACATGATTTTTTTCGGAATTTTTTGACAAGTTTTCCATTTTAAAAAAAAATTCGAAAAACCGGGAGCATGTGCTCCCGGGTGCACAAGTGAGTTTCCGAGCGAGATACCACTTTATCATATCTTATTATGAACATTGCAATCCTGCAGATAGATTTATTTCATGTTATTTATTCTTAGTGTGTTGGTATCTTTTCATAGTTCACATAGCTACTAGGTGGTATTATCTACATTCCCTTATTATGAATTGCCTAAGTACTTGATCATATAGTGAGAATATTTACATCATATGAAGCAAATGTGTTCGTAAAAGTTTCTTTTATCGCACTCAGTTGTTAACTGAATTGCTTGAGGACAAGCAATAAGCTAAGCTTGGGGGAGTTGATACGTCCAAAACGTATCTACTTTCCCGAACACTTTTGCTGTTGTTTT
Source organism: Poa pratensis (assembly GCA_947311845.1). Classification (NCBI taxonomy): domain Eukaryota; kingdom Viridiplantae; phylum Streptophyta; class Magnoliopsida; order Poales; family Poaceae; genus Poa; species Poa pratensis. The sequence goes on from CAMZMU010000117.1 coordinate 35,158,579, forward strand.
ACCTCTAATTTGTGTGTTTTGAATGCAACTAACACGGACTAACGCTGTTTTCAGCAGAATTGCCCTGGTGTCTTCTTTTTTGTGCAGAAAGTCAAGTTTCGGGAAAATCCCGAAAAATATCCTAGAGTTCCTATTTTTCCAGAAGACACACGGAGCCAGAAGACGAGACGGAGGCGACCACAGGGGCCCCACACCATGGGCCCGCGCGGCAGAGGTGGGCCGCGCCGGGGGGTGGTGTGGCCGCCTCGGTCACCACCTCGCGTCCCCCTTTCGACTACTTAATCCCCTTGACCTAAAAACCCGAGGAGGATCGACGCTTTTTCCAGAAACACTCCAGAGCTCCGCCGCCACCGAAAACCCTATTTCGGGGATCAGAAACTCCGTTCTGGCACCCTGCCGGGACGGGGAATTGGAGGAGATCATCGCCATCATCATCACCGACGCCTCTCCATCAACCATCCATGATTCCCCCATCCATGTGTGAGTAATCCCGCTGTAGGCTGAAGGGGATGGTAGGGATTGGATGAGATCATTCATGTAATAGATATCAGATTGTTAGGGCATGGTGCCTAGTATCCGTTGTTAGTACTTTATGTCATTGTTGCAACTTGTTATGCTTAATGCTTGACACTTAGGGCCCGAGTGCCATGATTTCAGATCTGAACATGTTATTGAATCATGAGGATAATTATTGTTTTAGATCATATCTGCAAGTTGTTTACACATATAATTGTCCGGAACCCGAGGCCCCAAAGTGACAACAATTGGGATAACCGGAGGGGATGGCTGTAATGTGAGGATCACATGTGTTCACGGAGTGTTAATGCTTTGCTCCGGTGCTTTATTAAAAGGAGCACCTTAATTACCAGTAGTTTCCCTTGAGGCCCCGCTGCAAACGGGCTGGTAGGACAGAAGATGTTGTGCAAGTTTCTCATTGCGAGCACGTACGACTAAATACGGAACACATGCCTATGATTGATTATTACCTGGATACTTTATTATTATCTATCTGCAAATGCCCTACGCTTGACTATTATATGAATTATCTTATCCATGCAACGCCCGTTCATCCATCCCTATGCCTACAGTATTTTAATCCTGCTGTCTACTTCAATTATTACTGCTGCTTTTATTTTACTGCTGCTATTATTTCACTACTGCTACTGCTATAAAACTGTTGCTACTGATAAACTGTGTCGAGCAAGTCTATTTCCAGGTGCAGCTGAACTGACAATTCATCTGTTAAGGCTTATAAATATTCTTTGGCTCCCCTTGTGTCGAATCAATAAATTTGGGTTTTACTTCCCTCGAAGACTGTTGCGATCCCCTATACTTGTGGGTCATCAAGACTATTTTCTGGCGCCGTTGCCGGGGAGCATAGCTCTATTTATAAGCTCACCTGAGAGTGATACTGTTCGCTGCAATTCATTCATCATGGGTAAACCTCGTGATGAGAGGTTCGCATATTGCCATCCACTACAAGGAGAGGTACAACTCTGAACACTTCTGCTGCTCTTGATTCACCGTCTGTTATAAGTCAACTTGTCACACCACCACATACACATACTTCACGTGCTGCTACTTCTGCTGAATCTGAAAATACTTCTGAAAGTTTTGATGATGCTTCTACTGTGCTTGATGAGAGTGGTTCATTAGGTCCTTTTCTAGATGCTACAATTGCTAAGTCAAAACAAACTGAAAATGCTGAAACACCTAATGAAAGTCCCATTACACCTGTTAGTTCACCTGAATTAAGAGATCATACTAGTGATGATTTCGAGGAAACTTATGTTGAACTTGATGATGAATTTATTGAAGAATGCAATGCTTCTAAAGATGCTAGTGCTATTAAAAATCTTCTTGCAAGACGTGCTGTTAATTACAAACTGTCTCCTGATGCTAAGTTTGCTACATCTCCCATTGATATAAAAGATAAAGATTATGATTTCTCTATGGACTTGTCACATATATCTATTGTTGAGAAAGAACCTTTTCGAGGAACTGAAAATGAAAGTGCTGTAGAACATATGAACACTCTTTCTACTTTAAGTAGTGTGTTTTCTGATGACATTAAGAAACGCAGTTACTTCGTTACTAAAATATTTCCTTTCTCATTAAAAGATGAAGCTAAAACTTGGTTTAATAGTTTATCTCCTGGATCCATTAAAAGTCCTATGGATTTGGTTAATGCTTTCTTCCAGAAATATTTTCCTGCTAGTGCTCAACATGCTGCTTTACAGAGAATCTTTAATTTCAAACAATTGGAAGCCGAGAAATTGCCTAAATCTTGGGCAAGGTTTTGTTCTTTACTCAGAGCTCGGCCTGGACATCAATTAGCTAAAAATGAACTTCTTGATATATTCTATAATGGACTAACTGTTGAATCTAGGACATACCTAGATAGTTGTGCTGGTTGTGTTTTCAGGAAAAGAACTCCAGATGAAGCTGAGGAATTAATGGATAAAATAAGCCAAAATCATGATGATTGGACTATACCTGAGCCGACCCCGATACCCACACCAAAGAAGAGAGGAATTCTTGAACTAAGTGATGAAGAAATGAGAGAAGCCAAGAAATCTCTTAAAGAGAAGGGTATTAAATCTGAAGATGTGAAGAATCTACCACCAATAGAAGAATTATGTAAGCCAATTCCTCACCCATCAGTAGTTGAGGTACACTCTCTCCAACATTTTGATGATAGGATATTCCTTATTCTAAAACTCCTGATCAATGCTTAGATGAATTTGATAATTATATTGTTAAGCAGGATAACTTTAATATGAGAGTGCAGAATCATCTGATGGAAAATTCTAGAGCTATGAGTAAATTGCATGATATTGTGGAAAGAACTTCTAATGATGTTAAAATGCTTATTAAACATTTCCATATGGTTCAAACTCAAATAGATCAACTCACTAAGGTACAAAAAGATCTGCTAGTTAATGCTTCTAGAGAAAATGAAAAACATGCTTATGGAGTAGGAACTAGAGGTGGTGCTTCTACTCAGGATCCCTTGTATCCTGAAGGACATCCTAAAAGAATTGAGCAAGATTCTCAACTAGCTAATGAAACTAGTACTCCTTCTAAGAAAAAGAAGAAGAAGAAACATAAACATGTTGAAGAATCTCCTGAATCAATTAAAGAAAATGAGCATGTTAATGATCCAAATAGTATATCTATCTCTGATGCTGAAACTGAAAGTGGTAATGAACATAACAATGATAAGGATAAAAATGATGCTTCTGATAAAGAGGAGAGTGAAGATGAACCTGAAAAGCATACTAAGAATAAAAAGTATACTAAAGAAGATTTCATTGCTAAAAAGCATGGTAATGAGAGAGAACCTTGGGTGCAAAAGCAAATGCCTTTTCCTAATAAGAAACATAAATCAAAGGAAGAGGAACACTATAATAAATTTTGTGAATGGATGAAACCCTTGTTTTTGCAAATTCCTTTGACTGATGCTATTAAATTGCCTCCTTATTCAAAATATATGAAAGATATTGTCTCTAACAAAAGGAAAATTCCTAATGAGGAAATTTCTACTATGCTTGCTAATTACTCTTTCAATGGTAAGGTTCCAAAGAAACTTGGAGATCCAGGTATACCAACTATCCCATGCTCTATTAAGAATAATTATGTTAGAACTGCTCTATGTGATTTAGGAGCAGGAGTTAGTGTTATGCCTTTTCTCTTTATAAGAGACTCTATTTAGAAAAATTGATACCAACTGATATATCTTTGCAAATGGCTGATAAATTTCTGCTGTTCCTGTTGGCATATGTGAGGATGTTCCTGTTCAAGTGGCTAATAATTGTTTAATATTAACTGACTTTGTTGTGTTGGAAATGCCTGAAGATGATAATATGTCTATTATTTTTGGGAGACCCTTTCTTAACACTGCAGGGCCTTTTTCTTAACATGTTTATAAGCAAGCAAAATTTCGGACAGATTGGTATCCATAATTCATCTATGTTTATATCTTTTTGTTTTTTATTAATTTGTATTACCATATCTTTACTGCTTCAATGTGGAGGCAAGATTCCAAATTGTTTCCAATTAAAACATACAACTTTTTTGGTTGATAGTGTATTATAATCACTACCCATGGTGGTGGGTGGTGCGTACGCACCCATTCATTGCCGTCGGATGTGCTTGGAGATTGTAACAAATCATCTGCAGGCTTTTGACCGATATTTTGGCGTTGTTCGGTAATCTCTGCACACGGTGGCCCACGTATGGAGTAAGACTGGATTAATTTGCATGATAGTCGTTTGTTTTGGCAGTAAACATGGTTGTCACTGTACATAGGTCATCCGATATTGTATTTTACTGGCTTTTGGTTTGTTGCCTAGTGCTTGTTTCCTGGTCCATGACTTCTAGCTTTTCGTTTTGTCCGTTTCAGCGCCTAGATGGAGATGAATAGACGATGAACTACTACGCTTCCAGATCGAGAACGAGATAGACAACGGGTGAAATTTCCAAACTTCCAGAGTAGTAAGCCGACGAAAAAACGACCTGCCGGTGGCCCGAAGTACAGCAAGCTCGCCGTCGCCGGCGGCACCGTGCTGGAGGAGGCGACGAACTCGGGGAGCACAGCGGCGGCCAGCTTGGTGAGCAGGTTGGACGGCGGCGCCATGGTCGTGGCTGGAGGGTCCGGATGCGCGCAGTCGTGGGCATCGCCGTCGTTCGGGAAGTCGGACACCCCGGCCTCCGCCTAGCGTGTTGCCGTACGCACCAGGTACGCCCCGGCCTCCGCCTCCTGCGCCGACGCGCGAGGTCGGTCTCGACCTCTGCCAGCGGAGCAGCGCCTAGCCGAGCCGGCCCGCCTCATGCTCGTGCGGGCCATGGAGGGGATGGAGCTCCGGTGATGGCGAGCACGCCGGAAAGCACGAGTTTAGAGACGCCGGTATTGTTCTCTGGCTGTGCACCACTTCGGTGGCTGCAGGGATGGAGGAGTTTTTTCGAGGGAAGAAGAGATAAGCGGTTTGGGAAATTTGGGTAAGAGCATGCGTACGAGAAGAACGGATCAGGGGCTGTAATTCTTGGAGATAGAAAGAGAGCGGGCTGGGCCATGTAACGTTGGGTGCTTGTTTTTTTCCGGCCTTTCTTACTGTGTCAGTCGGTCAGATGATTAGCAGAGGCGTCAGATGAGTTTGGATTAGCCTACTTTGACCAAATTGAACATGTGTCAGCCAACCATAGGTGCGTACGCACCACCATGGGTAATGAATCATTTTTGGTGTATTATATATATGATTGATTCTTATGATTTATGAACATTAATAGATCAATTTATATTATTCCATGCAAAACTGTGTGTCCATACAACAAATTATGTCCGTATTCTAACCAACTAAAGAAATGCAACCTAATTTCATTTACTAACAAATTGTTTCCTGCACATTTTTAATAATCTGTTTTGCCCACTTTTAATAATCTTTCAAAATGACATTCTAAAGCTTTGTCCATATAATTTTAATGCTAGCCCGTGCTGGCGCACGAGTTGACGACTAGTATAAGATAAGCACATTTGATTGTAAATGGAATAAAAAATCAAGCATGCAATTAAAAATTGATACTTCACTTAAAATAGAACCTTTTAAAACCAAACTAAGAAAACATTGAAGAGAAAAATGTAAAAACAAAGACAAATACAAGAAAGAACAGAAAGAAAAAGGCAAAATAAAAGGAGACAAATACTCTTGATACTGAATGAATTGATAAACTCCCGAGTCCGGGCTAAGCTAACACACGTGAGATAGTAGGATGCACACCTCCGGGACTAAGTTATTTTTCTCCCATGCAAGGAACAAACCCAAGAATTTTTAGCACTTTGTCCGCGAGCTACGTCTCGAGGACGTGTTTTCCTCCTAACCTAGCGCCGCCACAGGCGACTAGGGAGGCGGAACTTTTTTTCACCGATCTCCACCGGCGGAGAGCTGGGCCTCCCTCCCTCCGCTTGCTGCTTCGGCAGCAGGAGGGAGGGGGACCCTGTTTTCTCCGTTTTTGCATGGTAGTTAGGGTTAGGAAGGTTCTGGCATGGTGCGTCATTGGGGTGGTGGGAGCGACGTCCGGGCAAAGAAAATCTTCCGCAACTCCACCCACACCGGTGTTGTCTTTTATGGCGGCGTCTCGGAGTTGGTGGCATTGTGTGCTTTCCGATCTTTCAGATTGGTGGCTATAGGGTTTCATGAATGGTGTCGGCGAGACGGCGGCGGCGATTCCATCAGATGGGTTTTTCCTCTGCTGCGGCGTTGTCTCTGGCGCCATGGTGGAGTAGAGAGGATTTGTCTAGGAGTACGTGCAGACGATGGTCTGCACTGGTATAGCTGGAAGATGGTGCACCTTGTGCTAGGTTCGTGGTTGGAGGCTGACGGTTCTAGTTCCCTACTCCGACGTCGTCGTGCGGGGGTGCCAGTGCTGAATTTCGATGGCGTGTCCGGGGTCGTGTTGCCCCGGTCTGATTCTTTCAACGACAATGGTTTGTCCTATGGCAAACTACTTTGGAGGTCCGAAAAGCTGATGATCAGCGATGGAACCGCGTCGAGCTCTGATGAAGAGGTGATATGTCTATTTTTTTCTTTGGTGGCTGCTACGGTGGTGACGAAGAAGAGGGATAGACGTTGATTTGTCACATAGGTTTATCTTATCTTTTCAGATCTATAAGATCGGTTTATACGTATTTTGTATCCTGTCTTTTATTTATCAATTGAATTGTATTACCATGGGAAAAAACGAAGAGAACTGCTGCGTGTTAATGGGCCCAATTCAACGGTTCACCGCCGAGCGATTCTACGGTTAGGAATCGCTCGGGCGATACGAGCAATTTCGCGTGTAGCAGGATCGGGCTGAAAATTGCCCACTCGGTTGTACTGGAATGGAGCAAATGGGATGGGCCTCTCCCTCGCACGGCCGAGATGGCTAGTTTGGCAAAACCCACAACAGCCCATAAGATGTTGCTTTGAGAAGTGCACTATATTTGGGGGCAAAGATGCTGAAGTTGGATATAATAAAACAGTCGTTAACTAGTCTGCTAAAAAAGTTTTAAAAGTAACTCCCTCTCCTATCCACTCCGGGCCCCTCGTTAGATTTTGCAGTACATGGTTAAGTCTGAACGCGAGGCTTATGCTGGCACATGTGTTTTACTAGTACTAATATATTTCACCAACCATTGATCTGCCTTCTTTTTCACTCCTAGTAACTAAGTATGGAACAAATCACCTGTAAAAAACAATGTAAACTCCCCATCAGTGCCACAAAAGCAGCCATCCGCACTATATTTCCCTTGACTCTTGAGGCAGGCAGCTAACTAGCTAAGCATGGGTTCGGTACAAGCGTGCTCAAGCTCTCCACCTTCATTTACATAAATTACTTTCCAACTGAAAAGGCAATGGAACAATCATGAATTGGCATATTATTAAGTCTAACGCCCCAGCTAAGATAACATATCATATTCATGCAAGTGATCAAGGCTAGCGTCAAAGTAGGTGTAATGTCCTTGATCTGCTTCTCTTGTTTCCCTGCCGCCTGCGTATTTTTTTGCTAAAAATGACCTCTAAACGAAACTAATATCAATTATGACCTCTCTGCAAAACTATTTTCAAATCTGACCCCTGAGGTCGGCTCCAGGTAAGATGGAGCCGACCATGTACATGTCGGCTCCATTCTATATGGCGTCGACCCCCTATTTCAAATCTTTTAAATCCTTAGGAAAATTATGAGACTTACTGGATGGCGCCGAACTGAACAAGTTCGGCTCCATCCTATTTGGCGCCGACCTCGAGAGGCCAGATTTGAAAATAGTTTTGATAAGAGGCCACACATGCGTTTAGTTGCTCAAAAGGGCCAGATTTGTCAAAAATACGCCGCCTGCATAGGCTCACGAACCGTAGTGCGCTGGACGAATTCTAGTCGTCGTCGTCGTCGTCGTCGTCGAGGCTCCCGGTGGTGGCCGCTTTCATCTTCGACGGAGTGTCCCGTACCTACTCCTCCCATATCAGTTGCGGATTCTTCTCTCCGGCAAGGGTGGTTTGCTGGCCGGTCGGCCGTGGAGTGGGTGTTGTGTGGGCTTTGCCCCGTGGTGTTCGTTGTATGATTTTTTGCCCGGTTTCTTCCGCTAATAAACCGGGCACCTTCTGCTTAATTAACGGATAAGGCAAAGCTTTTGCTTCGGTTTCAAAAAAAATTCTAGTCGTCGCTAGAACTGCACGGCCGTAATTCCCCGTCACTAAGATAGCTCTCCAAATTGTTTAAAATTCCAGTGGCGTATGGTCCGCATGATCACTGGTTCTTTCTACTCCGTACGTAGCTAATAATGGAGCAACTTCAGTGACAGGGAGTGGGAACGGGGAGCTCTCTCAGGTGGCCATTTCTGATTAACTAGCGTTATCCAGTGAGATTTTTTTTGTTCTCGCCAGTAGTGAGGGGATACGTGACTGGGTTGTCTCGTGCGTGAGCTGCCAGAACGGGAAAACGGCTGGGCGATTGGAGTTGGAAGATGGAATATACTTCGTATCTATGGTAAGAACGGTTTAAATTGTGGCAGGAGTTCTTAGGTTTGCCGTCTTACCGAGAGATTCAGCCAGTTTCAGGAATGTTGTGCCTTTTCAAAGCTTATCTGCATGCATGGGAAATAAAGAGTGAAACGCACGAGAGGTCACCAAGTTGCACGAAATATAAGCATTGGTCACCAAGTTGAAAAAGTTCAAAACGTGGTCACCAAGTTGTAGATTAGTGAAACATTGGTCAATCCGTCATGACGGACGTTATGTCGGTGACGTGGCGGACTGATGTTTTACAAATGCCCCCTTCAAATTTATTTCTTCCAATGATTAGGTCCCTTTTCGATTTTTTGCCTTTTTGCAAATAATCCGTTCATGCTTATGGATGAAATTATGTGAGAAATTTTATCAAACACCTGACACACATCAGGAACATCTTGTTCACAGCGGGCCATGTCCCGGCCGCCGGCCGCCGCCGCCATCTTCGTTCACGAGGAGACCCCCAGGACAGACGCACACCCTCTGCTATCCTCTCCCCTCCTCAGCAGCCATCTTCGTTCTCTCCGTCTCCCCATCGCTCTATCCACACAAGCCGAAACCACCATCACTGCAGCGCCTCGTGCCGCCGTTACAAGCCTCCCGGAGCTTCTTCCTCGACCCCTGAAGCTATGTCGCGTCGCTCTCGTGCTCTCCGCCGAATGAATCAGCCTGGGCGACCGAAATCGGCGACACCGTCTTCGTCTTCTTCTCACCCGGTCAGCCGCCGCTGCGATGATTCCCCTGCTCCGCCAGGTCTTCATCGAACTCCCTCAGCTCCTCAGCTCCGTGGCGTTCCCCTGGCCCTTCCAATCCCTCGCCTAAGAGCCCGCGTCCCCGAGCTGTTCCCGGCATTGACATTGCCCCGCCTCCCCAACCTCTACTTCGTCTTCGTCGTGAGAACTTGGTGCTCAGCGGCTCCTCTCCCGCCACCGGGGTGCTGCTCGCGAGCCGGTCTGTCGGCACCGAGATGTTGGCGAGGCAGAAGGCGGGGGCGAACAGGGATGGGGAAGGGAGGAGGCGGGAGCGGGAGCGGAGGAGAGGAGGCGCGAAGGAGCGGCCCCGCGGCGGCGATGGCGGAGGACGCGTAGGATTCTATTGGGTAGGAGTTAGAGTGGCGGCGGAAGCGGATGGAGCAGAGGTGCCCGAATCCAACTTAGAAGGAGGGACCTAGCAATTAGAAGAAATGAAATTTGAAGGGGGTATTTGTAAAAAATTGTCTGCCACGTCACCAACATAACGTCCGTCATGACGGATTGACCAATGTTTCACTAACCTACAACATGGTGACCACGTTTTGAGCTTTTTCAACTTGCTGACCAATACTTACATTTCGTACAACTTGGTGACCTCCCGTGTGTTTCACTCGGAAATAAAGCACGAGCCGGAGCCGGGATGATAATGTTTTCAATCTTGTGGGAGTGCGTCGTCAATGAGCTGCAGTTGCGTGTGCAGGATTGAATTTTTTACCTACGGATAAGACCCTGCCCGAAACTACAAAGTAAATGCTTATCGACATAACGAAGGAGCATGGATCTGTGCGAGGACTCTGCCAATTACAGCGTTCTCTGTTTCAGTAAAACACTAACTTTGCAGAGCCGTCAGCCGTAGAAGAGCTCAACACCCGGTTGAATCCAGCTAAGCTCTGCTCAGCTGCTCAACAAAGATGCTGCATCAGGTCCAGCGATTTGATTTCTTGAAGACTAATCCGTATGGAATCACCATCTATCTGTCTTATCATGATTCTTGATGATGAATCTGCTACACTGAACCAATAATTAGTTCTCCCTCTACCTCTAGCCCCAGGGGACCTGAACTGCATCCATCCATCCATTAATGCATCCACTCAGAGCCGTCAAATGGACTAGTTTTTTGTTTTTTCATGACACCGATCGATGTTCCTGGACTTGTTGATGTGCATGGCAATATTCGAATGCCTTGGCTGCCGGACAAGATTCTACATGGACAGAGCCTCTTAGCCATTCTGAAGAAAGTTTCAGCAGCATGAAAGGGCTCGTCACCCATCCGCCACCTGAACTGAAAGCTAAACGCCATCCACAACTTGCCTACTTTTGGCCAATTATTAAATGCCCTTGTTCCATATTCTTCTTTCAATTTCGTCCTTTATGTGTTTTTCTGGGTTATTTTTCCTTCTTCTGAATGGACTGATTATGATCTTGGAGCAGATGTTCGTTGTGGGGATTTTCTCGTCTGTTTGTGTGGTTGCTCATTTATGCAATAGAAACAGTCTGGAGTACAATAATGAAACATGACAGCTCCATTAAAGAATCATTTTCACTGTTTTACACGAGTATAAGCAAGGCCGGTGTCATCTTCTGTTACAGACTTCCAGTACCTAGCTTTGGTGGCTAATTTATCTTGGAAGTACGTAATATTACAATATGAATCGGAGACAAAAATATTGTGTACACACTACAAACCATATCAACTATGATCCATGGACCTAGCTAGTCGTTCCACACAAGTACAATTACAATATTTTTCCCTATATTGACCAATGATAATTTGTCTAATTCAGACCTATGTGGTGCAATAGACCCCAATGATTGTTCTTCCGATCACCCGTACGTGCACCATGTATCTTTCAGAATGAATAAGTAGCATCGTATCTATGTACCATCACTTCATCCGATCCCCATGTTAGAAATGGAGCAGCGTCTGATGGCCCGTGCCAGCTAGTGACCCCTGCAAGGCGTTGCCGCTGCCTATTTGGAACGTTGCTCCCCCGAAGCAAGAGCCGTTCGTCTTCTTGTCCACTGCCGGCTGCTGCTCGTCGACCCGTTATGGCCACCACCATCCTCCAACGATCTCTTGCGCTTCCCTGTGGCGGCCTCGCCAGCCGCCGACGTAGACGCTGACGACTCCATCTGAGCAAGCTGCGACATGCTGCTATTCACATGAAATTGGTTCATGATGGGGTGGCCGAGGAGGGCGGCGCCGTGCTGATCGTGCCGTGCCATCTCCGCGTGGCCGCCGTCACCGAAGAGCTGTGCCAGAGAATACTCGTTGAGCAGCTCTGATATGGACGGGATCTTCGGCATCCTCTGCGTGCCCGCTGCCGTCCCCTGTATTGGGTAGCTGCTGGCGCCGGCTTGCACGAGCATGCCGGCGCTCGACATCGGGTAGGCGCCGCACGGCTCGTCCAGCTCGTGGTCGGACAGTGGCGGCACGGCCATCGGCGACACCTGGCTGGTCTTCTTGTAGATCCGGCACAGCACCCAGTCGTCCAGCTGCATATATGCCCAGGTCGATCACACAGATTAAACTTAGTTATTTTCAAGAAAATAAATAGATAAATGAGACCTACAATTAACCAGGTGCGGATGAATCAGTCATTAACACGAAGTATGCATCATGCCTCTCACTGTCGGATCTATTGACTAAAGAACATTTCTTTAAACGACACACGCACATTAAAGCAGCTCTTGCGTCCATTGGCAAGCCACTGCAAAAACCGATGCGATATTGGTAAACTGACGTGCCGACGAGACGAACCCCAAGTATCACAAGAAGAAATACCCTCTCAGAAAATCACCTCGCAGGTGCAACAAAGCTGGGAATCGTATACTGATCGGTACTGCCCATGCATGATGCATCTAGAAAACTCTAGGGTTTTGGTTGTACTCGTTTAATTTGTTATGATTTTGTTATTGATATAGTACGTGCTAATTAACGACTTACCCTCATGGAGGCGGCGTTGCGGAACTTCATGGGGCGGTAGGTGTTTCCGGCGTGCGCGTCGGCGGCGGCGAGACGGTACTCGTGCATGATCCAGTTGGTCTTGATGCCCTTGGGCGGGCGGCCCTTGTAGAAGACGAGTGCCTTCTTGACGCCGACGCTCTCGTTGGTGGCGCTGCTGCGGATGGGCTTGTCGGTGCCGGTGGCCTTCCAGTAGCCGGAACCCGCCGCGCGGTTCGGCCGGACTCCGTTCGGGTACTTGCGATCCCTCGGCGTGAAGAAGTACCACTCCCTGTCTCCGTAGGTAGCTTTGGCTGCAATAAATTGACCCGGATGAAACAAGACAGAGACGGACGATTATGAATTGGCCACAATTAATCTAGCTAGAGTGCAAGTGGGGATCGATCGATCATGTGCATGCATCATGCATGAATCCTGATGCACGCGCGAGTGTAGAGGGGAGCGATTACTTACATGGCAGGGCCCATGGGTCGAACTTGTAGATATCGACGTCGGCGATGATGGAGACGAGGCACGGCGAATCTGCGGCGCGGTTGCGGAGGTAGTGGAGGATGAGCTCCTCGTCCGTCGGGTGAAACCGGAAGCCCGGCGGGAGCATGGCCGGGTCCGACATGATCATCGCCACGAGCACGGACGCGATCGATGACAGAAACCCTAGCTAAGCTAGCTTGGATCGCTAACGGCCTTGTCCTCAAAGAATATCTGGCAGAGGAAGATATAGCTACAGATGGAAGGATTAGCTAATCGAGCTTCCAGCTGTAGCTATGAGAAATGGGGGACTGGAATTTTTGGAGACGAGAGGGGAGGGGCCGCTTATATGGTTGCCGATTTTTGTCATCTTGTGTGCGGTCATGGCGCGAGGAGGGCTTGGCTTCTCTATGGTTTCCGGAGGGAGGGTTATGTGGTTATCGTTGATTCGTTATTCCTCACGTCCGGCGTGATGGCGCCGGGGATTGGGCGCGAGGCCGCGCCATGACGTCGCCCGGCGAAACTCGCTGGCGTACGCACGTGTTGACGGCCGATGCTTCGAGCGACGGATATGGGCCGAATCTCTCGGCCGAGACACCGGACATAATCAATCCCAGGCCTATTTTAGGGCAAGAAAGCCCCCCCCCCCCCCCCCCCCCCACACACACACACCGTTGCCTTTGTAACCATGCTGGTACCAGCTCAGAAGAACACGGATTGGAGGACTCCGGTAATTGCATTCCTTCACCTTCAGGATTTAGCTAGGGCCTAGGGCTCACTAATATCATAGCTTCCCCGCAAAAAGAAAAGATTTGATGGCTAGATTGACAGAGAGTGCAAAAGAAAGAAAGGGAGCGATGCAAGACATGAATCGTGGTATAGTGGCGACGCCAGATTTAGTTCGACAGATGAGATGCAGGTTGCGAGCGCAAGATTTGTTTGTTGGGCTTTTTTGGGATGAGGGGCATATACTACAGACTGGACCTGGACACGGTAGTAGGTTAGCCTGGCAAAAGAAAGAAAGAAAACGTACTGCCATCATATGCAGCCTCTATCTGTCTTAAATTTGTTTTTCTGAATGTTCCATGTATATGTTTAACCATCGATTTTACTAATTCTACGTTGTATGAGAATTAACTAAATCTCAGTCAAATCTCTATTCATTAGATTTGCATCTTGATATGTGTGATCTCTGACAGGAAAACACAGCAATTTCTATCCACCAAACACATCGCAACGATCATCTAACAGAATTATTGGGGTCATTCATCAGACAGGTGTACCAATAGCTAGGATTAGCAGCTATGGAATCGTAAAATAATCGCAAAGTATCCGGGAGGAGGCCACAAATTGGAACGAGATCCTCTAACGTAGGCAAAAACTACTGCAGAGGGACGTCGTTGGCTGTGATCCTCTCGTTTCCCATCCAACGGCAGCAGCTCGAACTAGTCAAAACAGTCGGGCCAAAGCCTAGTCCAACTAAGCTTGTGGCCTCCCTTGCCGCCGCCGGCGCCGCGACAGTGTCCGCCTTGGAAGTTCGCCGGCAATCAGAGCAGTACCAACTTCATAGCCACGTTCTGAACCAGCGCCAGTGCCATCCTTGTAGCCGCGCTCGACCTCTGCGCTGCCGCTTCCATGGCGCACGCCGGCCGGCCGGCGTCCTCCATGAGAAGAAGCAAAAGCCCGTGTCGTCCTGGTCGCCGCACTCGAGTTCTGCGCTGCCGATTCCATGGCGCACGCCGGCCGTGTCCTCCAAGAGAAGAAGCAGGCGCCCATGTCGTCCTGGTCGCGGCGCTCGAGCTCTACGCTGCCGCTTCCAAGGCGCACGCCGGCCGGCTGGCGTCCTCCAAGAGGAGAAGCAGGAGCCCATGTCGTCCTGGTCGCGGCGTCGACTCTGCTTGGTTCGCGGCTAAACAGTCTCAACGGCTCTGGGGTGTTGAGCCAGAGCCTTGTACGGGGCAGCGGCTGGCTTCGGTCGCGTCCACGGCTAGGTGGCGTCACGCCCGGAAGGGACAACAATGGCTGGCTCCGCCTAGGTGGTGTCTCGCTCGGAAGGGACAACAATGGATGGCTCCGCTGCCTCCATGCGGAAGGGTGAATCAAGAATGACCGTCGACGCAATGGCCGGAGATTCGAGAGCTATGGCCGGAGATTAGAGAGCGATGGCCGACGATTACTCTGTTTCCATCCAAGCAAAATCGGCAGCAGGAAGTCTTTCGCGCGAACTGCCGTTGGATGGGAAACGAGCGGACCACAGCCAACGACGTCCCTCTGCAGTAGTTTCTTCTACGTTAGAGGATCTCGTTCCCACAAATTACTCTATCTGTGGAATCAATTTCTATATGCATATGTAATGTGTTTAGGCAGATAAGTAAGCTAATTAAGCAAGATTAAGTTGATCGTTATCCTGAGAACTTGCCTCTGGCGAGATGGTTAGGAGGGTGATTGTACCCAGCCCACCAGAGTTTAAATCCTAGATTTGATATTGGTGTTTCTCATTTAGGCGGAATATTCTTCAATGGAAGGCGACGTTCCCGTCGACAGCGAGTCGCCTGTGGTGACTTCGTCAATCTCAAGACCCAACCGCCGGCTCAGTCTTTCGGAGGTGCTCATAGATGTAGGGTGTGCGTACGTACGTTCATAGGGGTGAGTGTATGCTCGTGTATGTAACCGTCTGCGTGTCGATCCTGCGTGTCGATCGATCAGCAGATGCGATTGATTTCCTCCCGCGGTAGAGAAGCACGGAGGCCCCGCTAACCGCACGTTTATGGCAAGCCGTGGCCTAATGGCGTGATTATCTTGGGCACAGGGGTAGGATATGAGTAGCTTTTCCATGGACAGAATTAGCAGCCAGGTTTATGTGGCTGGCTTTGTTTAAGGGCGTGATTATCCTAAGCCATATCGTCAGGGCCGGTTAGGTCGATCGCGCGCGTCTATCCGTCAATCCATCTGTGTGTGATCTGTCCATATTTCATCGATCGCTATGCTACTGCCACTATTGTAGGTAGCCAGTCCAAATTCTCCAATGACATGGGGTAGATCGTGTAATGGCGATTGGTTGTACTTGTGCACAGTGGCCGGGCGGCCGGGAGGCGAATCGAGCGGCGTCTAAAAATTACTAACTACTCCCTCCGTTCCAATTTAATTGACTTGCTATCCACCACATGTGGATGTATCTATAGATGTAACTTGTCTAGATACATCCATATTGGTGGATAACAAGTCAATTAAATTGGAACGGAGGGAGTATATAAAAGCAGTGCCGATCCGCCCGGCCTCTCCGCGATCGTGCACTGTAGTAGCTACAGTTCGCACTGTAGCTAGCTACAGTGCTAAACAGTGCACTGATCTGCGCCGTTGCCTCTTCATCCAACGGCTCGCATATCATCTCCGTGACACTTTTCCAAAAAAAACCTCACAAATCCAACGCCTGCTCCGCGGTCCACGATTTTACGAAGCAATGGACCTATTCGCAAATTGAGGAAACCTCAGTGGTCTTTGAGCAAAAACGTCCGCAGATCCCCCCTCTCTCTACCTCACGCGCGACGCGGAGGTCGCAGGCGCCGGCGCCGCCGCCGCGCACCCGCCTCTCCGCCCCTCCCCGTCCAGATCCATGCACGCTCGGAGCTCCGCCATTGCCGCCTGTCCCTCCTCGCCGAGCGCCGCTTCCTGGGACGCCGCACGCGGCCCCGAATCGTCGCCGCCGTGGTCCGCATCCACCGCCGCGGATTTCCTCACCGGCGGCGACTCCAGCGACCGAAGCGCAGCGGCGCCGCCGCTTCTGGGCATCCCGCGACCAGCCGCGGCCACGCTTGCGCCCCACAACGCATTGCGTGCGACGCCGGCGTGGTCGCCTCCGCCACGGCAGCTCCGGCCACTGTGACGTCATCATGACGTCAGAGTGACCCCACCATGTCAGATATTTTTCTTTTACAGTTAAAAAAAAAAACCTGACAGGTGGACCCAACTTATTTAATTTAATCAGTTTTCTGAAAATTGCTAAACTTTGCAACATCAAATAGCTTCAAATATACTCAACAAAAAATATACAAAAAATAACAAAATACCCACACAAATAAATGTTCAATATTTATGCCATATGTCTGAAATTCAAATTTGAATATTTCAAAATTTTAAATCCCTTCAAATCAAATTCTTAGTTCCAATAGATCCAAGTCCGCAAAACTTTGGAATGTGAATATTCCCAAATTTAAATTCTTTGCACCACGTCATTCACAAAAACGACAAAAAAAAAACATGACCACAAAAAATAAACACTGCCTATTTATACCATATGACCAAAATTAAAATTTACGAATTTAATTTTCGAAAGCCTTTCAAAACCAAGCATTCAAAAATCATATTTGAGTATTTTAAATTTTTAAATCCTCTTCAAATAAAATTCATTTCGTAAACGTTAAAAGCATTCAACATAACAACATGAACAAAAAAAATAAACAATGCTATTTATGTCATATAAACAAATTCCAAGTTCGAATATTTCAGAAACTTAAATACATTCCAAATATTTAAATTTCTGGCGAATTTACAAATCCAAACTATTTCAAAATTTTAACAAATTCAAATCTGAAAAAAATATCGAACGTGATTTTCCCGAATTTAAATTCTTCACGCTGCATTATTTACAAATACGACAAAAAACAACAACATGACTACAAAAATAAGCACTGCCTATTTATGTCATATGACCAAAATTAAAATTTGAGAATTTAATTTTTGAATGCCTTTCAAAACCGAGCAGTCAGTAAACATAAAAATAAATTTAAAAAAAACTTCCCAATTTAAACAAATTCTAAAATTTAAACAACTTATAATTACAAAAAAAAACAAAAAAACATATTTAAATCTAAACAAGTTTCGAATGCGGACGTTTTCAAATTTAAATTTTACCACGCGGGCCGCCGCATCTGCCGCGCTCAGCAAACATGATATATTTCCTCTAAATATGTTGGTAAATAAGAAAATTATGCCAAAATGGAAGTATATTTCATCATTTCAATTTAGCTAACATATTTAGAGGTAATATAACTTAAATCTATTTGCCTACGTACTTACATTTAACAAAAAATGCTTGATTAGATGAATATATATAGAGAAAATGCAAATTCATTCCCTCCAGTCACGGATTGATTTCAAATTGAATTTCAGCTAAATACATTACACAAATTAGAACTATCGCTTTTCCTTACAATATATAACGCAACTAAAAAAACACAAATTATTACAAAATATATCAGCAAGGGCGTATGAATAACTTCCCGATTCTAACAATTTTCGAAATTTGAACAACTTATAAGTACAAATTTGTTTTCCCAAATTCAACAAATTTAAATCCAAACAACTATCGAACACGAACATTACAATTCAAATTTTTTACACCTCACTATTTCTTCTTCTAACAATTTTAAAACGTCAACATTTTCAAATCTGAATTTCACCAAACATGCGCGGCATTTAAAATGGTCACAGAAATAAATGCCACCTATTTATGCCATACGATCAACTTTTAAAATTGTAATATTTTAATTTTTTTAATGCATTTTCAAATATGAGCATTTAATAAACACAAATAGAGTCCAAATATAACAAGTGTATCAACATAAGCACAAAAAAAACGATGGCTATTTATGACGTTTGAACAAATTCTAGATTCGAATATTTCAAAATTTCAAATGCCTTCCAAATCTAAACATTCAATAAACGGGAAAAAAACAAATATGAATAACTCCCCGATTCTAACAATTTTTGAAATTTGAACAATTGTGGATCTAAATTTGTTGATATATTGTATGCAATATAGACGAACTTTCCCCAATTATGGATTCGAATCCAACAAAAAAAATCACCACTAACTACGCACTTAAATTAAATATTATTAGGAAAATACAAGCATATTTGGATATTTCAAACTGCTAAAATATTGGAGGTACTTCAAAATATATCGACATGTCCAGAAAAATAAATGATACTTATTAATGTCAAAATACAAACATATTTAAACAATTCAAATTGGCTAATATTTGTATACAATCTAAGTGGACTTCATCTAAATATGTAATTAACTTTAATAAATGCTAACAACATTCAAATTCTCTGATTATGGAATTATTTTACAAATTTAAAAAAAACTAACAAAAGCGCGGCGTGACGCAGCGTGAAATTCCACTAGTACAGTAGTAGGCGCGACGGCGACGTCGAGCGGATCAGTAGCGGATGTGCGGGCGTGTCGCCGTCGGCGATAGGGGATGGAATTCCAAAACGAGTAAGTCATCGCGCGATTCGCCTTGTCGCTGTCGAGACGCGTGTCGACCGCCGGCGAGCTCGAGCCGGTGGGGGGCCGGGATCAGGGGCCGCGCTGGCGAGAGGGAGATGAGATAGACGAACGAACTGAGGACGATGTATGCGGCCGTGCGCATGCATAGGTGGGGAGATCGATCGTGATCGTCTCATCCTGTCCGAGAGCTTCGCGATTGATCGACATGGCTACGTGCCGCGCCGCACCACCGTAAGAATCAGCCGTGCGAGTAAAATAATTGAAGGATAAAAGAAGAAGTTGGTCCCTTTGGAGATTACATTTGGCGAGTAAATAAACGTAAGAAGGATAACATGCACACGTAGAAAGTTACCTGAACTATTCCAGAAGGGGACGCGTATCTACCGAGCTCTGGCGCGTCTGACCCACCATAATAACTCATTATTTTTTCTCAAACTTTCAAAATATAAATAACATGCAACTTGTTCCAAGTGCTTGTTTATATAAGCATAGATAGATGTTACCATGCAGAGCATGTAATTTATCTATGTGTGGAGACGTTTTAGGAATAAGACGAGCCGAGAAAAAATGCATGTATTTACAGTTCATAAAATTAATAAGTCATTAGTTAATTATTAATGGGTGCGTTAATTATTCAGTTGTTTCCTATTCTTGAATCTTGGGGCTGTTACCGACTCAGACGCGGGTTGGGTTTACCCGACCTACAGTATCTATAAAGGCAGAGGTGAAACCTAGCCGCCATCTTACAACATATGGTTCCACCTCGTTCCAGAGCATTGCGCTGGTGTCCAACTCTTTTCCATCCCCTGTCGCGGCGTGCACCGCAAGGAGTGGGCTCCAGACCCCGCTTCTCGTATTCCTATACGGGAGAGAGGCGATCAGATTTTTGGGTAGCGCACTCACGCGACTACTAGCGGTGACTACATCCCTAATGAAGAATTCTTTCCCGACATCATCAACCTCTTCGTCGACATGGGTGACACTGCCAGCGCTTCCGCTCCTGCTACGATGTATGTATTTCTGTTTGTTCTATTTGAGATCATGGTACTGTTTACGTTCCTAGCGTATGCTGTAAATTTTATATGTTTGTCTACTTTATTAGTAGATCGCATGATTACTTTAGTACTTGTTGTTTCAGCATATTTATGTTTTCATGGATTAAATCATATGCTGAATTGCTCATATATTAAATAATATACATATGTATTTTTTCTACTATTTAATGTATGGGAGATCCACAGCCCCTTTTAATTTTCGCAACGGAACCAGAATATTAACAAAAATAGAAGAAAAGAAAAGAACAAACCAATCAGTTAGACTAGGTTAGATATCCCGGTAGTCAACTTCTCCTTGTGTTTGTGTTTCTTCCTATGGGCATGCAACACAAATATCATGGACAAAGTTGCTACACCAATCACTATGCTTGGGTTCCACATGACTAAAATCATATTGTTATGAACCTCCCAAATACTCCAGCGAACGAAAAGTGGCCCCTTGCAAAATTTGCCACCTGGACTGGACCATCTCCAGACTGCCAGTTAATTTTAGGCAATTCCAGATTCTCCACTGAAGTTGCAATTAAAACAATAAGTGATCTCTATCCTATGATGTCCAGTACAAAGGAAGCAATTAAATTCATATGTAACATTTCAATGATGCCTCTGTGACATATCTCTTGTATTCAATATGTCACTTGAAGGTAACCGGGCAAACATTTTAATCTTCATAATAATTTGCTCCTCCAGATCCAGTTACACATTGGGCATACTTGTATTCATCTATGAACATAAGCACAATATTTTACTGCTTTGTATACCTCCCCCCCCCGGGAGTCCGGGACACTTCCAGGAGTCTGCCTCATTAACCAACTGAAGTTGTCACACCACGATCTGGATTACTGCCGCCACGCCATGATGCCATATGACAATGCAAACCGCCACCACTGGCGAGTACTCCCTCCGTTCCTAAATGTAAAATGTTTAAGTGTACACATTGGTCTAGTGAATATACACATGAAATGTGTTTAGATACACTTGTGTACATGTGAATGTGGACAAGTATTAAACATCTTAATTTGGGAATGGAGGGAGTAGAACTCTTTCTACAAGGGATAAGATCTATGCTCATTGGGCCAACACAGATCTCGATCTCCTCATTGAGGGTATGGTGTCATTGTCGTACAATCTATTGTATCTCCTCCCGTGGAACAGAAGGACCTTGCCGACGCCACGTACATTCGCCTGGCTGCGTCCTCCGACGACGGCGCTGCTGGAGCGTCACGCACTACGGGAAAGCCACAGTACGCCGACGGCCGTACTGTACGCCGATGGCTAAATGTCGGGGCCGTCGGCGTACAGCGCGAGCTAGGGGCCGCCCACACAGCCGTCGGCGTACGAACGCCGTCGGCGTATCCAGGTAAGGCCGACGGCAGCCGTCGGCGTAAACCGTGCCGTCGGCGTACAAAAGACGCCGTGACGGAACTTCCAGTGGCGTTTATATACGCCGACGGTCGTGCGTCGGTGTACACGTGTAATGCAACGCCGACGGCGGCCGCCGGCGTATAGATGAAACTTTTTTATTTATTTCTCTATAATATTTATTTATTTATCTATATAATTTAATGTAGTTATAATTTATATATATATTGGACCTATAATTTCCCCCCAATTTCAGTATCCCACCTCCGTAAATAACGGTTCGAGTTTCCCGGAACCCAACCTACAACATATACATGTAAATATAAATAAAAACAACACATGTAAAATACCTTCCTATGGCCTAACCTAACACAACCAAGCAAAAAAGTCCACTGGCCTACCCCCTTTCGACGCACGTCTATGGGGGTAGACGAAAACGTTAGGGTTTTCCCAGCGATTCGGGGTTTCGCCGAAGCGGGGCCCCGGAGCATCGGAACCACACCAAACCTAG
The DNA here is from genome assembly GCA_947311845.1 of Poa pratensis. NCBI lineage: Eukaryota > Viridiplantae > Streptophyta > Magnoliopsida > Poales > Poaceae > Poa > Poa pratensis. The sequence goes on from CAMZMU010000117.1 coordinate 35,180,530, forward strand.
GTTGTGCCATACCATATGTATACAAGTGTGTTAGGTGTTGTAATGTGCAATATCCTACTCCGGGGTGTGACCGGCTTCACCGGCTTCACTTTCTCTCTAGTGAGTTTCTGCACTTAGAGGTGAAAACTCCCGTTTCGGGAGAACCGGATAGAATCTTGTGTTGATTTGGGTAGACTTTGGTTTCTTTCACCTTCCTATGGCCTAACCTAACACAGCCAAGCAAAAAAGTCCACTGGCCTACCCCTTTCGACACACGTCTATGGGGGTAGACGAAAACGTTAGGGTTTTCCCAGCGGATTCGGGGTTTCGCCGAAGCGGGGCCCCGGAGCGTCGGAACCCCACCAGAACCTAGTTGTGCCATACCATATGTATACAAGTGTGTTAGGTGTTGTAAATGTGCAATATCCTACTCCGGGGGTGTGACCGGCTTCACCGGCTTCACTTTCTCTCTAGTGAGTTTGTGCACTCAGAGGTGAAAACTCCCGTTTCGGGAGAACCGGATGGAATCTTATGTTGATTTGGGGTAGACTTTGGTTTCTCACCTTCCTATGCCTAACCTAACACAACCAAGCAAAAAGTCCACTGGCCTACCCCCTTTCGACGCACGTCTATGGGGGTAGACGAAAACGTTAGGGTTTTCCCAGCGGATTCGGGGTTTCGCGAAGCGGGGCCCCGGAGCGTCGGAACCACCAGAACCTAGGTTGTGCCATACCATATGTATACAAGTGTGTTGGGTGTTGTAAATGTGCAATATCCTACTCCGGGTGTGACCGGCTTCACCGGCTTCACTTTCTCTCTAGTGAGTTTCTGCACTTAGAGGTGAAAACTCCCGTTTCGGGTACATAGACTTTGGATACATAGACGAATGACAACAAACTTGGGTACATAGAGAAATGGCGGGAAGAAGCACACGGATCGTGTGCTTCCTTCCAGCGCTTGTGACCGTTGGATCAGCGGTGTTTTCTTTCAACGGCTCACAAGCACTGGAAGGAAACACACGATCCGTGTGCTTCTGCCTGATCCAAAGGCTCACAAGCGCTCGAAAGAAACACACGATGATCCAACGGCTCACAAGCACTGGAAGGAAACACACGATCCGTGTGCTTCTGCCTGATCCAAGGGCTCACAAGCGCTCGAAAAAACACACCGCTGATCCAACGGCTCACAAGCACTGGAAGGAAACACACGATCCTGTGCTTCTGCCTGATCCAAGGGCTCACAAGCGCTCGAAAAGAAACACACCGCTGATCCAACGGCTCACAAGCACTGGAAGGAAACACACGATCCGTGTGCTTCTGCCTGATCCAAGGGCTCACAACGCTCGAAAGAAACACCGCTGATCCAACGGCTCACAAGCACTGGAGGAAACACACGATCCTGTGCTTCTGCCTGATCCAAGGGCTCACAAGCGCTCGAAAGAAACACACCGCTGATCCAACGGCTCACAGGAATGGAAGGAAACACACGATCCGTGTGCTTCCTGATCCAATGGGTCAGCAGCGCCAGAAAGAAACACACGACGCCTATAAATAGGCCACTCCTCAGACATGTTACTCACTCACACAAAATTCCAGCGTCAGTCGGAGCGGCATCTTTGGGCAACGCGGCAAGACGTCTCTGATGATCTGCAACCGTTCCAAACGGTTGCAGATCATCAGATGTTTTGCGGACGGTTGTAGATCATCAGAGACGTCTTACCGCTGCTTGGATCGAAGTGGCGCTCAAACACAAAACATTCGGGTTCCCTAGCTATGCCCGACACTGATGCAACGACATTCGACCGTGAATCAGTGTCGGGCTGTAGCTAGGAGAAACCGTGTGTTTTGTTTCCCAGGTTACTCGTCCCCTTATATAAAGGGCCAGGGGCAGACCCCAGATTTGCTATCAGTACCGCGTCACCACCGCGCCGCCGCCGCCCTTGTCCACGCCTCTCGACGACCTCTCCGCGCCCGTGGCCTCCGCCGGCGCCCCTCCACGCCTCTGTGGACCTCCCCTAGTCCGTCCCATGCTAGTGTACGGTACCCTTTCTCCCTGATCCCCCCTCCCATCCGTAGGTTGCATGTACCTTAGGTGTTTGATCAAATTCCCCACTATTGGTTTCAGATCACGGGCATATACGTCGGCGATGGCCGCGGCCGGACACCCGTTGGACAATAACGGCCCTGTGCGGATTGGGCTCCGCCGGGCTGGCACTGGGAGTTATCTTCCGGAACGCGTAGCTTGGTAAGAAATCCGGGCGAAGTCGCCGACCCGGATCTTGTTTGGTGGAGGTCGCGTGGGCCAGGGAGCTTCCAGAGGGAGCCGGCCCCCGAGGAGGAGGTACGTCGCCGTATAAGGGAGGAGGATGCGCACGTCCGTCGCTACATGCATCTGTTGGATACGATGTATACTAATACATTGGCAGGCAATGCAAAATCCTTATCATGTGAGTATTTACCCAGTGATGGTTCCTACTCTTTGGGTGAGGAGCGCTCCCCGTGATGCACCCCGCCTAGTACGAGGCAGAAGTTAGTTAAATAAAAATGGCATGAGGACGATCGATCCAGCTGTAACCGGAGATTAAATAAAGATGTAACCGTCATACTTTTTGCATATTAATTCGATCTATGTTGCTTTTTGCATAGAGTATTTGTATGTGTACTTGTTGCTATGTGAAATGATGAACTTGATTTTCGACAAAAGTTGGTTTCTCACCTTCCTATGGCCTAACCTAACACAAGCAAAAAATTCCACTGGCCTACCCCCTTTCGATGCACGTCTATGGGGTAGACGAAAACGTTGGGTTTTCCCAGCGGATTCGGGGTTTCGCCGAAGCGGGGCCCCGGAGCGTCGGAACCCCACCAGAACCTAGGTTGTGCCATACCATATGTATACAAGTGTGTTGTGTGTGTAAATGTGCAATATCCTACTCCGGGGTGTGACCGGCTTCACCGGCTTCACTTTCTCTCTAGTGAGTTTCTGCACTTAGAGGTGAAAACTCCCGTTTCGGGAGAACCGGATGGAATCTTGTGTTGATTTGGGGTAGACTTTGGTTTCTCACCTTCCTATGGCCTAACCTAACACAACCAAGCAAAAAAGTCCACTGGCCTACCCCCTTTCGACGCACGTCTATGGGGGTAGACGAAAACGTTAGGGTTTTCCCAGCGGATTCGGGGTTTCGCCGAAGCGGGGCCCCGGAGCGTCGGAACCCCACCAGAACCTAGGTTGTGCCATACCATATGTATACAAGTGTGTTGTCTGTTGTAATTGTGCAATATCCTACTCCGGGGTGTGACCGGCTTCACCGGCTTCACTTTCTCTCTAGTGAGTTTCTGCACTTGGAGTAGATATGCGGTCCCACCGGAATCACTCAAATTATAATGGTTTACAATATTAAAACTCTACACAATTTATAATGTAATAAATTCTAATGGTTTACAATATTAAAATTAAATAATATGAAAAAAAGAAAAAGACAACGCCGACGGCTTTGCCGTCGGCGTAGGTCAAAGCCGTCGGCGTATGTCCACCTTATCTTCTAAGCCATCGCAGCCACCCGCATCTTATCCACTCTCCGACCCCGCACCTTCGCACGCCCACCCGTCCTCCTCCGCCGGCCGCCGCCTCTAGCCGTCCTCCCCCGACACCCGGCCGCGCCACCCGTCCTCCTCCGCCCCCCACACCGTCCTCCTCCGCCGCCGGCCACCGCACCCGTCCTCCTCCGCCGTCGCCACCTCTAGCCGTCCTCCCCGACACCCGGCCGCCACCCGTCCTTCTCCGCCGCCCCCACCCTCCGTCCTCCTCCGCCGCGGCCGCCGCACCCGTCCTCCTCCGCCGTCGCCACCTCTAGCCGTCCGACCCCGACCTCGCCGCGCTGCGCCTCCCCCGACCTCGCCGCCGCCGCCTCTAGCCGTCCGACCCCGACCTCGCCGCGGCGCTCCAACCCCGACCTCGCCGCGCCTCCCCCGACCTCGCCGCCAGGTACTCCCCGCCCCTCCCTATTTTCTATGTATTTTAGATTTAGGGATTTTAGGAGTAGGATTTTAGGGATTTTAGGAGTAGAAATTATAGATGGAAATTATAGGATTTTAGGGATTTTAGGAGTAGGATTTTAGGGATTTTAGATTTAGGGATTTTAGGAGTAGAAATTATCCACTGTAAATGTAGTATTGTCCATTGTAAATTAGATTTTGTTCATCAAAATCCATGTTATAATAATTGTTCATTTAGTACAAAAGAATGTTGTATTTAGGGAAGTGTTGGATGGGTCTTATTATCTTAATGCGGGATGGTTTGGTGTTAGGTTTACTAAATTGTGAACATTTTCAAAGAAATAACCAGTAACAAAGTTTTTGCTCCCACAATAATGATTAATAACGCAACACATGCAAATAGAAATTATAGATGGAAATTTTGTGGTAGAAAATAGAAAATAACAAAATGATTTAGGGATAGATGTAGTAAATAAAATGTTGTTGAAAATAGAAAATAACAAAATGATTTTAGGATAGATGTAGCAAATAAAATGTTGTTGACAATTATTTTTCATATATTCATTTCATATATGACTAACCCCTGTATCAAATGATTTGCTTAACTAAGTATCATGTCGGAGCCGGAGCGAAAGTTTCGTGGTGTTCATCGGAGACACACGAAGATCCCGACTTGGGCAGCTCAGATCACAGTGGATCACAGGAAGATCCAGCTTGGTACTTTCAGGTGCCCGTGGCAGGCGGCCCGCGCCTACGACTGCGCGGCGGTCCAGCACTTTGGGGCGAGAGCGATCCTCAACTTTGAGGATGAGCGGAGCGTGGCGCATATGTTAGCGCCAGATGGCATGAGGATCGCGACGGGCCGAGGAGAGGGAGCACCGGCAGGCAGAGAGGCTGCTCAGGGCGCGCCACCAGCGCGAGGAGGATGACCCCTTGGTCAAGGATCTCCTCCTTGATCCCCAGGTGATGGCGGTCCAGTACCAGGTCTTCAGCGAGAGCCGGCAGCAGGCGGGCAGGGCGAGGCCGGCCCCTCCGGCACGCAGCAGCAGGGCGAGGACTCTAGCAGCAGCCTGTCCTCTTGTTGGGCCCGCTTGGACGACGTCACTGACACCGGCGCGAGTCGAGTTTAGGATGTCTATCATCCTACCTGTCGTACTACTAGACTTATCTTGCTACCTGTTGTACTGCTAGACTTATCATACATGCTACCTATGTATTATTGTGCTACTTGTCTATATGTGTTATGTTTAGCTAATATGGTTACATCGTTCTATGGTTTATTCTGTTTTATGTTTAATTATTAGGTAAAATGGAGGGATATTTGCTTATATATTTCGATTGTTTGTACTTTTTAGATGACGTAGCTTCCCGCCAGCCAGCACCGTCGGTCCCGCGCGTCGTCGCGGCTTCTCCAGCTGAGGAGGGGCCGCCTCGGTGCCCTTTGTTTTGTCGCCCTCTTCCGGAGCACGTCCTCGACCTTCTCCGGCCACCGATCACGCTTCGAGGGTATAAATCTTTCGCCTCTCTTGCTGCATAGGTTTATTTTGGTCTAGATCACCAAGTCAGTCGCGTAACCCGAGTCAGATCCCATCCGGAAGGGTTACAAATTTATAAATATGCAGGATTGTCCATCTTTGCATATTTATAACCGTAACACTTCCGGGTTGTCCTGTTGGACAGTCCGAGTACGTGTAGATCGGGTCGTGTTCCACGTTCTACCCCTTCCTGAGACGGAATTTCGGCAGCACCTCCCTGTTGTTCTTCGGATGCACACCCTCTCGGCTTGACAAGCTCGAGACGTGTATTCTGAAGAACAGCGGGGAGGTGCTGCCGAAATTCCGTCTCGGGTCGGGGTAGAACATGGGACACGACTCGATCTACACGTACTCGGGCGGGATAGGCCCCTACCTATTAGAAGTGTATGTGAACCCTTGCATGTTGTAAAAGATAAAATTTGGCCGTAATAAAATGGTGACATTGCATGCAAGAAAATAAAAATATGATGCATTTAATTTCATGTTATTATTATTTGGCTCACAGTAAAGCAGCAGAGGATGGCAGATAATGGGTGGATGTACAGTGGCCGAACTAGTTTGGTTGACAAAACAGATGAGTGGGTATGGAAGACGCATTTGTTAGTGAAGGAGTTAGCGCGTAAGGGTTCAGAGTCAGGCGCTCGTGGACAGTGCCCTTGCCCTCGTTGCAAGTTTCGTACACGTCAGGGAAAGGATGATATGATTAAACACCTCTTCTCTCGTGGGTATATGCCGAACTTCGTGACGACAGTCAACTTTGATGAGTACGAGCGCGAGAGTGGCAGGGTGATGCGGCAGCGGATCAATGGCAATGAAGATGATGGGATTAGAAACTGGCTAGATGATCTCCGTGCTGGCGACATGCCAGATTCGCCACCATCACAGGAGGAACCGGAGGAACCGCGTGAACCGGAGGAACCGCGTCAACCAGAGGACCCAGAGCCAACCGCGAAGGCCTTCTTTGATATGATGGCCTCGTCTCAGAGGCCTCTGTACGAGGGTGCAAAAGTTTCTCAGCTCGATGCCATCTCGCAAGCACTAGCCAACAAGCTCCAGTATGGCAGCACCCGTTCATGCTTTGAAGCGCATCTGCAAACAACTGGTAACCTGTTGCCTGAAGGGCATTGTCTGCCTCAAAGCATGTACGAAACGAAGAAAATCCTGCGAGATCTCAGCATGGATTATCAGAAGATAGATTGTTGTCCAAAAGGATGCCTTTTGTTTTGGAAACAGTTTGCCAATGACAAGTACTGTATCTTGTGTAAGGCCTCTAGGTATCATGTGGTAAAAGGAGCCGATGGTACGAAGACGCAGTCAAATGTCGCCGTTAAGATTCTTCGTTACCTCCCATTCATACAAAGAATCAAGCGGCTTTACATGAACAAAGAGTCTGCCACACAGATGCAATGGCACAAAACGGGGAAGAGATACAAGGATGAGCACGACCGGGAATTGATGGGACATCCATCTGATGGTACGGCATGGAAGAACTTTGATGCGAACCACCCCGATGAGGCAGCAGATGCTCGAAACGTGAGAATCGCGATAGCAACCGATGGATTCAATCCATATGGTTTGTCGACTACCTCGTACAGCTGCTGGCCCGTGTTTGTTATTCCGCTCAATCTCCCTCCTGGAGCCCTAATGCAAAGAAGACCATATTCCTCTCGCTGATCATTCCAGGTCCTGAATATCCGGGGAAGAATTTAAGTGTGTACATGCAGCCAATTGTGGATGATCTGAACCACTCTTGGCACCACGGGACGTTGACATATGATCGTGCATCGAAGACAAACTTCTTGATGAAAGTTTGGTATCACAATTCCATGCATGACATGCCCGGGTACGCCCTATTCTGCGGATGGTGTACAGCTGGTAAGTGGCCATGCCCAGTGTGCAGGAACCGACTTGAGTTCATGTGGCTAACGGCGGGACGGAAGTATTCCGCGTTTGACACACATCGAAAGTTCCTCAAAAGAGGGCATCGTTTAGAGAAGACAAAAAGAACTTCAAGAAGGGCAGAGTTGAGCGTGAAGAAAAAGCGATACCAACTTTCGATGGTGCAGCTGTTGACGCCGAGCTAAGTGCTCTCGTGCCTGCAGGGAAAAGGCCCACGATATGTGGGATATGGTGTGGCGCACAACTGGACTCACGTGGCAGGCTTGACGCAACTCGAATATTACAAGGACCTCGAACTTCCCCATAGCATCGATGTGATGCACACCGAAAAGAATGTTGGAGAGTCCCTCTTTCACACATCCTGAACATTCCTGAAGTCGAAGGATAATGTTAAGGCTAGAGTTGATGTTAAGAAGCTCTGTGATAGGGAGAGAATGCACATGAAGCCTCCTGAAGGCCGTCAAAAGAACTGGTTCAAGCCGCATGCTGACTTCTGCCTTAATAGTATGCAAAGTCTGAGGCATTCCATTGGCTCAAATTCGTCGTGATGTTCCCTGATGGCTATTGTTCGAATATAAGTAAGGGAGTCAATATACAATCGGAAAAGTCACCGGGCTCAAGAGTCACGACTATCATATATGGATTGAGCGGCTGCTACCGGTGATGGTTCGAGGGTATCTCCCCGACGTGTCTGGCGAGTGCTCGCGGAGTTGAGCCATTTCTTCCGCACGCTCTGTGCTAAGCAAGTATGTCCCCTGATTATTCAGAAGCTGCATGAACTAGTGCCGGAGTTGCTGTGCAACTTAGAGACGATATTTCCGCCAGGCTTCTTTACTCCGATGGCACATCTTGTTGTGCATCTTGCGAATGAGGTACTCTTGGGTGGACCGGTGCAGTTTCGTTGGCAGTTTTGTATTGAGAGAGAGTTTAAGTATATTCGAACCAAATGTGGAAACAAAAATAAGATTGAGTCATGCATAGCCGAGGCAACTATCCTCAGGAGATGGCAGACGCCAGGCTAACGTACTACCCCGATGATGTTCCCACTATGCATAACCAGGCCTCTCGGTACAATGTCGACGAGCCCAAGCGAGACCCCAAGCTCGTCCTCTTCCAGTGTCCCGGTGGCAAGAGCGGTGGCCCAACAAGGTATAACTTGACCAATGATGAGCTGGAGTGCATAATGCTCTATGTGCTTATGAACATGAAGGAAGTGACCCACGACGAGCAGGGAGAAGAGGGCAGTTTCCTTAGGTAAAATGGGGAACAAATTACTTTGCAACTACTATCATGATTTCGTTCTAATACGTATTTTCTCCTTTTAGTCAATTCACGGATGAAATGTGGTCGGGAACATCAGATGGACCCAATGAAGCCGCGTTGGACACTCTTTTGAAAGAGCCTGCCCCCGGAAAGAAAAAATTCACGGTTTGGTTCAGGGAAAAGGTAATTTCAAACCTGTCCCTTCTACCTTGCAATTCGTGTCTTATCCCTCTTACTAATGCACAAAACAATTTGTACTTGTAGGGAGCTGATGCCAACGTTGTGATGTCAGATGAGTTGAGATGTGTCTCCCAAGGTTGTAACCGTAGAGTCGAGAAGTATGAGAAGTATGATGTGAATGGGTACCGCTTCCATACAGAGCATCACCAGAACAGTCGGCCTAATGCAAAGACTATAAATACCGGTAATTATGATTACTACGGAAGGTTACAGAACGTATATGAGCTGACGTTCAATAACACGAACATATCACTCAAGCTTGTTGTGTTCAAATGCCACTGGTTCGACCCTGAGCATGGAACCAAAAGTACCCCTTCCATTGGGTTAGTTGAAGTTAAGCCTTCAACCACCTACATGGATCCGATGTCTTTGTTGTGGCTCACCAAGCCTTTCAAGTTTATTATTTGCCCTACCCATGCAAGAAAGAGGGACTCATTGGTTGGGAAGTCGTGTTCCATGTATCGCCACGTGGTAAGCTACCCATGCCCTCCGAAGACGATTACAACAACATTGACCCTAAAACATACGAGGGGATTTTCTATCAAGAGGAACAAACCTTTGGGGACTTTGGCATACAAGGTCTTGAGGACCGCGAGGACAATGCACAAACAGGTGGTGACGTAGTGGTGAATCTAAAGGATATAGATATGCTCAACAAGTTACAGAGTGATAGTGATGACGATGATGAGCCTCCATCGTGCGAGGAGGTTCCAATATACAACACTCGTGATAGTGATGTTGATAGTGATGATGAGAACCCAGGACTTAACTATGAGAGTGATGATTAGGGGTGAGGGTCTTTTATGTCCTTTTGCGTACTATTTACTTTTCAACATGCTTAGTCTTTCAACATGCTTCTTTTAATTGCATTACGTCTTTATTCTTATTTACTACATTTTTCAACATGCTTAAAAGTTTATCCTTTCTCAATGCAGGTGATTGACCAAGATGAGCCAAGGCAAGGAATCATCGGCCTCGGGCTCTCGGGAGGTGTAGGATGTGTTCGGGTGTAGCGTGTGTGAATTCGAACTTGTTTGGAGTTTGTATGAATGCTTGGATGAATTTGAATCATGTTTGTGTCATTTGGATATGTATGTGATGTTTTATTTGATGTTTCTGTGATGTTTTATAATTTGTGCAATTTTAATTGTATTTAAAATGCGCCAGAAACCAGCAGCAAAAAGTTTCAGAAACTGAAAATATGGTCAAGGCTACGCCGACGGCATTGCCGTCGGCGTAGGATGCTCTGGGACGCACAGGATGGCGCCACGTCGACGCTGGAGGACCATATGGTCATACCTACGCCGACGGCAATGCCGTCGGCGTCAGGCTCCTCCCAGACGCACCAGATCAGCACACGTGGCCTAGGCCGACGGCACTGCCGTCGGCGTATAGGTGGAGCAGACGGAGACGTTCGACGTCCGTTTTGTGGGACCCACTGAGGCGTCGCCGACGGCGACGGATACGCCGACGGCATTTTGCGTACGCCGACAGCGTCCTACGCCGACGCCGATGCGCCGACGGCGGCCGTCGGCGTAGGCCTACGCCGACGGCGATCGTTGCTACGCCGACGGCGGACCGCCGTCGGCGTTTTGACGCTTTCCCGTAGTGACGGGGGTCCATGTAAATCAGGATGACCCGGTCACAGTGGCTACAAGCATAAGCTATGTGTGGTTTTCTTTATGAAACTTCTAAAATTACATGGCTCTTGCATTTGATATAATAGAAAATAGATAAACAAATAGAAAATTGTACGGTTTATCAGCAAAACAAGACCGAAAACCTTACAACATATTCTTGATTAGAGGACAAGTGCTCAAAACTCTCTCTCAAACAAATTAGGCCTACAGTGTGACCACTAGCACCAAGATATAGGATTCCATGAGTCCTGAATAAATATTGATTGAGACCGTGTAGCTGATATCATTTGATCAAGAAGATACAGAAAGACATGGGCATGGTCAAGATCTTGTCTGCACTAGAGACAACCTTGACTTTAGGTGGTAGTAGTACATACGGTGCGGATGCTCTGCACCATAATTACTAGTCCTATCCAATGTTGGGGATATCGTTTATCGGGAACTTATCGGTCAACCAAAGATAAGGGGTAAATCGGCCGGTTTATCGGTCAGACACTGAGAAGCGATAAATCGGCCAATTTATCAGAATATCCGAAGATACCTTAAACTCCTACCACACACTAATACATTTCGTCACAATCACAATTCAGAGTAACTAGAGGCTTAATTTGGACAAAAGCTCGATGGGACATGCATGCATGCATAGCATAGCCTCCACATAAGTCACCGGGTAACTTTAGTCATTTCTTTGCCCTCCAATTTCGATCCAACGTAGAACATTCATCTAAAATACGAACTTAAAATTTAAACTTTTCAGAAAAAAATGAAAAATTCCAGCAAGTACTATATGTCCCGTTGTGTATTATGTGATGTTTTTGCTTAATTTAGATAGATGGTTTATCAATAATAGCTTTTCAAATTTTAAGCTTAAAAAGTCATTAAACCATAAACTACGGATCCAAATAAAATGGAAAATTCACAGAATATACAACGGACTATATACGACCTGCTGAAATTTTCTCATTTTTTTCTAAAAAGTTTGATTTTCGAGTTCAATTTTCGATGAATCTTATCCGTTAGGTGATAATCAGAGTGCTAAACTTACCCGGTGACTTATGTGCATGAAGTCACTGGATCTCTGTTTCAGAGAGTTCACGGAAGGAGTGCAACCGTAAAGAAGTCCTCCTATGATTATCCAAGATAGTTGCATCCGGTATTTCTCACACGTGCGCGCAAACCAGTGAAGAGGCTCGGCACCTCCCACGTTCGAGTCAGTCAATTAATCCCTGCAGTGTTAGGTACAGCCGCACGTCTCCTGAAGAACAAGATAGAAAAGAATGTACGTGAGCCGTAAGGGTGCGCACATATATGGGCAGGGTGACATAGGAGAACGCCGTCAAAAGATGGAATAAGAATCCATCGGGGCCATTGATGTGCCAAGATTGCAGTTGGAAAAGGGTCTTGGAATACGATCGAGTTTGTGGTCTAAACTGTTATTCCTGTTTGTAAGCGAAGTAAGTCCATTTTTCATTCCTAAATTGTTGAGAAAGTTTATTTTCATTGTAAAACTTTCGTTTGATACAAAATAAACCTTGAACTATTAAATTAGTTCACATCCCATCTAACCCAAGGAAAATAAAGGAAAATAATGACATGTAATATTGCATCACTACACCCTCGTGAAGCTATGAAGACGAGTGCGACGATAACGATGAGCTTGAATCAGTCTGCGTGAGTAGGGAGGTCCGTATGCACGGTGAGTTGGGTCTGTTATTTTGTGATGATCCGAATTCATATAAAGTTATTTAGACAAATCCTAGTTTTTGGTGGAGTGAAAGGAGGTCTATCGTCGGGAGGCTTGGTCTGAGGGTGATCTAATGCTTGCTAAAATTTTGGCAAAACTAGCGAGGGACTCATTGGTCATGTGGTTTCAAACTTTGTTGTCGATTTGGATAAGAGGATGTCCCTAACATGTTATATGTTCATCATTGTGGTTGTTCTCTTAATTGAAAGGAAACACTTCATCATATTGTTGCACAGTCCACCATAGAGACTGAACACATGGCTAATACTGAAAAAGTTAAAGAATTTGTTTCGTTGAAAAGATTTTTATGTTGAGCTTTGTGGAGATAATTCTTGCATTCATTAATCTGTTTTACCACAGTCAGATTGTTATTTAACTTAATAAGGATCAAATGTTTCATGAGAGAACAAAACACATTGATATTAAATATCATTATGTCTGCGATGTTGTCACTGAAGGTACGCAAGATTAGTATCATGTTGATATGATGACAAAGCCAGTTCATGTTTCTAAGTTTGAACTTTGCTCAGACTTAGTTGGTTTAACTATTTCTATGTCTGGGAAGCTTGGGACAAGCGAAGCTCCCTGCGATACGGATCGTCACCGATCTAGGTCACGCCAGTTATATATACCTCAACTGCACGGTATATAAGTTGAACAGTTGTAAATCCGTCGGGTCTGTAACCTCTCCCAAAATAGTGAATTTTTGTTGTCTAGCGTCCGTGAGTTTTTCCCTTTTCCTTGGAGGGTTTTCCATGTTAAATCTCGTGTCCCATATGTTTGATCGTACTTTCTGCATCGTTTATTGCTTGTAGTGTATAACAGGGTCTTGTATTAGTCGGACAAGTTTGAGGGTCGTGCATGAGCAGGGCGACTGGACTGGCCGGACGACAACAGAGTGGGGCGACGCGGGTGCTATGAAGGTTTGGGGATTTTGACTCGGTGGAATAGGCGAGCGAGATTCGGTTCCAATTTGTTTACCTTTTTCTGCTACATGTTGCCCATGCATGTTTTTTTCTTATGTTAGATATGATATGGACTTCTAAAGGATTTCATGGTTCATATTAGACCAAACAGAACTTTTAGGATAGAATGTGAACTTTCCGAAAAGTTAAGGATGAAAAATGGACTTTCTTCTTTGTATGTAGTATCAACTTAATTCTTCATGTGTTTCAAACTATCAACGTTGATTACTAGTGTGACATGTAGAAAATGGTGATTAGTTCTCAACGATGACTCTTGTTTTTTGTGAAATAATTTTATGCATAAGATAAATTTTGTATAAAACATTGAACGGTAGACGGAGAAACTAGCACAAACAGAATCTTGGGGTAAATAGTATTGTGTACTTCGGGTTGGATTTGATATTATTCACAACATGCTTTTTGTTTGTCAGTGGATCCAAATTGTAAATACATGGTGTTGCATATTGTTGAATATATAAACAATTTAGCATATGATTTAATCCACGAAAACAGGAAACGGTTCATGACTAGAATAACAAGTATTAAAATAATTATGCAATCTACTAATATAGTAGTTAAACGATCGAATCTATAGCAGATACTAGAAGCAGAAATTATAGCAGTATCTCAAACAGGAAAAACAATAACACATATGGTACATCAGGAATAAAACCGTTGGCGTTCTGGTTGTCGGCCATGTCGTTGATGAAGAGGTCGTCGATGTCGGGGAAGAAATATGGGCAAGGTGAGAAAGGAGAACGATGTCCAAAGATGGAACAAAAATCGAACGAGGCAATTGATGTGCCAAGATTTAAGTTGGAATAGGATCAAAATATGATTGAGTTTGCGGTCTAAACTGCTATTCGAGTTTGTAAGCGAAGTAAGTCCACTTTTCATTCCTAAGCTGTTAAGAAAGTTTACTTTCATCGTAAAACTTTCGTTTGATCCAAAACAAACCTTGAACTATTCAAAAAGGTCACATCCCGTCTAACCCAAGGAAAATAATGACATGTACTATCGCAACATTACACCCTCGTGAAGCTCACTCCACCCAGCTTGAAGGAACCAGCATGTCGGCCTGAAGGGACCATGGGACGATCCCTCTGACTAAGAGCGGTGAAGACGAGATGTCGCCGACGAGTGCGACGATAACGATGAGCTTGAATCAGTGTGTGCGTGTAGGGAGGTCAGCATGTACAAAAGGGTTGGGGATGCTGGTGAGTTGGGTCTGTTATTTTGTGTTGATCCAAATTCGTATAGTTATTCAGATAAAGCCTAACTTATGGTGGAGTGAAAGGACGCCTGTCGTCGGAAGGCTTGGTCCGGGGTGATCTAATGCTTGCCTGAAATTTGGCAAAGCTAGTGAGGGACTCATTGGTTGTTTGTTGCCGATTTGGATAAGAGGAGGTCACTCACATGTTATGTTCTCACCATTGGTGGTAGTTATGTTAGTTAGAAAGCAACACTTCAGCCAGTTGGTACCCAGTCTACTACGGAGACTGAATACATGGTTATTACTGAAGCAGTTAAAGAATCTGTTTGATTGAAAAGATTTGTTATGCTGAGCTTTATGGAGATAATTATTGCATTAATCTGTTTTATGAGAGAAAGTGTTATTTACCTTACTAAGAATCAAATGTTTCATGAGGAAGAAAGTACATTGATATTAAATACCATTATGTCCTCGATGTTGTTGTTGAATGTAAACTGAAGGTATGCAAAATTATTTGATATGAAGACAAGGCCAATTCATGTTTCTAGGTTTGATAGTTGCTCAGAATTAGTTGGTGAAAGTGCATGTTGCCTCCATGCGTGGTTTTGGTAATTAATGACAATCCTTATGGACTAATGTTTGTGTTGAGTTATTCTTATAGGTTTGTCCATTGGCATCGCTTGAACTCCATGTATTGGATTCAAGGTTGTATGCCATCAAGATCATTGATTAAATGGACATATTTGATATGATCAAGAAGATGAAAATATACAAGTTTGATCAAGACTAAGTGCAAAGAATAGATTCAAGTTGATCAACACACAAAGCTAAATGATATACCATGTGGGATCATGTGATCCAATGGTATGGTAAGAATTTGTCCATATAGCTTTATGAACTAACAACCCATTATGTGTGTGGTCATTCCTTTGTTGGGGTTAGGTATCTCTCCATGGGCTTGCATCAAAAGGAAGATTTCTTATAGCTCATGGAGGATGACGTCAAGTGGTGATCGTCATCAAGATTGAGGTGTGCAAGTTCAAGATGGGCATCTAGAAGATATCATGCTTGAAGCTTGCAACCCATTTGGAGATAATGGTCAAGTGAAGATGTTCCTAAGAGAGGCACTCCCATCTTGGTGTATGGGGAGCGATATGTGAGTCTTCACCAAGCAAATCGCAATCAAGAAAGGTGGTCCACTTAAAGAGTCAAGATCGTCATCATCTAGCTCAAGTGGAATGCGCAAGGCAAATGTATGATCTTGGTAGGGTTTCTATTTTACCGGTCTCATGGTGTTAGTGGGAGACCGGGTTATAGGATAGATACCGTACTATCAAGAGGGGCTATCAAGTGAGTAACTTGATCGTATCTTTGTGTAGAGCTCAAACCTTTGCATACTTGGTTATCATCTTTCTTGGTTCTTCTCCTTGTTGGGTTTTGGTGCTTGTTGTGATCTTCATGACAAGCCCAAGTTCTCCGAAAATGGATTTCGTATGAAAAACTTGTTGCATTTTCGGGTTAGAAATATTATCGGTTTATCCTTGAGGAAAGTTCCACACCTCCATGTGTGTCAACTTAACTCAATTTATGGTTCTTAATATTTCCAACAAAATTGGTTTCACCTCATTTGGATTTCGTATGTGAAAGTTATTGGGTTTGCAGTTTTCGTTCTGTTGGTTGTCGGATAATCCGATCCAGAGTTGACTCGGAATATCCGACTCTCAAGGTTTCTCTTGAAATCGGCTAAGGACTTAAAGCAACCAGTTTTGTGGCGCTCTGGAGGTTGTCGGAATATCTGATCCAGGTTGGCTCGGATTATCCGATCCTCAAGGTTGCTCGTTTTCGGCTAAGGACTTAAAGCAACCAAAGTTGTAGTGTTCTGGAGGTTGTCGGAATATCTGATACAGGTCGACTCGGATTATCCGATACCGTCAGATTATCCGGTCTTGACTTGTGTCGGAATATCCGACTCCCCTGTCTCCAATGGGCAGATTTCGGGAGGGGTATAAATACCCCTCCACGTTCCTCCAGCCAGGGTAAGCTTTCCAGTTTCTCTCTCCTCCATTGTTGAAAGCTTCCCCAAGCTAGTTCTCCCAATCCCTCCAACCAAACTTGTTGATCTTTGGAGGATTGAAGGGGAAGGCCCCGATCTACATTTCCACCGATCCATTTTTCCTCTAAGTGAGGGGAACCCTTTCGATCTAGTTCTTGAAGTTCCATTTGTTGAGTTCTTCTTTGTTCTTCCTCTCTTCTCCCCCACAAGCATTAGTTGCTTTTGGTGGGATTTGGGAGTGAAGGACTTGAGCACATCTTGTGTTCTTGCCTTTGCTTTTGTGCATCGGGTTGCTCTCTTCACGAGGATTCGTGGAAGTGAAAGTTTGTGAGCTTGTTACTCTTGGGTCGTTGGACCCTAGACGGTGATTGAGACCTTTTGTGGTCACTTGGGAGCTCCCAATCCTTTTGTGGGTTGTGCCTCAAGATTGTTGTAAGGGACTCGATTTCCGCCCAAAAGGAAATCAATAGTGGAAGGTGAACCGAGCTTTTGTGCGAGGTTCATCGAAGAATAGGGTGAGGCCATTTGTGGCGTCTTGAGTTTGAAACTCACACCCCTCCAATGATACGTACTCCCCTCAAAAGGAGGAACTCGGGAATACATCATCGTCTCCGCGTGCCTCGGTTATTTCTATACTCGAGCTCTTTACTTATGCAATTTACATTGTGATAGCCTTCGTGCTTGAAGTCTTTGTCTTGCTATCACCTTGTTACTTGTCTTGCTTAGCATAAGTTGTTGGTGCACATAGGTGAACCTAGTATATTTAGGTTGTGTGCTTGTTAAATTAAAACACCTAGTTTTATTCCGCATTTATCAAGCCTAAACCGGAAAAAGTTTTAAATCGCCTATTCACCCCCCTCTAGGCGACATCCTTGTCCTTTCAGTTGGCATAACTGTTTCTAAATCCGGGACAGTTGGGACAAGCAAAGCCACCCGCGGTACGGATCGTCGCCGATCTAGGTTACGCATGTCATATATACCTCTTATAAACCACCGCACATTATATAAATTAAACAGTTGTAAATCGGCCGCATTTATAACCTCTCCCGAAATAGTGAATTTTTATTGTCTGGAGCCCGTTTTTTCCTTTTCCTTGGAGGGTTTTCCACGTTAATCTCGTGTCCCCTGTTTGATCTTACTTTACGCATCATTTATTGCTTGTCGTGTATAACATGGTCTTGTATTGGTCAGACAAGTTCGAGGGTCATGCATGTGGGCGACTTGGACTGGCCGGACGAAACATAGCAGGGCCGCAGGTGCTCCGAAGGTTTGGGGATTTTGACTCGGTAGAATAGGCGATCAAGATTTGGTTCCAATTTGTTTACCCTTTGCTACATGTTGCCCATGGAAGCGTTTTTCTTATGTTAGATACGATATGGACTTCTATAGCAGTTCAGCGTTCATATTAGACCAAACAGAAGTTTTAGAATAAAATGAAATTTTAGGATGAAAAAGTGGACTTTCTTCTTTGTAAGCAATATCAACTTAATTCTTCATGTGTTCAAACTATCAACGTTGATTACTAGTGTGGCAGCAGAAATGGTGATTACAATGATGACTCTTGTTTCTTGTGAAACAATTTTTATTCGTAATGTAAAATTTGTATAAAATATGGAAGGGTAGACGAAGAAACTAGCACAAACGATAAACCCCTTGATACACTGTACACCGAAGACTAATTTCACTGTAAATAGTACTATCTTCTTCGGGTTGGATTTGATGCTATTCACAACACGTTTTTTGTTCGTCGTGGATCCAAATTGTAAATACATGGTGGATTCATATTATATCTCAATATCATGACTTTTTCACAAAACTTTTTGACTTTATATGTGTATTTTTTGTGAGTTTTTTAGAATTATTAAGTTTGGTGAATCAGTTTAATAATGCTGTAATGTGTATCCCTTTGGTTGGAACCAGGCCGCCCTTGTTTCTCTGATGTCTGGTCGTGCAACGAATTGGTCCAAAAATAAAAAGGCCGAGAAAGGCTGGAGTCTGCCGTTCACTATAATGAATACTGGTGCAAACAGATATGCGAAGCACAATTGCTAACAATACTAGCGACAATATTTTTGGATTGAAGGAAGTAGAAAAGAAGTGATATGTATTATGTACTCCTCAGAAATTCGACTGAAAAAAAAACGTGGAGCAAATTGTGAACAATTGTTTTCTCCGATAGGCAAAAAATCATCTGGTCATGAGCAAAGGACCAAGTTTCTAAGATCCCCATTGAAATCCTTTTATTTTGTTTCTTCAAAATATTTCACATGATGTATTCTGTCACTTTTGTGCGCGTGAAAATGTTAAGCATTTTCGCGTGGAAAATGGAAAGAAATGTGTAGTTGCCCATGCCCGCCTTGTGGAGCTTGGTTGAGCATGGGTCGCCTCTTGCTTTTGACTCATGCATACCAGCTTTACAAGCTAGAAGTGTTGTTGCGCTCAACAAAAAGATGGTGATGTTATCTTTCTGGCCCACGGTTGCTTTCTTTCCTTTAGATAAGAAAACTGATGGCTTCGGACTTGACTAAATATCTTTCTCCATTTTCCGCTTATTTAACTGATATACCTTTCTTTTATTTGTTTGCAAGTTGCGAGAGATGAATAAATGCTACTATAATTTATAGAGTTTCGATTGTTGTCCAGTGGATATTATAATGGACCCACATCTAAATCCTGTAAATTGTATTAATTTTCAAAATTGTAAACTTCCTGTCAATTTCAAAATATTCCACTATTTTTTACCGATGATAAATAGATTCCACTTGTGTGCTCGTTATCTGACTTTATTTTATCTTGACAACGTGGTATACTTTGCATTAATCCTCCAAAGCGGTGGCTTTTCGTAAAGTGGAAATACCCAATTCAATCTTGCAACTATTCGCATACATGTATATATGTTTTTTTGGCAACTACACAATACTTTACTTCTGCAAAAGTTCGATGGGAATACCCGACTGAATCTTGCAAGTATATGTGTTAGACAAGGACAATTAGTGAACTGAAAATTCAACGAGAAAACATGAAAAAGGAGCCTTTCCGACACATGGCCACAACTAAAGTTAAAACACCTTAATGGTCAAGTTATTGACGTGGTATTTACACACAAGACTATTTGTTAAAAAAAGTTATTTATTTACTACATCCCATCTGAAAATGTGAGACTTTTGAGCTATTAATACGGTTTTCAAGACGATGTATTCACCACCCGTTTATTTCTGAACCAAATGATTTTCATAACTGTTAGAAAATTATCCTACAGGGGTTGTTTGATTTGTAGGGTTTGTAACATATAAGAATTATGCATAAAGGGTTCCTTTGCACTATATTTCAGAAAGAAATTCTACCCCTTCCTCCTGGATTTTCAAGAATCATTTGTACTCGTACTCCCATGGTGCAATTAGACAAAGTTTAGTACTGATTCAGTCCCTGAGAGTTAGAGTAGTACAATGTGGTTTCTATTGTTCGAGTGAGATGTTTTGGCTCTCGATATCTAAAAAGGGCAAAAAATGACTCATTTTTTCTTTTAATTTGTTTTTTGTGT
Organism: Poa pratensis; assembly: GCA_947311845.1. Taxonomy (NCBI): domain Eukaryota; kingdom Viridiplantae; phylum Streptophyta; class Magnoliopsida; order Poales; family Poaceae; genus Poa; species Poa pratensis. Next base: position 35,200,594 of record CAMZMU010000117.1, read on the forward strand.
GTGCAGGCAACATATGAAAAATTCTCAATATAAATTTGGTCGTACACAGTACATATCTATATTTTTGAAACAAGTATATATGTATATAAACTTGTAGATTTTATTAAGGATTTTAGAGAGCTAAATTGAACTTTTCGAATAACTTAGAAAGTGGGATCACTAGAGCTCGGGAGGAGGACATGAAGACAAGACAGTAACGTGATGCTTATCCTTGAACCTGAACTGCTTCGTTCTACAACGCGTTAACGACAGTGCGTCGGCCGTCGGATCATGCACGGACCATGCTCGTGCCACGTCCCGGATCTGCTAGTCAGCAAAAAGGAAAAGAAAAGAAAGAAAAGCTCTGCACTTAGGGACCAATTCGTTGCGTTGAAGCATCAGCTGCGTACGTGCAAGATGGTGAGGCGGCGCGCGGTCTGCGGCTGAAGAAGACGGCGCCATGCCGGCGGCGGTAGCCGGCGTGGTGACCTGAGAGCTGCTGACTGTCGCATCGAGGCGGCCGGTGATTGGATTTCTAGCTCTCTGCTTGTGGATTGTGCCTGAAAGTAACGCGGGTTCTTCAGGTTCTTCGTCAGACGTGACGCGGATCCGATTGGCGCCTCGGGACGGAAATATCTCAGGTCTCCAACTGTCCGCATTGCGTAGAGCGGGTAAACTATAGCAGTACAATGTGTCGTCTTGAGAGGTGTGTTTGTTGCGAAACACAATATATACGTAGAGGGCTCACATATGTGTGCATATATTCATCCCAACGATAACACACATACTATGAGCACAGTCGATATACTGATTCGGCGGGTTGGGTATGATGAAGTCGACGCTCGTTCTGACGGGAACGCCTCCCCCTACTGAAAGTATTCCGATTTGATGAGAAACAATAGTGTCAAACCAGATGTTTGAACTCTAACGGCATAAGAGTACAACCAACTTTCAAAATCCAGCCACATATTAGTTCTCGTCGTGTTTAGTTTAGTCCGGACAAGCAAGCCGTTTCTATGGTCCAATCAATTTAGTGCATGCACATTCATGTTGTGCGCGTACCTACGGAGTACCAAAACGGTGAGAACTGTCTCTGGTATGATGGTTAGAAGGGTGGTTGTACCCTAGCCCACCAGAGTTCAAATCCCAGATTTGACGCTGGTGTTTCTTATTTAGTCGGAATATTCTTCAGTGGGAGGCGACTTTCCCGTCGACAGCGAGACGCCCGTGGTGACTTCGTCAATCTCAAGACCTGGTCCACCGGCTCACTCTACCAGTGGTGCTCATATGGCTAGGGTGTGCGTGCGTGCGTTCAGGGGGTGAGTGCATGCGTGTGTATGTGAGCGTCTGAGTTGTACTGTGTTTCGTAAAAAAATATACCAAAACGGTGGTGATTTTTAGTCAAAACGGATTTACTTGCCAAGAGAAAATTATTCTATGGCTTTTTTTAGGTGTAGTCTTATAGGGCTAGTTCGATGGAATTGAAATTGCCACGCCGGTACATCACTAGCCCATGACGTCTAATGCGGCCTTAGCGTGGACCCGTGTCGCACCGCTGATGGGCTGCAGCCCACTAACACAGTTTTTTCCTTTTATGTTTTCTTTTTTCTCTGTATTCTTTTTTGTTTCTTTTTTCTGTAACATTTTTACTTTCTCATTCCCTGCTATTTTTTTTTTTTTTTCCAATTTTGGGTGACACAAACTACATTTTTCAATTCCTAGACATTTTTGTACGAAACGCTGGGTTTTTTTATGAACCATGGATATAATTTTTCGGTTGAACCGAATTTTAGTTCCTTTGGTTCACTATTATTTTAAGTTCACCGGCATTTTCAGTTCACTCTTATTTCAGTTCACTGACATTTTTGGCTCACTTTTTTTTGTTTCACCGACATTTTTTGGTTCACTATTTTTTTTGTTCACAACAATTTTGGTTCACTATTGGCTTTGGTTCACCGGCAGTTTTGGTCACTATTATTTTCGGTTCACCTGAATTTTATTTACTTCTTACCTTGTTGATTTCATTTTTGGTTCACTATTATTACTGTTCACCCAATAGTTCGCCCAAATTTTTGTTTCGTTTAGTTAGCCTTATTTTTTTGGTTCGTTATTATTAAGCTTCACCCTAATTTAGTTTCTTATCACTATCAAGTCTTCTTGATTTTGTCTACGCGTACGAAGGCTCTCGAATTTGTTCTACGGTGAAATCTTTCAAACTAGATCCGATATAGGCCTTTCAAAATTAAATCCATTAAAACAGTCACAAGAAATGAACTTAGCTAGTACAACTCTATAATTATGCTTGCTTTAGGATCAAGAGGGAGTAAAAACGAAACAACCCATACTGGGCAGGCCTAGGCGGAGAGCGTTGTTGTGGGTGATCGGGGTGCAGTAGCTCGCTTCAAGCGATGCGACCCCTTTCAAGATCAGGATACAAATATTTCAAAATAGGAAAGTGAGAAAAAGAAAAAAGAAAAAAAATAAAAAGAAAAAAAGAAAAGAAACATAAAATAGAAAAATATAATTTCTCTGATCCGTGAAAAACAGTCACAAGAAATGAACTTAGTCAGTACAACTCTATAATCTATAATTATGCCAAGAGGAGGAAAAACGAAACAGCCCATACTGGGCCGGCCCAGGCGGAACCGCGGAGGGCGATCGGGGCGCACCAACTCGCTTCAAGCGATGCGACCCTTTCAAACTAGATCAGGATACAAATCTTTCAAAATAAGAAAGTAAGAAAAGGATAAAAGAAAAAAGGAAAATAAAAAAGAAAAGAAACATAAATAGAAAAATAGAATTTCTCTGATCCGTGGAAAACAGTCCCAAGAAATGAACTTAGCCAGTACAACACTATAATCTATAATTATGCCAAGAGGGAGTAAAAACGAAACAGCCCATACTGGGCCGGCCCAGACGGAGAGCGCGGGGGGCGATCGGGGCGCACCAACTCGCTTCAAGCGACGCGACCAATTTCTTTGGGCTGATTTCATTCTCTTTTCTCAGCTCACCAGGTCAAAAAGTTTGCAACCTGCTTCCTACTTTTTTTTAGGTAAGCATAAGCTTTATTACGATGACACGGGCAAATCGTCCACCATAACTTCGGCAACATTTGACATCATCCTCCCAAGTGAAGCCCTCATTCACATTACAAGATTTACCAATAGTTGCTAGTTCATGAGCTACCCTATTGGCCTCTCTTCGACAGAAAACTTTGCTTCGTGAGAACCAAGTCTGTAGCTGAAATTTCAGGTCATTCAGCGCCATTGCATACCGAGAGTAACGACAGGCCCGCTTCAAACATTCAAACCACAATCGGCGGCGAGCCGCGACAGGCAGCCACGATGGGGAGGGCGCCACGACCATTTGCAGGAAGTCCCCAATGCTCTTGGAACGCCCAACCCATGACCCAACACACTGGAGCTACGAACTCAGTCCAACACTACTACGTACTCATTATTACGCCAAGTCTATCAGGTTATCAACCTGCACGTTCTCAACTTCTAGTACTCTAGTGCAACCATCTACAACCGAAAGTGGAGCTGTAATATTTTCTTCTCGAAATAGTTTGGCGACAAACAAAATTAGGACACCATAAACATTGACCAAGAAAAACATAACAATGCAGAGAACGAAGTTGGCTTGGTGCAACTCTGCCGTCTATACCGACCAGTTTATTTTCTTCATGGCTACTAGCTGATTCAGTGGTGGTTTCCTGTTGCCATATAGTTGAATGTCCTTCCATGGCTCACTCTGCTAGCCTACTGCGGTTAATCATCTTATCACTAGGTGCCCAGCTCGCTGCTAGTAATAATTTACAGAGTACTAGTATCATCAGCGCTGCTTTGATTCGTTGGATAACAGCTTACATGGACGAGCCACTCCCAATCCAGTTCATTTGCTACGCTGAACTAACGCGTAACTGCACTAGCCACAGCTCACAAAGTGTTGGTTCAAAAGAGGATACAGGTCAGAAAGGAACGAGCAGAGGGAGACAGAGGGAAAGGTACAGCTTTTGTATGCGTGCCCTTGAGTCTGGAGCAAGCGAGAGGAGGAGCACCATGCCGCCATGGTTTTTGCGGGGTCTCCAAGGGATCACGGGTTTCGCAGTGGAGTGGAGTGGAGCAGAAAGACGACGACGACGACGGCGCCCCACGCATCAATTGAAAAAGCTATCGTCTCTTTCCCTCGGCAGCACGGGTTCCTTTGGTTTCAGCTAATTTTTTTTTAATAATACATTTTTTTAATGAAATTCGAAAAATATTACGGAAAACCAGGGAATTCCAAAATAATACGGCGTCGGCTAGTACTGGGCCGACAGGACCTCGTCGGCCAGGGTTGGGCCGAAAAGTGCCCGTCGGCTGAACTCTGGCCGATGCTTTGCAGGCCTGCGGCCGACAGGCCTGTCGGCGTAGACGTGGCCTCCCGTCGGCCCAAGCCTAGCCGACCGGCCCCTTATCGGCCAAAGCCTGGCCGACAGGGTGCAGAGTAAGGCTCGGCCGAGCCTTCTTCTTCCTCCCATTCTTCTTCTTCCTTCTTCCTTTCTTTCTCACAGCAGCTCCCTACTGCCCGATCTGTCAATCCAACCAACATTCTTCCTGCATGTAGTGCTAGAGAGTTTAGACAGCTGAGATATACATTGGTTATGATTTTGTGCAATTTCGTGTTGTTTGGTTAGAGCAATGGTGTAGTTTAGGTGGAGGTGGTGGTGGTGGTGGTGGTGGAGGGTGGTGGTGGTGCAGCGTGGTGGTGGTGCAGCGGCGGTGGTGACGGTGGTTGTCCATTGAATCGGCACGCTTCAAGGGTATGCATTTTTTGACTAATTAGGATTTACTGTTAATTATGTACGCATTAGTGTTAAGGTGGTAGTGTGATATTGATATTGCTAGGTATTTATTGCGCTACTAATATTAAGTACATACTTGTTGCCGATTATAACAGTAAATTGGTGCACATTAGTGCGCATCCTTCAATTAGTGTGGATCAATGTATTTAAATTAGAGTATTTTTATCTGTCATAAGTGTGGATCAGTGTTTTAAATTTAGAGTTTGATTTCATCTGTAAGTAGTCTGTAATTTAGACTTTTAATTTAGCTGCGCGAAGATATGGAACAAATATATTTGATCAGTCCGGATGTGGATGAGAACCATCGCGCAAAGATATTACAGGAGCGTAGCCTCGAGCCTCTAATAACTCGAGGACCGAGGGAATATTGGCAGATACACCCTGCTTGGGAGGAGAGGTACATGCCTAATTGATTTTTACGTGTCATAATTATCTGCATTAATTTTCTTGTTCGCTACATATATATGATTACGAATTTATATTTGTTTGCAGGTTGAAGTGGGCTGGGCTTTTACCTTTCGCGCGTCTAGTAGAGGCCACTGCGGAGTCTTCATGCATGGTGATAGACAACTGTCTTCTCACATGCTTAGTGGACAGATGGAGGCCCGAGACCCACACGTTTCACTTTCGATGGGGTGAGATGGCTCCTACTCTCGAGGATGTATCTTTCTTGCTTGGGCTGCCGTTGGCGGGTCAGCCCATAGGGCCGTTGCAGGCCCCAGAAAATTGGGAGCACGAGATGTCACTTCGCTTTCAGGGTATAAACCCTAATGCTGGAGTGTTTAGGTCAGAGAATCACGGACCTAAGCTTGGATGGTTACTGGATTTTCAGGTACGCACTGTTTTATTTACATGCATCAATTTATATACAGAATGCAATGTTTCGCATGCATCGTTTCATTTCACTGACATAATTTATTTTGAAATGTACAGATACAGAGGTTTCCTGCTGGCATTCCGCTGAATGCTACACAAATCACTAGGAGCCTTGAAGCATATATCTTGTGGCTTATGGGGAAGGTGATGTTCACGGAGAACCATGTCACCACTATTAGCAAGAGGTACATCCCTATTGCTTTCGAGATCGCGAGTGCTACTGCGCCAGAACACATTACACAGAGGAGTTGGGGATCAGCTGTATTAGCGGCTACTTACCGAGCTATGTGCAACGGGTGCCATCTACTGTCGGATACAGCATCCATACTTGGATGTCCCTTGTTGTTGCAGCTTTGGTCATGGGAGAGGTTCCCAATTGGACGACCAGACGTGCGTGCACACGAGGCTTTCCCAGTGGATGCGTTTTTTTGATGCTGATCACATAGACATGCCTACTTTTGGTTTTATCTGGACACGTCGTCAGGTATGTCTAATCTACGTATTTATCACAATTGTTATATTTTTGCCGACTTGCAATAAATTTTGTGTCGTGCAGAGACGCTTTGCTCATTCACAGATGAGGAACTGCTACGAGCCATTCAACGAGCAGTTCGACATTCTGAATTCGGGAGCGGTAATCTGGCGACCGTACACGCAAGCAAAAAAGGAGGCTATATACCCGGGTGGTATGTCTGACCTGTGCACGAGAGATCGCGCGTACTGGATGACAAAATCAAAAATTGTCTTTGATATCTGCGTGGAGGAGATGGCCCAGCAGGGGTTATGAGGCAATTTGGTCTACGACAAGAGGCACTCCCTCTGTCGACAGAGGAACATGTCCCACCTAACATCCACGGGTAGGTTTAATTACGCATTGTTTATTTACGCATTATTCAATTACGCATCCACAGAGGAATTGTCTAACACTTACTACTACTGTAGGCTCACAAGAAAGGGAACTAATAGGAGCGCACTATCGTGGATGCGGAGGGTTGGCAGCTACGTTGCAGAGTGGGAAACTGCGACGACACGAGTCTGGCAGGACGACCTCGTGTTTGATCCTGACCTATTCAATTCGTACCTGCAAATTTACATGACCTCAACCCGGATACGCATTACGTATGTCGAGCATCCTGAGCTTACACGGCTCCTACTACGTGGGATATGTATCCGACCCAGTCTACTGCAGGCTCCAGACAGTACGCGGTAAGAGATTAGTTAATTCTTACAAATTTTGCAAAATTATGTACAACTTACTGATATCGATGCAAATTACAGGCTGAATTGACTTACCAGCTACAGACGGAGGTGTCCGATTACAGACGTTCCCTATCGTCTGGCCCTCTATTGGACCGGCCGCAGCATCAGTCCTTCCTGCAGCGCTTCGAGCAGAGGCTGCGGGTATCTACCAGGCTATCACGTGCACACGTGCGTCTGACGTCGATCACCGCCAAGCAGCACAACGCCCACCACGTCATCCACCGCAACGGCCACAGCCGCAGCCGCAGGTGACACCTCAGGATCGACATCAACCACGACCTCGTATGTCGTCGCACAGAGCACCCTCTCCTGACCAGGCTGGAGGCTCGACGTCGCAGCCGTCGCCCAGAGCACCCTCTCCTGACCAGGCTGGAGGCTCGCATTGGCAGCAGCAGTTTAGTCCCACGACAGGCTATCAGCTTCGACCACCTCCGCAGCCACATGGTAAGTACCTTGTAAATTTGTATTCACCACGCTAAATGCTACGTACTTCTTTCTTAATGTTGTATTGCATCCAGGAAATCGTCGTCTACGTCCGCTCAGCAGTCATCTGGATCCGCATGGGAGAGTGAGCACGACAGTGGGACCATACCTGAAGTACGCACAGAACTGGACAATTGGATGGGTATGTACAATACTCCTCCACCCTACCCCACACAGGAGACGCAGGATGATGATGATGCTGGATCACTGATTCCTGGACGTGCGGTTGTGCCACCCAACAGGCTGGGTTGGACTCCGCCAGAACCAAACCTTGCCAGACCTCCGCGCATGCGCAGACGTCGTCCATGAGACTTCCGGTATATGTGGTCGACGCCGTGGTCAGTGATATCTTTGGGTCATATTCGTATTTCGATTTGTATGTCAGACATATATGTATTTCGATTTGTATGTGAGACATATATGTACGAGACATTTATTATGTATGTACGAGACATATCCTTCAGTAGTTCTACGAGACATATTATTATGTGAGACAACTCTCCGTTACAACTTCAGTAGTTCTACGTACATATATGTCTCACATATAACTCAACGATAACTAATTCTAATCACGTGGAGGTAACTGAGTACGAAAGTAATTCGAATCAACGACTTCACTTCCCTCTGCCACGTGCTCGTGTTGGAGGCATGAAGTCGTCATCACTATTTTCATCGACGACAGCCTTGGATGATCCACCACTCTCTTCGCCTTTGATATAGCCCTCTTCACTGCTTCAGCGTGAAGGGCATCTCCAGGACCATCACGACATGCGCCAAAAAGCATTTCCATCCAACCAAAATGAGGGATCTCTTTGTTCAGAAACTGTCCTTCGGCAGGCCAGTGCTGGACATTCACAAAATCAGGGGAAAAAAGTTAGTACGATAACACTAGATTTTAACATAATATAAATTCGGTACTCAGTTACCTTCACGTGAAATGCATAGGCCTCCGGCGAAAAATGGATTATCTTTGACTTCGGTGTCATAGGCATGTCCCTAAGCCCCGCCTCAATAGCTTTTAGCTCATTAATTCTCTGCCACTTCCACCGCCACCCATCAATTTCATCCCTAATTTCTTCAGGGGTCATCTGGATTTTGGCTTTTTTGGCTATAATTTCTCCCACCTCACGAATGTTGCCCCACTCACTAACTAGCTCCCTATAACAGCTCTTGGGCCTACCCTCCCTAATACTACCTTCAGTCCATATTGCGGCGTTATACAAAACACACCACGACCTATGCTCCGAACTAGGACCCGAACTACCAGACATCGTTCCTATCCGACTGAGGAAATAACCACGCACCACACCCTCCTCCATCACCAAATCTATTGGTGGTATATATATAGGCTCACCCAGGAGAAGAAGAGCGGGAGAAAAATGGCGGGGAAAAAAGGCGGGAGGTAAATGGCGGGAAAAAAAAGGCGCGAGAACTATGGCGGGAGAATTAGGGCGGGGAGAAATATGGCGGGAAAAATAAGGCGCGAACGGGCGTCGCCGGGAAGGGCTGGCGCGAAAAATTGTTGTGGAGTTTTGCCCTGTCGGCCAGGCTTTTGGCCGATAAGGGGCTGGTCGGCCAAGCTTGGGCCGACGGGAGGC
>CAMZMU010000117.1:35209648-35340053 GCA_947311845.1 Poa pratensis
GTATCTTGTGTAAGGCCTCTAGGTATCATGTGGTAAAAGGAGCCGATGGTACGAAGACACAGTCAAATGTCGCCGTTAAGATTCTTCGTTACCTCCCATTCATACAAAGAATCAAGCGGCTTTACATGAACAAAGAGTCTGCCACACATATGCAATGGCACAAAACGGGGAAGAGATACAAGGATGAGCACGACCGGGAATTGATGGGACATCCATCTGATGGTACGGCATGGAAGAACTTTGATGCGAACCACCCCGATGAGGCAGCAGATGCTCGAAACGTGAGAATCGCGATAGCAACCGATGGATTCAATCCATATGGTTTGTCGACTACCTCGTACAGCTGCTGGCCCGTGTTTGTTATTCCGCTCAATCTCCCTCCTGGAGCCCTAATGCAAAGGAAGACCATATTCCTCTCGCTGATCATTCCAGGTCCTGAATATCCGGGGAAGAATTTAAGTGTGTACATGCAGCCAATTGTGGATGATCTGAACCACTCTTGGCACCACGGGACGTTGACATATGATCGTGCATCAAAGACAAACTTCTTGATGAAAGTTTGGTATCACAATTCCATGCATGACATGCCCGGGTACGCCCTATTCTGCGGATGGTGTACAGCTGGTAAGTGGCCATGCCCAGTGTGCAGGAACCGACTTGAGTTCATGTGGCTAACGGCGGGACGGAAGTATTCCGCGTTTGACACACATCGAAAGTTCCTCAAAAGAGGGCATCGTTTAGAGAAGACAAAAAGAACTTCAAGAAGGGTAGAGTTGAGCGTGAAGAAAAAGCGATACCAACTTTCGATGGTGCAGCTGTTGACGCCGAGCTAAGTGCTCTAGTGCCTGCCCAGGGAAAAGGCCCACGATATGTGGGATATGGTGTGGCGCACAACTGGACTCACGTGGCAGGCTTGACGCAACTCGAATATTACAAGGACCTCGAACTTCCCCATAGCATCGATGTGATGCACACCGAAAAGAATGTTGGAGAGTCCCTCTTTCACACAGTCCTGAACATTCCTGAGAAGTCGAAGGATAATGTTAAGGCTAGAGTTGATGTTAAGAAGCTCTGTGATAGGGAGAGAATGCACATGAAGCCTCCTGAAGGCCGTCAAAAGAACTGGTTCAAGCCGCATGCTGACTTCTGCCTTAATAGTATGCAAAAGTCTGAGGCATTCCATTGGCTCAAATTCGTCGTGATGTTCCCTGATGGCTATTGTTCGAATATAAGTAAGGGAGTCAATATACAATCGGGAAAAGTCACCGGGCTCAAGAGTCACGACTATCATATATGGATTGAGCGGCTGCTACCGGTGATGGTTCGAGGGTATCTCCCCGACAGTGTCTGGCGAGTGCTCGCGGAGTTGAGCCATTTCTTCCGCACGCTCTGTGCTAAGCAAGTATGTCCCCTGATTATTCAGAAGCTGCATGAACTAGTGCCGGAGTTGCTGTGCAACTTAGAGACGATATTTCCGCCAGGCTTCTTTACTCCGATGGCACATCTTGTTGTGCATCTTGCGAACGAGGTACTCTTGGGTGGACCGGTGCAGTTTCGTTGGCAGTTTTGTATTGAGAGAGAGTTTAAGTATATTCGAACCAAATGTGGAAACAAAAATAAGATTGAGTCATGCATAGCCGAGGCAACTATCCTCCAGGAGATGGCAGACGCCAGGCTAACGTACTACCCCGATGATGTTCCCACTATGCATAACCAGGCCTCTCGGTACAATGTCGACGAGCCCAAGCGAGACCCCAAGCTCGTCCTCTTCCAGTGTCCCGGTGGCAAGAGCGGTGGCCCAACAAGGTATAACTTGACCAATGATGAGCTGGAGTGCATAATGCTCTATGTGCTTATGAACATGAAGGAAGTGACCCACGACGAGCAGGGAGAAGAGGGCAGTTTCCTTAGGTAAAATGGGGAACAAATTACTTTGCAACTACTAACATGATTTCGTTCTAATACGTATTTTCTCCTTTTAGTCAATTCACGGATGAAATGTGGTCGGGAACATCAGATGGACCCAATGAAGCCGCGTTGGACACTCTTTTGAAAGAGCCTGCCCCCGGAAAGAAAAAATTCACGGTTTGGTTCAGGGAAAAGGTAATTTCAAACCTGTCCCTTCTACCTTGCAATTCGTGTCTTATCCCTCTTACTAATGCACAAAACAATTTGTACTTGTAGGGAGCTGATGCCAACGTTGTGATGTCAGATGAGTTGAGATGTGTCTCCCAAGGTTGTAACCGTAGAGTCGAGAAGTATGAGAAGTATGATGTGAATGGGTACCGCTTCCATACAGAGCATCACCAGAACAGTCGGCCTAATGCAAAGACTATAAATACCGGGGTCTTCACCACCGTAATGATTACTACGGAAGGTTACAGAACGTATATGAGCTGACGTTCAATAACACGAACATATCACTCAAGCTTGTTGTGTTCAAATGCCACTGGTTCGACCCTGAGCATGGAACCAAAAGTACCCCTTCCATTGGGTTAGTTGAAGTTAAGCCTTCAACCACCTACCATGGATCCGATGTCTTTGTTGTGGCTCACCAAGCCTTTCAAGTTTATTATTTGCCCTACCCATGCAAGAAAGAGGGACTCATTGGTTGGGAAGTCGTGTTCCATGTATCGCCACGTGGTAAGCTACCCATGCCCTCCGAAGACGATTACAACAACATTGACCCTAAAACATACGAGGGGATTTTCTATCAAGAGGAACAAACCTTTGGGGACTTTGGCATACAAGGTCTTGAGGACCGCGAGGACAATGCACAAACAGGTGGTGACGTAGTGGTGAATCTAAAGGATATAGATATGCTCAACAAGTTACAGAGTGATAGTGATGACGATGATGAGCCTCCATCGTGCGAGGAGGTTCCAATATACAACACTCGTGATAGTGATGTTGATAGTGATGATGAGAACCCAGGACTTAACTATGAGAGTGATGATTAGGGGTGAGGGTCTTTTATGTCCTTTTGCGTACTATTTACTTTTCAACATGCTTAGTCTTTCAACATGCTTCTTTTAATTGCATTACGTCTTTATTCTTATTTACTACATTTTTCAACATGCTTAAAAGTTTATCCTTTCTCAATGCAGGTGATTGACCAAGATGAGCCAAGGCAAGGAATCATCGGCCTCGGGCTCTCGGGAGGTGTAGGATGTGTTCGGGTGTAGCGTGTGTGAATTCGAACTTGTTTGGAGTTTGTATGAATGCTTGGATGAATTTGAATCATGTTTGTGTCATTTGGATATGTATGTGATGTTTTATTTGATGTTTCTGTGATGTTTTATAATTTGTGCAATTTTAATTGTATTTAAAATACGCCAGAAACCAGCAGCAAAAAGTTTCAGAAACTGAAAATATGGTCAAGGCTACGCCGACGGCATTGCCGTCGGCCTAGGATGCTCTGGGACGCACAGGATGGCGCCACGTCGACGCTGGAGGACCATATGGTCATACCTACGCCGACGGCAATGCCGTCGGCGTCAGGCTCCTCCCAGACGCACCAGATCAGCACACGTGGACTCCTAGGCCGACGGCACTGCCGTCGGCGTATAGGTGGAGCAGACGGAGACGTTCGACGTCCGTTTTGTGGGACCCACTGAGGCGTCGCCGACGGCGACGGATACGCCGACGGCATTTTGCGTACGCCGACAGCGTCCTACGCCGACGCCGATGCGCCGACGGCGGCCGTCGGCGTAGGCCTACGCCGACGGCGATCGTTGCTACGCCGACGGCGGACCGCCGTCGGCGTTTTGACGCTTTCCCGTAGTGACGGGGGTCCATGTAAATCAGGATGACCCGGTCACAGTGGCTACAAGCATAAGCTATGTGTGGTTTTCTTTATGAAACTTCTAAAATTACATGGCTCTTGCATTTGATATAATAGAAAATAGATAAACAAATAGAAAATTGTACGGTTTATCAGCAAAACAAGACCGAAAACCTTACAACATATTCTTGATTAGAGGACAAGTGCTCAAAACTCTCTCTCAAACAAATTAGGCCTACAGTGTGACCACTAGCACCAAGATATAGGATTCCATGAGTCCTGAATAAATATTGATTGAGACCGTGTAGCTGATATCATTTGATCAAGAAGATACAGAAAGACATGGGCATGGTCAAGATCTTGTCTGCACTAGAGACAACCTTGACTTTAGGTGGTAGTAGTACATACGGTGCGGATGCTCTGCACCATAATTACTAGTCCTATCCAATGTTGGGGATATCGTTTATCGGGAACTTATCGGTCAACCAAAGATAAGGGGTAAATCGGCCGGTTTATCGGTCAGACACTGAGAAGCGATAAATCGGCCAATTTATCAGAATATCCGAAGATACCTTAAACTCCTACCACACACTAATACATTTCGTCACAATCACAATTCAGAGTAACTAGAGGCTTAATTTGGACAAAAGCTCGATGGGGACATGCATGCATGCATAGCATAGCCTCCACATAAGTCACCGGGTAACTTTAGTCATTTCTTTGCCCTCCAATTTCGATCCAACGTAGAACATTCATCTAAAATACGAACTTAAAATTTAAACTTTTCAGAAAAAAATGAAAAATTCCAGCAAGTACTATATGTCCCGTTGTGTATTATGTGATGTTTTTGCTTAATTTAGATAGATGGTTTATCAATAATAGCTTTTCAAATTTTAAGCTTAAAAAGTCATTAAACCATAAACTACGGATCCAAATAAAATGGAAAATTCACAGAATATACAACGGACTATATACGACCTGCTGAAATTTTCTCATTTTTTTCTAAAAAGTTTGATTTTCGAGTTCAATTTTCGATGAATCTTATCCGTTAGGTGATAATCAGAGTGCTAAACTTACCCGGTGACTTATGTGCATGAAGTCACTGGATCTCTGTTTCAGAGAGTTCACGGAAGGAGTGCAACCGTAAAGAAGTCCTCCTATGATTATCCAAGATAGTTGCATCCGGTATTTCTCACACGTGCGCGCAAACCAGTGAAGAGGCTCGGCACCTCCCACGTTCGAGTCAGTCAATTAATCCCTGCAGTGTTAGGTACAGCCGCACGTCTCCTGAAGAACAAGATAGAAAAGAATGTACGTGAGCCGTAAGGGTGCGCACATATATGGGCAGGGTGACATAGGAGAACGCCGTCAAAAGATGGAATAAGAATCCATCGGGGCCATTGATGTGCCAAGATTGCAGTTGGAAAAGGGTCTTGGAATACGATCGAGTTTGTGGTCTAAACTGTTATTCCTGTTTGTAAGCGAAGTAAGTCCATTTTTCATTCCTAAATTGTTGAGAAAGTTTATTTTCATTGTAAAACTTTCGTTTGATACAAAATAAACCTTGAACTATTAAATTAGTTCACATCCCATCTAACCCAAGGAAAATAAAGGAAAATAATGACATGTAATATTGCATCACTACACCCTCGTGAAGCTATGAAGACGAGTGCGACGATAACGATGAGCTTGAATCAGTCTGCGTGAGTAGGGAGGTCCGTATGCACGGTGAGTTGGGTCTGTTATTTTGTGATGATCCGAATTCATATAAAGTTATTTAGACAAATCCTAGTTTTTGGTGGAGTGAAAGGAGGTCTATCGTCGGGAGGCTTGGTCTGAGGGTGATCTAATGCTTGCTAAAATTTTGGCAAAACTAGCGAGGGACTCATTGGTCATGTGGTTTCAAACTTTGTTGTCGATTTGGATAAGAGGATGTCCCTAACATGTTATATGTTCATCATTGTGGTTGTTCTCTTAATTGAAAGGAAACACTTCATCATATTGTTGCACAGTCCACCATAGAGACTGAACACATGGCTAATACTGAAAAAGTTAAAGAATTTGTTTCGTTGAAAAGATTTTTATGTTGAGCTTTGTGGAGATAATTCTTGCATTCATTAATCTGTTTTACCACAGTCAGATTGTTATTTAACTTAATAAGGATCAAATGTTTCATGAGAGAACAAAACACATTGATATTAAATATCATTATGTCTGCGATGTTGTCACTGAAGGTACGCAAGATTAGTATCATGTTGATATGATGACAAAGCCAGTTCATGTTTCTAAGTTTGAACTTTGCTCAGACTTAGTTGGTTTAACTATTTCTATGTCTGGGAAGCTTGGGACAAGCGAAGCTCCCTGCGATACGGATCGTCACCGATCTAGGTCACGCCAGTTATATACCTCAACTGCACGGTATATAAGTTGAACAGTTGTAAATCCGTCGGGTCTGTAACCTCTCCCAAAATAGTGAATTTTTGTTGTCTAGCGTCCGTGAGTTTTTCCCTTTTCCTTGGAGGGTTTTCCATGTTAAATCTCGTGTCCCATATGTTTGATCGTACTTTCTGCATCGTTTATTGCTTGTAGTGTATAACAGGGTCTTGTATTAGTCGGACAAGTTTGAGGGTCGTGCATGAGCAGGGCGACCTGGACTGGCCGGACGACAACAGAGTGGGGCGACGCGGGTGCTATGAAGGTTTGGGGATTTTGACTCGGTGGAATAGGCGAGCGAGATTCGGTTCCAATTTGTTTACCTTTTTCTGCTACATGTTGCCCATGCATGTTTTTTTCTTATGTTAGATATGATATGGACTTCTAAAGGATTTCATGGTTCATATTAGACCAAACAGAACTTTTAGGATAGAATGTGAACTTTCCGAAAAGTTAAGGATGAAAAATGGACTTTCTTCTTTGTATGTAGTATCAACTTAATTCTTCATGTGTTTCAAACTATCAACGTTGATTACTAGTGTGACATGTAGAAAATGGTGATTAGTTCTCAACGATGACTCTTGTTTTTTGTGAAATAATTTTATGCATAAGATAAATTTTGTATAAAACATTGAACGGTAGACGGAGAAACTAGCACAAACAGAATCTTGGGGTAAATAGTATTGTGTACTTCGGGTTGGATTTGATATTATTCACAACATGCTTTTTGTTTGTCAGTGGATCCAAATTGTAAATACATGGTGTTGCATATTGTTGAATATATAAACAATTTAGCATATGATTTAATCCACGAAAACAGGAAACGGTTCATGACTAGAATAACAAGTATTAAATAATTATGCAATCTACTAATATAGTAGTTAAACGATCGAATCTATAGCAGATACTAGAAGCAGAAATTATAGCAGTATCTCAAACAGGAAAAACAATAACACATATGGTACATCAGGAATAAAACCGTTGGCGTTCTGGTTGTCGGCCATGTCGTTGATGAAGAGGTCGTCGATGTCGGGGAAGAAATATGGGCAAGGTGAGAAAGGAGAACGATGTCCAAAGATGGAACAAAAATCGAACGAGGCAATTGATGTGCCAAGATTTAAGTTGGAATAGGATCAAAATATGATTGAGTTTGCGGTCTAAACTGCTATTCGAGTTTGTAAGCGAAGTAAGTCCACTTTTCATTCCTAAGCTGTTAAGAAAGTTTACTTTCATCGTAAAACTTTCGTTTGATCCAAAACAAACCTTGAACTATTCAAAAAGGTCACATCCCGTCTAACCCAAGGAAAATAATGACATGTACTATCGCAACATTACACCCTCGTGAAGCTCACTCCACCCAGCTTGAAGGAACCAGCATGTCGGCCTGAAGGGACCATGGGACGATCCCTCTGACTAAGAGCGGTGAAGACGAGATGTCGCCGACGAGTGCGACGATAACGATGAGCTTGAATCAGTGTGTGCGTGTAGGGAGGTCAGCATGTACAAAAGGGTTGGGGATGCTGGTGAGTTGGGTCTGTTATTTTGTGTTGATCCAAATTCGTATAAAGTTATTCAGATAAAGCCTAACTTATGGTGGAGTGAAAGGACGCCTGTCGTCGGAAGGCTTGGTCCGAGGGTGATCTAATGCTTGCCTGAAATTTGGCAAAGCTAGTGAGGGACTCATTGGTTGTTTGTTGCCGATTTGGATAAGAGGAGGTCACTCACATGTTATGTTCTCACCATTGGTGGTAGTTATGTTAGTTAGAAAGCAACACTTCAGCCAGTTGGTACCCAGTCTACTACGGAGACTGAATACATGGTTATTACTGAAGCAGTTAAAGAATCTGTTTGATTGAAAAGATTTGTATGCTGAGCTTTATGGAGATAATTATTGCATTAATCTGTTTTATGAGAGAAAGTGTTATTTACCTTACTAAGAATCAAATGTTTCATGAGAGAAGAAAGTACATTGATATTAAATACCATTATGTCCTCGATGTTGTTGTTGAATGTAAACTGAAGGTATGCAAAATTATTTGATATGAAGACAAGGCCAATTCATGTTTCTAGGTTTGATAGTTGCTCAGAATTAGTTGGTGAAAGTGCATGTTGCCTCCATGCGTGGTTTTGGTAATTAATGACAATCCTTATGGACTAATGTTTGTGTTGAGTTATTCTTATAGGTTTGTCCATTGGCATCGCTTGAACTCCATGTATTGGATTCAAGGTTGTATGCCATCAAGATCATTGATTATAATGGACATATTTGATATGATCAAGAAGATGAAAATATACAAGGTTGATCAAGACTAAGTGCAAAGAATAGATTCAAGTTGATCAACACACAAAGCTAAATGATATACCATGTGGGATCATGTGATCCAATGGTATGGTAAGAATTTGTCCATATAGCTTTATGAACTAACCCATTATGTGTGTGTGTCATTCCTTTGTTGGGGTTAGGTATCTCTCCATGGGCTTGCATCAAAAGGAAGATTTCTTATAGCTCATGGAGGATGACGTCAAGTGGTGATCGTCATCAAGATTGAGGTGTGCAAGTTCAAGATGGGCATCTAGAAGATATCATGCTTGAAGCTTGCAACCCATTTGGAGATAATGGTCAAGTGAAGATGTTCCTAAGAGAGGCACTCCCATCTTGGTGTATGGGGAGCGATATGTGAGTCTTCACCAAGCAAATCGCAATCAAGAAAGGTGGTCCACTTAAAGAGTCAAGATCGTCATCATCTAGCTCAAGTGGAATGCGCAAGGCAAATGTATGATCTTGGTAGGGTTTCTATTTTACCGGTCTCATGGTGTTAGTGGGAGACCGGGTTATAGGATAGATACCGTACTATCAAGAGGGGCTCTCAAGTGAGTAACTTGATCGTATCTTTGTGTAGAGCTCAAACCTTTGCATACTTGGTATATCATCTTTCTTGGTTCTTCTCCTTGTTGGGTTTTGGTGCTTGTTGTGATCTTCATGACAAGCCCAAGTTCTCCGAAAATGGATTTCGTATGAAAAACTTGTTGCATTTTCGGGTTAGAAATATTATCGGTTTATCCTTGAGGAAAGTTCCACACCTCCATGTGTGTCAACTTAACTCTATTTATGGTTCTTAATATTTCCAACAAAATTGGTTTCACCTCATTTGGATTTCGTATGTGAAAGTTATTGGGTTTGCAGTTTTCGTTCTGTTGGTTGTCGGATAATCCGATCCAGAGTTGACTCGGAATATCCGACTCTCAAGGTTTCTCTTGAAATCGGCTAAGGACTTAAAGCAACCAGTTTTGTGGCGCTCTGGAGGTTGTCGGAATATCTGATCCAGGTTGGCTCGGATTATCCGATCCTCAAGGTTGCTCGTTTTCGGCTAAGGACTTAAAGCAACCAAAGTTGTAGTGTTCTGGAGGTTGTCGGAATATCTGATACAGGTCGACTCGGATTATCCGATACCGTCAGATTATCCGGTCTTGACTTGTGTCGGAATATCCGACTCCCCTGTCTCCAATGGGCAGATTTCGGGAGGGGTATAAATACCCCTCCACGTTCCTCCAGCCAGGGTAAGCTTTCCAGTTTCTCTCTCCTCCATTGTTGAAAGCTTCCCCAAGCTAGTTCTCCCAATCCCTCCAACCAAACTTGTTGATCTTTGGAGGATTGAAGGGAAGGCCCCGATCTACATTTCCACCGATCCATTTCTCCTCTAAGTGAGGGGAACCCTTTCGATCTAGTTCTTGAAGTTCCATTTGTTGAGTTCTTCTTTGTTCTTCCTCTCTTCTCCCCCCACAAGCATTAGTTGCTTTTGGTGGGATTTGGGAGTGAAGGACTTGAGCACATCTTGTGTTCTTGCCTTTGCTTTTGTGCATCGGGTTGCTCTCTTCACGAGGATTCGTGGAAGTGAAAGTTTGTGAGCTTGTTACTCTTGGGTCGTTGGACCCTAGACGGTGATTGAGACCTTTTGTGGTCACTTGGGAGCTCCCAATCCTTTTGTGGGTTGTGCCTCAAGATTGTTGTAAGGGACTCGATTTCCGCCCAAAAGGAAATCAATAGTGGAAGGTGAACCGAGCTTTTGTGCGAGGTTCATCGAAGAATAGGGTGAGGCCATTTGTGGCGTCTTGAGTTTGAAACTCACACCCCTCCAATGATACGTACTCCCCTCAAAAGGAGGAACTCGGGAATACATCATCGTCTCCGCGTGCCTCGGTTATTTCTATACTCGAGCTCTTTACTTATGCAATTTACATTGTGATAGCCTTCGTGCTTGAAGTCTTTGTCTTGCTATCACCTTGTTACTTGTCTTGCTTAGCATAAGTTGTTGGTGCACATAGGTGAACCTAGTATATTTAGGTTGTGTGCTTGTTAAATTAAAACACCTAGTTTTATTCCGCATTTATCAAGCCTAAACCGGAAAAAGTTTTAAATCGCCTATTCACCCCCTCTAGGCGACATCCTTGTCCTTTCAGTTGGCATAACTGTTTCTAAATCCGGGACAGTTGGGACAAGCAAAGCCACCCGCGGTACGGATCGTCGCCGATCTAGGTTACGCATGTCATATATACCTCTTATAAACCACCGCACATTATATAAATTAAACAGTTGTAAATCGCCGCATTTATAACCTCTCCCGAAATAGTGAATTTTTATTGTCTGGAGCCCGTGGTTTTTTTCCTTTTCCTTGGAGGGTTTTCCACGTTAAATCTCGTGTCCCCTGTGTTTGATCTTACTTTACGCATCATTTATTGCTTGTCGTGTATAACATGGTCTTGTATTGGTCAGACAAGTTCGAGGGTCATGCATGTGCAGGGCGACTTGGACTGGCCGGACGACAACATAGCAGGGCACCGCAGGTGCTCCGAAGGTTTGGGGATTTTGACTCGGTAGAATAGGCGATCAAGATTTGGTTCCAATTTGTTTACCCTTTGCTACATGTTGCCCATGGAAGCGTTTTTCTTATGTTAGATACGATATGGACTTCTATAGCAGTTCAGCGTTCATATTAGACCAAACAGAAGTTTTAGAATAAAATGAAATTTTAGGATGAAAAAGTGGACTTTCTTCTTTGTAAGCAATATCAACTTAATTCTTCATGTGTTCAAACTATCAACGTTGATTACTAGTGTGACCCGCAGAAAATGGTGATTACAATGATGACTCTTGTTTCTTGTGAAACAATTTTTATTCGTAATGTAAAATTTGTATAAAATATGGAAGGGTAGACGAAGAAACTAGCACAAACGATAAACCCCTTGATACACTGTACACCGAAGACTAATTTCACTGTAAATAGTACTATCTTCTTCGGGTTGGATTTGATGCTATTCACAACACGTTTTTTGTTCGTCGTGGATCCAAATTGTAAATACATGGTGGATTCATATTATATCTCAATATCATGACTTTTTCACAAACTTTTTGACTTTATTATGTGTATTTTTTGTGAGTTTTTTAGAATTATTAAGTTTGGTGAATCAGTTTAATAATGCTGTAATGTGTATCCCTTTGGTTGGAACCAGGCCGCCCTTGTTTCTCTGATGTCTGGTCGTGCAACGAATTGGTCCAAAAATAAAAAGGCCGAGAAAGGCTGGAGTCTGCCGTTCACTATAATGAATACTGGTGCAAACAGATATGCGAAGCACAAATTGCTAACAATACTAGCGACAATATTTTTGGATTGAAGGAAGTAGAAAAGAAGTGATATGTATTATGTACTCCTCAGAAATTCGACTGAAAAAAAAACGTGGAGCAAATTGTGAACAATTGTTTTCTCCGATAGGCAAAAAATCATCTGGTCATGAGCAAAGGACCAAGTTTCTAAGATCCCCATTGAAATCCTTTTATTTTGTTTCTTCAAAATATTTCACATGATGTATTCTGTCACTTTTGTGCGCGTGAAAATGTTAAGCATTTTCGCGTGGAAAATGGAAAGAAATGTGTAGTTGCCCATGCCCGCCTTGTGGAGCTTGGTTGAGCATGGGTCGCCTCTTGCTTTTGACTCATGCATACCAGCTTTACAAGCTAGAAGTGTTGTTGCGCTCAACAAAAAGATGGTGATGTTATCTTTCTGGCCCACGGTTGCTTTCTTTCCTTTAGATAAGAAACTGATGGCTTCGGACTTGACTAAATATCTTTCTCCATTTTCCCGCTCTATTTAACTGATATTACCTTTCTTTTATTTGTTTGCAAGTTGCGAGAGATGAATAAATGCTACTATAATTTATAGAGTTTCGATTGTTGTCCAGTGGATATTATAATGGACCCACATCTAAATCCTGTAAATTGTATTAATTTTCAAAATTGTAAACTTCCTGTCAATTTCAAAATATTCCACTATTTTTTACCGGATAAATAGATTCCACTTGTGTGCTCGTTATCTGACTTTATTTTATCTTGACAACGTGGTATACTTTGCATTAATCCTCCAAAGCGGTGGCTTTTCGTAAAGTGGAAATACCCAATTCAATCTTGCAACTATTCGCATACATGTATATATGTTTTTTGGCAACTACACAATACTTTACTTCTGCATAAAAGTTCGATGGGAATACCCGACTGAATCTTGCAAGTATATGTGTTAGACAAGGACAATTAGTGAACTGAAAATTCAACGAGAAAACATGAAAAAGGAGCCTTTCCGACACATGGCCACAACTAAAGTTAAAACACCTTAATGGTCAAGTTATTGACGTGGTATTTACACACAAGACTATTTGTTAAAAAAAGTTATTTATTTACTACATCCCATCTGAAAATGTGAGACTTTTGAGCTATTAATACGGTTTTCAAGACGATGTATTCACCACCCGTTTATTTCTGAACCAAATGATTTTCATAACTGTTAGAAAATTATCCTACAGGGGTTGTTTGATTTGTAGGGTTTGTAACATATAAGAATTATGCATAAAGGGTTCCTTTGCACTATATTTCAGAAAGAAATCTACCCCTTCCTCCTGGATTTTCAAGAATCATTTGTACTCGTACTCCCATGGTGCAATTAGACAAAGTTTAGTACTGATTCAGTCCCCTGAGAGTTAGAGTAGTACAATGTGGTTTCTATTGTTCGAGTGAGATGTTTTGGCTCTCGATATCTAGAAAAGGGCAAAAAATGACTCATTTTTTCTTTTAATATTTGTTTTTTGTGTGTGCAGGCAACATATGAAAAATATCTCAATATAAATTTGGTCGTACACAGTACATATCTATATTTTTGAAACAAGTATATATGTATATAAACTTGTAGATTTTATTAAGGATTTTAGAGAGCTAAATTGAACTTTTCGAATAACTTAGAAAGTGGGATCACTAGAGCTCGGGAGGACATGAAGACAAGACAGTAACGTGATGCTTATCCTTGAACCTGAACTGCTTCGTTCTACAACGCGTTAACGACAGTGCGTCGGCCGTCGGATCATGCACGGACCATGCTCGTGCCACGTCCCGGATCTGCTAGTCAGCAAAAAGGAAAAGAAAAGAAAGAAAAGCTCTGCACTTAGGGACCAATTCGTTGCGTTGAAGCATCAGCTGCGTACGTGCAAGATGGTGAGGCGGCGCGCGGTCTGCGGCTGAAGAAGACGGCGCCATGCCGGCGGCCGGTAGCCGGCGTGGTGACCTGAGAGCTGCTGACTGTCGCATCGAGGCGGCCGGTGATTGGATTTCTAGCTCTCTGCTTGTGGATTGTGCCTGAAAGTAACGCGGGTTCTTCAGGTTCTTCGTCAGACGTGACGCGGATCCGATTGGCGCCTCGGGACGGAAATATCTCAGGTCTCCAACTGTCCGCATATGCGTAGAGCGGGTAAACTATAGCAGTACAATGTGTCGTCTTGAGAGGTGTGTTTGTTGCGAAACACAATATATACGTAGAGGCTCACATATATGTGTGCATATATTCATCCCAACGATAACACACATACTATGAGCACAGTCGATATACTGATTCGGCGGGTTGGGTATGATGAAGTCGACGCCTCGTTCTCGACGGGAACGCCTCCCCCTACTGAAAAGTATTCCGATTTGATGAGAAACAATAGTGTCAAACCAGATGTTTGAACTCTAACGGCATAAGAGTACAACCAACTTTCAAACCATCCAGCCACATATTAGTTCTCGTCGTGTTTAGTTTAGTCCGGACAAGCAAGCCGTTTCTATGGTCCAATCAATTTAGTGCATGCACATTCATGTTGTGCGCGTACCTACGGAGTACCAAAACGGTGAGAACCTGTCTCTGGTATGATGGTTAGAAGGGTGGTTGTACCCTAGCCCACCAGAGTTCAAATCCCAGATTTGACGCTGGTGTTTCTTATTTAGTCGGAATATTCTTCAGTGGGAGGCGACTTTCCCGTCGACAGCGAGACGCCCGTGGTGACTTCGTCAATCTCAAGACCTGGTCCACCGGCTCACTCTACCAGAGGTGCTCATATGGCTAGGGTGTGCGTGCGTGCGTTCAGGGGGTGAGTGCATGCGTGTGTATGTGAGCGTCTGAGTTGTACTGTGTTTCGTAAAAAAATATACCAAAACGGTGGTGATTTTTAGTCAAAACGGATTTACTTGCCAAGAGAAAATTATTCTATGGCTTTTTTTAGGTGTAGTCTTATAGGGCTAGTTCGATGGAATTGAAATTGCCACGCCGGTACATCACTAGCCCATGACGTCTAATGCGGCCTTAGCGTGGACCCGTGTCGCACCGCTGATGGGCTGCAGCCCACTAACACAGTTTTTTCCTTTTATGTTTTCTTTTTTCTCTGTATTCTTTTTTGTTTCTTTTTTCTGTAACATTTTTACTTTCTCATTCCCTGCTATTTTGTTATTTTTATTTTCCAATTTTGGGTGACACAAACTACATTTTTTCAATTCCTAGACATTTTTGTACGAAACGCTGGGTTTTTTTATGAACCATGGATATAATTTTTCGGTTGAACCGAATTTTAGTTCCTTTTCGGTTCACTATTATTTTAAGTTCACCGGCATTTTCAGTTCACTCTTATTTCAGTTCACTGACATTTTTGGCTCACTATTTTTTTTTGTTTCACCGACATTTTTTGGTTCACTATTTTTTTTGTTCACCAACAATTTTGGTTCACTATTGGCTTTGGTTCACCGGCAGTTTTGGGTCACTATTATTTTCGGTTCACCTGAATTTTATTTACTTCTTACCTTGTTGATTTCATTTTTGGTTCACTATTATTACTGTTCACCCAATTAGTTCGCCCAAATTTTTGTTTCGTTTAGTTAGCCTTATTTTTTTGGTTCGTTATTATTAAGCTTCACCCTAATTTAGTTTCTTATCACTATCAAGTCTTCTTGATTTATGTCTACGCGTACGAAGGCTCTCGAATTTGTTCTACGGTGAAATCTTTCAAACTAGATCCGATATAGGCCTTTCAAAATTAAATCCATTAAAACAGTCACAAGAAATGAACTTAGCTAGTACAACTCTATAATTATGCTTGCTTTAGGATCAAGAGGGAGTAAAAACGAAACAACCCATACTGGGCAGGCCTAGGCGGAGAGCGTTGTTGTGGGTGATCGGGGTGCAGTAGCTCGCTTCAAGCGATGCGACCCCTTTCAAGATCAGGATACAAATATTTCAAAATAGGAAAGTGAGAAAAAGAAAAAAGAAAAAAAATAAAAAGAAAAAAAGAAAAGAAACATAAAATAGAAAAATATAATTTCTCTGATCCGTGAAAACAGTCACAAGAAATGAACTTAGTCAGTACAACTCTATAATCTATAATTATGCCAAGAGGGAGGAAAAACGAAACAGCCCATACTGGGCCGGCCCAGGCGGAGACCGCGGAGGGCGATCGGGGCGCACCAACTCGCTTCAAGCGATGCGACCCCTTTCAAACTAGATCAGGATACAAATCTTTCAAAATAAGAAAGTAAGAAAAGGATAAAAGAAAAAAGGAAAATAAAAAAGAAAAGAAACATAAAATAGAAAAATAGAATTTCTCTGATCCGTGAAAACAGTCCCAAGAAATGAACTTAGCCAGTACAACACTATAATCTATAATTATGCCAAGAGGGAGTAAAAACGAAACAGCCCATACTGGGCCGGCCCAGACGGAGAGCGCGGGGGGCGATCGGGGCGCACCAACTCGCTTCAAGCGACGCGACCAATTTCTTTGGGCTGATTTCATTCTCTTTTCTCAGCTCACCAGGTCAAAAAGTTTGCAACCTGCTTCCTACTTTTTTTTAGGTAAGCATAAGCTTTATTACGATGACACGGGCAAATCGTCCACCATAACTTCGGCAACATTTGACATCATCCTCCCAAGTGAAGCCCTCATTCACATTACAAGATTTACCAATAGTTGCTAGTTCATGAGCTACCCTATTGGCCTCTCTTCGACAGAAAACTTTGCTTCGTGAGAACCAAGTCTGTAGCTGAAATTTCAGGTCATTCAGCGCCATTGCATACCGAGAGTAACGACAGGCCCGCTTCAAACATTCAAACCACAATCGGCGGCGAGCCGGCGACAGGCAGCCACGATGGGGAGGGCGCCACGACCATTTGCAGGGAAGTCCCCAATGCTCTTGGAACGCACCCAACCCATGACCCAACACACTGGAGCTACGAACTCAGTCCAACACTACTACGTACTCATTATTACGCCAAGTCTATCAGGGTTATCAACCTGCACGTTCTCAACTTCTAGTACTCTAGTGCAACCATCTACAACCGAAAGTGGAGCTGTAATATTTTCTTCTCGAAATAGTTTGGCGACAAACAAAATTTAGGACACCATAAACATTGACCAAGAAAAACATAACAATGCAGAGAACGAAGTTGGCTTGGTGCAACTCTGCCGTCTATACCGACCAGTTATTTTCTTCATGGCTACTAGCTGATTCAGTGGTGGTTTCCTGTTGCCATATAGTTGAATGTCCTTCCATGGCTCACTCTGCTAGCCTACTGCGGTTAATCATCTTATCACTAGGTGCCCAGCTCGCTGCTAGTAATAATTTACAGAGTACTAGTATCATCAGCGCTGCTTTGATTCGTTGGATAACAGCTTACATGGACGAGCCACTCCCAATCCAGTTCATTTGCTACGCTGAACTAACGCGTAACTGCACTAGCCACAGCTCACAAAGTGTTGGTTCAAAAGAGGATACAGGTCAGAAAGGAACGAGCAGAGGGAGACAGAGGGAAAGGTACAGCTATTTGTATGCGTGCCCTTGAGTCTGGAGCAAGCGAGAGGAGGAGCACCATGCCGCCATGGTTTTTGCGGGGTCTCCAAGGGATCACGGGTTTCGCAGTGGAGTGGAGTGGAGCAGAAAGACGACGACGACGACGGCGCCCCACGCATCAATTGAAAAAGCTATCGTCTCTTTCCCTCGGCAGCACGGGTTCCTTTGGTTTCAGCTAATTTTTTTTAATAATACATTTTTTTAATGAAATTCGAAAAATATTACGGAAAACCAGGGAATTCCAAAAATAATACGGCGTCGGCTAGTACTGGGCCGACAGGACCTCGTCGGCCAGGGTTGGGCCGAAAAGTGCCCGTCGGCTGAACTCTGGCCGACTGCTTTGCAGGCCTGCGGCCGACAGGCCTGTCGGCGTGACGTGGCCTCCCGTCGGCCCAAGCCTGGCCGACCGGCCCCTTATCGGCCAAAGCCTGGCCGACAGGGTGCAGAGTAAGGCTCGGCCGAGCCTTCTTCTTCCTCCCATTCTTCTTCTTCTTCCTTTCTTCCTTTCTTTCTCACAGCAGCTCCCTACTGCCCGATCTGTCAATCCAACCAACAATTCTTCCTGCATGTAGTGCTAGAGAGTTTAGACAGCTGAGATATACATTGGGTTATGATTTTGTGCAATTTCGTGTTGTTTGGTTAGAGCAATGGTGTAGTTTAGGTGGAGGTGGTGGTGGTGGTGGTGGTGGAGGTGGTGGTGGTGCAGCGTGGTGGTGGTGCAGCGGCGGTGGTGACGGTGGTTGTCCATTGAATCGGCACGCTTCAAGGGTATGCATTTTTTTGACTAATTAGGATTTACTGTTAATTATGTACGCATTAGTGTTAAGGTGGTAGTGTGATATTGATATTGCTAGGTATTTATTGCGCTACTAATATTAAGTACATATGTTGCCGATTATAACAGTAAATTGGTGTCACATTAGTGCGCATCCTTCAATTAGTGTGGATCAATGTTTTAAATTAGAGTATGTTTTTATCTGTCATAAGTGTGGATCAGTGTTTTAAATTTAGAGTTTGATTTCATCTGTAAGTAGTCTGTAATTTAGACTTTTAATTTAGCTGCGCGAAGATATGGAACAAATATATTTGATCAGTCCGGATGTGGATGAGAACCATCGCGCAAAGATATTACAGGAGCGTAGCCTCGAGCCTCTAATAACTCGAGGACCGAGGGAATATTGGCAGATACACCCTGCTTGGGAGGAGAGGTACATGCCTAATTGATTTTTACGTGTCATATATTATCTGCATTAATTTTCTTGTTCGCTACATATATATGATTACGAATTTATATTTGTTTGCAGGTTGAAGTGGGCTGGGCTTTTACCTTTCGCGCGTCTAGTAGAGGCCACTGCGGAGTCTTCATGCATGGTGATAGACAACTGTCTTCTCACATGCTTAGTGGACAGATGGAGGCCCGAGACCCACACGTTTCACTTTCGATGGGGTGAGATGGCTCCTACTCTCGAGGATGTATCTTTCTTGCTTGGGCTGCCGTTGGCGGGTCAGCCCATAGGGCCGTTGCAGGCCCCAGAAAATTGGGAGCACGAGATGTCACTTCGCTTTCAGGGTATAAACCCTAATGCTGGAGTGTTTAGGTCAGAGAATCACGGACCTAAGCTTGGATGGTTACTGGATTTTCAGGTACGCACTGTTTTATTTACATGCATCAATTTATATACAGAATGCAATGTTTCGCATGCATCGTTTCATTTCACTGACATAATTTATTTTGAAATGTACAGATACAGAGGTTTCCTGCTGGCATTCCGCTGAATGCTACACAAATCACTAGGAGCCTTGAAGCATATATCTTGTGGCTTATGGGGAAGGTGATGTTCACGGAGAACCATGTCACCACTATTAGCAAGAGGTACATCCCTATTGCTTTCGAGATCGCGAGTGCTACTGCGCCAGAACACATTACACAGAGGAGTTGGGGATCAGCTGTATTAGCGGCTACTTACCGAGCTATGTGCAACGGGTGCCATCTACTGTCGGATACAGCATCCATACTTGGATGTCCCTTGTTGTTGCAGCTTTGGTCATGGGAGAGGTTCCCAATTGGACGACCAGACGTGCGTGCACACGAGGCTTTCCCAGTGGATGCGTTTTTTGATGCTGATCACATAGACATGCCTACTTTTGGTTTTATCTGGACACGTCGTCAGGTATGTCTAATCTACGTATTTATCACAATTGTTATATTTTTGCCGACTTGCAATAAATTTTGTGTCGTGCAGAGACGCTTTGCTCATTCACAGATGAGGAACTGCTACGAGCCATTCAACGAGCAGTTCGACATTCTGAATTCGGGAGCGGTAATCTGGCGACCGTACACGCAAGCAAAAAAGGAGGCTATATACCCGGGTGGTATGTCTGACCTGTGCACGAGAGATCGCGCGTACTGGATGACAAAATCAAAAATTGTCTTTGATATCTGCGTGGAGGAGATGGCCCAGCAGCGGGTTATGAGGCAATTTGGTCTACGACAAGAGGCACTCCCTCTGTCGACAGAGGAACATGTCCCACCTAACATCCACGGGTAGGTTTAATTACGCATTGTTTATTTACGCATTATTCAATTACGCATCCACAGAGGAATTGTCTAACACTTACTACTACTGTAGGCTCACAAGAAAGGGAACTAATAGGAGCGCACTATCGTGGATGCGGAGGGTTGGCAGCTACGTTGCAGAGTGGGAAACTGCGACGACACGAGTCTGGCAGGACGACCTCGTGTTTGATCCTGACCTATTCAATTCGTACCTGCAAATTTACATGACCTCAACCCGGATACGCATTACGTATGTCGAGCATCCTGAGCTTACACCGGCTCCTACTACGTGGGATATGTATCCGACCCAGTCTACTGCAGGCTCCAGACAGTACGCGGTAAGAGATTAGTTAATTCTTACAAATTTTGCAAAATTATGTACAACTTACTGATAACGATGCAAATTACAGGCTGAATTGACTTACCAGCTACAGACGGAGGTGTCCGATTACAGACGTTCCCTATCGTCTGGCCCTCTATTGGACCGGCCGCAGCATCAGTC
Source organism: Poa pratensis (assembly GCA_947311845.1). NCBI lineage: Eukaryota > Viridiplantae > Streptophyta > Magnoliopsida > Poales > Poaceae > Poa > Poa pratensis. The sequence goes on from CAMZMU010000117.1 coordinate 35,230,107, forward strand.
CTTCCTGCAGCGCTTCGAGCAGAGGCTGCGAGGTATCTACCAGGCTATCACGTGCACACGTGCGTCTGACGTCGATCACCGCCAAGCAGCACAACGCCCACCACGTCATCCACCGCAACGGCCACAGCCGCAGCCGCAGGTGACACCTCAGGATCGACATCAACCACGACCTCGTATGTCGTCGCACAGAGCACCCTCTCCTGACCAGGCTGGAGGCTCGACGTCGCAGCCGTCGCCCAGAGCACCCTCTCCTGACCAGGCTGGAGGCTCGCATTGGCAGCAGCAGTTTAGTCCCACGACAGGCTATCAGCTTCGACCACCTCCGCAGCCACATGGTAAGTACCTTGTAAATTTGTATTCACCACGCTAAATGCTACGTACTTCTTTCTTAATGTTGTATTGCATCCAGGAAATCGTCCGTCTACGTCCGCTCAGCAGTCATCTGGATCCGCATGGGAGAGTGAGCACGACAGTGGGACCATACCTGAAGTACGCACAGAACTGGACAATTGGATGGGTATGTACAATACTCCTCCACCCTACCCCACACAGGAGACGCAGGATGATGATGATGCTGGATCACTGATTCCTGGACGTGCGGTTGTGCCACCCAACAGGCTGGGTTGGACTCCGCCAGAACCAAACCTTGCCAGACCTCCGCGCATGCGCAGACGTCGTCCATGAGACTTCCGGTATATGTGGTCGACGCCGTGGTCAGTGATATCTTTGGGTCATATTCGTATTTCGATTTGTATGTCAGACATATATGTATTTCGATTTGTATGTGAGACATATATGTACGAGACATATTATTATGTATGTACGAGACATATCCTTCAGTAGTTCTACGAGACATATTATTATGTGAGACAACTCTCCGTTACAACTTCAGTAGTTCTACGTACATATATGTCTCACATATAACTCAACGATAACTAATTCTAATCACGTGGAGGTAACTGAGTACGAAAGTAATTCGAATCAACGACTTCACTTCCCTCTGCCACGTGCTCGTGTTGGAGGCATGAAGTCGTCATCACTATTTTCATCGACGACAGCCTTGGATGATCCACCACTCTTCGCCTTTGATATAGCCCTCTTCACTGCTTCAGCGTGAAGGGATCTCCAGGACCATCACGACATGCGCCAAAAAGCATTTCCATCCAACCAAAATGAGGGATCTCTTTGTTCAGAAACTGTCCTTCGGCAGGCCAGTGCTGGACATTCACAAAATCAGGGGAAAAAAGTTAGTACGATAACACTAGATTTTAACATAATATAAATTCGGTACTCAGTTACCTTCACGTGAAATGCATAGGCCTCCGGCGAAAAATGGATTATCTTTGACTTCGGTGTCATAGGCATGTCCCTAAGCCCCGCCTCAATAGCTTTTAGCTCATTAATTCTCTGCCACTTCCACCGCCACCCATCAATTTCATCCCTAATTTCTTCAGGGGTCATCTGGATTTTGGCTTTTTTGGCTATAATTTCTCCCACCTCACGAATGTTGCCCCACTCACTAACTAGCTCCCTATAACAGCTCTTGGGCCTACCCTCCCTAATACTACCTTCAGTCCATATTGCGGCGTTATACAAAACACACCACGACCTATGCTCCGAACTAGGACCCGAACTACCAGACATCGTTCCTATCCGACTGAGGAAATAACCACGCACCACACCCCTCCTCCATCACCAAATCTATTGGGGTATATATATAGGCTCACCCAGGAGAAGAAGAGCGGGAGAAAAATGGCGGGAGAAAAAAGGCGGGAGGTAAATGGCGGGAAAAAAAAGGCGCGAGAACTATGGCGGGAGAATTAGGGCGGGAGAAATATGGCGGGAAAAATAAGGCGCGAACGGGCGTCGCCGGGAAGGGCTGGCGCGAAAAATTGTTGGAGTTTTGCCCTGTCGGCCAGGCTTTGGCCGATAAGGGGCTGGTCGGCCAAGCTTGGGCCGACGGGAGGCCACGTCACGCCGACAGGCCTGTCGCCGCAGGCCTGCAAAGCAGTCGGCCAGAGTTCAGCCGACGGGCACTTTTCGGCCCAACCCTGGCCGACGAGGTCCTGTCGGCCCAGTACTAGCCGACGCCGTATTATTTTTGGAATTCCCTGGTTTTCCGTAATATTTTTCGAATTTCATTAAAAAAATGTATTATTAAAAAAAAATTAGCTTGGTTTCACGTCTGTGTAATTTTCCAAGCCACGTTGGTGGCGGTTGTGCCGGCGCAGTCGCACGGTCCAGGCCAGGTCTCCACGCTACTGGACGATGATGCCGTCTTGTAGAATTCTAGGTCCACCCGTATGATGAATTGAGAAGTGTATTGTGGTCAGGTGCGGCGCACGCATGATCATAGGCAGCAACATGCATGGTTATAAAGTCTCGATACAGAAAGAAAATGCCATGGCATGCATTTCTGCTGAAGCACTGTTCCTTTCTAAAAGATCTGCTCATGTCTGTAACCGCTAATCAGACGAGTGGGGCTTTAGGTGAGTGTAGGTGAGCAAAAGCGACCTGGTGGATTTGCAACTTCGGATATGTTTGGTGTTTTTTGAATATGTGTAAAGTCCTACCTGGAGTAGAACGGAGCCTCCAAAATTGAAGTATAAAATGGGTCCAGCATCAAGTTGAGACAAAGATGGATCCCGTTCATGTTTCTTTGCGAGAACAAAAAGGCCGATCAATTGCCTTTTTTCTCTTTTATAATAGCCTTTATGGGTAGACGAAACATCTTAAAATGGGTGGTCGTCTTGTATGAAACTATTCATGACTTTCAACACAAGAAAACGATACGATAATTTTAGAGTGAATTCCAGTTTTTAACTCGTAGTTGCGCGTCCGTGACAAACATTACCCCATTTATTTAGAATTCTATCGAAATACCCCATTTAGAAAATTTTGAACATGATTTCTACACAAATTTAGCATTTTGAATGTATTGTTAAGTACGCTCGACGTGTTAGGCTGATGTGGCGCGACAAATGCGGTGACTTAGCACACCACTGTAGTGTGCAAGTTGTTGATATAACATTCATAAAACAATTGTTTTACAAACATTACATCGCTGAGAGTAGTACACTAGAACATTGTGAGCCCACTACAAATCTAAGCATCCGTGACAAATCGCTGAGAGTATTACACTAGCCCTCGCTGTCATTCACACTCTTGACAGCCAAGCATCCGTATTTGCGAGACAGCGAGGGCAGCGGCTGCACATGCGAGCAGGCATTTCAAAGGATTTTTCAAAGCCGGAACAAATGCGCCGGTAGCAGCCAAACCAAATCTTTGTTTTCTAATTAAAATTTCGCTTTTCCCCTCCCTTTTTCCACTAAAAACACTCCTCCTCCCAACTCCCACCTGCTAGGCTGCCTGCTTCGCTTCCTCTCCTTAAGGGCAGTGCTAGCAATGGGGCCAGCACCGCCACCGAGCAGCATCCTCTTCCATCTTCCATCCGGTTCGAGCAGATGGGCACGAATCTGAAATCTCCGCTTTCCCATCCGCAAGCTGCTAGTTCCTCCTCCGAAAATCTCACGGTTTGTTTCTTTTCCCTTGATGAGACAAAACCAACACCAATACTCCATTTATTCTTTTGTCGCAAAAAATAATATTAATACCCCGCTTCTTCTAAAAAATTGCCGCCGAGCAGAAAGTGGGGAATCGACAGGGAGTGCTAAGAGAGCGGCTCAGGCGGCGGCGATGGATTCTGCGGCGGCGGGGGAAGGGCAACGGTTCAAGCGGACTCCGAGGCAGTCCTGTGCGCGGAACCTGGACCTGGATCCACTGGTATGTGTGTGTCACTCACTACTCCAGTAGACAGTAGTCCAGTGCGTGTGGCCGTGTTTCATTGGTTTGGTTTGGTTTGTGCCAATGCGGCTGTTGTGTTTATTGAGTTGCGCCAATGCCCGAGATGTTTGAAATGCATTTGGTCGGCGAGATCTCTTTTCATTCGTCGCTTAGGGTTTTCGAGTTTATTAATGTGCTGATGCTTCACTGAAAGCTGAGGAGCTTAAACTAATGGTGGTGGTATTAGTGTTGAACTGCTGTTAGCCGTGTGCTGGTGAGGTCAAACTTGCATCCCAGCATGTCTTTAATCTCCTGGTTGCCAGGATGCTCGTGTATGGGTTTTCCACGGGTAGGGTAGCTAATCTTTTTATGGTCGATAAAGGTATTAGTATTGCACATATTTTGTGGCTGATAATTCAGTTTGCTCCTTTGAATTACAATCATGAGAAAAATACAATTTAGGGCTGCAATTTTGAGAATTAAGGATGATAACTCTACATGTTCTTTTCAGCTTAATGAAAATTTGGATCAGTGGCCACATCTAAATGAGCTGGTACAGTGTTATAAGGCTGATTTTGTGAAAGATGACTGCAAATATGGACACTATGAGAGTGTCGCACCACCGTCCTTTCAAAATCAAATTTTTGAGGGACCTGATACCGACTTAGAAACAGGTAATCCACCACCCTTGTGATTGAATTAGCTTCTTATCCATTGTTAACTCTATGATTTATATATTTTATTTTTCATAGAATTGCAGCTTTGCAACGCTAGGCATTCCAAGCCAGAGGAAACTACTGAAGATGATATGCCAAGCACCTCAGGGAGGCAAATATATGAGACTGAACCATCCCCTTCATCTTCAAAAATGGTCAGTGCATGTTCGCTAGATTTCTGTTTTAGGTGGATGGTTGTCATGTGCTTTTCTTTTTTACTGACCCCTTTAGTAGCAGACTACTGGCCAAGCTAATTTCTCTGTGATTAACCCGAGTGCCTTAGTCCTCGTATTAGATGAAAAATGTATTTCATGCTTAATTATTTACACTGTTATCTGTATCGTCCTTGTTTCAGCTACTACAATGCTTTCCTGTTGAGCTTTGTTCATATTTCTATCACTTGTGTGGATCCTTTAAGCGTCAGTTGACTAGCTCTTTTCCTGTTTGTTTTGATTTATTACTTCATGTGCAAAGTACAAACAAGTTACATTGTGCACAGTATTTCTAGCATAAGCAGTTTAAGGACATCAGGCTGGGAATTTTGTTTGCTTAATGCTCATAAGCCACCCTTGCTCGAAATTCTTGTTTTTATGTCTCTCAGTTTCTTATCTGTAATATCTGTACCAATTTACCATATACTGACGAATTGGCATTAGCATATGCAGTAGCATTTCCATTTTGATGTTAGCATTAACAACATTCTACTCCTCTTGGTTTTTCAGTGTTGTACTCTCTCACCTTTACCGGCATATGAACCTGCATTTGATTGGGACAATGAGAGATCTTTGATATTTGGCCAACGCGTACATGATAGTCTCCCTACAACACACAGCAGGTTTGCTTTAATTTGCACACTCAAGCATTATATATATCTTTGCTTTTGTTTGTACTCCTTGCTCTGAGCAGTGTTTGTTACTACTTACTAGTCACATGTTATAACTTGATCTCTACTGCTTACAGTGGATTGAAGATAACTGCCAGGGTATTATCTTTATCATTCCAAGCTGGATTAGTCGGTGAGCAAAAATAAATAACCTTTGTGTTTTTTTTCTCAACACTGGTAAACTGCATTATGTTCTCATTTATATTTCACAGCACGATGACTGACCTGCCTTTTGAACGTCTATCATGTGCAGAACCTTTTAGTGGTACAATCTGCTTGTACAACAGAGATAGGAGAGAAAAGCTTTCGGAAGACTTCTACTTTAACATACTTCCAACAGAAATGCAAAATGTAAGGAGCAATACTCCGTGATGTGCCATTATTTCTATCCTCTAATTCAGATCATTGACCATTTTCCTTTATTTTCGTATTTCACCAGGCTCATATTTCTTTGGACCGTCGGGGTGTTTTTTCATTGGATGCCCCTTCACCATCAATCTGCCTTCTGATCCAGCTAGAAAAGGCTGCTACTGATGAAGGGGGAGTAACTCCTTCCGTTTATTCCCGTAAAGAACCTGTAAGAAACAGAGTCCCTCTTTTAATCACATGCTTCATTGCTCTTACGCTCAGTTTTGTGACAGGTGCACTTGACTGAGAAAGAGAAGCAGAAGCTGCAAGTTTGGTCTCGAATCATGCCATATAGAGAGCCGTTTGCATGGGCAATGATACCTCTATTTGAAAATAACCATTCTGGTGGCACTGGTGATGCTACCTCTCCTAGCAGCCATTTAGCACCAAGTATGCCAGGCTCAAATTCTCAAGACAGCATTGTGGAGCCTATTTCCAAACTCACTATGGATGGAAAACTCAACCATTATTCAAGTGGAAGTTCAGTTATCATAGAGATATCAAACTTAAACAAAGTGAAGGAAAGCTACATAGAGGACTCCCTCCAAGTAAGCATTAGTAGCTGAGAATAGCCAGTTATACTCAAGTAATTGTTAACTAATTAATTATGTCAATTATTGTGTCGCTTGTAGGATCCGAAACGAAAAGTACACAAACCAGTGAAAGGTGTACTGAGGCTAGAAGTAGAAAAACTTCATAATGACCGCAATGACGTGGATACCATTTCTGAAGGTGGGAGCATGACCAGTGAATTGCATGATGCTGGTGAGCTCAATAATGGCAGACACAGCAGGGATAGCGTTGATGGGATACATAGTGCTCTGAATTCTAGTGCCATTGTCAAGAAAGACACACACCCGAGTGGTCAAAATTCAAATGCAGAGAATGTCGACAATGTAACTACACGAGTTTCTCATCTGCCTTCTTTCGAGTTTTCAGTTTCGAAACTTATGGCGTAGGATTACACGTCCTTTGGTATTTATATGAGACAAATTCTTTCTTTTTACAGTTCCAAGCGGTCGACTTTCGGATGATGGCCCGGAGTGAACCATTTTCACAACTTTTCCACTGCCTCTATGTGTACCCATTGACTGTTAGCTTGAGCCGCAAAAGAAATCTGTTTGTAAGAGTAGAATTGAGAAATGATGATTCTGACATAAGCAAACTTCCAGTAGAGGTTTGTGTACAAAGTTATTATTAGTCTTTTTGTTTTGTTGTTGGTATCTGTTCAACATTCTTAGCGACTAGATAATGGGGTTTCAGGCTGTCCATCCAAGGGATCAGAATACTGCACTACAGAAGTGTGCTCATACCCAAGTTTCTGTTGGCACGAGAATGTCTTGCTACCATGATGAAGTCAAGATCAGTCTGCCTGCTCTATTGACGCCCCAACATCATCTTCTGTTCACATTTTTTCATGTAGATCTCCAAATGAAACTTGAAGCCCCTAAACCAGTATGCCTTCTTTTCCTTGTCAATAAGGATACGCTACTATGGTTGGTTCATCCCTTCAGGTTTATTTTGCTGGTGTCTAACATGTTTGTTCCTTCAGGTGATTGTGGGATACGCTGCACTTCCATTGTCGACACACATTCAGTATGTATTTAATTTGTCAACTTTATTGGTAAAACTTTGTGATAGAAAGTGAATATATGAAGAACTAAGATTTATTGGTAAAACTTGGGAAATGATCTTTTATATCTTCAAGTCGTCAAGCTTTATTGGTACATAGTTTGACTAGCAAATAAACTAATCTCAGTAAATTTTAGATTAGTACTCTTGCCACTTATGTAACAGAAGTAAGGAAAAACACTCTGGTACTCATTCACTAGCAAGACTGCATAATCTATACTGCTTACGTACTTACTAGCACAATGTCCATACGTTGCTACTGAGCTTATACATTTTAAAGAGATAATACTACCGCCTCTGTCAAATCAAACCATGTGGGTAAAAAAATTAAAAATGGTAGGAACCGACTTCCCTTTCCAATCGCAGTTTGGACATAACATATACACGTACTTCTGGGCAAATACCTTTTCTTTTCAATGTAATGTACAAGGGCCATATAGACATTTACATCGCATCCTGTCTCAATTGGTACCACAAGTTTGATGAGGAACGCCGAAGTGTTCGCAGTCTCTAAAAAATAAGTGTGGTCTGATGAGAATGGAATTGAATTTGATATGTTCCAGTTTTGTGATAATAGGTTACTTTCGGACATATCTTTGCCAATTTTACGAGAGCTTGTTCCGCATTACCTGCAGGAAACTGGAAAGGTTTGCTACTTGTCCTGTTTCATTTTGCTTTTTTTTCCACCTTGATTGCAAAATTATCTTATAATACGTTTGCTGTAACATAGTTTACCTGAAAGTTATAATTCTCATACAGGAGAGAATGAACTACCTGGAGGATGGAAAAACTGTTTTCAGGCTGCGGTTAAGACTTTGCTCTTCGTTATTTCCAGTTAATGAAAGGATAAGAGACTTTTTCGTTGAGTATGACCGTCACACACTACATACAAGTCCACCGTGGGGTTCTGAGCTTCTTGAGGTATGCCTTCTGCTGTTTAATGGCTTAGATTGGAACTGCTGTTGTTCGTTTCCTTCATGATTCCTCCTCTGCTGATGTTTTCGCTTTTATGCTAAACATACAAGCAGGATATCCTGCTTTTGCAGCCAACAGATAGTTTATTTGTCTTGTTGTTTATTAATGATGCTTTACAATGATAGCAGTAGCGCAAACCCATGTTCTTGTACTGCTTGCACATCCTGCTCCGACTTCTACCTGTTGAACCATTGCCTGCTCCGAGTTCTGTAGCAATTCATACAAATTTTTGTTGACGTGGTGTTCTACTGATCTTAGCCTTTTTGTTCTTCGATAATCAGTATAGCTTTTAACGTCCAGTTCATTGTCATTCCTGGATGATACCCAGTGAAATGCGTAAAAAATGGAAAAGTATGTGAAGTATATGTATGTATGTACGTTCTACAACCTGATTAAATATTGCGCCACATATCTAATTAGATATAGAATGTGGTCAGGTTCTAGAGCATGGCAAAAAGTATGAACACTGTGTATTTCAATCTTTCTCTGTGATATGTGCACAAATTTACAATGTATTGGTACTTTGCATTATATACCGACAATGTATATCTCTAACGTTGGTATTTTTTTGTTGCAGGCCATAAATAGTTTAAAGAATGTTGAATATACTGCACTGTTACACTTTCTTCAACCCATACTCAATATGCTGCTGCATCTTATTGGCGACGGGGGTGAAACCCTTCAGGTTATTGCTTTGCTTATGTTTCCACTCTGCAGAATAGTTTTTCACTGAACTGCATTTGTAGCCGAGTGTTTAGTCTTCATAATAATGCACACTAGATTTGACTCTACATATTCTATTTTCCTGCAGGTTGCTGCATTTCGAGCCATGGTTAATATTCTAACCCGGTAATTCCCTTCTTCTTTGTTGGTTTATGCTCATGCCTCTGATATTTGTGTGCACCAGTTTCTTTCTAGAGCTCTAGCATGAATTCTCAAAATCCTAGTTTCTACCCTTTAGACGGCCAAGCATTTACTGGAGAAAGAATAAATCAAATCTTTGGATGCCATTTTCTTCACATGTGTCACGAAATCTGATTCCCTTAGTTTGTGTTCACGAAAGAGGTGCTGCATTTTGAGTAACTATAAACTGTTAAAGTTTCATCTTATGTGAGCGCTTGCTGATAGCACTTGCATGTTGCAGCAAAACAGACACAGATGTTGGAAAGCTGTTACTATCATGTTGCCTTATTGCCATGCTTGTCTTTAGAGGCCCTATCACACGAGATTGTTGCGCTCTCTTCTCATCTTCAGCGAAATCTGAATCTCTGGCTTTAATGCTATAAAATATCATTTTATGATTTTTTTTCTCGATAGAAGTGTTCATTCAAGAGTCAAGACCATGTATGTACCTCAAATTGAGTTAAACTCGATGCACTTCTATCGCAGGGTGCAACAGGAATCATCTGATGGGGCTGAGAGAAATAGGTTTCTTGTTAACTATGTTGATTTTGCTTTTGATGACTTTGGTGATCGGCAGACACCTGTGTACCCTGGGCTATCTACTGTTTGGGGTAGCCTAGCTCGGAGTAAGGTTAGTATGGATTTCTTCTATCTGTTTGGAGTAATCAATTATTGCATTTGTTCTACTCGATCTCTTGTCTTGTTTAATTTTTTTTATGTATGGATGTGTTACTGATGGAGTCACGAGGGTAAAACATTCATCTGAGGGAGGTCCTACGTTGATGACTTGAGATATAGAATGGCGCTATGTTACTGGGGGTAAACATCTACCCGAGGAGGGCGCGTTTGGGGGAGGAGTAGACCTAGAATAGTCAAGCCGATTTGATTCTTAGGGCCTGCTTGGAATGGTTATATTTTTTCTGTGTCCACCCGTATCAAGCTCAAGTAAGAGCTAAATACCGGTGGGCACACAGAAGTTACAACCAATCCAAACAGCCCCTTAACCTTTTGCTTTTACTGTTATTGCATCCCATATATCCTCTGTTGATGGTTATTTTTCTTACATTTTTCTGCTTATTTTGTATACTCCAGAGGTGGCTGTTTGTTCAATCAGCCTTTTTTTGACAGAGATGCATGTTTCTGCTGCTCTGCTTCACCATTATACTCTTTTGTCATTGTAGGCTAAAGGTTACAGAGTTGGACCTGTCTATGATGATGTGTTGGCAATGGCTTGGTTTTTTCTGGAGCTTATTGTAAAATCAATGGGACTGGAACAAAGTCGTCTCTTCTACCACAATCTTCCGCTGGGTAGCACCAACCACCCAACGCTTGTAGCTGCAGTTTATTTAATTACACTGCAAAGTGTGGTTCTAATTGTTTGCTGTCATGTGCTAGGTGAAGATGTCCCACCACTACAGTTGAAAGAAGGAGTCTTCAGATGTATCATGCAGCTATTTGATTGCCTTCTAACTGAGGTTCATGAACGCTGTAAAAAGGGCTTAAACTTGGCGAAGCGCTTGAACAGCACTCTTGCTTTCTTCTGTTACGATCTTTTATCAATCATTGAGCCACGCCAAGTTTTTGAGCTGGTAATATTGGAAGTCACATTTAAGTTTGTCTTTTCCCCCTGGTTCTTTGTTCCTTTTACTGTTGAGCTGGTTCGCTGGAGTAAAGCTAGTGAGGAGCTTAATTCCAAGTATTAGCATGCCTAACTAAACATCTGTGTTCTTCAGGTTTCGTTGTATATGGACAAGTTTGCAGGGGTTTGCCAGTCAGTCCTCCATGATTGCAAGTTGACATTCCTGCAGATAATATGTGATCATGATCTTTTTGTTGAGATGCCTGGTCGGGATCCGTCTGATAGGTAGGTCTCACTTGTTTCTGAATTCGTGGATTACCGAGCTAGTGAAGTATCAGTATCCCAGTTCGCCTAAAGTGTTCTAATTGGCATGTCGTTCAGAGCCTTTAGCCTTCGACTGTTCTTGCTCTAAGGTTTCTTTACTGCCCCAATAGGAAGGCATTTTATTCTGTTTACCATGAATATCATGGCATAAACATTCTATACTTTTTCTGTCCTCTGATCCTTAAATGATTGGACCCGTGTTGTAAATTACTAATCTTGGTTTACTCTTTGCTTCGGATGTTAGAATTAATTTAAGTGCAAACATTTTCTTGAAAATCCATGGATATCTCATGCGCTAACATGCTGCAAATCATTTTAGCCTTATACTTTTTGGTGAGTGTTTTTACTACAAGATCTCCTCTTTTACAGGAATTATCTCTCGTCTGTCCTTATTCAAGAGATCTTTCTCACCCTTGACCATGATGATTTATCACAGCGAGCGAAAGTAAGCATCTCAATTGCAACAAAAAATACTCCGGGCTACCTCTCAATGCACTGCATAGCCATCTCACATGTCATTGCTACTTATGCTTACTTGTTTATGTGCTGTTTTGGATTTATTATAGGCGGCTCGTATTTTGGTTGTCCTAATATGCAAGCATGAATTTGACGCACGATATCAAAAAAGCGAAGACAAGTTGTACATTGCCCAGCTGTATTTTCCTCTTATAGGACAGGTTTGTGATTCACAAGTAACTTCCTTGAAATGAACATCAGTAGTCAATACTAAGTCTCTCTGCAAGCTTTGGCATACACGGTTCTTCTTACAAGTTCTTTTCCTGTGAAAAATACTCATTGCAGATTCTGGATGAGATGCCTGTGTTTTATAACCTAAATGTCATTGAGAAGCGTGAAGTGCTAGTAGTCATTTTGCAAATCATAAGGAACTTGGACGACACGACTCTTATAAAAGCATGGCAACAGAGCATTGCTAGAACCAGATTGTTCTTCAAGCTACTTGAAGAATGTATAACCAATTTTGAGGTTCGTACAGTAACCCTTGGTAGTTCAGAATTCTTTAGTATTTGTCAGTATTATTAATTTCTGTGCCTAAATAATCTTTAAAAAAAATCTGTGCCTAAATGTGATTTCTGATATTATAATCCTGACCAGTAAAACATCAGTGCACATAATGTTTCTGACTGGGTGTACAATTAGTTCGAGGGTTTGCAAATTACTCTCAGGTGATTGGTTGGATATATCTGAATCCAACTCTTTTTCGTTGCATTCCTGTTGGATGTTTTCACTTATTCCAACTTGGACAAGCTCACTCATCTTTCAACTGGTGGTATTATTGCATGATAACAGTTTCCAGTCCATCTAAGAATATGCAAATAGGAAGCGCACAGTGATTTATTTTTGGTTCGAAATCTTTGTTACCATCAAACAATGTTGATCATAATAGTTTATCCAGGTCTAAATCTCTTGAATGCTCTCTGCAGCATAACAGAACAGGAGACAGCTTGCTACTAGGCTCTAGTTCTCGGAGCTCTGATGCTGAGCGCCCCGCGTCCCCCAAGTATTCTGATCGGTTATCCCCATCAGTTAATGCATATTTGTCTGAGGCTTCACGCCATGAAATAAGGGTATGTTGGCACGTTATTTGTATGAGCCTAATTTTCCAGCACTAGTACTCTAGTAGTATTACTTATAGGTTACACCTTGGGTAGGGTTTTTATAGCATGTACTGGACCAAATTCCAATACGTTGTCAGCATTATTTCTTAGTGTTATTTTACGGGAAGAGTTAAGATGCTAGTAGAGAGAATGTAGACAGTAGACATCCCTACAAGAAACTGATTAGACTTGGCTGGTACTACCTCCGTACCAAAATATAAGATGTTTAGCATTTCTCTGATACGAAGGTATCTAGACGTGTATTAGTGTGTAGATTCACTCATTTCAACATGTATGTAGTCCGTATTGAAATGTCTAAACCATCTTATATTTTGGTACGGAGGGAATATTACTCAAGACAGAATATTAAGTATGGTTCATGTCATGTGTATCAAATGTGCATCATTATAAACTAAATAATAATAATGAGTAAATGTAATTTTCCCGACACTTTATCAGCTCTCTGATTGTATAATCATGATAGTGTAGCTGGCAAGATTGACTAACCCCTATTAATCAGCCGAGATGGCTCTTTCTCACTAGACTGGTGCTGCACTTTCAACTTTGGTATTGCTATTTTTGGCTTGTTTATTTAATGCCACTGAAATCACGTAATTCTTCAGCCCACTGACAAAGTTAAAGGGCTTTGACCAAGTGACCCTTCTGCGCGCCTAAGTATTTAATCTAACGCCAAGCCGGCAATCCTGGTCTAATCATGAAAAATCCTGGTTTGCGACTCAGCAAGTGTACTTTAAGTCTCAGAGTAAGGCTTGACTTTCACTAGTATCTACTGAGCTTGCAATGGTGGACTTGAGCCTGTTTCATGCTAGAGAAGTAGATAGTGATTTTGTTTACTTGTTATAAACACACAACACTTTGTAGAAGATGTGACAAAAAAATCTGTGATCATACAAAAAATTGCTAGTTATTTGTCATGACTACTTTTTAATGCAGCCTCAGGGAACACCAGAAAATGGATTCATGTGGAACAGGATTAGTCCTGAGCTAGGTTCCCCAAATCAACCATATTCATTGAGGGAAGCACTTGCCCAAGCACAATCTTCAAGAATTGGATCAACAGCCAGGGCATTGAGAGAATCTCTGCATCCAATACTGAGACAAAAGTTGGTAAGTAGTACATTCTGTGTGAATCTTTTGCTGTTTTAAACCTTCTTGAGTTGACAGAAAATTTCTACAGGAACTCTGGGAAGAAAATCTTAGTACATCTGTGAGCCTTGAAGTGTTGGGAATAATTGAGAAGTTTTCGGTTGCGGCAGCTTCTCGTAGCATCTCGACTGACTATGCTAAGCTAGATTGTGTAACGTCTATCTTAATGGGTCTTTTATCGAGGAGCCAGCCCTTAACTTTTTGGAAAGCTTTCCTTCCTGTGGTCTATAATATATTTAGTCTACATGGTGCAACACTAATGTCAAGGGAGAATGACCGTTTCTTGAAGCAAACTGCGTTTCATCTTTTGCGACTTGCTGTATTCCGAAATGATTCTGTCAGAAAAAGGGCTGTTCTTGGGTTGCAGATCCTTGTTAGGGTAAGTTGTTTGCTGAATTTTAGTTATGTAAAATCATGAAACGCATATCCTGATACAGATCTTCTTGTGCTTCTAGAACTCATTCAACTATTTCAAGAGCACCACGAGGCTGAGGGTCATGTTGACTATTACTTTGTCAGAATTGCTGTCTGATGTGCAAGTAACTCAGATGAAATCTGATGGATTTCTTGAAGAAAGCGGCGAGGCTCGGCGTCTTAGGAAATCATTAGAGGAAATGGCTGATGTAAGGAGTAAAGATCAGTTGATCGATTGTGGCCTTCCTATTACCGCACTGGACGTGGCTGCTGAAGGTTCCACAGACAGTATGTGGTCTTGGGTAGAGGTTAAGCATCTTTCAAAATGTCTAGTCCAGGCCCTTGATGCTGGCCTTGAACATGCCCTTTTGGTAAGCAAGTTTGGCAAATGAATCCTACTCTACTATCCATATGTGAAAGTGATGTAGCATATATTGCGCTGGGCCTGGCAATCTGATAATAAAGTTATACTTTGAGCGGTGTCATATTTATGCATTTGAATTTCTTGAGCAAGTATTGAGCACTGAACCTGTAAATTTCAATGTTCTTTTTAGGGGTCCGTAATGACTGTGGACAGGTGTGCAGCTGCTGAAGGCTTCTATAAGCTAGCATTGGCGTATGCGCCTGTCCCGGATCTTCACATTATGTGGTTACTGCACCTGTGTGATGCCCACCAGGAGATGCAATCATGTGCTGAAGCTGCACAGTGTGCAGTTGCTGTAGCTGGTGTGATCATGCAGGTTGTAATCTTAGTTTCTGTTCTTCCATCCTGTAATTTCTCTATGAAATTGTATGACCTTCGAACCCTTCATATAGGCACTTGTTGGAAGGAACGATGCTGTGTGGAACAAGGACCATGTTGCTTCTCTCTGTAGGATTTGCCCCGTTGTGGGCACTGATGTGGGCACAGAAGTAGCTGCAGCAGAAGTGGAGGGATATGGTGCATCCAAGCTTACAGTGGATTCAGCTGTCAAGTATCTTCAACTTGCGAACAAACTCTTTGCGCAAGCTGAACTGTACCACTTTTGTGCTAGCATTCAAGAACTCATCATTCCTGTGTACAAAAGCAGAAGATCTTATGGGCAGCTGGCTAAATGTCACACGTCACTCGCGAACATCTATGAGTCAATTCTTGAACAGGAGGCTAGCCCTATCCCATTCATTGATGCTACTTACTACAGAGTTGGATTCTATGGGGAGCGATTTGGCAAACTCGATAAAAAGGAGTATGTGTTTAGGGAGCCACGGGATGTTCGGCTTGGTGACATTATGGGGAAGCTTAATCATACCTATGAGGCTAAGATGGATGGCAATCACACCTTACATATCATTCCTGACTCAAGACAAGTCAATGCTGATGAGCTGCAACCTGGTGCATGCTATCTACAGATAACTGCTGTTGATCCTGTAATGGAGGACGAGGACTTGGAGAGCAGGAGAGAAAGAATTTTGTCTTTATCTACTGGTACTGTTCGTGCACGTGTGTTTGACCAATTCCTTTTCGATACACCATTCACAAAAAATGGAAAAACACAAGGTGGCCTAGAAGATCAATGGAAGAGACGCACAGTGCTCCGGACAGAGGGTTCCTTTCCTGCTTTGGTAAATCGTCTGGTAGTGATAAAGTCTGAATCTCTAGAGTTTTCGCCTGTCGAAAATGCGATTGGAATGATTGAAACAAGGACATCTGCGTTGAGAAATGAACTAGAAGAACCGCGGAGTTCTGAAGGTGATCAACTACCAAGACTTCAAAGCCTGCAAAGGATACTCCAAGGAAGTGTGGCTGTTCAGGTAAGCCTGCACAATACTAACCAGTTCAACTATTGCTTGCTTCTGTATTTTCTTTCTGCTGCTAATTTTCCCACAACGCTGCAATGCAGGTCAATAGTGGTCTATTAAGTGTGTGCACCGCATTCTTATCTGGCGAGCCTGCAACCAGGCTCCGATCTCAAGAACTGCAACAGCTCATAGCTGCATTGCTCGAGTTCATGGCTGTCTGCAAGCGAGCGATTCGCGTGCATTTTAGATTGATAGGGGAAGAAGACCAGGAGTTCCACACGCAACTTGTCGATGGGTTTCAGTCTCTTACCGCTGAGCTTTCTCACTATATTCCTGCTATACTTTCGGAGCTATGACTGTAGCAAGGTGGCAATTAGGTAGCATGTGAATGGTTCTTCTTTCAGTCGGGGCTCCCATCCAGATTTTTTATTTTGAGTAGCCTGGTTGTACAGTTTGAGAACTAACCAGTCTTTGCAGTTCTGCCGTGTCTCGATTTTGGGGTGTAAAGTGTAATTCTTAGCATGGTGTATCTGAATCACGGGTGTAGTTTGTTTGCAGTTTGCTGACAGTGCTAGCAAATTAGCTAGTAACTGCTGGAGTGGACATTTTTATCATTATTCAGGTTTGATTAATACAATGCAAATTAGCCGCTTGGAGAAACTTATTTGAAAAACATGAGCTATTAAAACTGTTCATTTGTTGAATTACGTTTTCAGTTACAGTATTCCAGATAGCTGTGCCTTTTGTTCGTGTTCTTGTTCTACATAGCAACTTGAATGCTTGTGCTGTCAGGAAATGATATGCCAAATTCTCTCTGAAGTATCCGTATGCGTGCGTTGTACCTGTGCACAACGATAAGGCATGTATGCCGTAGTGTAAGACCAGGTCAGTTGTTGCATCAACAGGCCAATAATGCCCTCCATTACTCTGCATTTTCCATTGCAGGAAGTTGAACTTCGAAGCAGGGTTTATGTACATCAAAAGAAAATGCGACAACTTTCTTTCTACAGGCGCAAGCGCGACAACCTAATATTACAACATAGCATCTGTCAGCGACTCAAGAATAGCCAGGTCTTACATACACAGTTCATATACCAAGGATGGTATAAGCTCTTCCACCTTTCATGGTAGATCATCCAATCCAGAAGAATGATGCTTTGGTCTCGCTGAGCTATCAGCTTGCACAGGCATAGTAGTGTTGTAACTTGTTCAGACAGTTGCGCTTCATGAGGGTGAGGCTCGGCAAAAAATATGAGCACGTGTTAGGTACATGAGGAGGCTGAAGTTTCTTATGCCATTACTGCAGTCAGCTAATCAGGTTATTAGGATAGTGTCTAAATGGAGCTGTCAAACCGTTTTACCACTTCTCACACCAGCCTTCTATGTCTCAGTATGTTTTAGCTTTTCCCTTTTCTTTGCAGCAGGCCCAAGACATTCATAAGGATTTGCATAGAAGTAGTCTTCTTCCTTTGGCTGCCCGGCAATAACTCTTCTTCTCGTGGGTTGGCTCATTCGGCCCTCGTGCAGCTCCTTAACAGCAGTACAGAATTCATCCCATGACAGTTCCTGGTCTTCAAAAAGATCTATAAGCTCAACAAGCTTCTTCCTATCAAGCTGTATAGTTCTGTGGAAGCCCATAAACCTGCATTTGCAACATATACTTTCTCAGTTAACCTACGGGTGTCTATTTTGCTGGATTCATTCTTGATCGCTACAGTCACGGTTCTTCAAAACAAGCATCTACATCCACATGAGACCACACATGACAAACCTGTGTGTGCACACAAATATTTCTTTTCTTCTCACTTACCACTCGGCTAACCATGTCATTATGATACATACACATGCTGGCAAGAAGAAAAGAATTCACATTAGGAAGGTCAGAGTAGACATACCTGCGGTGTCCTTCTACAACTTTAGCCATGTTTCCATCATTACTGGGAATAAAAACATCACTTGCGACAGAAACAAGATAGTCCAGGGCTGCCATTTGAGTTGAGTGTTTTCTGAAGAGGCGGAGCTCATCATCAGACAAAAGCATCTCCTTACGCACCTACAGTTCACATACCAGATAAGCATCATTCTAATGTTAGCAGGAAATTTTTGGATGTTGAATTATGATCTGCTTACGATATTTGGGAACTCCATCTTCAATGCAGCTAATCTTTTTTCACCACCATAGATTTCACCTGAGGCAATATATATCCGAGTGTCCCTGGGAAAACCAAGAGCTTTGAGCACTAATGTTGTTTCTCCAGGTGTAAGCGGGCACAATCCCTCTAGCCTTTTCTTCTCAGAGTCTATTTCCTTTTCTTTCCACCAGGGATATGCATACCTGAAGTCCACAGAACAGACAAAAACGAGATTCAAAATAAAGGATGGGAATCTCAAAAAAAAAAAGGATGGGAGGAGAGAGTATAGTTAATTTAAAAGCTGTAACGCCAAAGAAACCTCATTCTCGTGAGCTCTGCTGTTTCCTGATTAGAACATCCGTGTGTACAACCAGAGAAGGCAAGCATATCCATCTCATATCTCAGATGAAGCACAACAAAAGATCCAGTCTTCCTGAGACTTGATATCATCTTGTTGCCTAGGGCCTCAATGGATGGTGTAAATCTTAACGCATTGTAGTTAACACGGCACCGAAGCTTTTGGAGCCTTAGAGGAAGGCCATTGTTCGCAAGGCGAGAATCTGTCCTGCTAAAACGTACAACCTTGTGCTTTCGTACAAGAGGCAAGATCTGGAAGCAAGACATCTCTGGAAGTAAGAATCAAACAGAAGACAGAATAGAAGTATAATCTATTTCGTGAGGAAGACTACTTTCTAACCTGTCTCAAATAGTATTTCTCACTAGACCAGCTGACTGGTTGCATTGATAACGGAACTTTCCCACTGAACTTATGTGGGAGTTCTCTGATAATCTTTACCTCATCTCTTAAAGAATAGATGAAATGATTTACATCAAATATATCCCCAAAATCACTGAAAAGTATAACTACATTGAGTCAGCAACTGCAAGTTCTAAATGATATGCTCAACTACCGAAAGAAGTGTGAGAACCACGCACCTAGGATCAGCCCAGAAGGATTGCTTATCGAGTTCAGGTACCACCATGGTCAGATTCAAATAGCGTGCCACAGTTACCATGTCACATATCTGCACAAGGGAAGCTTTCATGAAGAGCATAGCATAGGTAGACACAATCTTAAAGCTACCGTTTCAGTAAAAAGGCCAAAAGAGTTAGCATTAGTACTAACCGCAGCTCGCATTTGGTTCAGACCACCATTGCATGAAATAAGAAGATAGCCGTTACTTCTGTAAAGTCCTACAGGAAAGAAAGGAAGTTTTACTCAGACTGAACTTATTTCCACCAGCGCAAACAGTTGTCAATATCATCAACATCACTAGCAGTCTACCAGAGTGATACTGCATATATGTGAAGAAGAAGCTACACTATAGGCTCAGGTAAAGATGAATAACTGTATTCTTTAGCACTAAAATTTACAGAAAATTCTTCAGGCTAGTTTCAGACTAGCTGCTGTATAGTTACAGTTTTGTGTTTCCTTCTTCAGTTTTTGGCTCTTGGCCAGTTTTTTTGGAATTGTGTATAGTTTCTTTTAAGTGTATTTGTGCTGTACTTGGCATCATCTTGGCGCCTTCTTCTAATACAAAACGACACACATGAAAAATAAAATTACAGCAATGAGAGCAACAAAGTGTTTATGTTCGATGTGTCATCTACATGGCGGTTAGAACCTTATTGATGTTTAATAGAGAAAAACTCCCACGTTACAGAAACAGAAAATTTTCCTTCCAAAATATCAATTATCTCCATGTCTACAACAGACATCAGACCTAGCATTTGTATGCAAAAGACACAAATGCACCTTGTCGACAAGCCAAAACACAAATTAAGACCACACCTTTTGGCATAAAGACAGAACCAAAGCAACCCCAACAAACTGAAAACAGCATAAGACAAGACCAAAGCCATCAATTATTCTCTAGCCCGTCTCCGTCACAACAGCCGATCGAAATCCATTTTTGGCTAATCCACCAAATCGGCATTGCAAACTAAGAGGCAATCAAGAGCTAAGACGCCAAGACAGGGACTATTTAAGAGGAATCATGCAACTATGGACTCAAGATCGGAAACCCTAAATCTCCGAACATCCCAATGGCACCAGATTAACGATCTACCAAGAACGACTCAAATTGACTGGGTCGTTCGTTCATATTCCCCGTAAACGATTGGATCCGATTCACGAATGCTGTAGGCAACCACATGTCGACTGCCCTTACCGAGTGGCAAGAAACCCCTCTGAACGAAGACTGTAGCAAGCAGGGCCAGATTCTAAGAACCCAGCCAAAGAACCAAGAATCACCGAACGGCGAGATCAAGAAGACAAGAACCACTCACTCCTGGTAGGCGGAGCTGGGGGCGCAAGGCCCGCGACCTCGTCGGAGGCGGTGGCAGAGCCGTTGCGGTTCCCTACGCAGGAGGGCCGGGCGGCGCGGAGCGGCGAGCGGGGAAGACCGAAGAAGGTGGAGAGCTGGAGGAGCGCCGTCCAGAGCAGTATGCTGGAGGCGACTCGCACCGCCCACCGCAACAGCCCGACACCGCCTACGCGGCGGCGGATCACCGGAAGCGAGGCCTTCTGCTTGGCCATAGGGGATTCCGACCCCTGAAGCTTTACCGGACTCGCCACTAACTAGTGGTCGCGGTGTTCTGAACTAGCGCAGGCGGTCAGGAGCGTTCGTTGTTCTGCTACGGCGCGGGGACGGAGTTAGTTGACATTTGGGTCGGTTGTAGGGTGCTTAACTGCAAGGTTGGTGGTAATTTCTCATGATAATCATCGATTTGGTGCCACTCGCTACCTGGATTTTGCTAAATAAATTTAATAAAGTAAACAAAAACTCCCTTTGTGGGTATTAGAATGTGGGCTATATACGGCCATGAAACACTTCTATATACAGGCGGTTCAGAAAAAGATAAACGTCTTATAATTCGGAACGGAGGGATAGTGCCGCTTACTAAATATTGAAAAGCTAGATATTCACTATTCTCCATGTTAATTTTATAAATTGATTATTTTTAGAGTTTTGAGAATGTGCAATATTCACTCTACTCTAATCCACAGTTTAATCTTTTTATCTCATCTAGAACACAAAGTATTTGGCATTGAGATTTTGCATGCTCCCGGCATACATCATTGACTAAATCTAGAATTTTTCAGATTTTCTCTAAACTTTAAATATTGTTTAAAAAAGGTGACGTGCATGGTCGTGATATGACGCTGCACATCGGCGCAGAAGGTTGGCGCTTGGGGGTGGCGCCCCTAGATTTTTTACAACTGACGTCGTGGTCGTGTGGATAATGCGATGGTCGGATCTTCGATTTGGTGATGGTCACCATCTCCTTGTGTCGCGGTCGATGGCGGTATGAGACGTCATCTTCTCTGCATGCGGAGTTTCGAGGCTGACGGTGGTATGGGACGCCCCCTCCAACTCGAGATCAGTTCGATTCGACTGAGTAGGTGTTACGCAAGACGTTTTCGGTGGAGGTGCCAAGTCATGTCTGGCCGGTTGTGGTTATGCACGACGTGTAATGAGGAGGCTTCATGTCATGCATGAACCTATCAGGTGCTACGCACGACGTTTCCCCTGCGGTGTCAAGTCATGCATGTTGCTACTTGGTCAAATGTGGTGTGACAGTGCTTGGAGCCGTGGCGGGATGAGACGTCATCGACTTTGATCGAGTTTCTCCTCTAACAACATCCGGTTAGCGAGGAGTCGTTGGTCGGTTGAACACTTCGGTTGAAACACTTCATTATGATCTAGCAATGTCGACACACGTTTGCGTCGTTCCTTTGTTGAAGCCGGTGGTTCAAATCTCGGATTTGGTGATGAAAATTTTGAGAACGACCTTTAGTTGGACTAGGTCATCGTCGGGCGAAATTCATCTTTAAAGGTTTTGCCTAATAGTTGTACATTTTCTATTTGTTTATGCATGTTACCATAAAGTTAGTTTTAGCCGAGTGGAGTTATTGCCGCACGACACGAGATCTCAAGCTTGTTTCTTTTTTTCTCTTTTTTTTTGGTTACTTTTGCCGGTCTTGCCTGATTTTTCATAATGTATGGCTATATGCATCAGACAATGCAGAGACCAGGAGTTATCCTCCTTTTGGGAAAAAAAACTAATCTGTAACATGATTGCTGCTAAAAGAATAATTCGCCCGGATCCGGCCCACTTCATAAAAAAATAACGCTAAGCTAGTTAGTTTTCTCTCGGTCAGATTTATCGGTTTTTGAACTAAAACTTGATTGTGCGGGCCTATGCGGTATGCCCGCATGCAACCTGACGTAGAAGTGTGTCCACACAAAAAGTTTCATAATCAATTGGTGCCACGTACGTACAAACCTATAAGTACCTCACAATTTCCAGAACCTCCCTTCTCTCTACAGTGTTCAGAGGCGATAAGGGAGGCGACTCCATTTCGACCAACAACCGCCGGCGTATCTGGGGGATTCCTTACCCTCCGCCGGCCGCTCCGGCGACGGGAGGGTGGAGAATCCTCGGATCTGCGTTCCGGTGTGTAGATAGAGGGTTTGCAGGCGGCGCTGCCATGGCGGGAAGGACGGCGCCGTCGCGCTTTTGGTGCTCTGCGGCTTCCCCTCCTCGGTTTCGTCTTCGGCGGTGCTGCTGGGCTGCAGGTGCGTCTCTGCTCTGCCGGCGTTCTCTCCGGCGTCGGCGGGAGGCTCGTGAGGGGTGTACAGGAGGTCGGGGCTCCAGATCTTCAAGGTCGTCTTCGGCGTCGGCGCTACTGAACAAGGCGATGGCGTGGTACCGGTGGTTTTCCAGCTCTTCTCTGCTCCGCCGTGCGAATCGGAAGATTGAAGACGGCGACTTCCCGGCCGCGGATGTGCTGCGGATCGTCAAGGCGTGGCCGGCTCGGGTGGAGCTCGGCGGCAGCGGCGGATCGGCGTGTCTCCGTCTCGCGGCGGTGTCGGTGGGGAGCTGGGTCCTCAGGGACTGGTATGTAATTTCTGTGTTTTCTGAGGATTGTACTGCTGGTCAATTTCAATAGCTCTGGGGTCCTTTTCGCTAAAAAAAATGGTGCCACGTACATGGCAATCCAGGGTATTTGTATATGTTTTACTATTTGGCTCTGAAAACCTGTTGGTCCGATACCATATAAACAGTTGTATGCAGGCCTGCCTGAAACTGATATAAACAGTTGTATTCAGACATGCCTGAAATTGATATAAACAGTTGTATTCAGCCTCTCTGAGACTGAATAAGAATTGATATAAGCAGTCGTATTCAGCCTTGCATGAAACTGAGTAAGCGACTTGGATTTGGTTCAAAACTGATGTTCTTAATTATGTGTCTACTCTCCCACTGGGTAAACAGAAATACACTTGATCTTAACTAATCAGTAAAGACAGCTAACGCTTACATGGGGCACTTTCTTGTATGTTTATGTGCTAACACGGAAGGATGATAGGGAAAGGAGGCTACACGCTTACAGCAGTTCTGATGGTTCAGTTCTTCTAACTAATCTTGAATGTGAACAATTCGTGGGTACAGCTCCCCAATCTAACGGAATCAATATGAGCATTTACATTCAAGATTAGTTAGGGGATGGAGAAACCCAGCTGTTTCTCGTGGCAGCACAGAAGCCGAATTCGAATTCAGCTTTGCTTTTTTGTTTTTCAGGATGTACTGTCCATAAAGTGCAGCAGGAAATGCAGAGAGATGGCCGCTTGAGTGGGAGCGAAACGAACTCAAAACAAATTAGATTGAGGGTAGGGGGTTGTGCACGAATTACCATCGACTCAGCAAGAGATTTGCTGTATTCAATTACTCGATATCCAACATGACAGAAGTTTGTTCATACAGAACATCACTAGGTCGCGGAACAACAAGCAGATGGAGAATACAACAGCAAATGGTTTGAATTCAGTTTTGCTTTTTATTGATTTTCCTGGCAGAATTGTCCCCAGTGTCCAGATGGAACGCAAAGAGATGGGTGTTATTGAGGGGAACCGTGGCGTCAAAATAGTAACATTAGCTCAGCAAGAGATTTGCTGTATTCAATAATTGAAATCCAACATGACAGTACTTGGCACAACAACAAACAGCTAGAGATTACAGAAATAACGAACAATCCCTTAATCGAGATCTAACCAATCTGGACGCCATGACTGCGCCCGCCCAAGCCAAGCCTAGCCGCCGAAGCCATAGAGGGTGCGTCCCTGGCGCTTGAGCGCGTAGACGACGTCCATGGCGGTGACGGTCTTGCGGCGTGCGTGCTCGGTGTAGGTGACGGCGTCGCGGATGACGTTCTCGAGGAAGATCTTGAGCACGCCGCGGGTCTCCTCGTAGATGAGCCCCGAGATGCGCTTCACGCCGCCCCTCCGGGCCAGCCTCCGGATCGCCGGCTTGGTGATGCCCTGGATGTTGTCGCGCAGCACCTTCCGGTGGCGCTTGGCGCCGCCCTTCCCGAGCCCCTTGCCGCCCTTGCCTCTCCCAGACATCGCCGGCCGCCGCTCTCCTGCTGCTGCTTTTTTTTTTTTGTGTGTGTGTGTGGTTTGCTGGGATGTGGCTGCGGTGGGATGAGATGTGATGTTTCGGCCGTGGTGGGGTGACTTTTATAGAAGCGAGGACTGTGGGCAGGCGTGGAGGAGCGATCCGCGTGATGCCGGGTTGCAACCGTTGGATGCGAGGATTGTGGGCCGTTGGATGGTTGGGTTGCGCGGATCGGTGACCTGGCGGAGCGGGGAGCGGGAGGTGCGCTTTTCGTGCAAGGAACTGGTGGGACAACAGAATCAAAACGGGCGCGCGGTGTTTGTGGTCGGATAATTTTGGTTCGTCTCGTGGATAACAGTGGACCCGTGAATTCAGAAATGTCAGCCGCCAATTGAGAGTGGGCCCGTGATGCCAGTGCAAATCAACCGGATTCTCTTTCCGAATGGAACTGGATTATTTGAATACTCCCTCCGTCTCATTTAGTTTAGTTATTTAGAAACGAGGCTAAAGATTTATCTTTTATATTGATATAGAAAAAGCAAACATGATACGGCTGAATCCAAAAGTAAAATAACCATACAGGTCAGGGTCTACTAAACGAGAGTAAAGTAACCCCACGAGTATCCAGATCATCCTACTCCGTCCAGTCTCTCGGAAAGATAAATCGTCGTTTCTTCAAAATGGGACTATATGGCGCGGTCTGGGACTAGGAAGGAGATCAGGTGGAGACGTCCAGCGCTGCCGGTGGCGGGAAGTCGCTTCCCCCAGGGCTAGCAAGGCCAATCAAAGCTTCATCGGCTGGCGTCATGGACGGCAAGTTCAGCCTAAAGAGGGTCCTCAACCTGTTGATTACCGAAGCAGAGAAAGGAGACTTGGAGGTGTTCCCGAATTCTTTTCTTGTGGAGGACACGCTGCACTTTGTTGTCCGCTGGAGTTGTGGAAAGCCGCGAGCCTGCTGCCGTGATGGTCGGGGACGGGTAGGTCCGCAGGAGCACGTGGCATTGACGGAAGAGGCGTGGGCAACAATGTCACAGCCGACAGGCTGAACAGATCCGCGACACAGCGTATCGCGGTGCCAGATGACGGAGCAGTACCACCAGCGTCAGCATCATCATCATCGTCAGTGTCGTCATCAACATCGGCGGCGAGGAGGTTTCCAAGCGTAGCAGCCTCCGCGTCGGCGTCAATGGCGTCCGCAACTGGCTGAAACTCCCCCTCACAGAGTCGTCGTCGTTATCAAGGTTGTCTTCGTGCTTCACCTCCTCGCCATCTAGCAGCATCACCTGCTGACCCAGCACGTCAAGCATGGCAAGAGCTGTTGCATCTCCCCTTCCGCGTCCTCGGCCTCTGCATCCACACCGCGTCGCCACGCGAGAACAATGGGGAGCACTCCAAAGCCGTACGGGAGACCTGCGGCAGCACCTCCCCAGATGCAACCGTTGGCAGGCGCAAAAGCACCCTCCGACTCAGTCGCCTTGCGGTCAACGTCCTTTCCTTGCATTTGCAGCAGCCCCAGGCCGGCCCTTTCGTTCTCCGCAGAGAGCACTCCGTCCACGCTCATCTTGTAGCACCTCTCGCTGGCCAGCACCCTCGACGACGCTGTGGAGTAGCACGGCGTCCTTTAGTTATTTAGGCACGTAAAATAAGGACGTTGTGTAAAATGGGACGGATTCTCTTTCCGAGTGAAACTGAATTATTTGAATACTCCCTCCGTCTCATTTACTTTTAGTGATTTAGGCACGTAAAATAAGGACGCTATGTAAAATGGGACGGAGGGACATACTAACTGTTATGATCATATCTTGTTTATCCAAGATTACTTATCGTCTTGTCTCTTGTATTGTATCAATGCTATGTCACACACTTTCTTGATATATCTTGTACAATTTGGGCCCCATTGGATTCTACGCATGTAATGGGTCTCTTTTCAAATGCTAAATGTTGTGCAATTGCATTGAAAGGCAAATCATCGATTGTATAATAGGAGGCCAAAATCTCGGCCTCTCCGCGCCCCTCGCTACTGTAGCTAGCACTGTGGCTAGCTACAGTCTGCTACAGTGCGCGGTGGGGCCCAGGCGTCAGCGACCCAGCGCGCCCGGTCTTTTTGCAGAGAAGCACGCGGGGGGCGGAAATTCCATACTCTTCTCAGAAAATTCGGTTCCAGGGACCTGTTCGCAATTTCGCGAAACTTCGGGATCTTTTTCGTAAAACCGCCACAGCCCCCACCCTCCTCTTCCTCTCTCACGCGCGGCGCCGTGCCGCCGCCGGCCGCCGACGCCTGCCGCCGCCGCAGCACGTCTCCGAGCTCGGATCGAAGACCACGGCGCGGTCCGCCGTCGCCGCCGCTCCGTCCTGGCCGAGCGCCGCGTCCCGGGACGCCGCGGCCGCGCGGGAATCGCCGCCGCCTTCCCGCGCCTAGCCCGCGGGTCGCCGCCGCTTCCGGCCGCCGCCGACGGAGCTCCGGTGACCTACGCGCGGCGGCGCCGCCGCTCCCGTGCAGAACGCGCTCGCGCGCGTCCGATGCGCCCCCCAGCGTGTCCCGGCTCGCGCTGCCGCGCCGGCGGCGACCTTGCCGCCGCCGCGGGAGCTCCGGCCGCGACGTCACAGTAGGCCCGGGTTTTTTTTTTTCCCCTTTCCTTTTTTTTCGCCCAGATTGTTTAAACAATTTTTAAAAAATTCCTAAAAATGCAAATTCAATAACTTCAAATTTATTCAACAGAAAAAATGTAAAAAACATATCAAAATGACCAAAAAAAAAATGCTACCTAATTATGTCATCCGATCATAATTTAAATTTATAAATTCCTAAAAATGCAAATTCAATAGCTTTAAATATATTCAGCAGAAGAAATATTAAAAACATATCAAAATGACCAAAAAAAAAAATGCTACCTAATTATGGCATCCAATCATAATCCGCCGCTCTCGCCACCTCCTCAACGCGGATTGTGTCCCGGGACGCCGCCCAGGTGCGGGAATCGCCGTCGCCGCGCCCGCCGTCCCGCCGCCGCCAACTAGCTCGCCGCCGGCAACTCCGGCGACGAAATGGCCCAAAACGCCGCCAGTTTTGCTCCCCTGCACCTCCTCCTGCAGATCTACGCCATCTCCGACTCGCGCGCGCACCGGCTGCTCCGGCGTGAGCTCCACGACGCGCGGCGGACGCCATCGGACGACGTCACGTGGTGATGTCATCGCGGGCCAGCTTTGTCAAAAAATTATTTCTTACTGTATATTTTCTGAAGTAAAAAAAAAAATACGAGCTGGACCTACGTGTCATAAATTTTACACTTACAACCAAAAAGCTGAACAT
This sequence comes from Poa pratensis, assembly GCA_947311845.1. Taxonomy (NCBI): domain Eukaryota; kingdom Viridiplantae; phylum Streptophyta; class Magnoliopsida; order Poales; family Poaceae; genus Poa; species Poa pratensis. Next base: position 35,258,130 of record CAMZMU010000117.1, read on the forward strand.
TATGAAAGTCACAACCTTTAATTTGTTTCCCCAAAAAATGCGAGCAACATATCGAAAAAATTCAAACTTAACATATTTTCAAGCTCTCCGCAAAATCACACCTTTTAATTTGTTTTCACAAAAAATGCGAACAACATATCGAACAAATTCAAACTTAACATATTTTCAAACTCTCCGCAAAAAAGATACATTTAAAAAAAATGCAGACAATAATATCTGAACCCATCAAACAAATTAACGTAAACCATATCGATAATTGATAGATTTACAAAAAAAATGTTGCATTCTGAAAAAATGCGAACAACATATCGAAAAAAATAACAAATTAGCATGTTCGAAAACTCACCACACAATAGATGCATTAAAAAAAAAGAGCCTTCTAGACGATAATATTTGACTACATCCGACGAATTAACATAAACGATGTCCCTTTTAAAAATTATATTTACAAAAATGTTGCATTCCTAACGAGTAGTACCATTTTAACAAACCAATATTTTCGAATCTATCCACCTGAAAAATATGAATAACATATCCGACCCATCAGAAGAAATAAATACTATCTATTTATGACAAAAATACAAACATGTTTTCAATATCCATAAAAATGGCCAACATTGAATATATGAAGGCAAATTTTTCCACAAGTGCTTAATTATATGAATAATTGCAAATAATACACAATGATATCCCCTAATTATTGATTGGATGTAAATTAAATTTCTCAGAAAACTCATATAACGTATTCCCTTCAATTAATGACCTAAATTATACATCTAACATAAATTCAACGGTTTCCAAATTTCCACACTTCCTAAAAAAAAGGGACATTTCCAAATTTTCCAATTATTCAGATAAATTATACATTAAGCATAAATTCAATGATTTCCGAAATTTACACACCTTCTAAAAAAAAGAGGACATTTTCCATATTTTGACACTTTACAAATAGGGACATTTCCAAATTTGAATTTTAAAATTCAGCTACCTAAACCAAATTCAAGGATTTCTAAAAACATATATACTTCCCAAATTATCTCGCATATTTCACTTTCCCTTATTTTTCTCTTTCTATTTCCAAATACTCCTGTAATTTTCAACTACAAATTCAAATCGCTTCACACCAAATTCAGATCAGGACGCACGAACTTCTACAGATTTCAAACAAATCAAGATGAACATTTCAGAAGCTTTGCGCCATTCTCAAAAAAAAAAAAATACAAACTCCAGATAGTAGTACTTGAGCAAAGAAAAAAAAATAAACTAAAAAAGAGAAAATTAGATTTGAAACTTAATCAGACCAATTATTTCAAATATTTGCAAAAACTAAAGTAGTCATTCTACATACTTCGTGACATTTTCCATAATATTTCAAATCTTGAACATTTCAAATCATAGATAAATCTTCATTTGCCACCTTCGCGCTATTTCAAAAAATATAGATTTCAATGTTTCCTTTTAAAATTCTTAATTCAGACCAGTTTCTAAATAATTAAAACATTTAAAAAACAATCCAAACAGTTTGGAACCTTTTCCAGATGATTTCAGACCTTCGAAATCCAAATAATATAGACCATCTTATGTAAACAAAATCAGAGAAGTGACAAATGTTAAAAAACCAATATCTTCATATCTATCCATCACAGAAATATCAACAACATTTCAAAATGATCAAAAAATACCTACCAACTTTTGGTGCCAAAATGCAAACATATTGGAACATTTCAAATCAACATACATTTAAAAACAAACTAAGTATATTTTCTTCGATTATTGAGTTAGATTAAATATTTAACACAAAACACAAACATATCATAACGATTCGAATTACAGTTGATATTTACAAATAACGTAACTAAAATCCCTCTAATTATGCAAATCGGAATTAATAACTTCTCAAAATACACTTACCTCTCCCAAATTGTATAGTTAAAATTAAATGATGCTTTATTACATGCACATTTACAAACAATCACAAATTCATCTTCTCTACAGATGAATTCAATTAAATAGATGCTAACACAACATATTTCTTCTAACCATCGATCAAAATTACATAACTATAACGGAATACGAATATAATATTTAGACACAACCATGGTATATTTCATCCAATTATGGTGGTACACAAGAAATTTATAGCAAAATGGAACCATAATTGATCATTTAAATTTAGCTAACATATTTGCAAGTATATAACTTAAAACTCTCTAATTATGTAGTTACATTCTTAACAAAAATGATCGATTAGATAAGTATTTCCAAGAATTGCAAATACATTTCCTCTAATTATGGATTGCTTTCGAATTGAATTCTAGCTAAGTACATTATACAAAATAGAGCTACTACCTTTCCTTACAATATATATAATGCAGCCAAAATAATAAACAATTTACCACAACCATAATAAAACATTCAAATTTGCCAAGTATTCGAAGCTACCGTAGCATAAAAAAAAGGTCAGCATTTGGACATAACTCAAAAACATTTTTTCTAATTACAGTTAAGAATTCATGGCAACATAGACACATATTTAAATACTCCAATTTGCTAAATATTTAGATACATTCCCTTTGGTTATAGTATGCAATCAAAAAGAAAAGAAAAAGGTACCGACCATTATTTGCACTACTTATAGCACAATACAAACGTATTTCAAGATTTCAAATCAGCAAATATTTGAGGAAAATCCAAATTAATTCCCTCCAAATTATGGACAAACTTTAATATATGTCACATAATGTACTCCATTTGATTATGCAGTTCAATTAATTTTTCAATTCAAAATAAAAACTTATTATACCTTCCCAATTTATTTAATAATCTACGATTAATTATTTTGCTTAAATCTCTCTAACTATGAACGTAAAATTAAAACATGCTTCGTCCATTAAATGTTTGCATAAAATAAAAATTCATTTCCTCAAATTATAGATTGAATTTAACAAAATTCCTTACAATGCATTTCCTCAAACTATAGAGTTACTTAATTTTTTTAATATTTACGACAAATTACATAGATACTTCACTATTTAATTTATGGAATTAAATTAATTCAGCGAATGCTGTTTACTTACAATAATGCACATTTTAATATGAATATGCAGAGAAAATAAGAAAAAAATTCCCCCATATAAGCGATTTTGTCACTTAATCTTCTCAATTTTAAATCATTCCTTTAATATACTTTAGACATCTGCAGTACTTTAATAAAACATTGTTTACGAAATATTACAACTACAATTTGCCAATCAAAACTTAAAAACTAACAAAACCGCGTCGTGACGACACGCAAAATTCCAGCCATTTCCACTAACTGCTGATAAAAAATAGAAACACTTTCCAACCATTTCAATTTTAGATGTACCAACATGCTAAAAAAAACTATTTAAGTCAACATGCTGACATTTTCAGACATTTCCAAATGCTCAATATTCCAATGTTCTACAAATATAACGCAATGCTCAAAAAAACAGAACAAAAAAATTTCTCATAGCAAATTACAAAAATATTTCAACATTTTCATTTCAGCTAATACTTCGACACCATACAAACGAACTTCCCGCAAATGTAAAATAAAATTCAAATGAATTTTCCTTATTTCACTTACATATTGATGTCGAAATGCAAACATGTTTGACCATTTCAACCCACTGAATGTTTGAATATTATATACAATATATCCGATATGCACACAAAAAATGCTACCTATTCATGACAAAATAAAAAAATATTCCAACATACCGATTTAGCTAACATTTTCGTTAAAAAAAAATGCTGCATAAAAAAAAACATCAAGGGCGTGCCGTGACGGCACGCCAAATTCCACTAGTTCTAGCTAATGCACCGGAGCAACCGTTATATCTAGAGAATCAAATATTCTTCATTTATACATATATTTTGTAAGCTCTAATCATACTTTTATCGGTCAGCAAACTGGTGAGATCGAAAGGACAATACAGAATAACAATAAGTGGGCTTTGGTGTTAATGACATATGAATTATGGGACTAACCTTTTTTAGCTACGTGTGTAGGTGTTAATCCCGTGGAAAAGACGCAATATTGGTGGGAGACCCTCACTTTCAACAAAAAGGAAAATGAGGCTCCCCTGAAGACCATCACAATTCCAAGGACTCGGACGGTCCGCTGTCATCATTGACACCATTGTCCACAAGAGAAACCAATTTAGGTTCCTCCTGTAGTTCGTCCACCTCTAAACAACATAGAGACTATACTATGATCTCACCGAGTTCTCCCATACATTGTGATTCCATTGTATCTCTCCATATAACTAGTAAGGCAGGAGTTGGGTTGTTACACGTACAAGGGGCATGAACATGGTTAAATCGATGTCCCGAGTTCTGTATGCGACCTCGGCTCTCACGACTAAACAAATCATGTGCTCTTTCGTCTATTGGTGATGCTGTTTACCCCTTGAGATTTATCCCTCGATATGATTAGAGTTCCCCTCAAGGAACTTGAACTCCATGGTAAAAGTTGTGTCTCCGTGTCAACTTTGGCTACTTCTATCCTTGTGTTACTTTGCTTAGCGATGATCTCTAGCTTGCTAACTTGTTTATCATATTGGTAGCACTATCTTTCTTACATATATGATTGTATCATTTAGGAGACAACGTTTATTTTCCGCGGTGTCTATAAAATCCACGAAAATGATCAAAATCCATAGTCGCCAATTCACCCTAGTCTAGTCAACCATCATTGATCCTTCACATGTTGACTGACGACATCAATTTGGAGGTGACTCTGTATGAAAACTGATTCAAATTTTGTCATTAGAAAGTTTAGACAAATTTGTGAAAACTGAAGGTATGGGAAGGTGAAAATATTCTGATGGAGAGCATTGCATTGGGTAATCATTTAATTTTCAGAAAATTCATCACGTTCTTGCACACCAAGAAGAAAACAGTAATTCAAGCCAGTTGCTACAAAGGAGCAAAAGATAACATGAAACTACATGACTCGCAAAATAGAGTGAGACTGAATAGTATAGATTTATGCATCTGCGTCAAAGTCCAAAAGGATTACAAAATATCTCATCTGGCTCTCATTAGTACAAAAAATTAGACCTTCAAATAGTCGCACCGGACAACTCCAATCTATATTTCTCTTGTATACGTTAATGTATTATAAAGACTAAATAAATAGAATGGAAGATGGAGAACAAATGGTGAATCAAGGAAAAATTCTAAGATTAAACTGGATCTAAACTCACTATTCCAGAATGGTAAGGTAAGCCAAAACTATATGCTGGGGTTCTTCTTAAGTTACTGCCCTGTTTCTGCCTATGATGAAGATGCCACCTCGATGGCGCTACCAAGGGGCCATGCTGCTTCGACAAATGAATTTCCATAAGGCACCTTCTTTACTAATGTAATATCTTGATAGGGATCCACACCTAAGGAATGCAGGCAAAAAGAATTAAAAAATGTTGAAAGCTTCTCACGTTGTGAATCTTGCACTTCTAAATTAAGCCATACCGAATCCATCAACAAGTAATGTGTGCTGGTAGACAAGATCCATGCAAAGGTATGGAATATTTTCTTCTGAAACATCAGGGTAGGTGGCTTGTGCCTCCTTCACATTCAGTTTACAAACACGTCTTGCAGCTTCTTCAAAGTCAGACGGTTTAACCTTAGCAACTGCTTCCTTCGGGTTTACGAAACCAGCCTGAGCAGACAATAAGCGACAATTAAATGTGTAATGTGACAGGCAAGCAGGTCAACAGCAACCAACGTCAGAACAGTAAGAAATTTAGCCATCAACTTATGCCAGAGGAAAGACTGGTGGTTTATGGATTCCTAAAATACACGATTTAGATCTGCTTGACTGCATGCTGGTTACTACGTGGTAATTTTCTTGGAAGAGAACAGTTTGCTTTAAACAAAAAAGGGTTTACATGGCATGTTGCATGGTAGATGATCATATGGGCCTGTCATGCAGGGTATTAACTGGCAGGTTGGCAACGGTAGCAATATTCATTTATATGGTGGAAACTTGTTGGGAGCTGCAGTTTAGCAGTTCAATGATGGGTTCTCTAGCTCATGTGGGTGACGGATCAATTTGAAATTGGCTTCCAGAAGAGGTTTCGATTGTTGATTGATGAAACTCAGGTTTGAACTGTTAAAAGTTGTTGTGTTATTTTAGGAACCTGACTGAATGATTTGGAATTTTGTCAATAACATGATGTATTACGTGAGTCCATTGTAGGCTGTCATCAACTTCAGTGCATATGGTCAATAAACCCAACTTGGTGGTACAGATTATTAATGCCATGTGCGAACTCCTGCCATTTGGCAATTGCGCTTTCCACCACGTAATCAAGATTGCTGTTGGAAAATAACATAAAAAGCCTCTAACCACAGAAAAATTGATCAAGAAGGCATCAGTATTGGTCAAGATTTCGAATATGTATATGTGGTGGTCAAGTGATAATAATCAGTGTGCGAAATATTTTTTGTATCGTGGCATGATGGTGTGTCTGGAAACGAAGGAGTGCAGTTCCTTTGAAGCGAAAGCCTGGCTAGACTAGACTAAAGGGGATGCTGTGGGCCCAGGTGGTGCTGCATTTGCAAGGACCCGTTGTGGCTACAGATCAATCACTGTAGGAAGGCTAGAGAGTGAGTCAAAGGAACTACTGAGGATAGCCTTGAAGTGAAGTGGAACGTGAAGGCTCTGATAGGTGTTGTCCTGACCCGCATTTATCCAAGATGAAAAACATTTGCTGGGCCTGTGTTGTCTGCTACTTTGATCAGTATGTATTATCTGACTGGTTTGTTATTTTTTGCTTTGCTGGGAATGGGAAGGTATTCAACAATTTTTCCATCAGGTTGTAACATCGTTTGAGTGCTTGGTTTCCTACTTCCGTCAATGCAGTGAGAGCTGTGGTACACTTTTGATTGCGAAAAAAAGTGTATCTGTCAAAAGGACTTACCTCAGCAGCTCTATCAAAGAAAAATGATGCTACAAAAAGATTCTTCTGTCCATCTCCACCCCCACCATTCCATACACCACCAAAAGTGCATTTCATGTGAGTGCATGCCGGTTCATCAACTTTAAGAGCTCTCACTGCAACAGTCCTGCACTTTGAATAACTAGCACCGGAAGACGAACCTGATGCCTCAAATGTATCATCACCGTATTGGTATTTCCCTACAATACAATGCAAATGGTAATTAAATTCTAACGTTGTTATACACGATCATAAGGATCAATTGACACCATAAAGTCGAAGGAACTACAGGAGCAATTGACACAGTGAATTCGAAGGAATTTTCCATCTATTGGGAACACTGGAAAATGCATATACACTCCTACCGAGCATAATATGACAGTAGAGCAGTCATGCTTATATCAATGCCTGTATTTAGTTTATTATGCAGAACACTGAAATGTTCTATTAGTACTCTAAGGCATGCAAAATTCTACAGGATGACAAAAGAGGATGCTTATTTTGGAACATCGTACAAATCCCTGCATATGATAGAACAATGTTCATGAAAAAGAAATACATTTTAGTTTTATAATGAGCATCCGTCATTATGATGCTGATATAATTTCAGTAAATTCACAGGAAATTCATTTGAAGTTTCAAATATGTAATAAAGAGATGATGTATCAGTTCTAAACGTTTGGAATGTTGGGCTTGGAAGATTAAAGCAAAAGAAAGCAGTCATACCATGATATCCGGCCAACATGCAGTTGCTGTAATCATTGCTTTCACTGGCCTTTAAGATCTCTGCTCTAGCCGCCAGCAAACCATAACGCAAATAACTGCGGAAAACAATGTTTGCAGTTATGGCAATGGTCTTTACCTATCTTACTTAAACGGAATAAATATTGTGATATCAGTTGTAGTAAACAATATTGTTCTACATCAGAGAGGTCAGAGGTGACAGACATACTGCACATGTAGTGACCTCCATGCCAAATCATTTAAAACATAACATGATGCTAAATTTGACAATTCTGTTGTAATAAACCAATTTAAAGTAACATTACAAGTCCTCAATTTTTTCGCCTACACCAACTTGCTTGGGACAAAAGGCTTAGTTGTTGTTGTATTACAAGTCCTCAATTTTTTGGGGGATGGGGTGGGTGGCAGGGTGGATAGCAGCCAAGATTACCTGGGAGATGCAAATGGGACAACCCACAACTCATTGGGTAGTTTACTTCCGCTCAATTCCCTTCTGCTAATGCAAGTCATGAAGCCAAATAACTAGATGAACCATTGGGCAGCCCAAACTTGCCCCTTACCGGCACTGTCCGGTACCAACTTCCATAAATGATGGCTGCCTTCCTTACAGTTCTTATGACCTAGGAGTCCAAACTCCAATTTGTAGGTCATTCCTACTAGAGGCACCATAACTACACAGCCTAAAGACTGATTCGGTAAAATGTGCCCCCCTAATAAACGGTTCTAGAATTATTGGTGTAGTATTTTGGCAGAAAAATAAATGGACAGAAAGTTCAATAATATTTGGACATTTGGAGTTAGGATTGCAATAACTTATTTGATGCATACCTGTGAACATAAAGATAATATGTTGTTCCCTTTAGCAGAAGCCTCTTTACATACAAATCTTCGCCATCTGGAACTAGAGGAGCCTTTGCTGCATCCTTTTCTGAGATAGCATAGGCCATTTGGACAGAACCACCACCTAGATCAACCACTCCAACAGTTTGTGAGTAAGGCTTTCCCAATTTCTCCAATAGATAGTTGATGGTAACCTATAAGAACAATGAACGTTGATGTAAAAGAAGAATGCATGTTGCTTCCAAATGGTCAAGGTGACAAAAGAGCAGCCCTTGGAAAGTTTGCTTTACTTCCATCTAGACCAAGAACTCTCTTCGTAGGAAACATATATACAACAGTTTTGGAGGAAACGTATGTACAACTGGGACTGGATTGATCATACCCACTGGAATGCACCTTCCTGAGATCCATCGAGAACGGTGACCCAATCTGGTTGGGATTTGAAAGAACTCTTGTCACGAAGAAGATCCCTAACCTGCAGAACTGGTAATTAATAACAACCAAAAGAACGACATATATGCTAAGAAAATTAAACACGGTAAGTGCCACATCAATAAAAAAGATGATACTATATGTAAATGGCATGATCCAATCTTGACAGAATGACACGAACAAGACATGTGCTGGATTATCACAAGGAGAACATTTACCGCTTGCAAAATTTCTTCAGACCTTTCAGCTCCTAATGCTCTGAGACCTGCAGTGGCCTGCATAAGGGTTCAACAATGAAAAATCGCCAGAAAATCCTGTTGCGAAATTCTGTAGATACAGAAAAACGTTACTCACCCCAACCCTGACAGGTGTTTGCTCACGCAATTCTACAGGGACTACTTTTTCAGCTTCCTCAAGAAGAGAAACAAGTGACTCAGCAGCCTCCTGTGGATCCTTAGCATAAGCACTCAAGCCTGGTTTTGTCTGAAAAGAAAGAATATGGAATATCAGATAATTGTAGTTTCCCCTCTCTTCAATCCATGGAAAATTGTTCTTTTTTATTCAAGTTATTACACCGTGGCAGCAGTATTCGAAGATTTTAAATCATTTTTTGGTCTAGGAAGAAACAAACATCTTTCTCTGCAAGGTCCATGAAACTTCTAAAGATCATGCATAAATCCTTTCCAGAAGAGGACAAGCCTTAAGAAGGTAGTAAACTAGTGCTTCTTACTTCTCTGGCCAAGAACAGGAGGTAGCTTTGACAATGATAAGCAATTACTAATGTTTTAAGTTTGACAAACTTTAGTCATCAAACACCTTACATTAATTGACAACCAACCTGGGTTCTATAATTGATAAAAAAAAAGATTGCCGGCGGTTCAAAGCAGTTCTTGTCTAGTTTGCAATATGATGGGGTTTAGCAACTGAATCGTTCTAAAATTCAACAAATTTCCCCATATTATTTCTAGAACATCACTCAGGTAAAAGGCAGGTTGAACATTCATTTTCTTACAATATTTTAGAAAATACCAGCTAGTTTTGCTTGACATATATGCATCATTCCATAGTTCAGCTGACAAAAGAATAATGAACTCAGCTTAGTTAACTAGATAGACGTGATCATCCATAAGGTTCACATAACTAGGTGACAATTATTGTTTTAGATAGACCCGCACCAGGTTCTTGAGTTTAGTGGGTAGATATCAACAACAAACACAGCCATGCTTCCCACAAACTTGAGCCAATCATAAGCCAAATGGCTGGATTTCGTTTATAGTTGCAACAGGGGAAATGGGTTGGTCACTTGGTTGTCGACTTCTCGCGGGGTGATGTGTGTGCTAGAATGCCCAACTGCATTATCGCAACTAGCATCGTTTGTGTTATCTATTCCTAATGTCTTTAAACAAACCACCAATGTACATACTGAATTCAGTTATTTGAATTGTGGGGGTACTAGATAGTAGGTTCACGAGTCCAACGTTCTACTCAGTGCTACCATATAGCTATTCATCTGCAGCACTCCGTAAGTTGTTCTGTTTGCTCTCGCGTGTACATGTTTTGCAGGAATGAAACAATGTCCTTAAGAATATCAAACCTAGTAACAATACCAGATCCACCTGACAACGCCAAGCACATTTTTTTATTAAGGATAAGTAAACCCAAAACAATCCAACCAAGTCACCTGCTTGAAGAGCTCGATCTCATTGCCTATAGGGACGAGATCCAGGTTCCCGTCGAAGCAGTAGACGTGCACGCGGCTCCCGGAGCTCCCGGCGTCAAATATCACCGCGTACCTGTTCGATCCGTCAACAACTCCGCCCACGGCCTGGGGCCCCCACCTCCTGCCCCCGGTGGCGACGAGCACACCGGTGACCGAGGCCGGGGAGCGCGGCATGAGGAGGAGAACGAACGAGATGAGGAGCACCGGCGAGAGCAACACCATCAGCACCCCGCGGTAGCGGTGCACGCGGTCGGACACGGCCTCGCCCTGCTGCTGCCGCGCGCCGGCGGCCGAGAAGCGGCGCATCCTGGCGGCCGCCGCGGCGGCATCGGCGGCGGAGGGGCCAGCTGTGAGGTCGTCGGCCGGGAGCAGATCGGCCGCCGAGGGCGAGCGGTAGCGGATGCGGCCGTTGGTCGGGGAAGGCTTCACCGCCTCCTGCTGCGACGGCTCCAGGGCGGCGGACGGGGCGGCCGCGCGCGGCCGCGCACAGCGTCGAGGTGGGGTTGGGGTGCGCGACGCAATTGGCGCGCGGCGTGTCTCTCCGCCGCGGCTCACAGCGACCGCTGGGTTTGACCCCGGGGCGGCATTGCGATCGGAGCGGCGAACTGGTGAATTGGGAGATGAATTGCTTGGTTTGATTGGAGGGAAGGGACTCGTGCGCCGGGCTCGGGAAAGGGGAAGAGCCGAAGAGGACAGAGAACCGGTGTGGTTCGGGACGAGGTGGCGTGCTGGTCAGTTTGTTTTTCCGGTGATGAAGCCGTGACGTGAAATATGCCGGTGGGACTGCCGCTGCTCCCTGGGCTTGGCTGCGGGCTGCAGCCGCCAATTGGCTACACTGCCAGCGCACCTCGAACTCCGGTGCCCGATCTAAAATAAAATAAAATAATGCTCGAATGCATTCAGGGCCTATTTTTCACGAGTATTTTATATGACAGGGAATTTATATCATTAGTTCATATTTAAAAGTCTTTACTCATCCCTATGGTTTTTCTGATTTGAATCAGAGAGAAAATATGACATGGGAATTTATATCATTAGTTCATATTTAAAAGTCTTTACTCATCCCTATGGTTTTTCGGATTTGAATCAGAGAGAAAATATGACAGGTGTCATATAAAATACTCGTGAAAAATAGGCCCTGAATGCATTCCGCATATATTTTTAGTGTAGGATTAGCTCTATATCTTATTCCACCGTTAAACATGACCACACTACGACATGTATGTCGATCTGCGACGGTTTCATTTTAACGGATAGCGATTCCGTGGTAAATGGGTAAATGGTGACTGTCAGTGAGGGATTCGATTTTTTTGTTCACACTTCCATTTGAGTCCGGCGCCAAAAATGGATGACGGATAGCCTCTAATCGTCATCGATCTCTCGGCCATATCGTCACAGTTTAGCGTGCGAGCCAAACAACACACTCTCGGACACAAAAAATTGAGCTACAAAGCACTGAATATTAAAAAATGGAAGAATTTAGGATATCATCAATCGTTTGTCCTTTTATTCATTCACGCATTTGCCTGTGAGGAGAAGGTTTGGTAGCCGTCTTAATACACGATAAATTTTATATAAACAGTATGCTAAGTTACATACCACAGCCTGTGCAGCGAGCTGTTAACTTTTGATACGGAAAAAGTTGTGAAAATATACCAGTTTAGAAGGTTTCATCGTGCTACATTTAATGGTGAAAAGGGATTTTAAATCGGACCAACGGTTTAAACTAGAATAAAATAAGTTTTTTGTCATAAAGTGCATGCACATATGTGTATGAAATCGTTCAGTACGTATCCCTATACATAATGCTTCTACCTATATAGCAAAGTCTTATATAGTGCTCAGTGAGTTCTACATCATTGGATTTGAATCGTGATTCGTGTAACTATAAGTTGCAAGTTAGGTTAAAAGATAAGATTTTTTCACTTACAGCTCAACTGTTGGATTTTTTTGTGATCAGTGGTAGGCGTGAGTTGCAACATGGGTTCTAACTAAGTTTTGATGACGCCATTTGAGTGAGAATTAAGGATCGAGAACAGTTTGACTCCTCGTCTTAGCACGACTATCGTAAAAAGACAAAACACACAAAACACTAGCCATCCTGACTTATGTAGACCTATATGATGTGATGACTCCATCGGATTCCCTAACTTATCATACATCAATTATTATGTGCAAGAAAGAAGTTCCGATAGTATAAATCGAAAGCGCATGTGGGTTACACAGAGTATCCATTAGAACTTTAGAATCAATTGAATGGACATGACGCAAAATGATAACCATGGCCATCTCTAGGAGAAAAAATACGACGAGACGTCACACATAGCTGAAAATCCTCTATGACCATGACGGAAGGACTTGTGTCGAGGTATAAAGTTCGGCATATGCCAATGGGGATGGCTTGAGTGGGTGGAGCCCAACAGGTTGCGTTGCGACGGTGCTCGCTCGGGATTAGGCACGAGCACGGGGAACACCGAGACGTACCCAGGTTCAGGGCCCTCGTGTGGAGGTAACACCCCTACTCCTGCATTGATCTGTATATGATGGTCACCAGGACTACAATGGTGCTCCTCGAGCTGTATGCTGAGCTCTCTGAACTATGGTGGCTGATGAATCCAAGCCGGGGGGGGAGAAAGGTCCGAACCCCTTCCACGGGGTGCCCGGCCCTCCTTATATAGGACTGGGGGGCCGGTGACAAGTCGTGCCGGCTAGCCGTCTTCCCGAAACACGGCTAGCGGAGGCGGGCCCGAGCCTACGGTCACCTATAGTGGTTAGGCACTGTGGGCTACTCTACACCTTGTCGGTTAGGTCGGCTGACCACTGTAGACTGTACACTGCGGACGATGTCATGTAGTCGACTCCGGGAACCCGGCCGCGGGGCGGGCGGGGATCAGGTGCTCCTGCCCATACCTCCTTGTCCTCTCGTCCGTATCCTGTCGGAGAGCGTCCGGGACCCGGCTGCGGGTCTAGCGGGGACCAGGTGCTCCTGCCCATACCTCCTAGTCCTCTTATCTGTATCCTGTCTGAGAGCATCCGAGGATGGCTACGGGGCGAGCGGGGACCCGACTCAGGCTTGCCGCCTCTGTACCCGTCAGCCAGGCGCCCGGCTTGCCGTCCGAACGGCTACCCAGAAATTATTCCCCCGACAGTAGCCCCCGAGCTCGGGTAGGCTTCGAAGTTGGCACGGCTAGAAGCCTGCGGGAGCTCCTAAAATCTTTGTTGTTGTTGACGATGTTGTCGTCGTGAGGGATTTCGGCTACCGGAGTCGACCTTGAGCGCTCCGCGGCCGACGTCAGATATGACGCCAGCCACGATGCGGGGCGCAATGCGCAGGGCGCCTCTTCGGTTCCCGTGCGGGATCTTCTGTGGCCGACGCCTACACGCCGGATCTTTTACGCCGAGGCTTCCGTTGGAAGTGGGGATCGTGGAGAGCCGTTACAGCCGCGCGTGGCGGTCGTGGGCGTCAGTTACGCGCCGCGTGGCGCCATCTCCGGGAGTTACCGTTTTCCCCTCCCCCTTTAAATATTCACCACCGTGGGGAGAGAGGAAAATTACTCCGCGCTCGTTGTCTTCTTCTTGGACTTCCTCTTCTTCCTCGCGCTTTCCAATCTTCGCGACGACTCTAGCATAGGTCCTAGGAAATCCTTGCCAGCCATTGTCGACGAGGAGACGCTACAGATGGCGGAGAGGGGTGCGTGGGCCGCGTCGATGGCGCAGGAGAAGAATTTGCGCCGCTTCCGAAACATGGGCCTGCTGTCGCCGGCGACGGACCTCACTTGGCGCCTCCTGGACCCGAATGAGACGATGCCGCATCCGAAGCCAGGCGAGCGGGTGTGCTTCGTCCACCACATCGAGCGCGGGTTCGGGCTTCCCACAAGTCCGTTCCTCCGCTCCTTCCTGCAGTTCTATGGCCTCCAGATGCACCATTTGGGGGCCAACACCGTCATGACGCTCTCCTACTTCGTCTCCCTCTGCGAGGCCTATCTCGGGGTGTGGCCCACCGTTGAGATCTTCCGCGACTTCTTTTCCCTCAAGGCGCAGACGGTGCAAGGCGACCTAGTCGATTGCGGCTCCGCAGCGATCAAGCGCCGGTCGAGCGACATTCCCGAGGTTGCTAGGCTCGAGTCCGCGCGGAAGTGGCAGCACAGCTGGTTCAATGTGAAGAATGCGACGAAGAAGGACGGCATCGGGTTGGAGCCATTCCAGAACGCCGCTCCGCCGCGGACCAACTGGAATGCGCCGCGGAAAGCGTGCCATCCGGAACGCGCCGCGTTCCAGAAAAGGATCACGGAGCTGGTCCGCGAGGGGCTGACTTGCAAGGATCTGGCGCTGGCCTGGATGGCGCAGCGTGTGGTGCCGCTGCGGGAGCGCGCCCACAAGATGTGCTTCATCAGCGGGAACAAGGACCCGACGCGGGCTTCCCCGTACAACCTCGCGCCCAAGGTCCTGTCCGGCTGGCTGTACACCATCTCCCACCTCTCCGTGGAAGAAGGCTTCGAGTGGGGCCGAGCACCGTACTGCCAGGAAGACAAGCCTCCGCGGGTAAGCTTATCTTTCTTTCTTTCCCTTTGTAGGTTTGTCCTACGCTCGACTGACCGGCTTGCGATTTTCAGGAGGAAGAAGACGGGCCTGACGGCCCGCAACTCGGCGAGTATCTGCCCGCACCCGACGAAGGCGTGGGCGAGAACCGGGATCCGGTATCCGCCGACTCGGAAGGAGATGGTGGAGGCGGCTTGGCGAGGGTCCTCGAAGAGTACAGCGACGCCGACCCGGGCAACCAGAACCTGGCCCAGTCGAGCCAGGCTGGCGGCTCAACGCCCCATTCGGGTAAGTTCTTCGTCAAACCGGATATGCGTGAGTGCTCCGACGACTGGAGTACTAAGGTTGACCGCGTCTCCGCTGGAGACGATGATGATTGTGTAGAGGTGCCTCCTCCGGCTTCCGGTTTGACGGCGAAGCGGGCATGGAACGTCGAGGCGACGTCAAAACGGGCGGAGGATGCCCCGGTCGTGAAGAAACCGAGGGCCGCTCTTCTTAGGACGAAGAAGAGGGAGCCGCTCCGTCCCAAGGTCGCCGGGTAAGTTTTGATCTTGCTCTGATGTTATTTCTACGTCTATCCCCAGTTTTTCTTCTTATCTTGCTTCTTGTCGTCTTCACGCAGGGACGCGGAAGCTATCCCTAGGGCCAGCAAGGCTCCAAGCGGCTACCCGATGCCGAGTCACGGAGAGGGGGACGTGGAAGTGAAGTCCACACCATTCCGAAGCCCGACTCCCCCGCCAGAGGCATTCGCTCGTGTTGAGCTTGAAGCCGACGGAGGTGGCAAAGCCGCGTCGGAGGTCTTGGGGCCCGTCGCTGCTGAGACGATGGTAGGCATACAACATTATACACTTTCTGGACATTCATATGAATTTTTGTTCAAGGATTATATGCAGCAAGAAATCTATTTGTTTATCACTACTAATGTGCCCCACAGAAAAAGAAATGGGAGAAACGGTGTTTTGAAGTTTTTTCACAGGGATTAGAGGAGATGCACCAAGAGCTATCCAAGGATGGTGAAGACCATAAACTTGGGGATGTTAAGACAACCCCACTGGACCTACACACTCTCGGTTTGCACACGTCTAACTTCTGTTTTTCGATCGAAACACTTTATCGCATAAACTTGGAGCGTTTTTTGTTTGTTTAGGTTTGATTTTTATTTTGTGAGACCACCACACTATCATTTATATATGAGAGAGCTACTGGAAATTTGGGTTAAATTATGTTGGATGCTATTATAAGATTGGGAAAAGGGATGTTGGAGTTAATTTTAAAAGACACATATAGTTGCATGATTCATGAGCTTGTTAATGAGTAATAATTTGCAAATATTTTATCAAGAGCTATCTTTTATTCATGTTTTGATGCTAAATGTTATTCTACCTTGTTTTAACATGGATTAGTTAGTTCTATGGACACTCATGCATGCATTTAGATGGTCAACTTTCTCCCTCTTGCTAGCCCAAAAATTCCAACAAGCAAAAACTTGTTTCCAACACCTTCAACCAAAGTTTTTCCAGTGAGTCCACCATATCTACCTATTAGCTTTATGCTATTCCGAGTATGTTTATCATGATATTTGTGTTATCTATACCTCTGAATGAAAATGCTTATGTTGTTGATTGTTATGGGAAAAGTTGGTTATAGAGCTCTCTCGAACTTGATGCACACTTTACTTTTATTGCATAAATAAAATATGACCCATTGTGATTAAAATTATGATGTTGTGGGCTTGACAAATGTCTTTGGGTTGAGAGTTAGCTCATATGTGCTGTCACATGGCAAGCTTTCAACATGCACTTCATCTCATTTAGTTGATATCATGTACTTTTGTTTATGGATGCTTACCATGGGTGAAATAAATGTGGAAATGAAGTGAGTTTAAATGAGTTTGTATAAATGGTTAGAGAGACGCCTGGGCCGCTAATATAAGCCATGCATCATTCATGGTGGAAATTTACTTACATGCTATGGTGAACCTTCTGTGATACACCTTACAATAAAAAGCTATCTAATGGTAAATAAAAAGGGTGTTGAGATTGTTCATTGTGTTTGTTTGTCTTGTCATTTTGATATGGGTTTGTTCCATATCCTGGGACAAGAGGTACCCCAGTTGACGCTCTTAATGATACTATTATTACTTGCAATGATATTTAACTTGAACTTGCTTTGTTTTCCAAGTTGAGTAACACATGGAGTAGGTACTTGTATTCAAGGGGCATGAGACTTTCAACCTATACTTTGTCAAGCACACTACTCATATTTGCTTTCACTTTAAACTTAATTATTCAAGATGCTATGATAGGGGAATGAGAGCTTGACACCAAGAATTACCATATTACAATCATTGACTTAAGTAGAGAAGTTCAGAAGTTAGATGAAACTTATTCATGCTTTACCTCTACTCACATATATATCTTTCCAAAGTGTTCACCTTTTATATTCAGATTTTCACCAATACTCTATGACCATTGTAGGATGTTCTTACTTATCATTATGCATACTTGTGGTCCATAGTACTTCTTCTCTTATGTTACACTTTGTGAATTATCATTGAACATCCTTGCATTGAATACTTGATATAACTTCATAATCTATCTTGCATATTGCTACTCCTTTTAAGAATGAACCATTTGACTCTATGTAGCAATAGTAATCATCTTTGATATCCATTGTTAGTATTAAATTGCAAAGTCCATGCTAGTTTTGTCACCTTCATACTCGAGGACGAGTATAGGTTAAGCTTGGGGATGTTGATGCATGTAAAATGCATACATGAACTTTGCATTATTTTACTTATATTTCAGTCATATTAGCATCATATAAGGGTTATATCACTGTTTTATAATGATTTATGGAATATTTCATGATTTTCCTATTTCTATGGAATTAACCCTGCGCAGGCAGAAAACCCTATTTCTATATTTTAATGTTTTAGGGACCCAAACAACGTCCAAATGACCTGGAAATTTACGAGTATCATTTTTTGGAAGGAACAAAGCGTGGGAGCGAAGGAAGCAAACAAGCGGTGGGCCCACGCGGCCCATGTACCTGGCCGCGTGGGACCCCCCCCTTTTGGCCCTCGGAGTTCCGTTGCCGTCGATCTTTCCTCCACCGACTCCGTTTTGACCTAAAACCGCCTATAAAAATAGTCCCCCGACGTTCTCTGGAAGGAGCGCCGCAGAAACACAGAAACACCGAAACAGAGACCTGGAGTTGCAGATTGGAGGGGGAAAACTCCGGCGGGGCGCTGCCGGCGTGGTCTCCATCTTCTCCAACGACTTCTCCACCGTCTCCATGATGAAGAGCGAGTAGTCCACCTCTGGACTATGGGTTTGTGGAAGTAACTTATGTATCTCTCTCTCTCGAGCTTCACTAATTAGTACCGTATGAGCTGCTGAACATGATTACGGTCATCTATGTAATACCTTTGTGGTGAATCTTTTTATGAGTTAATATATGTTTGAGATTGCAATGGTTTTGTTTCAGTTATGAAAGTAGATGCATATTATGTACCCCGTTCTTATTTACTTGTCATGATCAAGCATGTTTATGAGAGCGTGTGAGGGGGAACGTGTGCATTAGTTGGAGTAACGGGGGGTGGCTAGTGCAGTGAACGTGAGAGAAAGTTCTGCGATCCACTTGGGTATCTCTACCTTACTGTTGGAGGGGGTCTCCGCGCTTCCCGCGCGCGCCCTATGGTGCATACGCCATCACGCCCTGTGCGAGAGGGCCATCCCAGCTGTACCACACGGGTGTCCTGCCTCCCGTGCACTAGACGCGTCCGGGCCTTTAGCCCTGTGTCGGGGGCCGTCCAGCACATCGGAGACCAGCCCCACAAGGGATGACGGGCATGCGTCGGGGGCGCGCGCGTCCAGGGCGGCGGAGGCCAAGCGTGGACCACATTACCTGACGGAGATTGGACGGCCGTTGGAAGGCAAGCTTCCCTAGGGAATACGTCTCCCCCATTCCCAGCGGCTAGTTTGTCGGGATATTCAGGTGGAATATTCTTGTAAGATTCTCTGTAAGGACCATAGTGCCCCTCAGTGTGTGTTGTGGACCAAGGGACGGATATGTAATTTCATGCTAGGCCCTCCTTTTCCTATAAATAGAGGAGGCCCTCTCCCATTTGGAGGGATCACAAATCTGAAATATATGAGAGCATTGTTGAATTCCTTTGCAAGCTTGTTTGTCTTGTGCCCTCTGGGGGCAGCCTTGCGTCGGACGCCAACGCGGCACGCGTGTCTCCGCCTCTTGCATCCCGCGCACACCTCGTAGGTCCTCACACCTGCACGGGGGTGCCATAAGTTTACTGCCTAGCCTTTACGCTATGACATCATGGAACCGCTTTGCAACTATATGTGTCTCCAATGCATCCCATAATGGTGTCTGCACCGGCGGCAATGCAGGTGGTGACACTAACCATCTGATGCCCTCACCATTGGACATGCCTTCTCCTAGGCCCTACTTCTTCCCCATGTCTAGGTACTACTTGTCACGGCTTTGATCACATTGGGCATTTTGTTATCCATGATTGAAATGATTTGGGCAATGCAATGAGCAGGATGTCCTCCGATCACGGAGCAATCGGGATGTGAAATTGTCCTTCAATCGAAAGTGAACAATACCCAAACCTAATCATAGTAAGCACTTAGATCCCCCTTTATTCCCGCTATGCTTCAAAAAATTAAGCATATCGCCTGCCTTATTGTGGTGTCCTTTTGCTGTTTGTTATTGTGACATCCTTTTCCTGTTTGTTATCTTGACAGGAGAAAAAAAAGGAGCTAATTGTCAGCGTAGTGTTAGCTTCCCATTCCCCTTTTTAGCGGATAGCCCTATTAAACCAAACCACAAGAGAAAAACATGCCATTAGCCTTTGACTAAGAAAAGCAGCAGCAGCAGCCTATGCAGTGTTGTGAGGCACATATATAAAATACAAGTAATCCAGTGTTTACCTCTAATTATATTAGCAGTTACCACTATTCACGAACACAATTGATTTGTTACCCAGTTCTTTCATTTAGTACTGCAACAACCAGTTGTAGAGCTTGTAGTCTGTAGTTTACTGAATGCGAGGTTAATCCAGAAGCGCTTGTACCCGCGATGTTGTATTAGTACAACCTTCAAGCTTGCAAGGAAGGAGGTCCATGTGTTGTATCATTCTCCATGGCAGATGATGTCTCAAGTATTTTACTAGTACTAGTCAAGATCGTATGCTCAAACTGGCCATTGTTGTTCTACCTTGAGAACAGTGAGATCGCACACACCTCAGCCTCACTTGTCAGCGGAAGTCAAGCGGGTTCAGAAGTATAAGGATGACTTTTACCAGTTATCCTTTTATTTTCTTCTTGTTGAACGAATGTACAGAAAATTATCCAGTTCATGCCTCCAGCAACGCATATCTTCCGGTTTTCCCGTCAGTTTTCTTCCGTTGAGGAGGTAATTTGCATGGAGCCATTTTTGAATGTCTTTGCACGCCATATTATTTGGAATAGGCTTTGGGTATCTTGATGGCAACTTGTTGCATGATGCATGGTCCGTGCGCCGCAAATGTTGAAAGATAGACTGGGCTGAACTCATGAATCATGGTACGCCTTATTAGGACAAGACAAGATATGAGAGAGATTTATCCCCGCATTTGTCTTATCCTTGCCTCTGTAATACTGGACTTGTTCTTGCCACGCGTGCACATTGATACCTGATGATCGTGAATCGTGATGTCCTTCTCGTTTAATTCCTTCGTTTTCACTACAAAGACCTCTTCGATTCGAAGGATTTGTAGTCAACTTTTCAAGGGGATTGGAATCCTTGGAAATAGGAGGCATATCACAGGAAGCCCCCTCCCGACCCCGTGTAGCCCCTCGTGTGGCGACCCGGGGGGGGGGGGGGGGGGGGACCCTAGCAGCCGTCGCTAGGCGCCCCCCGTCATCCTCCTCCTTCGTTGCTGCCGCCGGCCCTAGCCGCGGTGGTGGCGAGCCCTCCACTTCCAAAAGGTGGCGTTGGGGAGGTCCCTGGCTCCTAGCTCTCGCACGACGGCCGTGGCGGCTCCGTTGGTGGAGGACGACGTTCAGCTCCGGGAAGGAACCCTGTTTCGACGCGACAGAAGAAGTCTTCGGCGCGCTGCTAGGGTCGCTCCTGCTCTGGTCGTAGGTTCCGGAGGGCCTGATATGGGCTCTCGCGGGCTGCGGTCGGCGATGGTGTTGGCGGGGTGGTTGCGGTGCGCCGAGGTGGCGGTCCCGGCTGTGGCGGCGTCCTCCTCCTCCTCCAGCGCTGGGGAGGTCGGCTAGTGGGTGCGCCTGCCACACCCAGTTCTGTGGTGGTACTCGTGTCGGTGGATGTGGTGGAGGGCTGCGGTGGTGGTGGTCTCCAGTTCGGGCGGGGTGTCAGCTACTTGGTCTAGAGCAGCGGTGATGATCCGGATAGCGACATCCATCGCGGCGGCGGGGAGCCTAGGCGTGGCGGTGTGTTAGATGTTGAGCCTTGCTGCCTAGTTCGCCCGGCTTCGACGATGGACATCGCGATGTCGTGTTCGTCGGCTCTGCCGTGGGGGTGCCCGTCGGACTTCGGCTGGACGTGGCACCCAAATGTGGTCTTCGTATCGTGGCGAGCTAGGAGGAGGCACCGCGGGAGGTGGATCTAGCCCTGGCTCCTTGTTCCGTTTGTGGCCTCAGACCGTCGGGCGCGTGGGGCTGGCGGTCTGCGTGCAGGATGGAGATGGTGGTCTGGTCGGTCCTCGAGGGGCGGTTGCGGGGTTTGCGACACACCGTCGGGCGAAAGCCTTGCACTGGCTGTCGGCTAGGACCGACGAAGGTGACGCCCCTCTGGCGCCGCGTCCTTCTTTAATGCGTCGTCGTGGCGGTGCTCTCGCGGCTCGCCGCGGATTCTCCGGGGGAAACCCCAGATCCCAAGTGTGATCAGGCGAGGGCGGCGCTCTTGCGTCGCTTGACTCTTGGGGCCTCGTCTTGGATGTTCCACCGGATGGAGGAACCAGTGGAGTGCGCTTGTGGTAGGCGGCGGCGAGTTCTCGTCTTTAGCTAGGTGGTGCGTGACCCTGGGGTCGGCGTGGATGTCAGAGCGACGTCTCCGGGTCTCGCCTCCGCTATGCAGGGTTGAGCTATTCGAGTGTCGACTTTGTTTGTTTGGCGACTTGGTCTTCGTCTCGTGTGGGGCGACATGTTGGAGCGGCGGCTCTGGTGTGGACGTTGGAGCGGCGGCTTCGGATGTGACTCCGCCGTGTTGCATTGAGGTGTTAGTGTCGGCTTTTGTCGCTAGGGCGACATGTTCATCGACTTGTGTTGGGGGCGTGGCCTTGAGGCTAGGTGGTGCGTTGTGTTGTATGGTTTTCGTACGGTTTTTCTTATAAACTGTTTAAATCTTGTCAACTTAATCAATTAAAAAAGTATTGCTAAGTTCGAAAAGAATCCTTAGAAATGAGAGAGCACCTAGTCGAACATATTACCGCGAACACTTTGTACAACCAGAGTTTTCAGTACAAGCCACGTGCCAACGACCGACATACAGTATACTACTCCTGGTACAGTTGACCGAGCAGCGAGCGCAATGGTTCCTGTTTGGCTGTTTGTACGTTTCGTGGACGCGAGCGTCCTGGTACGTACGTGTGCACGTATGCACGGCAGATCAAGATCCGGGTAAAACGGGTGCATGAGACGCACGGTGGGGGTCCCACACTGTCAGGCTTAGTCATATCCATGTGGCTCTGGCCAGTGGGCAGTGCGTCCCAGCTTTCATCAAATCCAACGACGACGGTACGTGCCGTGGGCCGGCGATCCGCCCATCTCGTACCGGTTTCTTTGCAGACCAGCATGTGCGTCCTCCACACATACACATGCACGGCATAAGTTGTCGTGGTACGTCCGTGTGGTAGTAGACTAGCCAAGCCAAGTAGTAGTACAGTTTACTTGACCTCTACTTTTTCCCGCAACTTTTCTGAAAGCTAAGAATGCTGTAACATATTCGGTCGTGTAGTCATTCATCTATCTTGCCATCGGGAGGTCATTTCATTTGTTTTGCAGCGTTTGTTCTTGACTCGTACGTATAGTTGCTAGCCTGTCAAACCTCTTGTTTGTACGTACTGATTATTCAAAGTTGAGGCACCGTTTGGTTTGCATCAACAACAAAGGCAACTTTTGAAAAGCGAGGGCTCCCTCCGCTCCCGCGCGCGGGGGTCGCTCCAAAAGATTTCCCTGCGAAAGCTTTGGTACCAAACTGTAGACTCCCTGTAATAAAGCTCTCTGAACATGCACAAGCAATTGTTACCCAATGAGCAAAGAAATGGTGGGACACATCGATCACACACACATCCAACAGGTAAAAAAAAGCAGCAGCGCTCAGACACCAAGGAGGAGTGCTACTGATGAGGAGTAGATAAACCAAACCCTCCGCCCCCTGCCGCTTCAAATAAACAACCTCACGGGCTCACGCACACCCGGAGGGCCCAAAACGCAGAATTGCACCTGCGTGCATGGAGCAGTATTTGCAGTTGCGCTGCTGTGCAGTCAAAGCCAAGGCCGTGACCAGCAAATCTAGTGCCCAGGGCCTGGTGCTAATCTTCTGCTTATTATACTTAGCAATCTGGCTAAGTCGTAGCACAATCTGCGTCTTGCACAGGGGTACTGTTTGGTCGCAATTAAGCTAGCCTGTCCACACCCCATAACATGTTCAGGACAAGGCTCGCACAGACATCCGGGCCCGGGCCCAACGTCGCCCGTCCCCATGCCTACGCGGCCGTGCCGTCCTGCAGTTTTGCCTGGCATCCATGTCGCTGGACACGGCCGGCACAGTAGAGTTTTGTTTTGTATCCCCCGGGGGTGTACCTAGAGGGTTCCCTTTGCAAAGGTCAAAAATAGATCATGCCAGTGCGCCACGTGTTGCGATACGAGTAAGGCAGCGAAATCAAAATAGAACACGCCACCGGCTGGTCCCGCGTCGCGCGTCTGTCGCGTGCGCGAAGCCGCCCGCTGCCTTTCCGCGTGTCGCTGGGTTGTACACACCGGCCGGTCCGCGCGTCGCTGGGATGTACGAGCGCGTTCCGCTGGCTTGCGCGAGGAAGGCCTCCGCGATCAGCTAGTACAAGGCAGCTAGTACAACCGGCTGTATGAACCATGTACGCTGCGCTGCCTTTCACGTACTTCTTTCGTTGTTTCCCACACTAGGCACGTACATGTACATCCGTGGTCAGCCGCCTGCGTACGTTCCGGCCGGCCGGCCGCTGTACAACCCGTGAGCTCCTGTACATCGCTGATCCTTTCTTTAGAGGCAGGAAAAATCGAGAAACATTGAACTACTGTATACACAACAAATAATATATGTACAACTAACAGGCAGTTGTACAACTACACAAATCAAGTTGTACAACTAAAAAAGACACAGGTTGGTTGTACAACTACGCGTACACAGGAGTTAATGGCACCCGCGGTCACACAACTCGACGCCAATGTGCACTTAAGTCACACTTCTCCAGAATGTGATTATTTGGTCACACAACTCGACAAGTGCGTGCACGCAGGTCACTGGCCCCACTTGTCAGTCCGTTTTGGACGGTAAATTTTCAGAAAACCCCCTGGAGTAATATTAATTTTACAAAATGGTCCCCCTAGAGGACCATTTTGTAAAATTAGAAGGACCATTTTGTAAAATTAGGAGGACCATTTTGTAAAATTAGAAGGACCATTTTACAAAATTAATATTACTTCAGGGGTTTTCTGAAAATTTACCGTCCAAAACGGACTGACAAGTGGGGCCAGTGACCTGCGTGCACGCACTTGTCGAGTTGTGTGACCAAATAATCACATTCTGGAGAAGTGTGACTTAAGTGCACATCGACGACGAGTTGTGTGACCGCTGGTGCTATCAACTCCGTACACAGGTTGTACAACTACATAACACATGTTGTACAACTAGACAGACACAAGTTGTACAGACATAGGTTGTACAACTACTTAGACACATGTTGTACAACTATACAGGCACATGTTGTACAACTACGAAGACACAGTTTGTACAGACACATGTTGTGCAACTATACAGACACAGTTGTACAACTATATATAACCGGTTGTACAAAAAAAAAGTTCGTCGAAACCTATCAACATGGGATTTAGTTTTGAAGATCTCGACGCGAGGAGCTAAAAAATGAAAACGGTTCCTAATTCGGATAAACGGTTCTCAAGATATTTCATTTCAAAAATTCGATTTAGAAAAATAAAAGGAAAAAAAGTGCCCTCCCACCTCACTATCCCTTCTCTTATCATACAAAAGTACACAGAACAAAAAGTACGAACTACACATAAATGGTCGTACAAAGTAATAGAAACAAGTTGTACAAACTATACATAACCGGTAGTACAAAAAAAAAGTTCGTCGAAACCTATCAACATGGGATCTAGTTTTGAAGATCTCGACGCGGGGAGCTCAAAAGTGAAAACGGTTCGTAATTTGGATAAACAGTTCTCGAGATATTTCGTTTTAAAGTTTCGGTTTTAAAAATAAAAGGGAAAAAGCTGCCCTCCCACCTCCCCGTGTTCCTTTCTCTCTCCTGCTTCCCACTTTCAATATGGTTGTGACACTTGGCGAACATGCATGCAACAGTTTGTACCGCATGAAGGAGAAGACGACACTTATCACCACGAGATTGTCCGCTGGGTTCCCTTCGCAATGGGAGCCCTTTTTGTAGTGATGTCCATCCCCCGGGCATAGAAAAGCAACTGGCGTGGTGGGACTGGTCTAGGCCCCTCGCTGTGCTGGGCCGCGCAGCGTGTCGCATGTGCCCGCCCGCCCTGATCGCTGCGCCAGAGGATGGTCTTCGGTGTGGATTAGGATTAGATTGGCATCATCGCCCCAGCGATTGGCTTAGCTTAAGCCGAATTAGCTAAACAAAAGCTGCGAACCTTCTCCCTGCGCACCCGGCCGGCCGTGGCTGAGTACGTACAACGAGAACCGCCGACTCACACGAGCGGCGGTGCGCCGAACGTAGTAACAGCCACTATTCATCTGTAGCTGTGATCATAGTGACAAGCACGACTCATGTCGGCTATGATACACTCGTTGTATTGTATAGGGTGAAAATACATATATTTGACCCAATTCCGAAATTTCAACACAAAGTGAACCAGACCTGCAAAGAAATCATAATTTGAATCCCTTTTGCATGACGTCCATGGCTAGGGCGTCATACTCACCGTAAATCCCATAATTCAAGATGTCATATACACTAGAAGGGGTTGGCGCGCTTTGCTACGCCCGTTGAAACTCTATATGATGATACATCTCGCATGCTGCTGTGACACATTGTTCACACTATTTGCGTCTTAAATATTGGCAATAGATATGAACTGGACGCTATTTATATCACTTGCCCTTATGATAGAACTACCAATTGAGTCCAAAGCAAGTATGTGATTTCGAAAACACCTCGGTAAACTGGATGCAACACCATATGTTAATATATTAGAAATGTATCTCAATCTCGCTCCCCAAGTAACCGCGAGACCATTTTCCACACAAATAAAAGATTAACATCCTTGCTTTATGTTCACATAAGAAATCAAACAGTCATTAATCTGCAAATGCACTTGAATTAATAGTTAAAAACATCAACGCTGATGAAAGAATATTGCAGAAAATGCAACTAACATCAGACATGATCAGTGACCTCTTAATATTGCAGAAAATGCATACTCGGTCTCTCACACACCATCAGTGACCTCTTAATCTGACAATCCACACCCTCTCGAACTAACTATTGGCATACATATTGGAAATAATGACGCCTCACACTACATTATGGAAGGAGTGCAATGTTCTTCTTTCTCTGCATAGGTCTAGTATAATTTTCCTTGGACTTGAGTTGTTATGACAGGATTCCGGCCTGTTGGAGGTCGCCAGCATTAAAATTCAACAAGCCACATCGATAGATTATCTAGCTGGCTCATCATGCAGTGCAGCTAGTGGCATCTTGAAACACATTCAAACTCAATGTGTGTATGCGTGTCACCAACAACGATCAGCCAGGACACTGAAATACTAAATCCATGTAACAAAAATAATGCAACCATCCTCAATTTCTGCTATTAACAACTATCATCTCCTAGACTTGTGAAGGAAATCAAGCTTTCTATCAATTGCCTCAACCAATCACATTGCGGAATATGGAAGAATCACCTATCAGATTTTCAAAATTAACTTTGAAGTAACAATCATCAATCGGAAAATCAGCTCTCCGAATGAAAAGAAAATGTAAAAGGAGAGGCTCATCTACCTATCCAGAAGATGCGGCGGTGACTATGATGGTAACTCAACATAGAGGAAAATCTCTGTTATAACTTCACTTAAAAAGTTAATGGGCTCTTCAGTAAGAGCAAACCAATACAATATGAGAGACTCAGTGAGGGAGCTGATGCTACCAAAAGAACAGAGAAGCAGGGATAAAATGATAGGGAAAATTACCAGTACTGTGGGAATATATGTGAATCAAATGACTGTATATCTCAGTAAACTAACCTCTACAGCATGATAATTCAATGTGTGTCTACCACCATAGCTCCCAACAGAAGGAAAAACACCTGTGGTCGCTATAAAAATACTGGTGTTAGTGGTAGTTTGGCTCCTCTAAATAATTATGGTGGTATACCCTTTTCTAAACAGAGAACACCCAAAACATATGAATAGACCTTTTCGGGTGTGTATTCAGAATGACAACGATAATAATGGCAATAGATATGAACTGGGCACTATTTATATCACTTGCTCTTATGATAGAACTACCAATTGAGTCCAAAGCAAGCATGTGATTTTGAAAACACCTCAGTAAACTGGTGCTACACCATATGTTAATATATTAGAGAGGAATATCTCAACTTCACTCCCCAAGCAACATCGAGACCATTTTCCAGCAAGATAAAACAATAACATCCTTGCTTTATGTTCACATAAGAAATCAAACAGTCATCAATATGCAAATGCACTTGAATTAAATAATGTGAAGCAAACAGTTTTGCCGTTAGAAATGTGACATCCATCAACCCAAAGTACACAGCAAGAATCTCCGAGGACGCCTACGAAAAGGTTGTTTAGATTTACGAAAAGGTTGTTTGAATTTACGAAAAGTTTGCTTGGATTTACGAAAGGTTTGCTTGTATTTATTAAAAGTTTGCTTGGATTTACGAAAGGGTTGCTTAGATTTAAGAAAAGGTTGTTTAGATGTATACATTATTTATTCCTTATTTAAAATTTTAAAATTGTTGTACAAAGACAAAGTTCTTGAAAGCGACAATATACATGGAAAGCGGGCAAGGAAATATAGCTGAGCAATAATTAAACATATATAGGAGATACAAAACCGTATTAATTAGTGAGTTCACAACTTCACATGCAGCTGGATATAGCTTTACATATCACCATTTGTGGAACATCTTGTTTCACAGGTTCTAGCTTGAGAAGCTGAGTTTTCTTAACGGACTGGAGTCTTCCAGAGATGCATGATTTTTCCCGAGGGTGCACACGCAGGTACAAAAAAAAATCTCATATCCCAGGAATCATCAAATAAGCGACTATTCTGGCTCAAAATAAAAGGTATCATACTTGTAACGTATAGCTAATCAACATCATGAATAGTAGTTGTGTAAATTTGAAAAACAACAACCTCTAGAGCCATGAAAGGTATTCACAATAGCTGTGCCTAAGTAAGAGTGATATGCATATAGCTACACACAAGCTTTTTAATGAATTTCAAATGCCATATAAAATGAGTTTAGGCACCATCCATTATATCATCTCATAGGTCTACAGCTACTACTCTCCCGTCTCCACGCATAATAAATTATTATTTTGGCAGCCGCATCCTAAAAATATGCATATTTGAGACCTCGCCTTCTGTTCCATATGAGACTTCTTACCTTCTGAAATTAATGTAAACTGGGGATAGTGTTCCATGTTAGGATTCTTACCTTATGAAGCTTGATACTGATACTATCATCGATGGCAAAAATATTTCTTGTTAACAGAGTAAGCTTCTGCATGTTACCAGCACTGATGTATCATAAATTTGAACAAAACCAAGTTCCAGTAGAAGCGCTATTTAACTATACACATGAAGGAAAGAAACCTCTACACATGATGCCCAAAATCCTGAAAAAAACTATCAACTAATCAAGAACTTGCACAGTGAATGTAAAAAAACTCCAAAATTTTTATTTGAGCTAGCAATAAAAAATTAACTGGGCTGAATATTTATAAGCTGCAGAACTGGACCATGAAGCCAAAAGATGAAAACCAAATCAAGAAAAACAAAAAATGTCAACAACATGAAATGGGGCATGAACGGAACCAAAAAAATGCATCATTCATGGGAGATTTCGCGACTTTTACATGCCAAATAATACATGACAGATTTGGTAAATTATGTTTGGCTAACATATGGAGTAATCATGTAGCTTCAGATGGACACTTTTGGGCTTAGAAGCTGACATGGCTTAAAGTGTCGAAGATTGTTAGTCCACGAGCTGAAAAGCGCATCTGAATTGCGAATCCATGGTATGCAAGCAGTAAAGCACGGAGGCGAGATAAAATACCAATGGAATCTGCTATTTCCTGAGCACACAATAATTGTATGAAGATTAACTCCTTTGGCAGCATCAAGCAATTTGATGCGTGCACCGCAAATTGGCTTACCATGTCGGAACAATAAGGAAAATCAAAATGCAATGTATCTTAACCTGTCTAAGCATGTACTTAATGCAGCCCAGTGCTGCGCATCCTTTTTCTAAAGATGCAGACAGAGATACAATCAATCGGCAGCCTTGGAGAACCTTCCGATCTGATCTGAGTCTGCTGCCAAATCGATCCAGGCTGCCGCAAACCAAACTCCAGAGGATGTGGGGATTGAACAAATAGATGCATTGAACAGATGAAATCCAAAGATAAAAGCAGACATCAGCAGGGTCGAGGCCAACGATCCGTCGCCAGGAGTTGAACGGCGACGTCCAGGCCGAGGAGGTGGGCGGCAGCGTCCAAGCCAAGCCTACGCGTACGGTGTGAGGAGCGGCGCCGCTGTGTAAGGCCAACGCCTCCATGCTGGCTGGACACGGCCCAGCACTGACGGCCTTCCCAAACACCGTCCTCCGCTCCAGCCACGTAATCGAGGCGGGGCGACGTTGTCGGCCTTGTGCGGCCGTCTCGTCGAGCCCGTGCAGTCCTGGTCGGCGGTCGCCATGGTCGAGCAGCGAGCTCCTGGTCGCCGCCCCTTCATCTGCTCGGGAGTCCGGCTGCCGGCCACCACACCCAGATCTGGCGCCAGGACGCGCCGGATGTTGATAGTGACCACGAAACGGCAAGGAACAGGGGAACGCAGGCGGCCGTCGGCGTTCAGCAGGTCCGGCGACCGCTGGAAGGCCTTCATTGGGGGGTTGGGGCGGCCAGGGGCGACGCCCAAAGATGGTAGAACCCATCTATGGAGGGGTAGAGGACGGCCACGAGCGGCGGCGCAGCTGGAGACCAGCCGGAGCGGGCGAGGACGGCCAGACCGCCAGAGGAGGTGCGCCGGTGGGTGGTGGATCGAGGGTGGTGCACGCAGGAGACCGACCTACTCTTTCCACGACTCGTCCTCGCGGTGAGCAAACCGACTCCGACGAGGCATGAGGCACAGACACGTGGGACGCTTCATATCGCTCAAATCCTCAAATCCCTGGGAGCTTAGTTTTTGGAATGATTACCATGTTGCCCTGTCTCAGGGAGTCATGCAATGTATCATGACGCTCTTAGTCCGGATATCATGAAAAATGGCTAGATTGCCTTTTTTTAAATATAAAATCCCGTTAATTTTGTGTTAAAGTTTCAAAAAAGGGTCAATTTATTAAATTCCACTTGTATATGTGTATTGAAACTATTGAACCAGTTCGATCAAATTTTGCCTACTCTTGTGTACAACTAGAAGATGGACGTGTGACCGTGACCAAATAACTTAGAGCATCTCTAAGCGGGGACCCCAAACCTCACCCAAACGTCCGGGCGGGCAGCCCGGACATGAGAGAGAGTGAAATAATGCAACCAAGCATGGTCCCCAAACACTCCCCATACGTCCAGGCGGTCCGGCAACCCCGAAAGTCAAGGCATATGTGGGGAGAGTTTGGGGTTGGATTAGAGCATCTCCAAGCACAACCCCCAAACTGTCCGCGGAGACGTCCGGACGTGTTCGCGGACAGTGACCGGACCACCAAAAAAAGTGGTCTCCTCCAACCATGTACCTCAAACTTTTCCCAAATTGTGTGGTCATTTGCGTGTGATTGGTGGAGAAGGAGAGAAGAACAAACAATGGATAAAAGAAAGGAAAAGAAAGCAAAAAAGTGGTCCAAGCGCACAGCCCTTATTTGATTCTCAGTATCCATTTCGAATTTGAATTTGAAATTTTTGTAGGTTGTTGACATATATTCTATGAACACTCACATTTTTTTTGCATAATTTTTTGACACATCTAAAATTGTTGTTTCAGTATTTGTAGCACCAACGTGCTCGGAGCACTAGATATTCCCTCCGGTGCTGACGTGTTGTGCGGGCTAACTCGGCTGCAACGTCCGGCCGTCCCGACACGATGCGCGTCGGTCCGTTGCGTAGGCACGTCCTGTGATTCGACGACGGCGTGCACTGGTATGCATACTTGATACTTCGTCGTCACCCGTGACTGATTCGTTTCCCTCCACTACCAGTCTACCACCTCCGGGACAAATTCAACGATGTTTCTGTTGCAACCCAGCACGGGTAGCTAGAAGAAAAAATTGTTTCTGGGTGCTTCCTATTTGACGACTAGGTCGAAGCGGAATATAGCTCCCGCACACCCTCCGTGCGACTTGGGCCGGGCCTAGTTTCATCACGTTCGTTGCGTGGGAAGTGTAAACTTGGGAAAAATCTCACAATTGATTGATTTGATACTGCCGCAATACAATGTATATATAGTGGTAAAACTAACCGACTCGGGCTAGACCTAATCAAATTACCGAGGGGATTTGTTTGTTGTATCAGCACATAACGTCGCTGATTAGAGCGTTCTGGTTTAGCAGCAAGAATGGAGAAAGGAAGGAGACTATCTATTTGCTGAGACTATGGTTACTCTTAGCTTGACATACAGAGTTTAGGATGTGATCGATCGGTCGGGAGGACAATAATAACAATGTAGAGAATTGGTCTAGCTACAACCCTCCAGTGGAATTAAAGCGACTCGCCAAGGCCAGTTCGATAGAAAGGGAACCCTTTTGGAGAGACAGGATCCCCATCTTTCAGTGGAAGAAGCGCTTGATCTTATGCCGGCTTAGTTACTGCTGAAGTTACCTGCACTATGGGCAGCCTTATGCGTAGAGAACCTCAACCGAACGACCCAAGACACATTGGAATGAAGAGTACCTTATCCTCGCCATACCCTCTTTTTTTTTTTTGAAACTCCTCGCCATACACTCTCAGTTTCAGACAATCTGTCAGATATAAGTACCTACTTCCCACAACGAGGCCAACTACCACTAACATAGAACATAATGTTTCATACAACGTCATAGTTCTTACATGGCAATGTACTAATATGTCATGGTGATTACACTACACTAAAAGTAACAAGAAACAGTTATCTAGTCTTCTTCGCTGTTCTAAACACCGATCCATCATGGTTTCCATGGTGCTGGAGGTGGCGGGGGTGAAGGGAACATTGGCGGAACAGCAGAGAACATTGTGTTCTTGTCCATTCCATGGCCTTCACCCGATAATGCAACCAATGCTGAAACTAGACCAGCATTGCCCGCTAGGGTTGCTTCAGTGTAGTTGCGGTTCTTCCGGGCATCTTTGAAGCCGTCATGTTGATCAGGACCGGCGACCATAGCTCCATCAATGATGTTAGGGTTGGGTTTCTTGCTGTCCCTCCAGTGCCACCCTCCTGTGCAGCCATGGTGACCACCTTTCTTCGGGATTGAGGCACCCCGGTGATGAACATGCTTAGGGTAGCGCTTTCCGTACCCAACCACATAGCTCATCTTCAAAGGATTTTTGCCCAAGATGTACTCGATCTGACAAAAGTATTAAATCATAACCAGGAGTCCAAATTACAGCAAACATACCAAAATGTTCAGATATTCAAATGGTAGAAGCCTACCTGAGTCCTTGCAAAACTGCGAAGAACTTCAATCGAGTAGAAATGAGGGCCACAATACCACCCAGGGGTATCTGCAGCCTCAAGATAGTCACTGAACACAGAAGCAAGGAATGCAGCATTGGCGACATACTGGAGATGGTGTGGCGTCCCGTGATTCAACTGTATCAGACCACCTGTAATGCAAGATAATTCAATAAATTGCTGATAATGTGATTTAGTGAGTTGCCAGTTCATACCTTTTGTTCTGTTGAAAGATTTAAAAACCGGAAGGTAAGAGCACATGATGATGCTCGTTTGATTGTGGAACGTCCTCAACATCTCTTCATACGGATACCCAGGACTCAAGAAGAGCCTTAACCTGCTCAGAAGAAGCTGGAACGCCAGAACAATTCAGATTAAGTAAAGATGTCATGTTAAACTCACTTATTTATTCAATATAGCCTTTGTTGGTAAGCTTGGAGTACATGATAATACATCATTTGGCCCTACATTTGTTTTACACAGTAATGCTACCATCGTGTATGACACGTAAACTGAAACCTGTAGCATTGTATTTTTTATGGAAATTCTACTGTATAACTATGGTTTCCTTGGGATTGTCACATGGCTCAAAGCATCAAGCAAGCCGATTGGAAAACAGAAATCAGGTCAGACAGCTGGACAGTAAATAATAGTATGCATTATTTACTTGCAAGCGTATGCATCTGTGTCTAGCAATAACAAAGTGAGTTTCTGAACTAGTTATACAAAATGCAGGTTCCATGCCGAAGGCTGTTTTCATTATGCCCTTTACTTTTCAAGGATAAGAAATATCGAAATATAGAAGACGAAATCATGACTAAACTGTCAGGGTAATGGGCAGCGTGTTAGATATGGAACTACTTGGCAAATACTATACAAACTAAAATGCCAATAGTTCAACATGGGGATTGTCTCTAGAATTAAATAAAACCAGCTACAGTAATATATCTACCTGCGCACCAGGGAGCTTATTGTCCCAGCTGAACACCCCATAGTCCCGGCCAGGAGAGAAAGCACCAGCATGGTTTGCAAGCTTGGGATCTGTAATCAGCTGGAGGTATGATGAATTGCCTGTTGCGAGGTACATCCACGAACCACCCCACACAAATTCATCGTAGTAGCGGGTTGAATTGTAGAACTTGGCAGCATCTGTCCCGGGTGTACTATACCTCGCCCGTCTACCTCTGTCCCTTGCAAAGTTCCAGACGGTGGTGGCACCATGTAACAGCTTGTGCGAGTAAGCTCTATTATCCTTGAATACGATGGATGCTGCGGCCAATGCCGCGGCCATCTCACCTGCAAGATCGGGGCAACTGTGGCATTCGACGACCGGACGTGGGTAGTCGATGGCCTCTGGCCTCATCCAGCAATACTGGTCATTAGGCTGTGTCGAACCGGGCGACGTTGCAGCACTACCCACCTGCACCGTCAACAAAATGCACATTAGCAGTGAACGAATAGCAAAAACGACACCCCCTTGGTGTACATCTTTCAATACCTGTGCAACCAATCGATCAATGGTATCTGCAGTAGAGTTGAAGGTCTTCAATAAATAATCGGCCCCCCACTTGATGGTGTCACGGACATGGCCAAGTTCCCCAGCCGCCTCGTACTTAGCACTGTACTCAATGACGCTCCAGCTGAGGAGGGTCATGGAGAAGGCAGCTGGGAAGTTGAACTTCACAGCGCCACCGGCGTCATAGTACCCACCGGAGAGGTCACGCCGGAACGACTGGTCCGAGTGCCCGTCTCTCAAGCACGAGTCACCACGCCATGGTACATTGTTGTGCTTCGGCAGCTTTCCGGCTGCAGAAAGTTTGCAGAACAAATAGATCAGAAAATTGTTTTTAGTTGGGGAGGATCATTCTTGAAGATGCGACCTAGCAATCTTCCGAATGGATCTGAAGGCTGGGAGGGTTTGAGGGCAACTGGCCTCTTCCATTTCAGGTACGCAACAGAAAAAATCTTAACATTTCGAAAACCTAGCTAGTAACGCATATAAATCCCCTCTTTCGAATCGGCCTTTTAATCCATCCGGAATAATCCCCAGGAAAAGAGGAAATTGCGGTTAACACCACTTGTTGGGGCTGTTTTTGCAGAGAACCACAACCACCAAATTTTCTTGCGCAAAACACCACTCTTTGCCGTAATGAGTTGCATAGGACCCAAATCTCTTCATCTGCGGCATTGACAGCAAATTACACTAGTTGCGCCAAATTAACAAGGGATCAATTAGATGCCGACGAACTCGACAACTAATTTTTAAGGCCGCTCACGGACGAGTCGGAGGCGTTCGGCGGCGTGAAGGACGAGCTCTTCCGTTCCTTCCCTCGACGGCGACCTCCCGGGCCGGAGCCCTGACCTGACCTCGGCGTGCTGTGGAACTCCCGGCTGCCGCAGCTTTCTCCTTCCTGGCCCGCACTGCTCGTGTACCTCGGCCGGCGTCGAGCGCGTCTCCGCGTGGATGTCCCTTGTCGGACCACTGCTGCTCGCAGATGCATTTGTAAGCCACGAGAAGTGGGACGAGTGAGTCTGGTGGCTGGAGCACGGGGTAGGTGCTGTGGCGGATGGTGCGTAGGGTGCCGTCGGCGGCGCTTGCAGCCAGCGACTCAGATGACTTGCAGTGCGTCGTAGGACGGAGTGGGTCGTTACTGACCAGAAGGGGAGCTGAGCGCTGGGAGACTGATGCCACGTACGTGCTTCCTATGGGCCCAACTAGACTAATTGGGTGTCAAAACCTCTAACGAAGTGATTTGGGTTCTCTGCAACTCATTCCGGCAAAGAGTGGTGTTTTGCGCAAAAAGTTTTGGTGGTTGTGGTTCTGTGCAAAACCAGCCTCAACAAGTGGTGTTATTCGCAATTTCCTCCCAGGAAAACTTGCACCGAAACAACCAATATCAGCGCCCGCCGCTCCAACATAAGAAAAATCCAATCTTTCCCATCAAATAGAATCGCAAAAGAAAGGCAGAAGATAGCAGAGGGATCCTCACATTTCTGGGCATTGAAGAACCTGAGCGCCTTGTGCAGCGCGAGGGTGAACTGGTCCGGCGGCGGCGCCGGGCGTTGGTGCCTGGGTATGGCCTCCGCGATCCCGGCGGCGATCCCCGCGAGCACGGCGGCGGCGACGAGCACCCCGACGGTCCAGACGAAGAGCTTGCGGCTGACGAGGAGGCACCCGAGGTCGACGTACCTCTTCTTCTTGCGGGCCTGGTCCCCTGGCCCGGCGAGCAGCCAGCTCTGCTGCGTCTCGTCGAGCGTCCGCGAGAGTGCCGCCCGGTCCAGGTCCATGTTCCGGCTCCGGTCGTCGTCCGTGGCGGAGTCGTGGCATATCTCCAGCGGCCCGCCCCACGGGTCCCTCCCGTACATGCTCATCTCGCCCCCCACCCGCCGTCCCCCCTCAAATCCCCCGCCAACCTCAAGATCCCTAGCAATTCGTGGAATGGGCCAATGGCACAGCGCCCGCCGCCGCCGCCGTCGCCTCCTTGGTGGTTCTTGGAATGGGGGAGGTGGAGGAGAAGGGGGGTTTTGGTGTGCGCGGCCGGGAGGAGGTGAACTGGGATTTATGGGGAGGAATCGTATTAGGGATGGGGACGCGGTGGTACTTTGGCCGTTTGCTTAACAAAGTACTGTGGGAGTGGGGTGCTGGGCCGGGGACAGCGACGGATGCTTACGAGGTAGCTTTATCTTGTTTGACTCTGGTCGTTCGGTTTAGCGAGAGGAAACAGTTTTAAATTTTAATTGTTTTCTAGGCAGTTTTAAATGTCCCGCGGCTGCTTCGTCTTTGTTTATGGTCGCCGGGTATCTCTGTCAGGGTTCTCTCCCGTTTGTTCACCATGTCTTCTGAGATAAATTAAAACATATAATAATGCCAGGACATTCTTCAGTGGCGTTAAATATGGAAGCAGTGCAAGGATTTTGCAATCTCCGCAGCAATCACGTGTTGCAAATGTCTTTTATCCATAATTTCATGTGTTGGTGGCTGGATTTGGTTAGGGCAACACGCCGTGCTGTGCTGGAGATGAGTTGCACACATGACACAGCTGTTATGAACGCCATGGAGAGAGGCTTCTCGACGTTTTAAGGAAGAAACAGTACGCATTTTGCATTCATGCATGATGATGATTATCCACCGGATATTTCTCTTGCAAGGTAAAGGCAACGACGGGAGGCCAACTTTGTTGTCACACAAGAGTCAAAAGCGAGCTAGCACTTTCTAGT
The DNA here is from genome assembly GCA_947311845.1 of Poa pratensis. NCBI lineage: Eukaryota > Viridiplantae > Streptophyta > Magnoliopsida > Poales > Poaceae > Poa > Poa pratensis. The sequence continues at coordinate 35,295,760 of CAMZMU010000117.1, forward strand.
TCCTATAGCTCTTTATCACTCGGTCGGTGCTTAATCCGGGATGCAATTGGCGTACGTGTTGAGCTGTGGCGCAATCTTATCTCGCTGAGGCCACATTCTGATCAATCGTCGCGTTCCTTTCGGTATGAATTGGAATATTTTCTTTTTCACCTTGCCCTTTGTAGCCCAAACATGACAATGTGCCAGTTCACTGTTCTATTCCTCGTTTGCCCTTAATCGTCGCTGGCATGACGAATACACACCAGGCATCGGCTACTGCGTGCGGTGCCCCGCCATAAGCAGTTCAGGTTTCGGTGTTTCAGCTTTGAGTGCGATCTACAGAACTCGAGGTATACCAAGATTAAAACAGGAGGCGACATAAACAGGATTACTAACGATCAAAGCGACTGTTTTTCACCAAGTTCTGGACGTCAGTAGCTACTCGTGTGGAAAGAAGTACTCCTACTTGGATACAGCTGGATGCGGCTTCGTCGCTCCACGCGCGAGCAGAGCCGTGCCAGCAGCAGGTGGGAACGGCGACGCCACGCGACAGACTTCAACTCAGACTGACTCGCCGTTTGGTTTTTGGACTCACGAGGTTTTGGCGCTCTACCGCGTCCGGAATTTATTGATGGGGTACGTTCACGTGCTGCCCGCCAAGGTTGCCGGTACGCCTTCGAAGAGGCTTTTTTTGTTCGTGGGCTGTAGCCGAGCTCACCGCCACTCTTTCCGGCTCGCCCGGTCGTCGTGGGGATTCCCTATATATCGACCCGTGCGACGATAAGCACACATCGCACACCCCCGCATGCTACTGGGCTCGGCCCACTTTAGACTGCTCGTACATGGGCCGCCTGAAACCCGGCCCATGTTCAAATTTGAATGTTTTTTTGAAAACTGAATAATTTTTATTCAAATCTGAACAAATTTCAGATCTGAACAAATTTCAAATCTGAACGATTTTTGAATCTGAACGAAATTCAAATCTAAACAACTTTCAAATCTGAACAAAATTTGAATCTGAACGATTTTCAAATCTGAACGAATTTTGAGTCTGAACGAAATTCGAATCTGAACAAATTTTGAATCCGAACGAATTTCAAATCCGAACGAATTTCGAATCCGAACGAATTTCAAATTTGAACGAATTTCGAATCTGAACGAATTTCAAATGTGAACGATTTTCAAATCTGGAAAAAAATTCAAATTTAAACATATTTTAGATCTGAATGAATTTCAAATCCGAACGATTTCGGTTCCGAAAATCTTTTAAAATTTTCAAATCCGAAAAAAGAAACAGGAAAAAAACGAAATAGAATAAAAAAAGAAACAGGAAAAAAACGAAAAATAAAAAATCTGAAAGTGCAGAAAACAGAGAACTATAGCTATTATCAAATTGGGCCGGCCCACGAAGGGGGTGTGCGACGCTTCCCTATCATCGACCTGGTCGATGAATAGGTTTTGCCGTCGTCGTGCCCACGATGGACTGACAACTCAATACTAGCATGGGCTTCAAACAAGAATATCCTCAAATTTTAATCTAGCCCAGCCCAACTCACCTACACCCCATATGCTAGTATCGTCAACACTATCAGCCCAACTCACCTCATTTAGGTCCTGTTTAGCAACACACTATCGGCCCAACTTACCTCATATAGTACTACGGTTTCTGAAATTACTATGGCATGAAATACTTTGAGTTGCTTGGCTAAAATAAAATGCCACCATGTTGAAACCGTGGAATTACAAAAAAATTTGACCTGCACACATTGGGTCATTGTTATATTCCGGAGGACCCCCCCCCCCCCCCCCCCCCCCGCGTCGCCTCCTCTGGCGACTCCGGAGGGAAACCCTAAAACCGCCGCCGCCGGGGCGCCTGTGCCCTTTCCCTGCTTCGCCGCCGCCGGAGGGAAGCGCCGGCAAAGCCGCGTGCGCCCTAGGATGGTGGCGGCTGGGCGTTGCTTCCCGGCTCTCCCACGACGGCGACGGATCCCAGAGCGGTGTGCGGCGAAGGGGGCGGTGCTGGCCGTGGCCGGCGACGCGGAAGGCGGCTTCTTGGCAAGGAGCTTTCCCGGAATCGCGGATGGCCGGTCCCGATCTGGGCCGCAGGCGGGCCGAGCGGGCCGCGGCGCCAGCATCACGGAGCGGCGCTGCAGGAGGCGAGGTGCAGGGCGGCGGTTCCGGCGTGGCAGGTGGCTCCTGCTGCCGTGCTCCGGCACCCGGGCGACGTGGAAGCCGGGGCAGCGGTCCCGGATCGATGCGGCAAGAGGTGCGGCTCGCATGGTGGCTACGGCGGCGGGAGGTGCTGCAGCGGCTACGGCATGCGGAGGAGCTCGGTGAGCGGCCACGGATACGGACTCCTTCCTTCCGGTTACCTAAGCTTCATGGGCGGATCGAACTCCGGGCGAAAGCCTTGCACCGACTCCGGTCGGTGCCGACGATGGTGGCGCCCTTGGGCGTCGTTCTCCTTCTTGTTCGCATCGTCGTGGAGTTTCGACATCCGACTCAACAGGGGTGGTCCGTTGGTCTCCGGGTGAAAGCCTAAACCCCGTCGGGGCGGACGACGGTGACGGACGCGTCACTACCGTGTTGGAGGCGTCGACTTGCAGTCACCGGCTCTCTCGGTGTGACGGGTTCGCGGCGGATGGGTAGGTTGGCTATGTGGTCAGGGCGGTGGATGTCGGGGTGGCGGCACGCCGAGGCAGCGACCTCGGACCCCCACACTACGACGGTACTATGAGGCGGAGCCGTTGTTTAGCGTGGGTCTGGGTGGCGACCTGGATGAAGACTGCGCGGCAAATGGTTCGTCGACCTGACTGGATCGCCTTCGGGTAATGCGAAGGTTGATCTCGTTGCTACGCCTGGGCGGCGGCCTCGGAACATGGTGGTTTTGGTGGCGACCTGGATGAAGACTGCGTGGGCAGAGGGATCGTCGACCATGACTGGATCGCTTTCGGGCAATGCGAAAGTCGGTCTGGTTGCTACGCCGGGGCGGCGGCCCCGGAGCGGGTGGTGTGTTTTGTGGCGTTTGTCGACTTGTGTCGTGTGGGCGGCAGGTTGCTTCGTCTGTTCTATTTTTTTGTACAGTTTGTATGGTTTTTGGACCCGGTTTTTCTTATAAACTGGGTCAATTCTATTCTATCTAATCGAGTGGTGGATATCGACCACCTTAAACTAAAAAAAAATTGAGGTATTTTTACAACATAGAACAAAGACGTCTAGACCAAATTTTTGTTCCCCAAAAAACTTTGTATCCCATGACACGGTGCTAAAATACCATGGCTACGGAATACTTTGGTTTTGTAAAAATAAAAAAAACAAAAGGTACCAACCATAGACTTAGTCATTTCGAAGGAGCAGAGAGGGAAAAAAACATCTAGCAGCCCACCGTCAAATGGATTTCCACAGTCTATTTGGCTTCGAAAGCTGAGCAGAATTACTGATCAATGTCCAGAGTGCAGATATACTTTAGGTGTTATGTTTTGTACTGCTAGGTATCCGTTCCACAATATAAGATGTTTTAGGTGATACACATGTTGTCTAGATTCGGATTAAAAGGAGTGCATGTATACACTAAAATCAATGGCGGCGCTGGGTGTCTGCCCCTGTCTGCCATGGCATACCCATGTTTTTTAGACGCGAAAAAAATGTAGATATTTTGGCCCAGCCCATTAAGGCATAAACGGAAAAAAAGCCCAGTTCTCTTGTCTGCATCGCACGCACGAGCCAGGCAGTCAGGCAGTGAGGCACATCGCACGCACCAGTCCGCCTCGACCAGTCGACCTAGATCGCCGCCGCCGGCCGCCCAGGCGCCCACCGGCCGATGCCCGGAGCTGGAGCAGCAGGGGACGGCCCCGCGCCTGCCGCGGAGGCCCCGCCCCCCGCCCCCGCCGACCCGCGCCCCTGCTTCCGTCCTCCGCGCCGCCCCGCCCCGTCCCCGAGCACAGAAGGTACTGCACATCACTACTGCTCGCCCCGGCGCCCCCAATTCATTGCTGATTGCTATTGTTGCTAGCAGTTTCGTAGATGTAAGTTTTAATTATTTGTTACTTGTTTTTTTGTACCCTAGAAGAAGAAGAGTGCTATTGTTGGCAGTAGCATACATTCTATGTGGGAAAAGGCTGCCAAAACAAGGAAAACGAATGAATCATCTATACCGAATCAAACAACAACTGCAGCTAGTGTTGTCCATGTTGAGAGCAATTTGCAAATGGTGTTATGGCAAGCACCGGAGAGTAGAGGAGAAACCTCAACACCTCATGTACAAGTAGAAGATGATGAAAGTGTTGATGAAGATGATGAACCGATGCAAGCAGATTTGGAGACACTTGAGCATGATCCTGGGAAGCGGATTCCCATCTCAATCTATGCTGTCAATGACCAAGATAGAGTAAGAAGGAGATTCATTGAGATGGGGCCATGTCAACCAAAGAATCATAAGTTTGCGTGGAGACATATAAGTGGAAGAGAGCGTCGCTTTTCCGGTGCTTGGTTTATAGACTTCCCATGGATTGAGTATAGTGTGGAAAAAGATAGAGCTTTCTGCTTTGTTTGCTATTTGTTCAAGGATAAGACAAGATGTCCCGGTGGAGATGCTTTTGTGACGAAGGGATTTCATAACTGGAACATGAAGTTGAGATTGAAGAAACATGAAGGTGAGGTTAGTAGTGCTCATGCTGAAGCTCAAGAGAAGTACAATAGGTTCAATACACCACAAACATGAGGTTAGTAGTGCTCATGCTGAAGCTCAAGAGAAGTACAATAGGTTCAATACACCACAAACATCAATTCGGGAGTCTATTGCTTCAAACACCACACAATACAAGGCTTTGTATATGCAGCGTTTGACATGGACACTCAAGTGTGTGAGATATCTATTGTACCAAGGCTTGGCATTTAGAGGACATGATGAAAGTGAAGAGTCACTAAATAGAGGAAATTTTCTTGAGCTTCTAAATTGGCTAGCAGGAAATTTTGAAGAGGTTAACAAAGTTGTTCTCAATAATGCTCCACGGAACTGCAGGATGATTCACCATGATATACAACAAGAGGTGATAGAATGTTGTGCAAAAGAGACTACTAAACTACTCATTGAAGAACTTGGTGGTGGTCATTTTTCAATACTTGCAGATGAGTCTAGTGATGTGTATCAGAATGAGCAGTTGGCTGTTTGCTTGCGTTACGTTGATAAGAAAGGAAGGGCGGTTGAAAGATTTCTTGGTCTTGCTCATGTTGCAGATACTTCCTCTTTGACACTGAAAACCGCAATTCAGAAAATGCTTATGACTTACAATTTGACCTTTGCAATGGTGCGTGGGCAAGGATATGATGGAGCTAGTAACATGAAAGGTAATTCTAATGGCCTGAAAAAACTGATTATGGATGAGTCCCCTTCTGCCTATTATGTTCACTGTTTTGCCCATCAATTACAGTTAACTCTTGTTGTTGTTGCAAAGGAGAGTGGTGATTGTACTTGATTCTTTCAGCAGCTTGCACACTTGTTAAATTGTCTTAGCATGTCTTGTAAAAAGATGAGATTGCTTCGGATAGCTCAGGCTGAAGAACTCATTGCTTCATTGGAATTGGAAGAAGTAGAAGTAGGGAGTGGGCAGAATCAGGAAATGGGTTTGGGAAGGCCATGTAATACACGTTGGGGCTCTCACTTCAGAACTGTGAACAATGTCATCTCTATGTATGGTGCACTAAGACGAGTCCTCCGCAAGATTGGAGACGAGTACAATAGTGCGGAGGCGCAAGCGGCTCTAACCATGGAGACAACATTTCTATCATTTGAGTTTGTTTTCATGGCACACTTGATGCAAGAAATATTTGGATACACAGATGAATTGTGTAGAGCTTTGCAGAAGCAAGATGAAGATATTGTTCATGCTATTCAGGTGTCTGTCATTGATAGGCAAATTGGTGAGCTGAATGGCAGCCTTGATGAGGTAAACACAGAGCTACTTATTTGCATGGCAGTATTCAGTCCACTAAATCTATTTACTGCTTATGATCAAGAGAAGTTGGTTAAGCTTGCTACAAAGTTTTATGCTTCTGATTTTACAAAAGAGGAACTGTCAAGGCTTCCATTTCAACTAAACCTGTATGTTTCTAATTTGCGTAGAGATGAAAGGTTTCACAACTTGAAAAATCTGTGTGAGCTTTCAGTTATGCTTGTCAAGACAAAGAAGCATGAACAATATCATACTGTTTACAAGCTTCTTAAGTTTGTATTGATTCTACCAGTAGCCACTGCTAGTGTTGAAAGGATGTTCTCTTCAATGAGCTATTTGAAGAATAAGCTAAGAAACAAAATGGGTGATGACTACTTGAACTATTGCATGGTTACATTTGTTGAGAGAGATTTCTTCAGGAAAGTAAAGGATGAGGATATCATCAATCTCTTCCAAAAAGTCAACCGCAAAGTTTATATGTAAGATGGAATATCATCACTTTATCAATCAAAGGTACCTATGTATTCATGTTGTTGTGGGCTTCTAATTTGAAATATTGCTATTTTTGTTATGCTAGTGTTGTTTTATTCATATATTGATAGTATTGTGATGTTTGATTCATACACTACATTTAGAGCAAAAAAAAAAAAAAAATTGAGTGGAATACCCAGGCGCCATTTCCTGGCGCCGTCATTGACTAAAATGTGTCTAGATACATGTGTATACATGTGCATGTGAGAAATGGCTAAAACAACTTATATTGTGAAACGAAGGGAGTAGGTGTTATATGGAAAAGGGTCATACAGCTATATCCTCGTGTGGTTGTCTTGGCTCACCTAGGAGTCTATGGTTTTTCTATCCACGAGCCTCAGTCAGATGAAATTTTCGTCCAACGCTTCAACCTTTTCATGGCGATGGTGTTAGGTGTGATTTCGTTAGTGAAGCTCCTGTTCACTATCATGTAAGGGGTGTATCCCCCTTCAATGCCTAAGATTCTCACATATTTGCATGGGTGGCCATGCAACTTTTCAAATCTTTACAGCTTGCCCAAGGAAAAAATCCTATGAGATCAGGAGGTCTATTTTCTCCCCATATAGATCCAACTAAGATAACGACACACGCCATCACCAGTCTCGACGCACTAGCAGTCGTCTTCCACAAAGCGCAGAGTTGGCTGAGCGTAGAACAACTGGATGAATGAAAACCCGACGAGTCTGATGCGACGATGATATCGGCGTCCAGAGATCTTCGCGTGTTGTGCCATATCGAGAACCAGCCGACTCGATTTGTATGACTCCATCGGACGATGTTTATGTGTTGTTAGGATGACTCCAACGGGGCGACGCAAACGGACGCGCGTTTGGTCCGCGTTTGGTCCGTTTGCGTCGGCTACAGGACGCGCGTCCGGCCCAGGTCCGCCCCTTTCCGGCCACTGGCTCCAACGGGCGACGCATCCAGTCCGGACAACTTTTTTGTTCTTCCAATATTCATTAACATTGGGAATTTTGGAGATTTACATTGGGAATTTATAATAAAATACGACCTATAATCTAGGCCTTCTCCTCGTCGTCGTCCTCCTCCGGTGGTGGTGGTGGAGTAGCCGGCGCATCGATGGCCGGGGGTGGCGGTGGAGATCCCGGCACGTACTCCGGCGCCACTGCCGCTTCTGGTTCCGCGGCGGCCGGAGCCCACCTTGGGTCTGCCAAGGCGAGCCGAGATTCCCAGGGAGACCAGGTCTCCCAGGGATTGTACGCCGGAGCAGGTGGGCGCGGTGGAGTAGCCGGCATGACTTCCTCCTCCTCCGGCACGGCGTCCTCCTCCTCCGGCACGGCGTCCTCCTCCTTCGGCACGGCGTCCTCCTTCGGCACGGCGTCCTCCTCCTTCGGGGCGGCGTCCTCCTCGGGCACGACTTCCTGCTCCTTCGGCACGGCAAGCGCTGCCTGCACGGCCACTGCTTCGTCTTCCCGGTTTGCCATCGGTGCGATGATGAGCAGCGGACCGCGGCGAGGCAACTATATAGCCGGCCGTACGCGGTTTTGGAGTAGCCGGGCCGTCGGCCTAATGTGAACGCCGGCCGGCGATCCATCTCCCTACATTAATCTACACTATCTAATTAATAAGGTGGGAGATCAAGGGCTCCGACCTTGAGGAACGTCCAGCCAGCCGCCCGTTTGGCCATGTACGCGGACCCATGCCGGAGAGTGGAGGTGGTGGCCGCCGTGGTTGGGGGAGGAGAGCTAGGGTTTGTGCTCTTGGCCTCGGCCGGCCGGAGCACATTTAAAGAGCTCCACCGCTCCACTGCTCCACCGCCCACAGTTAATGTGGGGTAGGTGACCGTTGTATCACACTGACACGGGGGCCAAGCGCGGGCCAGGGGCGGACTAGGGCAGGACACAAAAGCGCTCCGCTCGCGTCCGCGGCCGATGCATCGGTGGCCCAAATTTGGTCCAAGAATGGGTCGCGGCGGACCAAAAAACGGACCGCGGTCCGTTTGCGTCGCCCCGTTGGGCCGTGTTTTTGGCCCTCGCGGAAACGAACGGATGCGCGCGGACTCGATGGGTCGCCCCGTTGGAGTCATCCTTAGATCATGAAGTTCTCCATGTGAATGCCCACGTCTACGGTCCTCAAGGTCCACTCGATTTGTATATTATGAATGAACTCGTTGTTAAAGTACCATCGACACATAAATGCCAAGGCCATGACTATGTAAACTCGCTTCGTCCGCTCAAGGCCATGGCAACATGAAGTTCATAACTTGATCAGGATGAAGGTCTACGCAGCCATGGCCATCACTATGTAAACTCGGCTTGATCCGCTCAAGGCCAAGGCAACATGAAGTTCAGAACTAGATCAGGATGAAGGTCTATGCAGCCATGGCTCCGTTGAGGAAGGTTCCACCGTCAACCTGCCAGCCAGCGAGCAAAATTTGTACAGATCAGATTGGAACGGCTTAGGCTTGGGGAAAGATATTTGGCGAAGAAGACAATGCTAGTGTGTTGAGATTGGTGATGACAGGTATCGTTCTCTTAGCTAGGTCTATAATGGGGAGAAAATAGACTCGGACTCATAAGATTTTTGCCCTCGCGCATGGACTCCAGGCTGCGCAGATTTTGTCTTCTACAGTCTTTTCTAAAATCAGAATCATGAAGAATGTCAAGATATATGTCTTATGTTTTTTGGTATATTTTGCGCAGAAGAAGATAACGTGAAATGTTATGTAATTTTTGGTATTATCATGGATATTTGTCTTATGTTTTTGAATCAATCTTTTTGAGCTCATGTAAGATGTCTCATTAATTAATAAAGTCATATTGTTCATCGCAAAAGAAAGTCATTTGTTCGCAAGCAGGAGATTTTGGAAGCGTCACTGCTTTCCTACTGCTACTTTAGTTTGAATTAAAAAAAGGAGAAACAATTGTTTGTTCATCTTCAGAAATGATGTAGTTTTAAATAAAGTCCATTGCATGTTATATTTACTAGGAAAAATTGCGCGGCGACACGCCGCGCCTGTGCGGTAAAATTCAAATCTGGATTTGTCCTTATTTAAAAAGTGTGTAAATTTGGAAATTATTGAAATGCAAAGAGAGCTTACGTTCAAAAATTGTGCGGTTTTCGGAAAATGTCATGTGGTAAAATTCAAATTTGGAAATGTCCTTTTTTAAAAAGTGTGGAAATTTGGAAAATTATTGAAGTTTTGTTAGATGTTTACTTTAGCTCAATAATGAGAGGAATTACATTATGTGAGAATTTTTTTAATTTAATTTAAATCCAATCCATAATTAGAGGATATGAATCTGTTTTTTTTTTTTTGCAAATAATGTTTAGAGGAAGTGCATTTGGATTTTTCTTGAAATATTTACCAAATTGGAATTTTAAAACATGCTCGTTGGTTGGCATAAATAGCATATGTTATTAAAAAAAATCTGAAAACATGTTTTTTTTTGTCATAAGTAGCTAGTATTTATTTTTCTGATCATTTGCATATGTTATTCATATTTTAAAAATTCAATCCATAATAAGAGGATATGAATTTGTATTTTTTTGCAAATAATGTTTAGACGAAGTGTATTTGGATTTTCTTGAAATATTGACCAAATTGGAATTTGAAGACATGTTTCTTTTTTTGCCATAAGTAGCTAGTATTTATTTTTTCCGATCGGACGGATGTGTTATGCATATTTTTCCGGTGGACAGATTCACAAATATTGATTTTTCGAACACTTCTTATTATATGGTTAAAATGGTTCTACCTGTTAGGAATCTAACATTTTTCAAAAAATATTTTTTTTAAAAAATAACTTTCACGTTAATTTGTATGATGTATATTTTAAAAAGATTAAAATGCACATTAATTCGTCTGATGTAGTCAAATAGCATCGTCTGGAAATTTTTGTAGTTGATTTTTTTTAACGCGCGTGTGTGGTAAATTTTAAATTTTCAAAATGGCCATGTTCGAAAGTCGTTGAAGTTTGGAAAATGGTGGAATTTGAAGAGTTTACGTTTTAAATTTTTTTGCATTGCAAGATTTGTTTAAGTTGGTAAGTTTGGAAATTTTGAATTCATTCGACGGTTTTGAAATGTTGGTACTTGAAAGATGTATAAAATTTTAGAATAATAGATCATGTTTTCAAATTTAGTTTGGAATGCTCCAATATGGGTATAATTCAAATATGTAAATTTCTATATGGGGGAAATTGTTTTTTGTTTGGAAATTATTGGAATTTAAAAAGAATTTACGGTCGAAAAATGTTCAGATTATAAAAAAAATACAATTTAGAAAAATTTTACGATTTTGATTTCTTTGAAGTTTGTGAAATGATCAGATTTGGAGGGCTTTTAAAATTCTGAAATATTCAAATTTGGATTTGGAAGTGAAATACTCCAAATTGTTTGTATTTTTACATAAATTTAGTAAATTTTGGCCAATTCAAAAAAAAAAATTGGAGACATGTTTGTTTTCTGTCATGAATATTAAGGTTTTTTTTTCTGAGCATTTTGAGTTTTTTTAATGTACAAATGGGTGCTTATATGTTGATCTATTTTCTGTTTTTGTTTTTTTAAGGAAAGGCTGACAGCACGGGCCCACTGCGATGTCAGGGTGACATCAGCAGGGGGCCACGGTGGCGACGGCGAGCACGCCGGGCTACGGGGGCGACGGTGAGCACACCGGCGCGCGTCCGGCGACGCGTCCGCCTCCGCGCGAGCTGCGCGTGCACGCGCGCTGGCCGGATGCGGCGGTGCCGCTCCAATTAGGCCGCCGGCGCGCTCCGGCGGTGAGCAGCCGCGGTGGACGGAAGAAGCGGACGGCGGAGACGATTCCGCCGCGCTCGCGGCCACCCAGCAGGCGAGACTCGGCGAAGACGGAGGGGGCGAGGCGGCGGAGCTCGGGCCGTGATCGGATTTGATGAGGGAGGAGCGTGGCGGGCTCGCGCCGCGTCGGCGGCGTCACAGAGCTCCGGGTCGCGCGGGAGAGAGGAAGGAGAAGGGGGGATGTGGCGGCGTTTTTGCAGGGAAGTCCCTGCAGTTTCCGTAATTTTCAGATAGATCCATCTACGTGGAAAAGGTTGGGTCTGCTACGCAATTTCGAGTGAGCAGAGGATCCTTTTCGTAAAAATGGCGCGCTGGCCACCCGATGGAAGATCGACGGCGTGGAGCTAGCCACGAACTGTAGAAGTGCAAATTTGCTGGGGGCGACGTGGCCGTATCCTGGTCGTCGGATCGTGCGATCGGAGGGCACAGAAAAGGGGGCGACGTGGAGGCGTGGAGCGGAAGGCTAACCAGGTTAGCTTTGATATAGGTATATAATATAATATAATATAATATAATGTACATGTTGACTCTCACTTGTTTTTTGTTTCAACAACAACATGGCACGCTGTATTTACGGATGTTGGATGTGTATACCCAGCATGCATGGATGACATTCTAGTCTCATAAGAGCATCTCCAACAGACGCGCTTCGGCGCGGCGCGCTATATTTCCTTTGCAGCGCCAAAAAGGCGTTTTTGCACGCGGGGCGCCGGTTTTGCTTTTCCAGAAGCGCTATAGTTTAGCGCGCCGAAACGCAGCGCTCCAGCAGACGCCCAAAAAAACGCGCTCCAGAGCCAAATTTTGCAACAAAATAAATACAAACAACACAAATTTAAACGATTTTAAACTTAGTTCGATAGATTTGACGATTTTTCACCTAATACAAACTACTACAAACTACCTAATAGAAACTACAACTCTAGAACTCGAAGTCCGAGAAATCCGAGGCGGTGTCGCTAGAGATTTCGTCCTCCAGCGCGCTCCACCGCTCGTCGCCGGCGGGCCAGGTCGCGCGGCCTGCCGCGAGCTCGGCCTCCGCCTCCCCCTTCGCCAGGCGCCGCGCCTCCCTGTTCTCGCGGCGCTCGGCCTGCCGCTCCGCCGCGGCGGTGCTCCAGTGCTCCACCTCGAGCTGGTGTTCGCGCGGGTGGCTCCGGTACCTCGGGCGCGCGCGGACGCCGCGGTAGCCAGATTGGCTTCAGCGGCGCGGCGGCATGGTGGCGGCAGCGCGGCGCGGGTGGAGGTGGGGAAAAGATTGGAACTATCCAGACGCGCACGGGAGAGAGAGAGGTGGTTGCGTGGCGCGTTTGTGTCCAGCGCGCTGGACGCGCGGCGCTATATATGACGCCGCGCGTGCCGCTTCATCCAGCGCGCTGGACCGTTTTCCCGCGCGGCGGAAGTTTCCCGCGTCTGCTGGAGAGCGCGAACCGGCCCCGCGCGCGGGAAACGGCCGGTATTTCGCGCGCGCGGCGTTTTTGGCGCGTCTGTTGGAGATGCTCTAATGGACGCTCCTACATACATCGTTCTCCTCTTTGTTGCTTCTTGTGAACTCAACTTTTGTTGAGTCTTTGTAACTTGTAAGCTTTTTACATGTGTATCGACTTGTACGAAAGTTTTGATAACAAATTATATTACAAAAATAAAGTATGATTACTTATCTTTTTGAAGAAAGTAAATTTGGCTAACGAACCCGCCAGTATTGTATTTCAGCCTTTGTTTCCCATAGTAACTGGGGATCGAAAAGCACCAAATTTGATGACTTATTAAGGGAAAGACGAAGTAAGAGCATGCTATTGAAGACGTTGCAACATATGTCGGGGGGGGGGGGGGGGGGGGTGGCTCTGTTGATTGTGTACAAAAGGTAGGGTAATAAAGGGTTTAGCTAATGGAGAAATTGACTCTTCTGGGAACCAGTAACGCGTAAACCATGTCAAACCAAGACCGATCAATATCCGAACGGAACGGATTCGAACTTCTCCTAGAAAAATTTCTGGTGCGAAATTCAAAAAAAAGAGAGTAATTCAAAGGAAAAATGCATTTCCGGCATGCGCCGGACTGAAGAGACTGATTCCTTTCTCCGGGACCATTTCATTGATTGCAAAGAGAATCCTGCACTCTCTTTGCAATCAATCAAAATGAACATTGCTCAAGACCACGAGAAGGTCCTCATAGAAGCAAGACCTTCTCTTCAGAGTCTTTGTGGCGCCTTTTGCTGGCTCTGTCTAGCACTCTGAGACCGCTCCATGGACCGGGAGCGGCCAGGGTCAGACAATTTGTTGGACCAGTTCGACAACTTTGCCGTTATTGGGAGGTCGGCTGGGTGGATTTTATGTGTCTAACATCCTATAACCCTATTGCAAGCGTTGGTGGGTATGCTCTTCCGCTCAATTGTCGAGGTTTCTTTCATACTGCCCGTTGCTTAATTTGTTCATTGTGTTTGCTTCTCATCTTGTCGTAAAAATATACTCCTACAAATGACATCGTGCCTTGTCGTGACTGTGACATGTGTGGTTAATAACGTTGCTTTGGACACTGGCATCATCTCTCAGAGGCACGAGTTTTACCGTGTAAAGACCTCGTGATTGTGTTTTGGTTCTTCCAGACACTCTCATCACCAGGTAACAAGATATTTTCTAAAGTTTAAACCAGGCTAACAGCTTGGCCTAGTTTCGTAGTTGTAATCTTAATGTTCCTGCAAAAGAATCCAATCATGTCACGAAATTTACCCTGGTCCAGACCAATTATCCTGCTACCGTGCATGGTTCATAGCCTTTCATCATCAGCGACAGCAAATACCATTATGGCTGTTAAAAACGCACAAGACAGTGGGTAAAATGGCAGGATGGGTTTATGTAACATCAGCCACTCACAGTCCAACTCTCTTGACTAAAAGCATTTCCACCCGCAAAACCGAAAATATGTCTGACACCCAAAAAAAAAGTGTCCGTTCTGAGTGCCAGCCCTATCTATTTTCTATTTTTATTATGTTCATATTTCTATCTAAACCACAATAATTTGATTGCATAGCCCGAAAAATTTAAGATGTGGCTCATCAAAAGGGTCATGATACTCAAACTGTCGATCGAACACCCTATTAACATCTCACTCACTCTCAATAATCAAATTGTGCAGGATAATACAACCATTTTTTATCTCCCACCTCTAGTTAGGCGACCATAGATAGGTGTCGGACCATAGCAAACCGAGATTGGATCACACCAAATGCCTTCTCTACATCTTTCCGGACACTTTCGTATCTCTTTGAAAAGTGAGATTTTGACTCACCAATAGGCCAATAGGGTTGTGGATTGTCTTCACAAATGTCACCAACGAGGATAGATCACATCTGCTATGTAGTAGCCCTTGTCATATTGGTGGCTATTAATCACATCTGCAACACGCTGATATTATTATGAGAACCGGCAAAGCCGAAAAATACGTGTCAAATCCATAGGTAATAACCTGTCATGGGTTTAAGTACAACCACACGCTCCAATATTTGAAAAAACATGACCTCATCGTCGCTATCCATAGCCTATTGGCAAACAACGAATCAACAATGTAACTCGGCAAAAAGGTTCAAGCAAATTAACTATTGACAAACGGCCGAACACCTTTTGTGCGAGGTGGAAGGGGGATAGTCTCGGCTGCTAGTAAAACAAGTTGTGGCGACGCAAAACAAGGACGGGGAGCATTGGCGAGTCGGCCCGTGTGGTCGTTGCGGACTTGGTGGAGAATTGGCACCGAAAAAGGGCGGCGCGATTTGATGGTGGAGAGAAGAAACTAGGATAGGATAGAGTACGGGGATTGTGGCAAATGGCTACCGGTCTCTGCCTCTCCGTGTGGGATGAGAACCCCGCCTGTCAGCTGGCGTGTACGTGCGTTGTCCGCCGCCGTCGAATAGGCCCCCAAATTTGGGTGGCCACGGGGTGCCACACAGTTTTCCCGCCGGCCAGAACCGATGGGTGCTGCTGGGGCGTTTTTTCTGTACGGACAACCATTGGGTCTTTCGACGCCGGTGGAGATGTTCTAAGAAACAAATTGGCTCCATAAAAGTATTTCTTATGGTGGCTTTTTTATTAACCTTGCTTTAATCAAGACATGGTTTTGCTGCATACTCCAAAATTTAACTTACATTATACGACTAAAATTACATTTCTCCCCGTGCAAAAGTTGCTGCAAAAGATGGTCAATCAATCATGGGCATTATTAATTTGTTTAATCCTCACCAAATTTCCCTCTTTACGTGCCTTGAGTCACACCCCTAATCATCACTAATCTTCCCCATCATGTCCATTATAGGCCCCGTGAAGCAAAACATTTAATTAAGAAGCACCATGACATGAAACACCAGCACACTAGTGCACTACTACCAACTAAACTCAGTACTGACTACTGAGGAGAGGAGGAGTTGCCGTAGAGCGAGGGGCATGCTCACCAGGGATCCGACGATCCTCCCTTTTGACCCCTCGCGCGGTGCCTTCCGCGGACAGCGAGACGTACGGCCACTTAGCTAGGCGTGCTCAGCTACAGCCAGCCACCTCCACGGAGGGAATTTGCTGGGGACTGGGGCACTGAGAGCTCTCGAGCTTAGCTTGGCTTGCTTTCAAGTCAAGTCGTCGGCACCACCTCCGCCTCCAGCCCCCCTGTATCTTTCTCTCCAAAAACTTCCAATCCTAGTATCATTTTAACTTGGCGAATGCACGTCCCATCATGAGCCGCATCATGGGGCTGCGGTTGTGGTGCCGGTGGTTGCCTCGCGATCCCGAGCTTTTGTCCACTGCCTCCGCGACCTAAAACCGCACCTCACCACACCTGGAGAGCTCGACGCAGTCTGTTAGCATGGAGGAGGCTGCAGCTCCTGGATCACGCTCTGCGAGGATGGCAAGACTCGAGGTGCTCCTCGTTGTGGCCTTGGTGCTCTCAGTGTGCGTGCGAGCAAGCCATGGAGTGACAGACAGCCAGGACAGTGAGTATCATGCATAACTCAGCCATTCCCTTTGCTACGTGAAGCAAGTAATGAACCGTGGAGTTGATTGATTGCAGCTTCTGTTCTCCGAGCGTTGATGGATCAGTGGCAGAACGCGCCGCCGACGTGGGGGCAGTCCGATGATCCCTGCGGTGCTTCGCCGTGGGACGGAGTGACATGCAGCGACAACAAAGTGATCTCCATGTAAGTGTGCCTCCCCCAGAGCTCATGAAAATTTCCACGCACACTCTGCCAAGTCGGCTTACCACTTGTTATGCAACCGTGTCCCTCAGCAAAGTGTCAACCATGGGCATCAAAGGAGTTCTACCTGCTGACATCGGGCAGCTGACCGACTTGCAATCACTGTACGTGGCAGCAGAGCACTACAGTGTTGAGCTAAATCTTTCCTTAAACCTTTCTGTTCTTGCAGCTCTGTTTTCTTCACGCGAACCTCAAAATGAGCAATTATGTTGCGTATGCAGGGACCTTTCATTCAATAATGAACTTGGCGGTGTGCTCACTCCAACCATCGGCAACTTAAGCAGCTCACCACTCTGTAAGTCTCTGAATGTGATCTGTGTTAAGTTTCCGCCTCCAGAGATGCACTATGCTCATGCCTGGCACCGCTTGTTTTGAAGGATTCTAGCCGGCTGCAGCTTTCATGGTAACATCCCAGATGAGCTAGGGAGTCTGCCAAAACTGTCTTACATGTAAGCAATAAATCATCAGCTTAGATGGTACTGCACATTTGTGCCTATGTAGTACGGTCTGCAGATATATTAAGATGACACCAAACTCTTTTTCAGGGCTCTCAACTCAAATCAGTTCTCAGGAAAAATACCAGCTTCACTGGGAAATCTCTCCAGTCTCTATTGGTTTGACGTTGCCGACAATCAACTCACCGGTTCCTTACCGATCTCATCAAATGGCGGAACGGGTCTAGACAAGCTTACCAAAACAAAACACTTGTAGGTTCTACAAAAATCATTCATTACCATTCCTGAAGCTGATATGAAAATCGGATTAATTGTATCTCTAACCATACTGTTTCTGGTTCTCTGCAGCCACTTCAACAAGAATCAGCTGTCTGGTCCAATCCCAGATGCTCTCTTCAGCCCTGAGATGACGCTGATTCATCTGTGAGTTTTCCAAGCCCCGTTACTAGAAGAGAAATATATCATTTTGACACCTGAGATATTTGGTGCAGGCTTTTCGATGGAAATAAATTCACCGGGGATATCCCAGACTCTCTTGGGTTTGTTAGTACACTTGAAGTTGTGTAAGTGT
Organism: Poa pratensis; assembly: GCA_947311845.1. NCBI lineage: Eukaryota > Viridiplantae > Streptophyta > Magnoliopsida > Poales > Poaceae > Poa > Poa pratensis. Next base: position 35,313,253 of record CAMZMU010000117.1, read on the forward strand.
CCTTTTCAGATGAATCTCTGCTCAATTCTTATTTTTGCTGGATGGGCTGCCACATATGAATCCTTGGTCACGTTCTATATATGTTATATATCTGGACAGCCGGCTGGACAGAAATTCCCTCTCCGGCCCAGTCCCAGCAAACCTGAATAACCTCACTAACGTCAACGAGCTGTAAGTTGTTCAAGAGCTGCTAAATAGACCGTGCAAGTACAAAGCTATAGCCATTGTAAGCACATTATTGTCACATGTTTCAGCAACTTGGCCAACAACCAGCTTACCGGACGGTTGCCTGATCTATCTGGGATGACTCTTCTCAATTATGTGTAAGCACTAAGGAATTCAGTACCGCACAAGATTTGTGCTGCTGATCTTTTCAAACCGCCACAAGTACAAAGCTTGACCTGATTATTCTTCTGGTCTATTTGCACCACAGTGATCTGAGCAACAACACGTTTGATCCTTCACCAAGCCCACAGTGGTTTTGGAAACTGCCACAGCTCTCAGCCCTGTAAGTTCCCACTGATTTTTTTGCAGTTTGACAGTACATATGCTCGGATGCCTAGATCTGACATTGTCTTCTGATGCCAAATCAAGGATCATACAATCCGGGAGGCTCTACGGCACGGTGCCGATGAGGCTGTTCAGTAGTCCGCAACTGCAGCAAGTGTAAGCTCACGACCCAACCTTTTTTGTATCTAAACAAAATCAGATGAAAACCGATGGCCACTTAGAGTACAGTGGCAGCAAGTCTGACAATGCCTCCTTGCAGGATCCTCGATGGCAACGCGTTCAATGGCACCCTCGACCTGGGCAGGAGCATCAGCAGCGAGCTGAGCATGGTGAGCTTCAAGGACAACGACTTCTCCTCCGTCACGGTGACCTCCAGCTACAACGGCACCCTCGCGTGAGTACCGAGTAGCACTGCTGCTACGTATACTGTTGTGATCTTACTTACAACGGTGTTGTTCAGGCTGGCTGGTAACCCGGTGTGCAACCATCTGCCGAACACGGCGTACTGCAACTTGACGCAGCACGAGCCGTCGCCGGCGTACACGACGAGCCTCCTGAAATGCTTCTCGGGGGCATGCCCGCCGGAGCAGAGCATGAGCCCGCAGAGCTGCGGGTGCGCGTACCCGTACCAGGGTGTGATGTACTTCCGCGCGCCCTTGTTCGGCGACGTGAGCAACGGCACGGCGTTCCAGGAGCTGGAGAGCAAGCTGTGGACCAAGCTGGAGCTCACCCCGGGCTCCGTCGCCCTGCAGGACCCCTTCTTCAACAGCGACTCCTACATGCAGGTCCAGGTGAAGCTATTCCCCTCCGGCGGCCCCTACTTCAACCGCTCCGAGGTCATGCGCATCGGCTTCGACCTCAGCAACCAGACGTTCAAGCCGCCCAAGGAGTTCGGCCCATACTACTTCATCGCCTCCCCCTATCCCTTCCCAGGTCTTACCCAACGACGATACTTGTTACTGAAGTGCCGATGTTTTTGTGACTGCGTCCTGAGATAGTATTATGTGGGACGGATGGTTGCAGATCGAAACGGGTCGGCGTCGCGGAGCAAGGGCGCCATCATCGGGATCGCCGTTGGATGCGGCGTTCTGGTCATCGCGCTGGTAGGAGCGGCAGTCTACGCGCTCGTGCAAAGGCGGCGCGCGCAGAAGGCCACAGAAGAGCTCGGCGGGCCATTCGGTAAGCAAAACTTTTAAATTTCTCGAAGATCAGAAAGTACTTTCCATGTCCACCGGCCGGACGAGTGACCAGAGGAGACCTGGATGAAACTGCTGCAGCATCGTGGGCTCGGAGCGAGGAGAAGGGCGGCGCGCCGCGGCTGAAAGGGGCGAGGTGGTTCTCCCACGAGGAGCTCAAGCGGAGCACCAACAACTTCGCGGAGGCGAACGAGCTGGGGTACGGAGGGTACGGCAAGGTGTACAGAGGCATGCTGCCCAACGGGCAGTTCATCGCCATCAAGAGGGCGCAGCAGGGCTCCATGCAGGGCGGGCAGGAGTTCAAGACCGAGATCGAGCTGCTCTCCCGGGTGCACCACAAGAACCTGGTTGGCCTCGTCGGCTTCTGCTTCGAGCAGGGGGAGCAGATGCTCGTCTACGAGTACATGTCCGCCGGCACGCTGCGCGACAGCCTCGCGGGCAAGAGCGGCCTGCACCTCGACTGGAAGAAACGGCTCCGGGTGGCGCTCGGCGCCGCGCGCGGGCTCGCCTACCTGCACGAGCTCGCCGACCCGCCCATCATCCACCGGGACGTCAAGTCCAGCAACATCCTCATGGACGAGCACCTCACCGCCAAGGTCGCCGACTTCGGCCTCTCCAAATTAGTGTCCGAGAGCGAGAAGGGGCACGTCAGCACCCAAGTAAAAGGAACGCTGGTAAGGCTCAGCAATTGGCTCTTGATGCACCCATCCATGCGGATGATCCTAGTTCTGGTGATGTGACTTTGTGTTTCTGTTCTTCACCTGCAGGGCTATCTGGATCCTGAGTATTACATGTCTCAGCAACTGACGGAGAAGAGCGACGTCTACAGCTTCGGCGTGGTCATGCTCGAACTGATAATTGCGAGGCAGCCGATTGAGAAGGGGAAGTACATCGTCCGGGAGGCGAAGAGGGTTTTCGATGCCGCCGACACCGAGTTCTGCGGGCTCAGAGGCATGATTGACTCCAGGATCATGAACACCAACCATCTCGCCGCATTCAGCAAGTTCGTGCAGTTGGCCCTCCGGTGTGTGGAGGAGGGCGCTGCCGCCCGACCGTCGATGAGTGACGTCGTCAAGGAGATTGAGATGATGCTGCAAAGCGAGGGGCTCAGCAGTGCCTCGACGTCCGCCTCCACGTCAGCAACGGATTTTGGTGTCACTAAAGGTGCACCTCCTCGCCACCCTTACGAAGATCCTCTCCCAAAGAAGGAGAAGGACGTGAGCACCGACTCATTTGACGATTACAGCGGAGGATATTCATTTCAGTCCAAGGTCGAACCAAAGTAGCTGATTTGTGGATCAGGATTCTTTTTTGGTCGGACCGTTTCTTCCTCCTCGGCAAATGGCTTGCCGAATATGTAGATGAAGAACTTGTATTTTATTTGATTTACCATTAGCACTCCTGAGTGATTTTGTATGGCGGAGCTCTAATGTATGGCTAGAAGAAGAATCAAGAACAAAGCCAATTCTGCAGAAATAGGACATAAAGACAGGCCAAACTACCTCCGAATGTGCTACTAACTATTGTTATTTACTGCAGCGCTGGAGCAGCCAAACAGACAGTTCTGAGTACTTCCACTGATAAATAGGGGGTGGGGGGATCCAATTTATGGGTACTTCGATCCTAACTATTGGCAGGACTAGCTCATTGCACCAAAACGTGTTCCTATCACATAAACAGAATGTTTCCATCGTAGAACAGTTTTTACACGGAAACGTCTGAGAAGATAATGTCGTGAGACAACAGTTTCTATGTTGCATATGCACAAAAAAGATGTTGCCATACAATTTTCGTGTTTCAATGGTAGTCCAATCCTGTCAGGAATTTAGGACCAGACTACCAATTCCTAGTTCTTGCCCAGATGATAAAAAGACGATACAACAATTTAAACAGGACACCGGCATTTGTAATTTCAAGTAGAATGATAGCAAGACATGTTTGTATTTTCTAACGGCTAATACTATAATACTTGGTACAAAAGCTATTACCATGGGCACATAGCTTGCATTTTGGTTTTAGTCATCATACACAACAGAATTACAGAACACAAGATAATTCTTAAAGCACAAATTTCTGATCATACAAAAATTTGCTGTGTCTTCTCCACATGGAAAGATTTCATCCATTTCATAAAAAATGAACAAATTTCGTTACAGAGGAACACACTCAAGGTTGCAATGGTACAATGACTATTTTCTATAAAACTAGCTGTCAAAATTTCCAATCACAGGTCCTTCTTCCTACCTACTGGTCTAGGTTGGAAGTCCAACATCCATTGCTTATAATTTGTATACAGGCTCAAAATAACAAATTGTGAGAAACAGATGGACATTATCAGTGCATCAAAGAGGAAAGGGTACCTCTTTGGAGGCTCTATTTGCATGTATACAATGTGAAGTATGATCGAACATAACAATGGCAGGCTCAGAGCTGCCTTTATTCCAAATGGAATTTTCACCTCCTTTCCATAGCTTCCACCAGGTGAGTAGTAAATAAGAAAGAATAAGCCAAGGACAGCTATATACTGTAGAAGAAGCTGATCACGGCAGATAAGCGGGAACATCGAAAAAAGTGCATAGTACGTGAACCATCCATACAGGTGAGGTTCATGTAATGCTAAAAGGCTTGCAGGTAAAAGAGGAAGCAATATTGATTTCTCGTGCACTGCAAATAGGAAAAAAGGAAACATGAAATCCAAGAAACATTACATACACTTGCCCAAAATAAATAAATATCAACTTAGTAGTTGAACATACCTTGGTAGGAGAACATATAGAACGAGAATGAACTGTTCAACAGAGAATAGAGGAAGCCAAGATTACTCGGTGACTTGACTTGCTGAAGAAATGAAGGCAAGAAAGCCAGGATGGTACCAGAAAGACTCATGAGTTTCAGCGGCTTTATTGCAAACAATCTCTTCCACTTAATAAGAACTGAGGTGCTACACCAGAAATTAGCAACATAATCCTCATATATGCCTCTCTCAAATGGAGCTAATCGAGAGATCACCTGACAGTAGATTTCATATGTTTAGCAATGATTGACAAACAGTGAATTAAGCCAATTATACATAAAATAAGTTTCATTCTGATGAATCAGCTAGCTCAGTAAGACATTTCTACATGTTTATTAAACAACATTTCTTGAGTATAGATTGTGGTTGCTTGAACAATAAATAACCAGACAGTACATGTATTCATTACCTGTATGGCAGTCTCAAAAGAATGCAAGTATGGCCACCAAACCAGAGCAAAAGTTCCCACTACAACAAAACCGAGTTTCATGATTTCAACAATTGGATACTTTCGCTTCATGCATTTCCCAAGAAGATGCCCGAAAAAAGCCGGCGCAAAGTACATGCTCATCTGCAAGATACCGAATGTGGCCCATGAATTTATAGAATCACAATCTGTTTGAAAAACTTTGTATATGATCAGTGAGAAAATGGTGCAGATTAGTCTTATGGAAATAAAGCAAGAGTTTTTAGTAGGTTCAAATTCATGCAAGACTTGTAACTGACATATCACTCCATCAGATTTTAATCCAATTCCCACTGAAGTAGGGAATATTTTTCAAGAAAACAGTTTCACCTCCCTGGAAGAAAAAAATTATTCGAGACAAGGGTGCACCTGCTTATGGTTAATTGCAAGACTAAAGAGAGCAGCAGCAACAAGCTCGTTCCTCGACAAGACACCAGCAATCGCTCCCAGTGTCAGCCCAAGGCTGATGCAGTTGTACTGAAACAAAAGTACATATTAGGCATAGAATGGAACATAACACAATGGGACAATGCAGTCAGCACTATTGCCCTGCTCCAATGCACATACACCACTAGGATAATCCCCACCTGAAAATGCCCGTGGTCGATTAATACTAAACACGGGTTGATAAGAACCATGGCGAGAAGCCACATCCACCCATCTCGCCTCTCCCTGTCACCACCAACCCCATTATTCATGTACGTCCACACGAACCACAGCGCCGCGGGGAAGAACACCATGAGATCGGACGAGAGCACCGTCCACCGCATAAGCAACTTCCTACAGGAAACAGGCCGCAAAGACTTAAAACAAACACACAGTTCTGCACATTACGATGTAGTAGTAAACGCTAGTCCATTGGGTACGTACGATTCATGGGACTCGAACCCGCGAGAGGATCGGAGAGCGACGGCGTCGGGGAGGGAGGCGTTGATGAGGCGGGCGTGGATCCAGCTCTGGTAGGCGGAGAGGGGTGGGTAGTCGAGGCCCCAGTAAGCGAGGTCGTTGGCGGAGGTGTTGCGGTACCAGTCGGATGAGGGCAGATGGAGCGTGAGCTCCATCCAGTGCCGCTGAGCCTCGTAGTCGCCGAATTTGGGCGCCGCGCCCTGGCCCGAGTAGGGGCCGACGGAGACAAGCGCGCGGACAAGGAGGGCGGCGAGGGAGATAAGGAGGGCGGTGGCGAGCGGCGGCGCTGGGGTGTGCCATGGGAGCCGGGCGGCGGCGGGCGGATCTGGGGCGGGGCTCCTGGACTTCTTCGTCTTCGCCATTGGACGGTTTTGCTTCCAGGAGATCTTCGTGTTCGTTTAAAAGCAGCTCTAGCAGAAAACAAGTTTCCGTTTTCCTCCGAAACTGATTTTGCACTTCGCAAATGGATCGCGCAAAATAGATAGCGAAAATTTGTATACTTGAAATTTAAAAAAGAAACATGGTTCATCAAACGACATAGAAATTAGATTTTTACGCACATAGAAACTATTCCCTCTGTTCGGAAAAATATGTCACTAAAATGGATGTATCTAGCACTAAAATAGGTCTAGATGTATCCACTTTTATGACATTTTTTTCCGAACTGAGGGAGTAGATTTTTACATACGAAGAATCAAAAGGGCTGCTGCTCGGCGCCGGCTGGATTATGGACATGCCGTTGCGCTGGCGGCGCTCCTCCCTCCCCTGGCACCGCTGCTCCACTAAGAGACTCAACCCGTTATCGCGCTAGAGCGACGATTGGTTGATCACGGTGGCCCACTCGTCGGCCGAACAACGCCGCTTATTCGCGCGATAGGCGGAGCGCACCGACTTCTCCTTGATGCGCGCGAGCAGCTCGTCGTCGTTCATGATTGCAGCAAGCTCCTCTGCATCGGATTTCGTGGTGGGCTTGCCGAGCGACGAAATGGAGGAGCTAGAGTCTTCGGGGTACTCTTCGGAGGAGGCGGAGTACTCCAGTGGCGGCAGTGATGCCCCCGCCGCACCGCTGAGGCTAGCACCGCCGTGCCTGTGCTCCATTTGCCGACGAAGGAATGGACTAATTGCTCGCTAGAGCAAACTAACCCTATCGACGGTGGCAACTAAATCGCGGTGGAGTTATAGGGGGAAGGGCGAATCTTAAATGGCCCCCGGTACCAATAAAATAGGGCCGGAGCCACCGCTTATCCGCAACCCTGGATAAAAGTTTCCGGGGCGGTCGGTCTGATGCGGTACCTGTTCGGGCCATGAAAAAGGTCCAGACCCCTATTAGTCAGAATTTTCCGGGCCGGGGGCTTATTCAGTATCTCCTAAAGATGCTCTAAGTAGTTGCAGGTGGTTTCTATGTGCCAGTCGTCGTAGTACCAAACGATTTCGGTAGGAATTTTCCTAATCTGGACAATCACTCCACTAGTTTTTTTACAATAATAAGTTTAAATATGAACTGAAACCAGGATATTTATTTCGGAACGGAGGGAATATTTTACTACGGACTTTTAAGCTTAGTGTGATCTCCTATTAGCGGTAGGAGTACAAATTTTCAGTTTCAAACATGAGCCATTGATTGATCCATATGGGAAATGTAGAGGTCATAATAGACAAATTGTTCTTTTGGGAAAAAATTGTGACATGCTTAGACTAAATAACATTGAGCGTAAATTGGAACAATATTTGTTACACCATGTATATTGATTTTTATGTTAAAGAACATCTCAATCAGCATCCCGAAAATATGTGCGGCACCCCTGAAAAATTCCATTGGGTAAGGCGAATTGGGATGCTGTTGGAAGGAAATTGCTCCACAAATCAATATCCAAGCTCCGTTGGTCTCTCACTAGCGATCGCAGCAGAATCTCTCGATCGAGAGGTTCAGAAAATGACACTATCTCCAAATTATCTTTGCACAAACCATGAAAATGCTAACCGGAGAATGGAATTAGGTGCAAAATCATGAAGCTGGAGATGGTAGAACTTCACTGGCTCGCGGAAGAACATGGACACCAGAGGAGCAGGGTCGATCCAATAAAAATTGGGCCCGAGGCGAATCAAAATGTAACAGTTTATACTAAAAATTTATACTTCTCTTGATCTTGTTTTAGCATATTATGGTATTATAAGTATAATATTATGTTTGTTCACAAATTTTAACCTTATAACTCACAAAATAATAATATTAGTTAGTGTTTTTTGCATGGAAAAAATAGCCGCTATACCGCTGCTAATAGCATGCTATAACGTTTTGAGAATTATCTCGCTAAATAAATCAGTGTACAATGTCTCGCAAATAGCGTATTATAAGGCAGACGCTATTTTTCCTTGGTTTTTTGTAATGAATTCACTGAAAGATATAAAATTGTATTTTGTAACAAAGTATATTTTAATATTCTGCATAATTTCTACAATGCATTATCAATATAATTTATAAATATTTATGGTAAAGATCCGTAAAGAGTGATGTAACAAATGTCTAGTATTTTCTAGTTTATGATTAAGTAAGCATTTTTATAGAAACTGAATCAATTACACTATTTTTTCATTGTTAAAATTATCTAGCAAGTCAAAATTTAGCAAAGTGTGTGTGCTTTTGTACTTTGGTATTAAAACATCATTAGCCTGGATTTATAGTATGTTTGCGTATGTAAATTATATTAATTAATATGATCTTATGCAATGTGGTTGTTATCATGTGGTGTACATAGGTCCATGACCAACTTATAAAATAAAAATTTGTTGCACGCAATTCAACATGGAAATATAGCAACGTAGATTTCCGTAAAACCTGTAGGACTCACCAGAAAGAGAATAGCATGGTAACAATTTTGTTGTCGCCTTTCACATTGGTAGATTCAGTTATCAGTTATATACAGTTTACGAAAGCAAATCATCTTATTAAAGTTAGTGCTGAAAAGTCAATTTAGTGTTTCGCTAATGGAGATGCTAAGTTTCATATTTAAGCATATTTCTCAATCATGTGAGACTAGAAAAGTGCTAGGAGTATAATTTAATACTCCCTTTGATTCATAATTGTCGCTGAATCGGATGTATTTAACACTAAAATATGTCTAGATACGTCCGATTGAGAGACAATTAATATGGACGGGAGGGAGTATTACCAATATTGAGTTATTTCTCTTGATAAAGTTTTTTTTGCCTCCTAACGAGAAGAGAAATGAAATGCTTAACACTACATGATTCTACTTCTTTCAGTTTTAATATCTTGCAAAATTTGAACAATGATTACTATGCACTTCTGCCACTTCTTTTGCCAACCCAGTAATTTTATTTTGTTGCACTAAGTTTGATGGAGCTAAATTGGTTTTGGTATTCTTCGCACCAATCACAGGGATAACTGATAAGCTGGTAGGTGAATATCATAAATATTTGATGGTGGGCATGCAAATTAGAACCATATAAAAATTGCACCATATGGGTCAATGAGATATAAAATGGTTGACCTAATTATAATTTGCTTTGCCTGACAATATCAATAGACTTTTCACACCATACCACACTTGCATTAAAAATAAATATATTTTGAGATAAAATCTTAGGAAAGCTAGTCATAGCTAAACATTTATGTTGACCTACGGTATATATTTACATTTACCCCTTTCCAGGAAAAAGCCAAGGGAAAAAACGCGGCGCGCGTGCAAATTGCAATCGCCGTGAGGTGGACCATAGCGTCCCAGCCGTCCAAGTTGGCCGCACGGCGGCCGAAGGGCCCTATCCTCCGCAAAAGGCCACCACCCATGGTGCGCGGTGCCCGGCAGCCAACTGGTTCTGGTGGGCGTCGTCCTCCTCTCCTCTCCTCTTGTGCGCACCAGGTTCCCTCTCTCTCTCCTCCATTCCCGCAGCCTCCCCCCATCGCGACACACTGCCACGCCCCAGATTTCCCTCTTCCTCCAAAAAGCCGCACCGAGCGAGCAGCTTCCTCACAACCCAGGTACGGACGCGCCTCTCCCCCCAAATTCCTCAATTCCCACCTCCGTCCTCTCGATCGCCCGTCGCTCTAGGCCCTAGCCCGTCGTATCGGCGCGATCGGTTCCGCTGAGGCGATTCCGGCTGTAAACGGGCCGATGGGACAGGAGCGAGGAGCGCGCTGGCAGGCGGGGTTTCTCTAGGGTTCTGATCGCGACGTATTTCGCGTGTACGGGGGGTTCTTGGTGGCACACGTGCTCGTGAATTGTGATGGTACGTGATGTTGGTGGTACAGGAAATGATTGGGGATATTTTGTGGGGTTGGGAACTGGGAGCAGTGTGCTTACAGGAGAATTAGGTACCTTGTGATTGTCCTGCCCCCGGGCTACAGTTGCCATGTCCCCTGGGGTTTAATTCAGATCTTGTAGGGCTTAAGCCGTGGCTATCATCATCCTGCGAGTTAATAGCACATGCAACATGGGTACCAACACTTGTTTGACTATAAGCAGAACTGAAAAGAAGCAAGCGACACTCGACACAATTTCTGGAACCCTCTCTTCTCTACAGTGCTAAGAGGCGAATCGAGACGACTCGGTTTCTTCCGGCGGCCGCCGGCGTATCTGCGGGATTCCTCACCCTCCGCCGGCCGCTCCGGCGGCGGGAGGATGGGGAATCCCCAGATCTGCGCTCCGGCATGTAGATAAGGGGCTTTTGGGCGGCGCTGATGTGGTGGGGTGGTCGGCGTCGTCTTTTTGGTGCTCTGCGTCTTCCCCTCTTCGGCGTCGTCTTCGACGGGGCTGCCAGGCTGCAGGTGCGTCTCCGCTCTGCCGTTGCTCTCTCCGGCGTCGACGGCAGGCTGGTGACGGGTGTACAGGAGGCTGGCGGAGGGGATTCGAGGCGGCTGCTGCTGCTGGGGTGTGCGGTGTGCAGGTTGAAGATTTGGCCACCTCCGGTGAGGTGGTGTGGCGCTGGCCCCAGATCTGGGGTGGCAGGAGCTTGGGGTACGTCCCCGGCCGATGGACCTTCACCGTCTTTAGATCCAGCTCGTCGGAGCTGGTGGTTGCTGCGGCTCATCAACGCCTTCGGGCAAGAAGTTCTTCCGTTCCCGTGGTGAGTGCTCTTGGCGGCTGTTTCCTTCGTCGTCTCCGACGGTGGAGGTCTCGCGTGCTGGGTGACTTCGAGGTTGAAGATGGAGGGAGGCAGCAGTGGTGGTCTCTGTATCCTCTCTGTTTTTTCCTTGCTTGTATCTGGATGTGTAATGTTTTCCTTTCCTTTCCGTATGAATACAAGTATTAGCTATCAAAAAAAAAACACTTGTTTGACTATGGTATCACAGATTGCACAGTAAATAGGAAACTTCAGGATGCGCTGTGCAGAGTGTGAAGCTTCTCTGTAGGATTCTGCATGCGGGTGTTTGCTGTTTCTTGGATTTTCGCACATGAGATCCACATCACACCATGTAGATTGCTGCCTAGTGCTTACTCATGGTTGATTCTAGGATGCAGAAATGCGTGCTTGATATATTAGCTATGATTTCCTATGTTTATGCTGGTTACATTTCCTACGATCTGACCATAATTCCCCTTTATTAATTCTTCATTTCTTAACCCATGACAGATTTATGGATCAACAATTTTGGTAAGGCTGTGCTGTAGGAAGATATCAAAACCAATTTATGGGAAATAAGCAGAGCTCGTGCACAAATCTTGATGAGGAGGTGTGATCTGAGGCAGTCTCACAACAGCAGGGTTTCTGGAGCAATGTCATCCTCTTTACCTATTCTGCCAAATTCTTTGAAAGAAAACTTCCCTGGGCCTCATAATCCCCAACTTACTCTGATGCAAAGGCAACTGACGAATGATTCTGTGCCCTTACATCACAGTGCACTTCAGTCTGCTAGTTTGCACCCAAGAGCTGGTGCTATGAGATCATCGTATTCAGCTTCACTAGGATACCCTGCTAATCCACTTAACTCTGTGCCTAACCACGAGAGGCAGTCTATGGTTGCTTCTTTTGCTTCTCAGTCATCAGATACTGTAGTATTTCAGCCTTTATCTAATAGCATCCCTGGAGGACACACTGAGGAAACTTGGTTCCCGGGTTCGGTTGATGGTTTATCAGATTACAGAGATAACATCCCTGCTTCTGGTAATCAGATCCAGAATGGCAGTCCTCCTGTGACATCTGATGTTGTTGCTAAACAAAATGAATGGTGGGCAGAGATAATGAATGATGATTGGAAAGATATTCTAGACGCAACGACCAATGATTCTCAGTCGAAGGTATGCAAATGAAAAACCAAAAAGAGTTTTGTGGTAGCTGTGTATTCCGTTCTGGTAGTTAGCTTAGAGAAAGTTTTGGCTTCCCGTATACTTCTTGGGGCATATTCGATATTTTTGTAAACGGGCCCATACTCTCTTTTTTTCCTTCCAGTGTCTTTTTGAAATAGATAAGATAGGGAACCATCACTTCCTCTTATTAGAAGCATAAAAAGGATGTGTAATATGTTTTGTTAGAGTGATAGTGAGGTCACAGAGTAACGATTTCTTGTTTCCACTGTCTGTTGTTAGGTTGACTAATAGAAGTTACATTAGAATCTTGTAATGAATATTTATATTCTTGACAATGAGTGTCTCTCTGGAAATTCTAAGTGATATATGTTATGTTACATCTTCCCTTTGGCACAAAATAAAAATGTTAGGTCCACTTAATTTTAAGGTGGAAATCCCATAACTTGTTGGAGTTATAGTTTCTAGAGTGATATTTGTTTAAATTCTCTTTGTGATGCTTTTGGTAAGCCAATTCCTTATGTTCCTGACCAAAAGTTTCTTTCTGGCCTTTGTTGTAGTCCATGGTTCAACCTTCCAATTCGGCTGCATCACACCCAGCTGTGATCCAGACAGCTTCATCTCATGGTGGAGAGATTTGTAATGTAGCTAGTCCTCCCAATAGCAACTCTGCAGCCAAACAACGGATGAGGTGGACCCCAGAACTCCATGAATGTTTCGTAGACGCTGTAAATAAGCTTGGTGGTAGTGAAAGTATGTCTGCTTTGTTGTTGTTTTCCCATAAATACATCTTATATATGTATCTTGTTCTACCATCCTCTAATGCTTGCATTTATTTGTCTTGTGCCTTCAGAAGCTACTCCTAAAGGTGTGCTGAAGCTTATGAAAGTTGACGGTTTGACAATATATCATGTGAAAAGCCATCTGCAGGTTTTCTGTTATATCTCGGAATTCTCATTCTAAGTAGTACTGTTGCCCATAAGAGACCTGAGTTCTCACATTCTTATCTGATCTGGTTTGAATTGCAGAAGTACCGCACAGCCCGCTATAAACCAGAACTAACTGAAGGTTTGTCTGGATTATATTTTTTTGTGCTTGCATTTTATTTTGGATCTTCCTTGTGTAGTTGATTTTTTTTCATGAATCATGATGACGAGCTATTGAGTTGATTATATTTTTCTGATAATGGCTAGGGGGTGATGCTTTATTTATATCTCTATACTATATAATATGGCTTAAGGTGATGGTTGGTACGTTTTTTTAATTCCCAATCCTACCCCTACATCGCTAGACCGAGTTAGACATATTACACCATATGCCACCGCCAAGTGACATGAGCGGTTCCATACCGAGCTCGCGAGCTATCCCGCGCGTTGCGCGGCGCACCACCCTCCACCGATCGTGCCGACCAGCCTCCCGATCGTTGCGTCGAGCCGCCGGCGTCACCATCTCCCATGCCCTGCCTCGAGTCCGCCGGCGCCGCCAGCAATCTCTTGCATCGAGCTCGCCGGCGCCGTCCACCAACCTCTTGCATCGATCTCGCCGGGACGCCCCTTCCCTGCTTCGCGCTCAACCGGTAACCGGTACCTTAGCAGCAGCTCTGGGAGGGAGACACGTCGAGCGGGCATGGGAGTTGATTATTGGAAGAGATGGCCACGGCGCTTCCCCACGTCGTGGCATCTCGACGGCCGGAGTGACGCTTGACCAGCTGACCTGATGAAAATCTCGGTGGTCATAGTTACTGACAGAGAATTATATGTGTGCAGTTCAACTGATGCAACTCTGTCCATTGATTCCGGCCGCCACCTCTGTCCATCGATTCCTCTTTGAGAGGGGGTAGACCACGGCAAGCAGGTGGCTGACGGCGAGGAGCTTTGCCCGGGGCAGATCTACTTCATGCTCCCCGACAAGATGTTACGCTGTAGCCTCATCCTCTACTCGCTGTCGAGCGCCTCCAGGAGGTAGGAGGGAGAGTTGGAACCGAGCTCCCTTGTACGGCGCCGGGGGCCAGGTCCGCGCCTCAGGATTCGGCAGAGGTGCCGACTGCAGGCAAGGGAAGGGTGGCGGTGGACGGGATGGAAGGGAGACGGCGGAGGACGATTCCGGCGGCGTTGGACGAGGAGATGATGCGATTTGGGAAATTTTCTTCCCGATGCGGTGCTCGACGACGGCAAGATGCGATTTGGTCAGCGTCGATTGGGCTGGGCTTGCTTGGCTCCTTTCGGCTGGTTTGGCTAGCACGAGTGGTACAGCCCACAAGTTCTCCCGGGCATGTGCAACCAAACATGAAAAATGATATCTAGCCCAAATCTATGCACTGGATGTATTATGAATATATAGTACAGTTCTTTTCTATAAAAAATGTAGTAGTTCTTAAAATATCAGCAAAAAATATATTAGTTCTCAAAATCTCAAAAAAAAATATAGTAATTCTCAAAAACAAAATAATGTATGTGCGAATAGATGTCGTTTCTCAAAAAGGAAAAAAAAGGGATCCGAACGATTAGACTTTTGTACGCAACAATGCTCCATTTAATCTGGAACGATCTGTCGTCACATTAAAAAAAATCGATTGTACTCTCCACAATGTCGCCATGCGTTTGGATGGAGAGATGGATTGTCGACACATAGAGTTTTTGGAGTAGAAAGAGGATCCCCTTACCAATCTGAGTCTTCTCCCCATTCAAGAGTCCTGGGAGCAGAACGGTTGTAAGCGGCGACGAGTAGCAATGCAGAGAAACAATGCAACGGATGGGGTGGACGGAGCAGATGGATTTGTTTGTATTCAACAATTTTGTATATTCACCACGTCAAGGAGAAAATGGTTCTCAGTAATGAAATTCTATATCAACTAAGACATTTCAAATAAATCAGCCCGTAGCAACGCACGGGCATATGTGCTAGTATATGTAAATCATCTCGTGATGCCATTTTTTTTGTAAGGATCCATTATTGAATGCATGCATGCAGCCACATTGTGACTGATGTAATTGTTAACATAACATGACTATTCCTTATCTAATTATTTAGGTACAACAGGAGAAAGATCCACCACTGAAGAATTGACTCTAGACCTGAAATCGTGAGTGAATAATAATTTTATTCTTCTTCTTCTCTTATTCCATTGTACTCTAGCACGATGCACATCTCTCTTGATGCTTATTGGTAGCAGGTTACTATGCGATGTGACAAAGACACACATCAACTATCCAGGCTAACACCAGTACTTATGTATAATTAAGATGTTAGTTTGTTTTGTAAAATGGAATTCGGACTAATAGTCAATAATTGCGTTGAGAAAAAGCTAATGCCAGTATAGGTTTGTGATTCAACTGCATTTAAATGGGGATTACAAACAAATAGCTGCAATACAGTTACGAAATCAAGTCAATAATTTGGACTTTTTCCCATAGATGTCCTGGTATCAATCTTATTAAAACTGATAATAAAAAAGGGCAACTAAGTTGGGATGTAACGCAGAAAATCTCTAAGGAATTTCATGCCTACCAACAGATATTTTTTGTTAATTCAGTTATCAGTTATCTCACAATTGGTGCATACAGTTACGAAATCAAGTCAGCTTATTAAAGTTAGTGCTGGAAAGTCAATTTAGTTTTTGGCTAATGGAGATGCTAAATTTCATATTTAAGCATGTTTCTCAATTATGTGAGGTCAGAAAAGTGCAAGGAGTATAATTTAATATTACCAATATTGAGTTATTTCTCTTCTGATAAAGTTGTTTTTGCCTCCTAATGAGAAGAGAAATGAAATGCTTAATAATACAGGATTCTACTCCTTGCAGTTTTAATATCTTGCAAAATTTAAACAATGCTTAATAGCCTCTTCCGAAGCCAACCCAGTAATTTTATTTTGCTGCACTAAGTTTGATGGAGCTAAAATGGTTTTGGTTTTCTTCGCACCAATTATGGATGATTGATAACCTGATAGGTGAATATCATAAATATCTGATGGTGGGCATGCAAATTCATTTGTTTTTCCTTCGGTTGCCTTCAATCTTGATATTTTCAGGGTATTAATAAGAAGTTGAGTACATTTTTGCAAACATATAGCCGAGTGGACAGATATACCACCTTTTTGGAATGGCGCACATTTAAAAACCATTGTTGCTTATGCTCCAAGTGCTGTGAATTTCCTAGAAGCTGACCCATTTCCGAAATATTGGTTATCTGTAGACATGATATAAGAATTGTGTTCACAATTATGTTCCCTGGTGTCGAACGAATAATTAGAAAACTGGTGCTGTTTATGCTAAAATCCGGACCAATGCTCTAAATGTGGTTTTGTCAAATCCAACCTCTTATGGGAGTTTCATGAGGACTGTTGAGCCCATTCTGTATTCACTTTCTGCCGGGCCCCAATTATATTCTGTAGGCTTCATGTCAAGCCATGATTAACACACTTTGCATGATGTTCACTTTCTTACACAGGAGCATGGATCTTACTGAAGCGCTGCGCCTTCAGATGGAAGTTCAGAAACGTCTTCATGAACAACTTGAGGTACTCTAGTCCAAAAGCACATAGACTGTTATAAATTTGGGTGCTGTCTCGTTTCATGACAAATAATGACCCAATAAAGAGTGGCATGCCAAACATAATACACTTTTAGACAAACAAATGTGAGAAATTTGTACGCTTGGTTGTGATCATAAATCAATTTGTGACTGCAGTAGTGTGCTACTCGATCAAAGAAACATCCGCTTAGTTGCATTTGTCTTAACATGATATGGGCCAAGCTCAGTGAGACTATCAACATGTGACCAACTTCATTCCATCTTTCTATTGCAGACTCAGAGAAAGTTGCAGTTGCGAATTGAAGAACAAGGGAAGTATCTGCAGATGATGTTTGAAAAGCAGTCTAAATCCAACAAGGAGAAGGTGCTGGATCTGTCCTCAGGAGGTACAGCATCCTTATCATCAGAGCCGAGCAATTCCGCTAACAGAAATAGGGTGAGTGATGCAGATGATGACCTAAATAGAACAGGAGACAACCCCGGGATCGCGGAATTAAGAGAAAACTCGAAGCGTGCTGGTGGCAACCAAGGGACAGCAGAAATTGAGTCGTGCGATCCCCTAGCAAATACAGATGATGGATCTCAGGCCTCCCAAGAGAAGCGCCTTAGGGTGCATGATAGCTAACCCATCAGTTTGGTAATCCAGATCATAGCAGTTCAGTCAATCTATTTGGTGAAAATGGTTTCATCCTTCGTCTGTGCTATTGGGCAGGTCTATTGAGCTGAGCCACCTATATCTAATTGGAATCTTCTGGTGGCCGCTTGTATAAACTCTTAGCAATAAATTAAATTATCTCCTGACATATGGTAAATAAGTATGTCTTGAGATCTAGCAACCTTTTAGATATAGCTGTTATTTGAGTGGTTCGGTGGCAGAAGGCGATGAACTGTTATAAAGCCAGCCTTTGTCCTTGATGATAGTAAGGTTTTGTCCTGTAACATGGTAACTCTGGTTCACTTGTCTGAGATCTGAAGGGCTTGACGATTTTCATGCTTGGTCGTCCTGTCATGTTTTCCACACTGGGGCGCCAAAATCACAGTAATAACAGCTTAACAGGTCTGTAACCAACTGGATATCGATAGGTTGGTTTTGGGGTTGTAGAGTACTAGACAGTATCGTTGTTCTTGCGGGAGCTAGACAGGATCAGAAACAACTGCCGCCTACCATCGAGAAAAACCCTAGCTCCCTTCCCCATCCTGGCCGATGATCAATGGGTCTTGGGTCCCCACCTCGTTTGCCTGCCGCTCTAGAAGCAGGAGGGGGTGTGGACTCTGGATTCGCTCAACGCCGTAATCAGACCCTAAAAGTTAGAATTATGTGGTGTGACGGTGTCGTGATGGTGGTGACAATGCTACGTCAAATAACGGTACCAAGTTTCAACCCCATCTCGGCGCTGTGACGCCGTGGTTGATGGCGTCAAGTAGCAAGTGGATCTGTGTCGCCGGGTTTATGCTCCGGTTTGGGTGGTGTTGGTCTGGTCGCCAGCCTATTATCTTGTTGGTAATGTTTCGTCTTGTATGCACTGTGTATAGGTTAGTCCCACCCATGGGGCCACGCGGTCTGAGCCGGTGGTTCCCATCTGCGAGTAACCTGACCATCAACGTAGATTGGGGTGCGTTCCCGTCCGAGTCTCCCCCAGATCCCGTCGTACGTAACAGGTGGCTACTGTGGCGATTTTATACGATAAACATCCCTCTACCCCTCTACCGATCTGTATCACTTACGTTGTGTCAGTTTCTATCTCTCCTCCGATGATGCAAGGACGACTCAATAAGATTCAAACGCGTGGATTTAGATGTCTTTCTAAGTTTTCTCGACTTTTTTTTGTCCTGATTATGGATGTGTGCTTATTTGTAGGAGGTATGAGTCTAAGTTTCCATGGGTAGCACACACGAGACACATCGATGTAAACAGTCCAAGATCACGGGTATAGTTCTATGTGTTTATGTATTATTGGTTAATGGTGTGCTCAAAGAAGTGAAATTATGTGTTATCGACACGTAGTTTAGGGGTTTGCATATCCTTCATGGCGGTTTCCATCGGTCGAGGTGTTGTCTAAAGTCCCACGACTCCATCCTCGTCTTGGAACTTGGAACAATCTTTTACAAGGAACCTTCGTGTTTGTGTCGTCTCATAGATTGACAACTCTTGGTCTAATGGTTTGTCATTAGAGGAATTGTTGTTTTCTGGTCCTCCATGGTCATCTCACTTTTTTTGTGTAATTTATCCTAAATGGCCATTTTTTAAACTTTTAACCACTAATGGCCCCTCAGAAACTTTCAATCAGATATAACCCATTTAAAATGTAATTTAAATTGGCTCATTTGAATAGGTAGACACGTCATTTGCATTGGCTTATTTGTGCTACGAAGTGCAAAAATGGCTAAGTTATTTAAAATAAGACATTCACAGTGTCATATCTACTATATGGCGAGAATTTTAGAGGGTCTGGCAAGTATCTGAGAGGATCCGAAAACAGCTAAATCTAAGAGGCACGCCATTGCAAATGGCTTATTCTGAATAATTTAGCCTTTTTTGCATCTCGTGGACCCAGATAAGTCAATGCGATGACATGTCTACGGTCTACCTATTCAAATAAGCCATTTTGAATGACATTTTTTTGGAAAAGTTATAGTTGGTTGAAAGTTTTCTAATAGGTCATTAATAACTGAAAGTTTAGAAAATGACCATTTAGCACAAATTATACACTCGTGGTCTGCCTCTAGTCCTCTACGTCAATCTAATGATAAAATAGTAGTCCGACAACCTATCCGTAAGTGTGGGTCCCTTGCTACAGTATATTGAACATCTTCTCACGTGTTGAAATGGACGACTCGTGCAACTCTTCAGAACGTTACTTCCATTGCATTTGTTGTTCAGTGTTGCTGTTAGTTTCTCGTCATCTTTATGTTAGACCATCTCTCATCGGTGGCTCCTAAATATGGTCCGGCACCGTTCAAAGTGTACACCCTTTGGTGCTGTCGGACAGGTGTCCGACCATTACAAGGTCGCCTCTCGATCGGCATCCCCAAAATGGCACCACTATTTTTTTATTAATATGAATGAATTTCTATCTAAATCGTAGAAAAATGAATGCGTAGTTTAATATATAGTTTAAACATAGGATAAATAAAGTTATTACAACCATTCAAATTATAATTCAAATTCAATTAAAAATAAAGTTCATCATGGAGCAGCAGGCTGGGGTGTGCAACAGTCTGGTGTGCTCGGCGTGCCCACAGGTGCGCGATTAATTCACTCTGTAGTTAATCATGAGCAGCTTCATCTCGAATCTCATGGTGTGTAGCGAGGAATCACTACTACAGAACCGAGCATTACAGCCGGATACCGGCCATGGGCCTCACCCGGTTTTCCCATCCGGCTCGGAGCGACAGTTGAGGATAATCCAGCCGCGGGGAGTAAACTCGGACGCCGGCCCCGGATGTGCCTCGGCAAGGACTCCTGGAAGTCATAGGGTTCATTCATGACCAAGTTGACATCTCGCTCGCTGTCAATGATCATGTTGTGCATGATGACGGAAGCGTTCATGATCTCCTACATCTGCTCTAGAGACCAAGATAGACAAGGGTACCCGACAATTGCAAACCGGGCTTGAAGCACACCAAATGCTCGCTCCACATCTTTGCGGACACTCTCTTGCTTCCCCGCAAAGTGAACGTTTGCCTCACCAACAGGGTTGCGGATGGCTTTGACAAATGTCGACCAAAGAGGATAGATGCCATCTGCTAGGTAGTATCCCTTCTGATACTCACGCCCGTTGATCACGTACTTGCACTCGGGAGCTTGGCCAGCGGCAAGTCTTGCAAATACCGGAGAGCGCTGCAACGTGTCATTGTGAGAACGGGCCATGCCAAAAAATGCGTGCCAAGTCTATGTGTCATAATCCGCCATAGCCTCGAGCACAACATTGCACGCTCCAACATGTCCTCCCTTGTACATCCCCTGCCAAGCAAATGGGCAATTCTTTCATCTCCAGTGCATGCAGTCGATGCTCCCAAGCATCACAGAAAATCCTCTTGCTTCACCTTGTGCCATGAGCCGAGCCGTGTCTTCTGCATTTGATTCTCTCAGATACTTCTCTCCGAGCACTACATTCACCGCCTTGCAAAACCTGTAGGTTGGTTAACGGTTGTGGATTTGGACATACGGAGGTAATTGTCCATGGAATCTGCCGAACATCCATAAGCAAGACACCGTATAGCAGCAGTGCATTTCTGAATGGATGAGAACCCAAGTAGACCAGTGCAATCTTTATTCAGCTCGAAGTAGTTATCATAGTCTTGAACACCATGCACAATGTTCATGAACACCTTCCGGTTCATCCTAAAGCGCCGGCGAAAGTCATATGAATCGTTTGTCGGGTTTAACGCAAAGTAGTCATGTAAAGCAGCACATGACATGTTGTTCTGTAGCAGTTCTTGTTGGCCCTCATCCCTTTCACCGACCCGCCGTGTTTCGGCTTGGCTTCCACCACAGCCTATGCCGCCCGAAGAACGGCGAGAACAAGCTGATTCTCTTCATCTTCTTCATCATCAAAAAGGGTCTCCTCTTCCATCATTTGAAAGAACATAATTTCATCATTGATATCCATTGCCTATTAACAATATCCCATGAATAATCGAGCTACAAAGAAATGAAAAACAAAAAAGGAAGAGGCCTTGTCAGGGGTGCCGGACATATTTTAGGTGGGGCCAGACCGTTGGGGGTGTAGGTGGGGGAAATTTTCGTGTCCGACACCCCAATGGGCCTTTGGGTGCCGCCGCTGGAGATGCTCTTATGGATAAAAATATATCGTCGCTTAAAGAAACAACCGGCCAGAGTTCACTGCGTAATTAGATCCACATTTCTCGTGAGTACATTTCTTAGGGCGTGTTCGGTAGTGGCCTAGCTTCTCAAAATCCACAACTTCCAGCTTCTCACTCCGTCTCTAGGATTCTCAAATTGCTAGGAGATGCCGAAAAACGTTCGGCACAGCTTCTCATTTGTTCAGCCCGTTATTGGGCCCATTTTGTGCACTACAGAGAGCATATAGTGAAGAAAAGGGAGAGATTGGGGGCGGCCAGAGGTCAAGCTGGTGTTTGGTCGGAGGAGTTCGGACCGCCTAGAGGGCGGGGCGGCCGGAGGATGGCGGAGTGGCATGGGCTGGCGGTCGCGAGGTGGTACGTGGGAGGAGGCGGCGGCGGCGGTCTTGGACGGCAGAGGACGACGAGACTACCTGCTACAGGAACGACGGCTTGTTGCCGGAGGCCGGCGGCGTGCATCTAGGCTTAAGATTCCGTGGGCAACAGCCAGCAGGGGAAAAAGAAATGCGTATGGGAGAGAGAAGGAGCAATGAGAAGGGAAATAGAAGAAAGAAAACTGTTTGGTGGATCACTTCGCGGTGGCATGTGGCCGTAATTTTCATCCAACGCCAGCTTCTCCAGTTTTCCAGCGGACCGATTTGCTAGCTCTGCAATTTGTACGTGCTGTCGAGCAAGCTTCTCGAAGCTAGCTTATCAGATTTTGCACGTTCGGGGCAACTTCTCGCTCAGTTTTTGAGAAGCTGGCTGCCAGAGAGTTACCGAACACGCCCTTAGTGCTTAAGTAACCTTAGTTTAGATCAATGTCTACACCTTTACGTACATGTGCCGCGTTGCCACCGAATCCATCGCTGACTTCGTGCTCGACATGAAAAGAGGAAATCACTTTTGAACTCACACAACCCAAAACAGAATATCGCAGGAATTTTGAACTTTCAGTGTCCACCTGGCTTTGTGCGAGTAGCGCAGCTTTCAGGGGAGAGCGCTGGAAAAACAGCGCCTGATCACGAGTGGATTTTTTATTTTAACGTACCTACGGCTACGGCACCTCTACGATCCAATGATCCATGTGAAGTGTGCATACATGTTAATATTTCGGTAGCAAGCCTCCGGATCTTAGCAATCTCAGCCTACAGTATGCCGACGTTGGAACTTGCAAACTCAGGGTCTCGGTTACAAAAGCAGAGTACATGAGAAGATATGAATGAAGAACAACTGAAAGGCACAAAGGCTCCCCCATCCTACCCTTCTGTATTCTGAATAAAAGTTAGTACAGTTCACGAACACACCATTTCACATTTTCCAGAACGCAAGGAAATGAAGAAGAATGTGCAAAGACATCACCGAGCTGTCAATCTTGTTGTGTGACTCTTTAAGTTTTCGACAAACAAAGTTACACTTTTCCATCCGCATAGCTTTCATAAACAATCAATGTGCAGCAACTAAGAACAAAGAATTGGAATTTAGCCTGTGTATGCCCTTATTCGCAGAAGGACAAAATAAGCGGGGTCAAAAAATTTAAACAAGAAAAGAATCAACCTGCATCAATGACGTGTAAGGCACCAATTTCAATTAAAGGTGCCACAGCGCATCACCGATAATCCTGTTCCGTAATCTAGATGATGATAGTGATTCTCCCTTTTACCTGAAGCCTCACCACTACACATCATCATTGTCTACCGCATTATCCTTCAACTTAAGACTAATTTCTCTAACTGCAGAAAAACCATCCATCAAACTCACTAATTCAATGAACAGATGGCCTTGGATCTACTCTGTCAAAATTGATGGCTAATGACTCTGCTTTCCTTGTCCTTTCACTGGAAGTGCCTGTCCTCTTGGTATATAGTACAGCAGTAGACGAAACAATCTACCGTCAAATGTTCTGGTTCTCAGGTTCAAAGTGTGCTATGGACTTACATTGCACTCGTCCATGAATCGCTCATCTCGTGCAAGAAACCTCTTCCAGTACTTCCTGTAATTTGGTATACCCAATTCAAGCCAAGGTTTCATATTACCATTGTAGTGCAATGATGTAGAAGTTCGAATAACTTCTTCTTCAATTCCGTAGTGATAGCCAAGTCCAGATAAAGTCAATCTCTCATCAAGAGGATATATAAGATTCTGGAAGGAGAGGAAGCTTATAGGTAAAGCTGCAGCTCGCAGTGAGGCCTCATCATCATTGTTCCGGAACTGTAACAGAAAAAGAGTAGAAGTGATAATAAGCTAACCACTTCATACAAGTTTCATGGGTCCAAATTATGTATTTTTTTCACAGAAGAGACTGAAAGTAGGGAGTTTAAGCTATCATCGTAATGGTTCGTTATTACAAGCATGGATAATAACAGAAAATCTTGGGAAAAAAACAAGATACTAGGGATGGATGCGCTTTAGAACATAAAATAAAAGCGAGCTGAGAACAGACAAACCTTTTCCAGAAGTTGCAGGTAATTCTCTGTAACATTATACTCTCTCCATTTTTCCAAATTTATCACATTCAACCCAGACATCCATGCACATGACTGGGGATCATATGTTGCCTCACCAAGAAGGTTTCTTAGTTGGCCCATTCTCAAGCCACAAAACTTGACGGCAGCATTCACCTTATCTCCCATATCAAGATTCCACAAGAAAGAGAGATCACGTTGAACAATCACATCATCATCCAACACAATCACCTTCTTTAAATCTTTAAATATTTCAGGAATAAAGAAATGTGAGTGACTGAACACTGATAAATACTCCATTCTGGACTTCTCAGTAGGCCGCTCAAAACTACTGATGAAAACACGGAATTCCTCAGGCATATATAACTGCTGCATACTAAACTCTGGCAAATTCTCCAAAATAATATGCTCGTAGTTAATGACATTGACAGCTGATTCCCTGTAGGTGTTTCTTAAAAACCAATGCTTCATGGCGTAGAAATTTTGAGCATCAGTTAGTACATGGAAGACTACATTCCTGGTCTCCTGCAAAACACCAGAAGGAACATCAGCAATGCCAAACCCAGAAGATGTTCTATCTGCATAAAAGTAAAAATTGCCTGCATACCTTAGAACTACTAACAGATGAGTTGATGACAACGGAAGCTGCAAGCACATTTTTAGATAATATAACATAGTGCCTATGATCTGGATCGTTAAACTTATGGACAGGAGAGTCATCTGAATCCAGTGTAGCTGATTTAAAATATTCAACTGTCAACCTCATATTAAGACAATGATGACTTTTGGGCATCGTGTGAACACCAAGGTTGTACAAGTATGCACTCTGCTTCATATGAAAATGAGCTTCATCGTCTGTCGTATGAAGTAT
Source organism: Poa pratensis (assembly GCA_947311845.1). Classification (NCBI taxonomy): domain Eukaryota; kingdom Viridiplantae; phylum Streptophyta; class Magnoliopsida; order Poales; family Poaceae; genus Poa; species Poa pratensis. Next base: position 35,338,059 of record CAMZMU010000117.1, read on the forward strand.
CTGGCGAAGCTTTTTGTCAACATTATTACAATCCACAGTGCATGTTTTGGCTCTTGCTATTGCTTGGTCCATCTTCTCTATCTTCTTTTTTATACTGAAAGCCAGGTCAAGTGTTATCAGTGATTAAAAAAAAATCAAATGTACAGTCGTGATTGGATAGTACTTTCTCTCAAACATACCGAAGTACAAATTCAATATAAACACAAAGCAAACATATACATGTAACAAAGCATTTTAACAGGGGGACACTGGAATATGATTTATTAAAAGTTGGATTTGCAGCCTAATTGTGCCTGTGTGAAAGAATCCATTAAATGCGTAAATGATCTGCCGCCATAATTTCAACATACAAGATGAACCATCAAATGCTAAAGGGGCAAACAATGACAAGCGTGCAGAATAAATACTCACAAGGATGGTAGATCAGCATCAACAATGGATTCACTTAAAACCCTCTCATGTTCTTGGATATTCTGCTTCAGTTCATGAGTCAGTGCCTCTTTTCCTTTAAGTTTGGCGATACTCGGGTAGTAAGACCGGGCTACAAAGAGCTGGTCTTTTAGTATTTTCACAATGGCATCTTTCATAACTTCTTTGTGTTCTATTGACCAGAGACAGTAGCTCCCGAATTCAAGTTGACAAGCCTTAGCCTTCTCCAATTCATCAGCGCTTGGAACCCTGGGCCGTCTCATGTTGACATCGTCACTGAAATCCTGGAACCAATATATTCTCCAACTCATCAGTACTCATAAAGAGTAGCGAAATTACAGACTAAGCTAGGGTAAGAGAGAGCAAGTACATCTTAATGAGAAAATGAAGCTATGCTTCAAAGGTAAAGCACGACTTGTGCACAAAGAGAAACAGAACACTAAGAGCCATCATACTTTTTTGTGATGAACTAGAACTAGAACTGGAACTGGAACTGGTACTGGCTTCACTGGCTCAATTTTTGGTGGGGGGAGAACTGCATACAGAATCAAATAGTGGTCAGTGTGTACACCAACTAAGACATGAGTGCATCATGAGAATACAATCAGGTAAAGAAGATGCACTACAAACTACATAGCTTGACCTCGGAAGAAGTTATATCATGGTTAATTATCATCACCAGCATTTATATAAAATTGATATTACTAGTTTATTTTAACAAACAGGGGGCAAAAAGGCATTAACTGTACAGCACATTATTGCACTAGAAACAAGTAATATTGAAGATGGCGAGGTACTGAAATAAATGGAGTTAAAGAGCAACTAATTTTCAATGGCAGTCTCACAAAGTGCAGGCTACTGTCTAGGTAACTGGTTTCCAACAAAACTTTACTGTTTTTTCTGCAACCTTTTCAAATGCTGTACATCTAAGGCATTTCATGCATAATCGATTATTGCATTCTCAAATACTCCATTAAACTTTATATAGTAATCATGCAGCCACTATTAACCTATACCTTCTGGTTTAGTGATCACTCTGGAAGGTTCAGTATCAATTTTGGGAATCTTTTCGAGTCCATCCTGAAAAAAAACATAAAGGATAAAACGTCAAGGATTCAAATTATCTGTCCGAGCTGTAGTGGAACATACTAATAATCCATACAAAAACTTTAAATGAATGTATTTACTGATTTTATTCTACAGCATATTTTTTCACAGCCTTCGTAGTTCATAATCATGATGAAATAGACTAGGGTAAAAAGATTAAATATACTATTTGCATGCTGTATCACTTTGTTCGGCGGCCCTGTGGGGTGGTTCATAGGTATTTGAACTGGTGGCACGGATTATTTCTGTATCTGTTCTCTAAATTGGCCTACTCAGTCCGACAGAGGTGGCACAGAACAAGAAAATAGTGAACACCATTATGAGGAGCGCACCATGTTCTCTATAAGCTTACAATACAAAAACTACTGTATAACACGATGTTGTCTGCTTCAAGTAATCCCATATACTTCAGTGACACAGTCAGTTGATAATTCTATCTTTGATTTGTTAACGTAAGAC
>CAMZMU010000117.1:35355250-35463787 GCA_947311845.1 Poa pratensis
CTCCGGTCCCTCAGGCCGGAGTCTCGTGTAAAATTCCTGCAACGACTCTATTTTTGGGGGGAACCTATAAAAGGCCCCTTCTTCCCCAAAGAGACCAAGCTTTTGCCAAGCACGATTTTCTCTCTCTCTCCCACCATTGTTGACCTTGGAAAGCTTGCCTCTCTCAACTCCTCCCATGATTCTTGCATATCTTTGAGAAAAAAGAGAGAGGAGATCTAGATCTACATTTCCACCAATCCATCCTCCTCTAAGTGAGGGGAACCCTTTCGATCTAGATCTTGGAGTTCCATTTGTTGAGTTCTTCTTTGTTCTTCCTCTCTTATCCCCTCATAAGCATTTGTTGCTTTTGGTGGGATTTGGGAGTGAAGGACTTGAGCACTTCTTGTGTTCTTGCCATTGCATTTTGTTGCATCGGTTTGCTCTCTCCACGAGGATTCGTGGAAGTGAAAGTTCGTGTGCTTGTTACTCTTGGGTCGTTGGACCCTAGACATCATTGTGGTGTTTGAGACCTTTTGTGGTCACTTGGGATCTCCCAATCCTTTTGTGGGTTACTCCCTCCGTCCTCGAATAAGTGGACGTTTAGCATTCAAATTTTTCCACAAAAGAGTGTACTTCTACCTTCCCAATGCACTTAAAAGTAGATAATAATGCTTCTCTCTCATCGCACGGAAATAAGCCCAATAACATTCAACACATGGTCTCCTTTTTTTCTACATGCACTTAGCTCATTGGAGGTGGGATAATTAAAGAGGAGAGAGATGGTGGCTTGCATTTTCCCAATGCATTTTCTACTACTCTCCATAATTTGTCTTAAAATTTCTAGATGTCCACTTATTTGAGGACGGAGGAGTATGCCTCAAGATTGTTGTAAGGGACTCGATTTCCACCCGAAAGGAAATCAATAGCGGAAGGTGAACCGAGCTTTTGGGCAAGGTTCATCGGAGAATAGGGTTAGGCCATTTGTGGCGTTTGAGTTTGAAACTCACACCCCTCCAACGAGACGTTTTCCCCTAAAAAGGAGGAACTCGGGAATTCATCATCGTCTCCGCGTGCCTCGGTTATTTCTATACCCGAGCTCTTTACTTATACACTTTACATTGTTATAGCCTTCGTGCTTGAAGTCCTTTCTCTTGCTATCACCTTGTTGTTGTCTTGCTTAGCATAAGTTGTTGGTGCACATAGGTGAACCTAGTATATTTAGGTTGTGTGCTTGTTAAATTAAAACACCTAGTTTTATTCCGCATTTATCAAGACTAAACCGGAAAAAAATTAATCGCCTATTCACCCCCCTCTAGGCGACATCCACATCCTTTCAATTATGCCTAGATGCTGCCCTCTCGTGTTCATTAGTTCATACTTCATAGGCTGATCTTGCAAACGTGAAAATGATCATTTCTTCCCGTTGTTTAGCATCATCAACTATGCTTGTGTGTTCTTGCTTTTTCTAAAAAAAAAACTTGTGTCTTCTACACTCCTACTAGAGATAGTCATTACATCCATGTCAAAGTGTAAAATGCATCACATAATGTTTCTCAAGCATGCCATAATAGTACATTCTACTAAAATATTGTGATCGAATTTGTGAATGTCTCAATCGTAGCCCAAATTGTTCGGTGTGAATGTACAATCTTACAATCTACACTCAGGTTCTATTCTACACGAATTTGAGCTATTTATTTATCGCGTTGCTTCTTTAGTTCCCTTTGAAATCAAATGTATTATAAGCAAGATGCATGATGTTAAAATGGAAAATTGTGACTTGAAATAGGGGAATGAGAAGGGAAAAAAAGGTGTGAATGCAACTGACAAGTTTGAGATGATGTGATGTGAAATGTAAAAAAAATAGCATGAAAAGAATTGGAATGCATGTGGATACAAGATTATTTGAATTGGTTTGAATGAAATGGAAACATAGGATAACTGATAAAATTGTGACCATGGAGTGGAACTGATACGGAAAATAAGATCATACTAGAGTAGGGGTGCTTAGGATTTTGTTTTGCTGAAAAGTTGGAAATCATCACAAAATTCAGAAACAAAATTGTAAGTTGCAATTTATTATTGTCTGTCAAGTGCGCGAGGAGAGAAGTTTGATCGATTTTTTTGAATGTGTCAAACTTGGCTTAGTTTGTCGAAGGATGAATGTACATCCTAAACTCAAGTTCTCTTGGACAGGGATTTATGTATTATTGGTTCTTCTGTAGTTCTCCTCGACATGAAATGTCATACATGGGAATGCATGATGTCGAAATGGAATACAGTGTCTTCTGAAATAGGGGAATGAGAAAAAAAAGGAATATGTATGACCAGTTTAGGATAGAAAACGAGAACAACGAGAGAGGAGCCCCGTGTCAATATATTAAGATGGAATCGCTCCTTAGTGAGAATTTCAGAAATTCGCCCTGACAGAATTTGCACTCTGGTTTTAGGATGCACCACTTAGACCCAATCGTAACTTAAAATGTTGTTTACGATGATGTGAAAGCAACATATTTAGCATGAAACAAATTTGAATGCATATGGATACGAGAGTTGTTTTTAGGCAAGGATAAGAGAGTAATTGACTTGTGGCATGCATGTCTGGTTCGGACGAAATGAAACACATAAGAGCATCTCCAATAGGTGCCCTAAAATAGCAGCCAAAAAACAGGGTGATGTAAAATATACATCACCAAAATCGTGATTTATAGGGCACCGAAAGTGTCCAACTCCAACAGCTCATGTATTTTAAGGCATCACTTCCCCACTAGGTGATGTAAAATAGCGCCGCCGTGTGGCAGCCTCCACCCAAAAAATGTGCAAACAGAAGATTTATATGAATATAGTTGATAATGAACATGATAAAATGAAAGGACAAGGATGTCGCCTAGAGGGGGGTGAATAGGCGATTTAAAACTTTTCCGGTTTAGGCTTGATAAATTGCGGAATAAAACTAGATGTTTTTAATTTAACAAGCATACAACCTAAATATACTAGGTTCACCTATGTGCACCAACAACCTATGCTAAGCAAGATAAGTAACAAGGTGATAGCAAGATATAGACTTCAAGCACGAAGGCTATCACAAAGTAAATTGCATAAGTAAAGAGCTCGGGTATAGAAATAACCGAGGCACGCGGAGACGATGATGTAATCCCGAGTTCCTCCTTTGAGGGGAGTACATCTCATTGGAGGGGTGTGAGTTTCAAACTCAAGACGCCACAAATGGCCTCACCCTATTCTCCGATGAACCTTGTCCAAAAGCTCGGTTCACCTTCCACTATTGATTTCCTTTTGGGCGGAAATCGAGTCCCTTACAACGATCTTGAGGCACAACTCACAAAAGGATTGGGAGCTCCCAAGTGACCACAAAAGGTCCCAACTGGCCACAAAATGCCTTGACCACAAAAGGTCACACGAACACCGTCTAGTGTCCAACGACCCAAGAGTAACGAGCTCACGAACTTTCACTTGCACGAATCCTCGTGGAGAGAGCAAACTGATGCACAAAAGCAAAGGCAAGAACCCAAGAAGTGTGCTCAAGTACTTCACTCCCAAATCCCACCAAAAGCAACTAATACTTGTGGGGGAGAAGAAAGGAAGAACAAAGAAGAACTCAACAAATGGAACTCCAAGATCTAGATCGAAATGGTTCCCCTCACCTAGAGGAGAGATGGATTGGTGTAAATGTGGATCTAGATCTCCTCTCTCTTTTCCCTCTAATTTGAGGCAAGAATCATGGAGGAATAGAGAGAAATCAAAACTTCAAGAGGTCAACAATGGGGGGCAATTTCGTGCTCGGAAGCTAGGAAAACCGTTGGGGAAGAAGACCTATTTATAGGTCAAGATAAGATCTGCCCGTTACACAGTTTTCGCACTTTCGGTGCCAGATCCGGAAAAATCCGGAACAAAATTCGGGTTGGAAAAATGCTACTGAAACCGCCTGGAATTGCCCGGTTCTTACCCGAAAATATTTCCGGAACGAGCCGGTGCCAGATCCGGAGAAACTGAGGCAAAACAAGAAAACTACTCAATACGAAAACTGCAATATCTTTTTCATCCGGACTCCGTTTTCGATGTTCTTGGTCTCGTTGGAATCACCACAACGAGCACGACAAGATTATGCAGAGAAACATCATAGTCCAAAGATGGAGGATAAAACAAAATATAGAAAGATAAAACCTCTCTAGAAAAGAACGACCGGTAAAACCTCCAACATAAAAAACGCAACAAGATATTCATGAAATCCGTTTTTGATGAATTAGAGCTTGGTATGGAGATGAACACAAGCTCTAAATTATCACATGGATAAAAGCCAAATAAGAACAAAGAAAGATGATATGCAAGTATGCAAAGGTTTGAGCTCTCCACAAAGATGCGATCAAGTTACTCACTTGAGAGCCCCTCTTGATAGTACGGTATCTATCTTATAACCCGGTCTCCGAACTAACAACATGAGACCGGTAAAATAGAAACCCTATCAAGATCATACCTTTGCGTTGCGCATTCCACTTGAGCTAGATAATGACGATCTTGATCTCTTCAAGTGGACCACCTTTCTTGATTGCGCTTTGCTTGGTGAAGACTCACATATTGCTCCTCCATACACCAAGATGGGAGTGCCTCTCTTAGGAACATCTTCACTTGACCATTATCTCCAAATGGGTTGCAAGCTTCAAGCATATGATATCTTCTAGATGCCCATCTTGAACTTGCACATCTCAACCTTGATGACGATCACCACTTGACGTCATCCTCCATTGGCTATAAGAAATCTTTCTTTTGATGCAAGCCCATGGAGAGATACCTAACCCCAACAAAGAAATGCCACACACACATAATGGGTTAGTTCACAAAACTATATGGACAATTTCTTACCATACCATTGGATCACATGATCCCACATGGTATATCATTTAACTTTGTGTGTTGATCAACTTGAATCCACTCTTTGCACTTAGTCTTGATCAACCTTGTATCTTTTCTTCTTCTTGATCATATCAAATATGTCCATTATAATCAATGATCTTGATGGCATACAACCTTGAATCAAACACATGGAGTTCAAGCGATGCCTATGGACAAACCTATAAAAATATCTCAATACAAACATTAGTCCATAAGGATTGTCATTAATTACCAAAACCACGCATGGGGCAACATGCACTTTCATAAAATAACAATAAAAAGTCCACAAACCATAAGATATTACATAATTCATCAACGCCATAACATCCAAAAGATGTGTAGTCCTGATCCTGTCCATGCTCGTTCTCAAGAATCATCATGTTATGCAAGATCACGCATGCTGTCATGATATACCAAAGGTTCTCTTTAAGCCAAAACCTAGCTAGACCTCACACAATTGCAAATTGCGATTGCCAAATTCCAAAAACCCTCTCCACATCTTTTCTTGCAGCCCCTTGAGCATTATGAAAATAAAGTTCTTTCTTACCTTGGGGACTTACGACCGGCTTGACAAATACAGCCCACTTTGGATAAATTCCATATGTGTGCCCATTTGCTTCGAACTCCACCGGTGTATGTTCCCTATTTGCTAACTTGGCAAAAACAGGAATCCAAATTAATTAACTAGTTCATTGCAATCTAAAAAAAGAGATTTAGAAAATAATTCCATACCTCGACCGGGCAGAGCCGCGGCGACGGCGGGTCTCGACGGAAGGATGGCTACACAGGTCGGCGGTGTCGCGGCGGGTCCGAGGGACGGCTACACAGGCCGGAGGGACGGCGGGGTGGCGGCGAACGGCCGACGGGAAGACGGCGGGGTCGGGACGGGATCACGGCGGTGGGGCGAAGGGGCGGCGGGGTCGCGGCGGTGGCACGGGGTGCCGGCGGGGTCGCAGCGGGACGGAGGAAGGCTAGATGCCGGCGGCAGAGGGGCGGCGGCGCCGGCGACCCTGGCGCAGCCGCGTTTCAGCCGCGGCGAGGAAGCTTTAGCCTGGCGGTCGGAGTCGCGCGTGCGGCGATTCACGATTTAGGGCACGACCCCTGGTGATGTATATTTGCATCACCAGAGCCAATTTTTACATGGCGCCCTAAATTTTTTTGTCCAAATATACATTACGGGGTGTTGTTGGACACCAAGTTTTGTCCTGGTTATGCAAAAAACGGTTAAATCCTATTTTAGGCACCTATTGGAGATGCTCTAATAGCTGAGTCATGGTTCAGGCGGAGGTGCTTGGGTCATTCTGCGTTGCTAAAAGTTGGGAATCGTAGCAAAATTCAGAAAGAAAATAGAAGTTTCAGTTTATGAATGTTTAAAAATGTGCCAGGAGATTCTGAGAAAAAAGACGCACAGGATCAGCGGGCATGGAAACTACGATGTTCGCCATGTGTACTTGGCGTCATACTGTCATGTAGTAGCTCAGAGCATCTCCAACAGACGCGATTCGCGCGGCGCGCTATATTTTCTTTGCAGCGTCAAAAAGGCGTTTTTGCGCGCGGGGTGCCGGTTTTACTTTTCCAGCAGCGCTATAGTTTAGCGCGCCGAAACGCAGCGCTCCAGCAGACGCCCAAAAACCGCAGCGCGCGCGGCAAGCACAAACAACATTTGTACTTCAACATACAACCAAGAAGATCAAACATACGCACAATAAATCAACAATAAATAGTTTAATTATTACAACACAAATAAATAGTTCATCACACAATAAATAGTTCATACAACAATAAATAGTTCATACAACAATAGAATGCATAGTTCACCAACTCATTGTTGCCCATTCCATGCCCACCACTCCTCGATTAGATCTTTTTGAAGTTCATTATGCGTTTCATTGCATCGAATGGCATGATAAGATGCAACAAACCGGGCCACCCTCTCCGCCCTCCTCCGCACTCGCACGGGATGACCCATCAACTCATAGTGGGTGTAGTCTAAATCTTGCCCCCGCTCATTCTCGATGATCATGTTATGCATGATCACACAAGCGGTCATGATGTACCAAAGCATGTCTTGATCCCAAAATCTAGCCGGCCCTCTAACAATAGAAAATTGGGTTTGCAAAATTCCAAATGCTCTCTCCACATCTTTCCTAGCCGCCGCTTGAGCATTGTGGAAATCAAGCTCTTTTCTACCTTCCGGATTCTTAACCGGCTTGACAAATGTTTGCCACTTTGGGTAGATGCCATCCGCAAGATAATAGCCATAGTTGTATGTATGGTCATTTGCTACAAACTCCACCGGATGAGTCTTGCCTTTTGCAATCTTATTCATGAGTGGTGACCGTTGAACAACGTTGATGTCATTGAGAGATCCGGGCATACAAAAAAAAACATGCCAAATCCAAGTCTCATGATCGGCCACCGCTTCAAGAATTATAGTTGAATCTTTTTTGTGGCCTTGGAATTGTCCATGCCAAGCCGCGGAACAGTTTTTCCAACTCCAGTGCATACAATCAATAGAGCCAAGCATACCTGGGAACCCCCGAGCGGCGTTGTGCTCCAGAAGCCTAGCCGTGTCTGCAGCATTGGGAGCTCTCAAATATTCTGTATCAAAAACTTGCACAACCCCAACTGCAAACCGCTTGACACACATGATGGCTTGACTCTCACCCATGGCCAAGTGGTCATCAACTAAATCCGCCGGAATACCGTATGCCAACATACGTAAAGCGGCGGTCACCTTTTGAAAGGTGCTATGCACGAGCTCTCCGGCGGCATTCCTCCTCTGCTGAAAAAACCGGTCATGCCTCGCCAATTTCTCCGCAATGTGCCTGAACAACTCGATGCTCATTCTAAAGCGGCGCCGGAAATATGACTCGGGGTATATGGGATGATCCACAAAATAGTGTCTCATCAATCTATTGTCAGCCTCGATCCTCTCCCTCCTTAATTTCTGACGACCGAAAACTGAACCACCATGCTTCGGTTTTTTGTTAGCATGGATAGCTAGGAGCATTGCAATGTCCTCCTCCTCTTGAATATCGAATTCTTCGTCGGAAGAATCGTATGATTTACTCATCTACAAAATTTAATTCAATCTACTATAAAACTACAAACTAGCAATGCACAAAATTCGTTTAGCAAATTTACACCGAATTCATACCTTGCAAGTGTTTTCTCAAACACCTTGCGAGCACGGAGGTGCAGCCGGCCGCCGTGCGCTGTTCGGTGGAGCTTCTGCGCGCTCGGTCGGCGAAGGGGTGGCGGCGAGTTGGCGGCGGAGGGGTGACGGCGAGGCGGCGAAGACGCGCTGCCGAGGGATGGCGGAAGCCTCGGCGGCGTCGGTGACGGCGGCGCCCAGTTGGGGGATTCGCGCGCGTTTTCCTTTTCCCCGCACGCTGGACGGCAGGCCGCAAATAAACCGCTGACGGTACCGTTTCGTCCCGCCCGCTGGACGGTTATCGCGCGCGCGGTTCTTTTCGCGCGTCTGCTGGAGCATGCGAAACGGCCCCGCGCACGGCAAACGACCGGTATATCGCGCGCGCGGCGTTTTTGCAGCCGCTGTTGGAGATGCTCTCAGACTTCAGCGGCGGACCGGCAGAGAAATCTCGTCTTTACACTTGTACCTCTCCCAGGCTCCCAGCTGCCTCGTCGCGCCCAGACCCTTCGAGAGCAAACAAGAATGGCCGATTCCGGCGAAACACGGCAATCTCTCCGTCCAGCTCCTCTCGCAGAAGGCGAAAGCCCAGCAAAACACTTGCCCTGTTTCGGCGCTCTGCTTCTGCTTCTGCTTCAGGAACCGAGTTGTGATCACACAAGAGCACAACACCATGGCGCGCAGGCCGGGGGAGGAGGCGAGGCCGTGGAAGCTGGCGGACCACCCGAGGATGGGGAAAGGGAAGGTGGTGGGCGTGGTGGTGCTGGACGGCTGGGGCGAGGCGCCGCCCGACCCCTTCAACTGCATCCACGTCGCCGACACCCCCACCATGGACAACCTCAAGAAGGTGAGTGCGTACCTGACCAATTCGATCACCGGCTCAAGTGCGTGCTTGTGATCCTACTAGTTAACTCTGCCTCTTCTGCTTGCATGTGCGTCGCAGGGTGCTCCGGAGCGGTGGAGGCTGATCAAAGCTCACGGGACGGCGGTGGGGCTGCCGACGGACGATGACATGGGCAACAGCGAGGTCGGCCACAATGCGCTCGGAGCCGGCCAGATATATGCCCAGGGGTAACACTACTGCTCTGCTTTTGCTTCTTTTCTCTGGTTAGCTAGAAAGAATTTGCAGTGTACCACGGTGAAATTTTATTGAAACTAAATAAGTTGGCAATCCAAATTTTAGATGGCCCAATGACACACACACTACATTACCGATCTGAAAAGGAATCATCAGAATACTAATAGTATGTCAGTTGACACACACACTACATTACCGATCTGAAAAGGAATCATCAGAACACTAATAGTATGTCAGTTTTTTTCGACGGTAGTATCACGTCGGATGGGCATGTGGTAAATGCTGTGTGTGCGCGTTATGTGCCGGCACAAAGATCACGTGTGATCAAAAGCAATCAAGTTAATTTCATCACAACTAGGAAGTAATTAGGATGCGTTAGTAATCACATTTCACTGGCATACACAAATGGTGTGCAGCTACTGACTATACGTATTTAAGCCAAGTTACTGATCGCTTGGCCACAATGTGCAGTGCAAAACTGGTTGATCTAGCGCTCGCCTCCGGGAAGATATACCAGGGGGAAGGTTTTAAGTACATCCAGCAGTCCTTTGAGACTGGTACACTGCACCTCATTGGCTTGCTAAGCGATGGAGGAGTACACTCAAGGATTGACCAGCTGCAGGTAAACACCATTCAACAAATTTCATCATTCTGCAATAGTCTGGGCTGTTGCTAATGCTTTGGCTCTATCAGTTGCTTCTGAAAGGTGCTAGTGAGCATGGCGCGAAAAGGATACGGGTCCATATCCTTACGGATGGCCGAGATGTATTGGATGGCAGCAGTGTCGCATTCGTTGAAACGCTTGAGAATGATCTAGCTAAGCTACAAGAGAAGGGTGTTGATGCAAGAGTTGCATCTGGTGGAGGCAGGATGTATGTTACAATGGACCGTTATGAGGTAAATCCTTAACGCCTTTTTTGTTTTTTCATTGTCTCCAAAATTGAACTTCTCCACCACTTCTTTAAATGTTATATGTTCCTCTTGACTCCTATGTTCTTATGCAGAATGACTGGCAAGTTGTGAAGCGCGGTTGGGATGCGCAGGTTCTTGGTAAAGCCCCCACAAGTTCCAAAACGCCATTGAGGCTGTGAAAACTCTCAGGGAGGATGCAAAGGCCAATGACCAGTATCTGCCCCCTTTTGTTGTCGTCGATGAAAGCGGAAAACCGGTCGGGCCAATAGTGGATGGAGATGCTGTTGTGACATTTAACTTCAGAGCTGATCGCATGGTGATGCTTGCAAAGGCTCTAGAATATGAGACTTTCGACAAATTTGATCGTGTTAGGTTCCCCAAGATTCGCTATGCTGGCATGCTTCAGTATGATGGTGAACTAAAACTCCCAAGCCATTACCTTGTTGCTCCCCCGGAGATAGAGAGGACGTCCAGCGAATACTTAGCCCACAATGGCGTATGCACGTATGCTTGCAGGTATAGAACTGTACTTTGTCCTGTCAATAGCCTTCATTGCCTTCATTTGTAGCTGTTCTTCTGTCTCTGAATATTCTGGCACCTGATCATGCTGCTAGTCCTCATCTCCTTTCATTTTGATCTTCAGCGAGACCGTCAAATTTGGTCATGTCACCTTTTTTTGGAATGGGAATCGGTCTGGCTACTTCAACCCAAACCTGGAAAAATACGAAGAGGTTCCTAGTGACACCGGTATACCCTTTAATGAGCAGCCCAAAATGAAGGCCCTGGAAGTTGCAGAGAAGGCAAAGGATGCCATCCTAAGTGGCAAATTTGATCAGGTACTTGGTAAAATGAGATCCTTAAGCATACTCAGCGTAACCGGTACTAGTAACTTCGGAGTATAGTACCAAAGAGTAACAGTTTCATGCACTGATGCGGTCGTTTTGTAGGTGAGGGTGAACATCCCCAATGGAGATATGGTTGGTCACACAGGTGACCTTCAAGCCACCATCATTGGGTGCAAGGCCGCTGATGAAGCCGTCAAGGTATATGAAACTCTCAGTCCATGCCGCTCTTTGAACTGTTGTGATTATGATGGACACAAATTCTCTCGTTCAGATTATTCTCGACGCCATAGAGCAAGTAGGTGGCATATTTGTGGTCACGGCTGACCATGGCAACGCGGAGGACATGGTGAAAAGAGATAAATCTGGGGAACCGATTAGCGACAAGGACGGAAATGTTCAGCCCCTTACTTCACACACTCTGAATCCAGTAAGTGCAAACCGGATATGCTTGTTTCATCAAATGCCCTGTCCTAGAGGCACAAGTGTGGAGTTCTCATCTTTACTGGAACCGCCTGTAGGTCCCCATCGCCATTGGAGGTCCAGGGCTTGCGTCGGGGGTTGGATTCCGGAAAGACCTTACGGATGCTGGGCTCGCTAACGTTGCGGCAACAGTCATGAATCTCCACGGTTTCGAGGCCCCTGATCAGTATGAGCCGACTCTCATCCAAGTCTCGGCGGATCAGTGAATTTGATTTCCCTTTCTGCCAGTCGATGCGGCGTAGCTGTCCAAGTTATCATACAAACCGATTCCAGGATGGGTGTGCCATGCTTTTGTGTAGCAAATAAATGTCCATCTCTATCTGACAATCTGTTCGTCTGTTATAAGGTCGACTGCACTTAATTCTGACCTCTTTTCCCCGAGTTCAGGTTCTTTGGAAAGCTTTCATCTCATGGTAAGTGAGTGAAACAGATTGTACGTTCTCGGGCTGATACTTGACACGCTCTAAACTCGGCGGATTTTGGCATCCACTGCATAGCTAAAGACTAAAGTGAGATATATCATGTACTCCCTTCAATCCAAAATAAGTGGCGCAGTTTCATTGGTTCCCAACACGAATGGCTGAGAGGCTAGATCATCAGTTTAACACAAGCTGCCTAGCAAAGTAAACTCGATGCAGTCAAATCTTTCATTTGCGTCTGTTATCAGCAATTATAACAGGCAAACATACGGTCATCTCAAACAACAGGAAAATTACTTCAGAAGATGTACAGAAAGACATTGAGGATATGGGGACGGCTAGGGGATGCTATATGAAACAGCAGGAGAACGGAACCAGCCACAACAACCTGGCTCGGTCTTAACAATCAATCACCTCAAACCATTTGTACATCTACCGGGGAGGGGTCAACTATCAATGTATAACAACACATGCTATCGAAGCTTTGACTCGTTCGTTTTGCTGCTCCGGAAGTTTGAGAGGGAGAAGAATGACCTTGATGCTGGAGGTACAAAGAGGCGCAAAATGTATTAGAGATTGTTGCACGAATATAAACTATTGATAGAAGTGACCCTGACTTGTTTTGGGTGAAAGGACTAGCCTTTAGTTGATGGTGCAGCTCCAGGCCTGTCTCGTAACCTATCCGAGCACGTGGCATTGAAGCTACTTGTGGTTGATTGAGCTGGAAAATAAAAGGTTTAGATTTAAGCAGAACCGAAACGGAATAATGTATAGCTACAATATAGGTTAGGTGAGCATAGTAAAATGAACAGGACAAATATATAGGGATAAGTTTCTGGCTGCAGGTAATATAGTATTTACACAGTATATTTCACAGAAAAACATAACTGGTCCTTCACATTCGCATTTCTGTTATTATACTGACATAGGCTGCCGCCACATCGTGCCATGGTAAAGTTGTGGTTGTGAATAATTATATTGGGAGGAACTAATGATGCAAATACCGAGAGGCTCAGACACTAAGCAATCTCAATATTGAGACGTTTCTACAAATGAACTAGAGTACGTAGGACTAGAAGCTCCACTCGCATTATGGCATGAAAAGGTACCTGATAAGATGCTATTAGTCTTGGAACCATCAAAAGTTCTCCTGCTCGAATTTGCACCATCACTAGTAGCAGATTCTTCTAGTTCATCTTCTTCAGAAACTACTGATGGGCTTGCCCAGTCATTTGTGTTGTTGTCTCCTTTATTTTTCCGAGCAAATTTTAGAAGTCTCTTGAACCCTTTTGGAGAATCTTTATGAAAAACTATTGCAGGTGGGTTTTCAGCATTTCCCCACTCAATAATTTCTGGTTCGTTGCTATCTGCTTGCAACATTTGTGACAACGAAATGGCGGATTCTTGGGCTTGATGATGGCAATGGTTCAATTGCTGGTGAGGTGACATCCTCACCTGTCACACTTTCACCCACATCAGTAACTTCTTGATGTTCTACTTCTACCCAGGCAGCTGATGAGATGTCCATGTCCTCGTCAAGAGGTTTGACCTCAATGAGAGAGGGCTCAACCTGGTCACTGGAGCCCATTTCTGGCGCAGTTACACTCGAGCTCGTGTTTTCTGTTTTTTCAACATTTAAATCATTATCGATCGAAATTTCTAAATTTTCATCAACATCATGTGCTGGTTGAGCAAGGTCAGCCTCTGGTACCTTGGTAGTTGACTCGGTAGTCACAGGAGATTGTTCCTTATCTTCTAATTGGGTAACACTTCCAATGTCCTTCGAAGAGTCACCAAGCTGCGTTACTTTACTCTTAACAGCACCAGAACCAACACCCTGACTAATCCCAGTGGCTTTCTTCACAGGTTTGGATTCTAGTGGCACAACACTGCTTTTCTTTGGGACCTTGTTGTACAAGCTTGACTTTGTCGTTGCACTTGATTTTTCTTCTGAAGCAGGTGAACTTTTAGCCACTCTGCTTGGCTTTGTTGTTGTCCTTGTCTTCTTCTCTTCCTGCACCTTAATGGCTGGCTTTGCAGCAGTCACGGTTCTTTCTTGTTCTTCACTGGTTGAATGGTTTTTTCCACCCTGGAAATCGGCTGAGATGACGGAGGTGCTGTCACGGTCCTTCTCCGGCTAGTTGGCGTCAATGTTGAAACCGCTGCAGGAGAGTTTTTAGTTTTCTGTGCAGTGCTTGTAGTTGCTTTAGTCAGAGATCCACCTGACCATGAACTACGGGTAGCTGGTGCAGGTGATGGTTTTGGGGAACTTTTTTTGGCTGGTGTCTTTGAGGCCACTTCCTTTGGCAAGACTGGAGGTGACGAATTTCTCCGGGCTCTTTGAGGAATAGGTGAATTGCGTTTCTCTGTTATGGTGCTACTTTTGGGGGTAACTGCTGCTTTGTTCTGCCCAACTGATTCCTTTAGGAGCTTGGTGTTCGCCTCCTTTGCTGGCCGCTTTCCACCTTTCTCAGTACGAACTTTCGTGTCTCGCTTCTCCCTTTGCTGTCCACCTTTCTTCTCATTTGCAGAAATGAGCCCAGCAGCAGTGCCATTGGCTCCTGCAAACTTCCCAGGCATGACCTGCATCATTTTCATTAACATTTGGTTAAGTTCGGCTTCCTTCTGGCGATTCCACTCAGCAGAGGCCATTGCCCTATCACTGTTTGACTCCTGCCCAGAATTTGTTTGCTCAGGAGAAATGTTAGTATGGGATGACACCACGTTTTCCATCTCTGACCCTGCAATGCCATTACCATCGCCATGGTAACTTCCTACCCCAGGTGGGACTATACTGATTGGCGCTACATCTGCCTCAACCTGTAATTCAGCTTCATTCTTCGCTCCATTGGGAGCCATACTGTTGGATTTACTTTGAGATGTGGAATCTGAGGTTTTTTCTTCTGACGTACTGTTCAAAGAGTCACCCATTCCTGAACTCCACCTTCGTAGTACAGATTTGGTAGCAACCAAGCCGGCTTTCTTACTTTCAGAATCCGGATTATCAACCTTTTTCTTGTTCTCGAAAAGGCTAATCGCGTCTTGCACGCTCATCCTTATGTTATTGTCAGATCTCCTTGGCGGCTGGTCTGTTTCACCATTGCAGCTGCTTTCGTCATCTTTGTCCAAAGCAACTCTCTGGCTAGGAGGGAAATAGCTGAGGCTCTTGATGGCAATTGGCGTTGACCTACGAGATCCTGATCTCCCAATTTGAACCCTTCGCATTGGAGAAGCGGACCTCCTAGGAGAAGCAGATCTCATAAGGGGGCGGCTTCTTTCAACAACAGCGTCGTCTTCATCACTGGACTCGAGGATTCATCGCTTTCCATTGACATTTTACGTTCAACTTGTGCAAGTTTTGCTGGGGAGACATTACTGGTAATAGGTCTCTGGATATTGGTCTGGGAGCTGATACCGCGAATCTCAAGTGCAGCATCATGTTTCTCAGCAACAGAAGCCTGCTGTGGAGCAAGCGCAGAGGACTGCCAATCCCGGATCAACAGTAGGCAACGCATCAACCAACTAAAGAAAAACAAGAAACACCAACCATTAGCATCTTGTATCACATGAAAGAAAATGAATGAAAAAGATCTTCTAAAAATTAGGGCACGACATTGTATTCTCAAAGAGAGCTAATTACAAGAGAACAAGTTGGGAAGCTTTCGAAGAATGTCGGAAAGGATCAGATAGTATAATGATAACAGGAGGTGAAGGACCCACAGGTGAACTAGTATGGCAGTATGCACTTTCTGATTGTAAAAAATGCGAGGACATAAATTCACAATAATTTTGTGTCATACCTAAACTCTGATGTTCCGAAATGCTGAACAAAAGTAGACAAATCTGATATTTCTTTAGTTGACAAATTAGAGCCAACTGCTCGACTCAATAAGACCATGATCTCTTCTTTCAGTGCAGACAGCCTCAAATCCAGTGCTCGAAGTAATTCATTCCTTGCACATTCAATTATAGAAAATGTCAACTAAATGAGGGGCAAAATAGAGTAGCAGGAAAAGGAAAAGGCTTACTTTGTAGCCACAGAGGAATTTGGGCCAACATTTCCCTGAAAGTGTTTAAGAACTAAAATGTAAGCAAATGAAACATAAAATGCACAAAAATATAGAGTAGTCAGAAGCCTTTCACAAATGGAAATCACCTGTTGTGGTATGCCAATGGTACTGAAGAGACCTCCTGCAAAGACAGAGTATAATCATAAACTAAGCACTGTACCAATATAATCCAGAACAAGACATTCAGTGAGGAAGATATCATATGTATCCCTTGCAATGTGCAGAAATTGCCTTCAGTCATATATTCCTAATGATATATAAGAGTTCCCTATCGGTTTTAACTAAATCTGGTTGAAATTTACAATGAACCCTGATATAATATTTGGAAACATAAAAACATTTGTTCCAGGCAAAATGCCGCAGACTCAAGTTATAAAAAAGATTTAAAAGGTTAAAACTTATCCCATTATGGCAAATGCCAAAAGGCTTTCTGCCTATATAAATCATGTGGGAGTTTGGCCATATTGTGCAACACAGGACAAAAACTGAGAATAAACAAGCATATTACCAATAGAAGGTGTAGATGAATCTTTGGATGGATAGATCATTCTTAGAATTTGCAGCTGGTAACTGTACTTCTTTCAGTGATGTGTAGAAAGGAAGGATTAATTGTGTATGGCAACTAGCAATCAACAAGGACGGATTCAGGAATGTGGCGGCTCAGTGCGCCAACAAAGTAGTGGGTATCAAATCGCAAAGGTTTGCTAACAAAATACTCATCAAGGAAATACACCAACTAAATACTCAAGGAACTAATATCCCGAACTAAATACTCACACAAATGCAACCCAGTTAAGCAATGTGATCCATGAACCATTAGTCTATAAGAGCGTTAGGCTCAACGCCAGAAATTATTTATAACAAGGAATGACTAATGGGCCTCTAAGAGTACAGCTAACTTGTTCTTGAAAGGTCCACTCGGCACAGCACTAAAATGGTACTCCCTCGGGTACTAAATCTGCGACAACTAATCTGGATCGGAGGGAGTACTAAAAACAAATACTCATATTAGATAAACTTTATAAAAGGAAGACAAAAGCCATAGTTCACACACACTGAAAGATTGTGATGGTTTCATGTACAAAGAACAATGGAAGAAGCAAAACTTTATTTAAACGTACCTGCAAAAGCACCGCCCATAAGACTTTGTTGCTCCTACATAAACCAAATGTATTTTTTTATTTACGGCATCTGCTATTTTTAAGATAAGATCTGACTCAAATGTCCTATCAAACTTAGCTAAGGTACATTTGGTTTACTATTATTTGGGTGAAATAGTGATACCTTGGAGTACAGAGAATCATGAAACTTTCTAGTTTCCTCCAGCTGAGACATCTCCTGTAAAATTCCATTCGCCGTTTTTGATGCATCAGGCGAATTTATGATATGCAGAAATCTGGTAGAGTGGCACGGATGTTCAATTTAGTAAAGATTAGAACAGTACCATAAGGAACTAGAAGAAGGTCCAGGTGCGATACCTCTCTAAGGTGGATTTGGTAAACCAGCTAGAGCCTTTTGCATCTCCAGCCAATAACAGCTTAAAAGAGCCACTTGATGAACGAGATTGGAAGTTTTTTGCATCTTCCAAGTGCAGGACTAGTTGATCAAAAGGACCAGATGCTACCGACTCAGCGCTCTCTTCACTACAAGCAATTGCCTCGTACCTGGATAAGGGAAAGTTTCACAAAACTGTATCGAGTCAAGATTTATACCAGATTGAAAGGCTCACTATAGGATATCCATGAAAATGCAGTTTTCAGCTAAATGCAGCAAAGAAAATCTGAAGCACACTGCAAGATAACTTCATTCATGATGAACGATAAAGAATTGTTTCACCTGTTTTTGGTCGAGGACACATGGAACACGGCAGAAGCAAGCTCCACGTTGGTAGCAACTCCCCCATCCATTGTGCCTATGACTACGAAAGCAACAAACGCTCAAGTAACCACCAATTCCTACACTGCGATTTCTCCAGATGGGATCAGCTCCTGGTCCACTTCAAAGACCTGTAAACAACAGGAATATTAGCACAAGCATCACTAACCTTCACTAACCTTACATGAAGATGAAAGGGAACCTTATATATGCCAACATCTATAACTGATTGTCTGTTCCATGCCCTTAATACACAGGTTATACATGTCACGTTCAGCACCAAGGTAGCAACCAGGTGTAGAGCAAACAGATACAGGATGTATTTCCTAACCCACTCCACACTTAATAAGGCATTCATTCTGCTCCCACATCAGACACAAACTGATGGGTTTCTAGCACTACAACATCAGCGTACACAATACACTGGCATGAGCTTACCCAAACGGTGAATGCTCAACCTTAGGACTCCACTGTCAGTCACGCTATCAGAATCATAGATGGGAGACCAAACCACTGCCATAAATTTAGCCGAAATTCGAGTACCTTCAGTACAGATCTTTCAACTTCGCTACTAGACCAAGCACTGGGGGCAACGAATCAGAAATGCAAGGTTTCTAACTGATCGAAAGTTCGGAACCACGGGGGCTCCCGGATCCAAAACCCAAATCCCTCAGAACCAAAACTCAAAGCCCGAGAGAGATCCAGGCAACCGAACACCCCCACGGTTCGCAGGAACCGAAGCGACAGGACGCGGATCCAAATTTTCCAGTGACGAGAGGTGACAGCGCCCGCTCACCGGATCCTCACGCTTAGAGCTGAAGCAAGCTACCCCCGGAAACCGCACCAAAAACATCGGTGGAAAACCCCACAGCGAGCGAATGCCTCACCAGATCGAGCGGTGTCGGCCTCCGCTTCCCGCATCCGATCCGGCGCCGCGCGGACTGGATCGAAAATTCAGAACTAACGGAGAATTTGTGTTCTGCGACTTCTTTTTTTCGTGGGGCAGTTGCGGTGGCAGTGAATAGGGGGAGTGCAGGAAATGGACGCGAGGAAAAGGGACAAGTGGGGAATGCGGGGTTTAAATGACCGAGGATGGAACGGGGAATGACACTGTGGTTTGGAGGTATTTACTGTCCTGCCACTGACCTGGTGTTTTGTGTACGCGTGGAGTGCGCTTGGGGTTTGAATGCTCGGCAGGAGTGGAGCAATTAGGTCTTTATTATGCGTGATGATTTGATGTATTAAATCCCATTGACAAATCCTAGGAAATTTTGAAATGGGTAACATAAAATATACCGGTATTATTGGGGGTTGCACTTTTCAAATTTAAAACACAGAGTCCGACATGCAGGAGTAAGTATTAACCAAATGAGAATATTCAACATTAAATTTGGGGTAGAATTTTGTAAAGAAAACTTAAATTTAATCATTCAAGGAAAAAATAGTGAATCTAACATAGGCCTTTTTAAACACAGTTATTCCGAAATAGTAGTAGTGGGTTTCTTTCCAGGTGAGATTTTACTCATGGGGTATAAATATTGGTGTTTTTACTACTCCCTCTCATTTAGAATAAAAATATTTCAGACATTTCAATAAAATAAAAATATATAAACGGACCGAGTAGCTTACAACACATGTCAATCTTGAGAAAACTTTGCGGTGTTGACAGGGTTTACTCAGTACGTGTATAGTGGATAATCGGCCTAATGGTACATCTGTAAATGACGTAGCAATATTCGGCAATATTTTGTAGTAGTACAAAAAACTGACAAGAACAGACCACGTGATTTGGCCATATGTTGGTGTGACCTCAAAGGCGAAAAGTCGGAAAAGCCACCGGCGGCACTATTGTGCAGTTCACGCCATCCCCGCACCGACTAGATGACGCGGTGGAGGTGGGTAAAAGAAAAGAAAAGCCGTGGGCGGCAGCCATGATTCGTGGGTCTCTTCCGGAGAAGGACCTGTTGTGTTGCCACCGTCGTCACCTCAGCATGGTACACACGTATTTTTTGTCAAATCTGGCCTCTTGGCCGAACTAATCTCGTATCTGGCCCCTCTGGAAAACTATTTCCGGATCTGGCCCCTCGGGTCGGCGCCAATTCGTCTGGCGCCGTCGTACTTCAGGTCGGCGCCAAAATAGCGGGGCGCCGAGCGTCGCAGCTGGGACCAGGCGGAATCCGACGTGGCGGGTCGGCGCCAGGAGCTTTGGCGCCGAAGTGTCGGGTTTTCTGAATTTGTACGTCGCTGTTTCGGCGCCCCGCGCTCTGCCGCGCTTCGGCCGGCGCGTGCCCAGCCCTAGCCACCGCGGCCTCCCCTGCTTCTTCGTCACCGGCGCCGGCCAAGAGCCCGCCGGCGGCCTCGGCTCCTTCTCCGTGAAGGTATACTGCCTGCCCACACCTCCCCTTTGTACCGCACTCAAAATCATGTGTATGTGAAATTAATTTGTCCCCATTTTTTAAGTGTACTATGTTGGTAATCTGGTAATGGTTTAAGCCTATGTAGTCTATATTAGAGATAGGGCATATGTCAATTTTGATACTTTCCAACAGGAAGGAGCTTGTTGCAGTAAGAACTACTTTTTGAAACCGAAAGGCACTATCAAATGTATTGGTATGGAGACACATATGTGGAGAAAAAGGAGGCCGCAAAACAAGAGGAGAAGAGGATAAAAGAGCACCGAGAGTGCAATAAAAAACAATATGAAGCATGGTGTGCTGAAAAGATGGCCAACCGAAGAAACCGTTAGAACATGTATGGAAAATTGGCAAGACAAATTTATTTCCTTGTATTCTAGATTTCATTCCAAAAGGAGCTCATGTATCGTATCTTTAGAGAGGGCCGATGGTTAACATTGCCCGAGCACCATCATTGTAATGTTTGTTTTCTAACAAATAAGTGTAATTGTCTGCCATTCTCCACGAGGTTGTCCTGATAATACAATACCAACAAATATGAAACACATGCTAATCTTCTTATACCTAGCAACATTACCAATAATTTAACATTACCGTCCACGTCAACTACAACAACAAAGTACTCAACATTACAATAATGATCAAATAATTCAGCGATTCCTAAATAAAATATCTCGGTTCAACGTAAAGTAAAGTTCATCATGACATCCAAACCCACAACATGAACTTACAACCACCTTACAGATTCAACCACGAATGGTAATCAAGGCCACCTCTTGAAATAGCCCGCGTTGTATCTCTTCAAGAATTCCTTGCTTTCATTCACCTCATTCCTCCTCTCCTCTTCCCTTTCCTTTGCCGGTTCTTCCTTCCTTCTCTTGGCTTGTACCTCCCTCTCCTTTCGGTCCATCTCTAATTCCTCCTCCAAGAGTTGTCTCTTCACAACTTCTTCAGCTAGCTTTCTCTTACGCTCCATATTCCATATTTCATCTTCTTGCCTTTTTTCTTCATCAAAAACCTTCCATGACTCATCCAAAGTGTCGGCCCCGTAAAGGGGGCACCACCTTGTCATGTCTTGGCAATGTTCACACCAAACCAATGGAGAAGCCTTTGGCGTGGTCTCGTCTAGTTTCCATAGCGCCGGTGGAGGTGGAGGTGGACGCACAAGACGTTTCCAAGTCTCAGCCGGCCATGGTCCCGATAGAATCCCGACATATGGTGAAAGAAGGTAGTCATCATACACCTCAGGCCCATCAATCCATTGGAAAAAGTAGCATGTACAGTATTCCTATCAATTTAGTAAGCAAATAAGAAATCAAATACAAATAAATTTTGAATTGACTATAAGGAAAATACATAAGAAACTCACGCGAGAGTCACTGCACATGTAAAACGCACGACCGGCCGTAGCGGAGTGCATAGATTGTGATATTTCACAAGGATTGCCACAAGGACAATTCGGAACCGGATATCTTGGTGGCACCGGCGCATCTTTGCATGATACATTGGGACACTTTCCTTTGGTTGTTTCTACGAGCTTCATCTTACGCCCAAGATGCTTGTAAATGTCTAGGGAATCTAGGACATAGCAACAAAATATGAAACATACGACAAAACTAGGACTAAGCATTTAAGTATGCAGTAAGGAAACAATAGCTTGAATTGATCTTCAACCGAACTTCTCCCAGTACAATATCTAGTAAGGCATTCAGTACACCCTATAAGATTATACACCACATAACAAGCACAAAGATAATGCATCTATTGCCTCCTCAAATCTTAGTGCCTTCTAAAATCGTAGCATTCTACAAAGATAATGCATTTTGGGAATCCTAAATCTTAGTGCCTCCTAAAATCGTAGCCAACACATTTAGGCACCAAAAAACAAAATGATAATGGATCTAGTGGCTACTAACCTATATATTTAGGGTTATACCATTGGAAACAGAAATGAGATCTAATGTCAAGTTAAAATGGATGAAAAGGAGTGGATTTGAGAGAGATTACCGTGAAGAAGAGACATGGTGAGGGCAAACGGTGGGGACGGCGGTGACCGGAGGTACCGGCGTGGTTGGGCGGGGCGGCGGGGATGGCGGCGACCGGCGGCTTCGGTGCTGAGCAAACCTGGGACACGGGAACGATCCAGATCGGTTACTCGCGAGATGTAAATAACCCTAAAAGTTCGGCGCCAGATCGCGGGGCGCCGTACCAGCGACGTAGGAATTCAGAGAACCCGACACTTCGGCGCCGAAGGCCCTGGCGTCGAACCGCCACGTCGGATTTCGGCTGGTCCCAGCAGCGATGTTCGGCGCCACTGTATTTTGGTGCCGTCCTGAAGTACTACGGCGCCAGGCCATTTGGCGCCGACCCGAGGGGTCAGATCCGGAAATAGTTTTCCGGAAGGGCCAGATACGAGATTAGTTCGGCCAAGATGCCAGATTTGACAAAAAATACGGTACACACGCAGACGCAGGCTAGGAGCTGCCATGGCAGCGTCGCTCGATCAAGCACGACACGCCACGCTCCCGTCTCCGTAGGTACACTGTGCCACGACCGCTCCCCGCCCCACGTGCCGCCCGGTTCTCTTCGGAACGCTGCCAGCCCGGGCCTCCGGGGTCGGTCGGTGTTGGCTGGCTTTGCCAAAAGTCTCTCTGTCGGTCCTGCCCGCTGAAATTCTTTCTCCTGGTCCGTGCGGTCTCACCGGTCTGTGGTGGTACCTTCCTGGGCCCGCACGCAGCTCCGTGCCTAATTACTTGCACGCATCAACGTGTCCGTAATCCTCTATGCCACCGCAACGTCAACACTCCACTCACCGCAGTTAACACTCGCTGTGAGCCTGTGAGGCGTACATCGACGGCGTCGTCTTGGCCTCCTCCTGGACGTTTCCTCGGGCGCACGCACTTAAAAACTGATTGCTACTACGTGTGCCTTGGTGCAGTACACACAACAAAGACGAGCTCGCGGCCACAGCAAGAAAAGGTAAACCCAGTTCCAGTTGGGAGTCGAGCGCGAATCGGGTAGGTCGTGCGCTGCGGTGCGCACGGCCGCACATGCCATGTTTCGCTCCTTTGTTCACGCGCATCCATGGCAGGGTTTTATCTGGAAGAGAGAGAGAGAAAAAAAAAGGTGTCGTTTTTCGCTGGCAGATGAATCTTTTTCTTCAGGCTCCACGGCAGCGAGCAAACTTCTTGGCCTGTCCAACCTTCTATTATTTCTCCCGTATGGTCCATCCACGCCTGGTCCCGGCTACATAAACTAGGATGCTCTTGTCTTGCCTAGGCTTAAATATTCCAACAAAAATTAAGAATAGTACTAGTACCTCGCAAAGAAAAATGAACCGTATCAGGTTTGCTAATGCTAACCGTATTAGATTGACAAAAGTGATGCTAAAGCACATTAAGCACATAATTCTATATGACCATATGTCAATCGATATCTGAGGAGGAAGCATCACTTTTGTACAAAAAGAGCATCACAGTCCATTTGAAACTGCTTGGCTCGAGCGCGTAAGACCCATACGCGCCTCTCTAGCAACCAAAGGAACAAAACCCACACACGAGCCCAGCGACCAAGCTGCCACGCCTGGCCAAGCAAGAGGAGGAGCACATCGCCCGATCGGCGTTGCTAACCTGTATACCGGTCATGCAATAAGCCGGGACGACCAATCTAGAGGTCGGCACGCCACATCACCACGAGGTTGAGCACCAGTTCACCCTTCGTTAGAAAATACTCCCTCCGTTCCACAATATAAGATGTTTTAGGTGGTACACATATTGTCTAGATTCGGATTAAAAAGAGTGCATATATACATTAAAATGTGTCTAGATATATATGTATACATGTGCATGTGAAAAATGGCTAAAACATCTTATATTGTGGAACGGAGTGAGTAGATGCCATCACACCACATTCGCACACAAGCTGCACGGCATTTATCCATGTAGCCAATATTGCGGCATGTGAATTTATCTAACTACTCGTGAAATCTTTGTATGGCATACCTATTGGTAAAATTCTAGTTCCACCACTATGTGAACCGAAGTACTATAATTTTAAGTTTCGTGAAACCCTAGTACAATATTCAAATGGTGAATTAGAGACTCAATGTTTGGTAGTGCATCTAATCTGCACACTGCTTCCATGCTAAGGCCGGACATGCATGTGAAAAGAACTCGCTACGAATTCAGCTTTTTTTTATCTTCAACCCCAGCGAAAATGTCCCTATAGCGCCGATAGGACCGTGGAAAAGCTCGCAAATGCATGGGCCTACCTCATGTGGTGCCATGTGATAGAGAGGTGGTGAAAAAGCTACTGCCCGGAGCAAAATACTCCATGATGGTAATGGAGTATCTGTTTTGAACAAGAAAAAAACAAACAGCAAGAAGAAAAGAGAACATATGGGCATGTGATCTGCGGGTGCATGTTTCTGGACATGTGCTCCCAGATTGCGATATGCAAATTTGCCAAGCGGTAGATGGTGTATATTAAAATCTGAGAAAAGGTACGACATATAATCTCATATATAGAAAATTAGCTTGATCTGTATCAACAGTCAACACACTTTGATGATAGGTAAGCAGTATAGTACTGCTACTTTATTGGATGAAGATTACGACACTTTACAGTTCTTGTATAGTATTCCTAATCAGAGATGGACTAAATTAATAACTCCAGGCAAGATATGGAAAAGCCGGAGATGCTGTCATACATAAGCATTAGCTTAATCCCTGCTTTCTGCTTCTGCTACCCATGATGATAGTAACACGCAAGCGATCAACTGGATTAGGATTGGCGTTCGCTTGGTACTCTCTCCGTTCTACTCCCTCCGTTCCAAATTAAATGACTTTCATTTGTGTACATGTTGATGTATCTATATTTGTAACATGTCTAGATACGTCCACATGTAGACAAATGAAAGTCAATTAAAATGGAACGGAGAGAGTAAATTAGATGACTTTTCATTCGTACACATGTGGATGTACCTATACTTGTAACATGTCTAGATACATCCGTATGTGGACAAATAGAGTACAAGTTTATGTTGTGACGGGCTGATGGCCGGATCAATCGTAACACTCCATTGATTACTTGATCTCTGGCCCCTCAACAGACACAGAGAGAAAGCGTGAAGAGACCGAGCTTTAGCTCGAGTGGCCTGGGTTGCTGGTGAGCACCCAGCCGGCCAGAGTTCGACTCCGCGCTGGAGCGAATTTCTGTGCGTCTCACCCGCTGCACTGTTCACCGCTGCACTGTAGCAAACACTGTTCTCTGAACAGTGCTTTAAATCACAGGTGCCTCTCATCGTCCACGTGCCACAGGCGAGGTCGACGTGCCCGTCGGTCCCGGAGCGCTGGTCTTCGGATAGGTCTCTCATGACGTATTAGGGATATAGCTTGTAGGTCTAGTTTAGATATATAGGTGGGGTGTGTGTGTGGTGTGTGTGCGTGGGGTGTGTGTACCTGTATGTCCGATCAGATACTACAACTTGTACTCTCAGGAGAGGCTTCAAAAAAAAAAAAAAAAAAAGAGAGAAAGCGTGAAAGGGAGACACTTGCTTTTTGTTATGCGATTGGTATGAAAACCAGAACGTTGTCTGTCGTCATTCGGTCGCATCGTCCTCCTTGGCTCCTTTGCTTCCACCGACAGGCAACTCATGCGTGAGCGTAGTATGCTGGCTTTGCTCGCGCCGACGGTTGGCTTCGGACTCTTGTCAGGAACTCACCAACGGTGTGGATACGACGTCATAGCAGCAGAAAACTTAGCGCTGACACGTGGGGCCAAAGTCTAACGCACGACACACGACGCGGCCGCTGCATCCTTGGAGCGTGCCCACCGGGAGACCCTCCAGGCAGCACCGTCGAGCTTGACCTCGGCCGCCTCAACTCCTCCCGCTCCGCGGCTCGATCCGCAAGGTCGCCGTCGAGACCGCTGCCGCGAGGGTCCGCGTGTTCTCCGACCTCGAGTGGACCCTGGCGTCTCCGCTCGACGTGTAGAATGGGAGGAGGAGGGGAACATGTGCCCGCACTCAATCTCCCGCAGGAATAGGATCGCCCTTCTCATTCTCCCTGCCGATCCAATTCATCTATGTTTCCTCTCGTGATTCCGACGGTGCTACCTCTCCCCTAATTAGCAAGATGGCGGCCGGAGGCGAGGCCATTGAGCGGCGCAGGAGGAGAGGGATTGGTCGGATCTGACCTTGTTGTGGTGCAGCACCACGACGTGCTGCCGCTCGTGGCGGCGCTTTACCTCGACCTCGACCCGGCCTTCGAGCCCAGTGGCGCCAACGCCGCGGTGGACACTCGCCTTCCAGCACCGCGTTGACGCTATGCTCCATTCCACCGTCTCGCTCGTTGACTGGAGGTGTGTGGAATCTCTTACTGTATTTGTTTGTTTACAACCTGGCAGGGATGACGGCCTTTCGGCGATGTAGCAGGCGTTGCCTCCTGCACGCATCCTCGGATAGATAAGTGATTCAGGCCCATATGTATGCCACGGTTTCGGAAATTGTGAAGATTAAATGAGGTGCAACCATGTTAACCGTACTTCTATTTGGATATGATCTTGAGAGGCACAAGAAGCATTTGGTTGTTTTAAGAAAAAAAGGAACAAAGAAATTCCTTCTCACATACTCAATTTGTTCAGGAGTCTGGTCGTCTGGATGCACTCTGAACAAATTTGGTTAACTCTATGGATGTTGAATCAGGTTAGCACATTGCACATACCAAGGTACTGCTGCAGTTAGTTAACAAATTTAGTTTACTCTACCAGCTACTTTTGTGTATAAAAAATGATATTACATGTAGTGCTCCAGTTATTTCTTTGCTCACTGCAGATGCTTTACGTCTTGAGTATCTTAAACAAAAGGGAGAAGCACCACTGCAACGCGGTACCAAAGCCACTCCTTATTCCTCTCATCATACACTCGACCTGAGGCTATCATCAATCTACTGTCATTGCAATTGATCCTGAAATATCACTAGACTATTACTGCTTTATTTGCCACTGTTGTATGATTTATTCATTTGGACTGACTTCTTCTATTGACAAGAAAAAGGAAAGTGCCCTTCATGGCTAATTAATTTCCCAAATGTTCCTACAAGTCATGTTATGTATGTTAAATTAATGTTCCTTTCTGTAACTTATTGACGGCATTCAGTATCCAGGAGCCTCTAATTTGGAAGAAGAAAATTGAGCTGGTCACCGGTCAGGGCATTTAGTATCCAGGAGGCTCTAATTTGGAAGGAAAAAATTGAGATGGTCAACGATCAGGGCATTAAATATCCAGGACGCTCTAATTTGGAAGGAGAAAAATTGAGATGGTCAACGATGAGGGCATTCAATATCCAGGAGGCTCTAATTTGGAAGAACAAATGAGATGGTCATCGTTCAGGTTTAACGTTTGCAAATCCTGAATCTCGCATATACGGTTCCAGCAATTGCTGAGAGATTCTTTGTTACTTAACAGGTCCCCAAATAAAAACATTTACCAATTTTACTAAATACACAATAATACTTTACCACTTGACTGAAATATTTGCTTGGCAAAAATTCAGGATGTATCATTATAATCCATGTTTCTATCTCCAGCTAGATGCGTGGTCATTACCAATTGATGCCTTTTCCATTTTTTGGATCGTTGTTGACAACATATTATTTGTGGTATTTGTAACTTGGCCAAGACATTTTTGGGAGCTCTTAATGTACACGTCTTGACAGTTTTTGCTCTGTAGCATGACCAATTGCTAATTGAGTTTTGTTGCAATGAAGCTATGTAGTTACATCAAATCTTTTTTTTTTGCTGGAAATTTAGAACTCGGTTTAAACCGGTCTCCTTTCTTAAATTTATACTCCTATGCTCTAATGATCTAGAGGTGATGCAAGTGGAAGGTCTCTAAGCAGATTGAGAAAAAGCACCATGCTAAAGCTTGGCATGAAGTTCATCACTGGTGTGAGCCATTTAACTGTCAAGAAGAGCAAGCACACGAGCATCATGAGTGCTCTTATCTTTCTTTGCACAATTAGCTTAGTTATTTTCATGCTGCTAGCTTCTTTTCCATTTTCATATCATGTATGATACTCCAAACCAGATATCTTCAAGAGCCCTTTATCTGACACCTATGTCAATTTTGGTGAGGCTAAGATCAAGGATCCGAGCTCCCAGCTGCCGCTGATCAAATCAAGGTGTTGTAGCAGCGCCATTTCAAACCCTGGGGCTGGGGCGTCGACAACAGCTCACGATGATGGCTAGGTTGTTGATGAGACCAGTGTTGAGCTGTTGATAACCCATGCCGGCGTGCCGAGGACAAAGGCTGTAAAGTCACACAAGGGTGTTGATGGTGATACAGCCAGTGTTGTCATGGAGCTGACGAACTAGCTTTGCCCAACCAGTCATAAAATTAGACACTCCTAAATTTAATAATCTGGAACATATGTAACCAGCTTTTCTAGGCCCTTGGATTGAATTCAAGATATTTATTTCATGAAGAAATGTACATGCTTTTCTATAATAGTAGTCTTCTTCTGGCATCTAATGAATATTATGCCATGCTTTTCCTGTAGATATTTCCTTCCGGTAAAAATGGGTTTTATGAATGCATACATGAACATGGTTTCCACATGACTTCTTGGCATCATTGTTGTGCGAGTATTGTCTAGATAATTTTCACAGCTTGATGTGTGTTTATCGCATCCACTCGTTTGCGTACAATTAATTTTATAGTATCAAAATTATGTGTTTACTCCAAATGCTTATAGCCTTATGTAATTCTGTTAGTTAAAGAAATCTTCTTTGCTAAAATGGAAGATCACGAAAATCTTACTAGCTTTCTCATAAATGCGAGTTGGTGGTCAGAGTAAGCAGAGGCGGGCGTTCTCATTTGGTAAAGGCAGTTGCAATGTGCAAAAAACCTCTCCTTAAGTCCTACGTGGCACTGCATAAAGTACACCTTATAAATTGTGAGAAAAATAAGCTTATCCATAAGGCTAAGGTACACGTCCAATTTATGGTCTACCATAAGAAATAAATTAATGATTTCCTCAATCCTCTCTCTCATGCATGTAGCAATATGACAAGATATGTGGGTCCTAGCTTATGGTATAAAGTACACCTCATACATTGTGGAGAATTCCATAAGACGTGTGGGACCCAGCTTATGGCAAAAACTCACCATATACATTACGGATACCCAATATCATAATTGTACAAAATTGAGAGTGTATTGAAGCCATTTATAGGTAGCGTTGATCCTAGATTCTAAGGAGTGTTTGTAGAAAAAGATTCAGTGGAACTTAAATCCTGCAATAACAATTCAACCGTGTATTTTTTTAGCCGAAAAAATATGCTATGATGTGTATTTGGGAGACAGAGAACTCTTCCGTGGACTAGTGGTATTCCGTGGACTAGTGGTAGCCGTGCATATGCGCATAAGGGCCAGCTCTCGGGTTCGAGTCCTCACTTCTACCTTAATGACAAAGCCAGGGTGAAGTCCCTCCTCCGGTCTTGTTATGTTATGTGTATTTGGGAGACAAGAGGTTGGAGCAACATCATAGAAACAACGGAACATGTAGAGAGTAAGTAGATATCTAATTTCCCGTTTTTTAATTCGGTGAAAAGAAACCTTTCATAATCCATAGCAACGCACGGACATTCAACTAGTGAATGTAGTACGATGGTACGACAAGTTTGGTGATGCTTTATGCACGAGCTGTTGCAGCGACCAGCGAGCGTGCTCTCGTAACATATACGGAGTATGTACTCAAAAGCAGTGCGTGACTTGTCACCTTGCTCTAGGCGGCGGTTCTAGCCTCGCTCAAAAACGGCAACATTTTCGTCGGAGTGGCTAAATGTTTGTTTTCGTCAGGTTGCAGCCTGTATCTCTGCTCTGGAGATGTTGTTTGACTGAAAAAGATGTAGAAATATACTGAGTCGCGTAGCTCAAACGCAAGCATCATTTGATGATTTTGATCATTAGGAGACTTGCTTCACGATTTGTATCCGAGAGATATTCGATCCATGCACCGGTGGCCGTTTGCTACCGCACTGAAAGCAGAGAGCAAGCAAGTCTGCAGCATCGAGCATGTACTGTCGTGCAAGGGAAGTTCCATTACATCGGCAGTGTAAAATGCCGTGATGTTGTCCAGCCTTGTTCGGACGGATGCAACTTGGAATCCAACCGATAACGCACCCACCGGCGTCACGCCGGTTTGTAAGATTTGCTGAGAAGATAACATGGGTCCATGGGAATCAGGTCACATGCAGGCCCTTGCAGTGTAGCCTTTTTTTCTACCATCATACGATTTCTTATTTGATCCTCAGTGTAGCCGTTCTTGCTCCTTCTAATATACGATGCGTTCGGTTCACGCAGTCGACCCCTTTTCTATCTGAGAGAAAAGAAGCTTGATGTACTGCGCACCCGGGCCTTTTTTATTTAAAGAATTTTGATAAGATTTTTGTAGGATACTGATTATCGATTTTTTCCCCCTATGTTTACTGTCTGATTTGTAGGACTGAATTTTATAGGAAATAATATCATACGAATCATAACGGTGGAGATTTCGTGCTCCCGGGCAAAAGTGATCCTGCCGTTTCAAAAAATAAAAAATATTTACGAGTTCATTTTTTTGGAAACAAATCCCGAATGTAGGCATGGTGTATTCTATAAACGTGTCAAAAATTAACTTCAAATAATTTATATTCTAGACTACACAAAAATGACAAATGTGTGATCTGAGTATGCTTATTTTCAAATCTCTAAATTTATAAGATTTTTCCATTTTAGTGTAGCTCAGAATACAATGTATTCGAAGTTGATTGTTTGCATGTTTGTAGAATGCCAGGACCACTAGTGCTCGGGAGCAAAAACACTTTTAAGCATAAGAATCTTGTATTGTAACCTTTATAGGAAAATAACATGAAATCCGGCCAACCTCATGGAAAATTCTTTCAGTATAATAAAAAAAAAATTGCTCTTCTCATATGAATCGGTTAGACATGTCATTCTAATCCTATAGATTTCCTATTTTTACACTTTTTATCCGGTGGATAAAAGTGCCCTTAGAAAGCAAGATTGCTAGTAAGTAGTCAAGCACGTGCAATACGTCCGACCGACCGCGTGCTCAACTCACGTAGCCGGATGGGCGGATGACCAACCTCATGGTTTATGGCGCCACATCGGAACATTATATTGCAAGACAAACAAGTCACCGATCATTCTCATATTGCATATGTTCGGTTACTGGAATGATTTTTTAGGCTGTTACATATGTGGTTCGCCAGGGACCGCTGAGGGGAAATGCGGTCTGGACCATATTCCGCAGCCTCTTTGGTTGCCTGAATTAGATTTTTTTTCTATTTAATTTCGTGTTTAGCGAGCTGCATTGCATCACCGTGTGTCGTGTACCGTATGCGCTGCCTCTTACTTTTACCTCTAGTCTACCAAGCACGCACATAACTCATGGCTTCAGCCTTCATGCGTGCCAACATTTTATTTTGCCAACCCTTTTTTCTTTTTTAGGGGAGTTTTTTTTGAGACTTTCTTTTTTAGGGGAGTAGTAGGCAATGGCGGGAATAAGGGCCGGTTCAGCCAGGCCCAAGTATTCGGCCCCGTTAACACAATGAATTGTCGAGGCTATCGTAACTATGAACGGGCTTTCTCTCTAAATTAAGAACGGGCCTGTCTTAAACCCAGCTAGACGAGCCCTAAATTCTGAGCGACCTCGAGTAGGGCTGGAATTAAAACTCGAAACTCGCGAGTTAAACGAGTAGCTCGGAACTCGACTCGGCTTGGCTCGAACTCGTTACTAAACGAGCCGAGCCGAGTTTTCATTTTTTACGTTAAACGAGTTCGAGTTAAACGAGCCGAGTTCCGAGCTACTCGTTTAGCTCGGTAAAAAAAAGTCAGCTACCTAATTCTTGTCTTTGTGGCCAATTTAGCCTGATTATTATAGTTTAACGACTAGATATTACTTGATAGTGTCATTTTATCATTGATTGTTATGATAGTTACATCATACATGACCAAATAATTAGAAAGAATTATCTATAAAAAATATAATAATACATGTCAATAGTTTTACCGAGCTAAACGAGTTAAACGAGCAAACTCGCGAGTTTAGCAAGCCGAGCCGAGTTCTAATTCTGGACTCGTTTGTTAAACGAGTCGAGCCGAGCTAACTCGTTAGTTGACCGAACTTCAACGAGTCGAGCCGAGCCGGCTCGACTCGGCTCGAATTCCAGGCCTAACCTCGAGGCGAACGGAATCACAGATTCACAATCGAACATGACTCGAGAGATGACGGCGGCGGAGGTGAACGCGTGGTTGGCGGAGAGGCAGTTGGCGGAGCAGGAGGAGATGCGGCAGGCGGGGATTCGGGTGTTGGTGGAGGAGCGGGAGGCGGAGAAACGGGCGGAAGCCGAGACCGAGGCGCGGTTGGCGGACTGGCGGGCGAGGGAAGTGGAGGCGGCGCGGTTGACGGACTGGCGGGCGAGGGAAGTGGAGGCGGCGCGAATGGCGGCGGATCCCACGGAGTTCAAGAGGACGGTCATCGCCATCGGTGTCATGTTCTCGCTCGGCACCGCTCTGATGCTCGCCAGCTTTCTATACCCCGACATATCATGGCGGATGCGGATCCAGTGCTGGGAGACTGCGGCGGTGTGCTTCTTTGGCGTCGGCGACTTCATCTGGAGGCACCCGGTGGTCTGGTTCCCAGCGATGCGCCGCTGGTACGACCTTACGCTGATTGACTCAGTCATGACAAATAATCTGTGATCCGACCTGGCGTGTTCTATGTTCTGGGATGGCTGCTAGGGGATAAAGGAGATAATCTGTGCTGGACCGGAGAACGCTTTGTGCCCTTTGTGAAATTATTAGGTTCCCGAATCTCTTTCTGCCCCATGTGAAATTATTTTTAGCTCTTGTTTGGGACAAAGGGTATTTCGTCTGAAACGCTAATTAAGTTACAGGCTGATGAAAATTATCGCCGTACGAACCAAAATACTGTTTGCAATCATGGTTTGGTCCTGTCCAAATTTAACGAATTAATGATTACACTCGGAAATAAGAAACCACTCCCATCGGTCAGCTTTTGATTATGACAAATATCAGGGATGAGATGAGGTGATGCCGCGACCGCGATGGAAGCAGGCTTACCGCCGATCGTCGACCACCGTTGGGCGTTGGCGAGGATGGAAATAGCTGACCTTGTCTTCTCCGTCTTCTTGAATATAGAAGGCTTACAAGGTCACCTGCCGCATTCGGGGTATGTGAGGTTGATGTGATGCCCAAAACCGAGGGTGAGATGAGGCCATGCCGGCCAGCTCTTTTGAGGCGACATCGTCGAAGTAATCCGCTGCTATGAAGGAGCTAACTCTTCCCTGCAAGGTGATGTTTTGCATTGCTTTTAGTGATTCTAATAGACCTGTGAATCTTTTCGCACAAAAAGTGCTATGATGATGAAGACATCCTTGTTATCACACAAGTTTTTTTTTGTTGAAGAGTTCCTATTAAGTACTTGATTGTTTTTTAAGTACCCAGTTCTAGATGTTCACTCTGTTTGTTTTATTTTTTAATATATGAAAACGTATAATTGACATTCGAGTACTCACATTGTAAAAAGATACTCGTATACTTATTAACATTCTCAAAATTTCATGTACAAATAAGAGATAAATTTAATAGAAGTGAAGCTCGCGTCAACAAAGGTAAAAAGGTTGATTCCACGGTTGGTTTGTGCCACATGTCATCTTGAGACAACAACGAGTAAAGCATTGTTTTCCCAGAAATTCACATTGGCTCCCGAGTTCATATGCTCCTGTTAAAATAAACAAACTGCAAAAAATAGTAAAACATTTCAAGAAATTCTGAAAAGTTGGTGACGAACATATACAAAATATTTTACATACATGCCAAATTTTGTGGTAGCATTTGTGGTGCTGTGTGAAAAAAAAAAACAAATCAGTGGCTAAAATGGGATTTAAAAATATCTATTTAGAGCACTTAGTTTATATTTTCCGTAACAGACCACCACACTTATCTTTTCAGCACGAAACTTGGAAAGAATGTAGGACGTTTGTATATGTTCATCTCCAAGAAAAATTCAGATTTTTTGAAGTGTTTTTTATTTTTTATTCTAACAGGAGATATGAGCTCGGGTGCAAAAAAACATCACTCTCTTGATTTCTTTAATTCATACTATTTTATTTTTCTTATCCTTTTGGGAGCTAAATACCAAATATAATATTTTTGAGCGAAAGTTTTGTTATGGATTCTCTGAAAAGGTTCTACTACTCTTTCCGATTTAGATTAAGTGTCACGATTTTTAAATGTTTTAGTTCAAAATTACGACACTTTTTATGAACCGGAGGTACAGTAGTTTAAGTTTTTTTTAGAGGTGATGGCCCAACACGGGATAACAGCCCGTTAGCTGTTTAGTCGATTATAGCCCAGTACGGACCTACGGTATCCGATTACAAACCCCCAAATCCTCTGGTAAGGCCCAAAATCGCCAAGTAGCCGAGTAGGCGCTCTCTGCATTGCTGTCCAGAATCCAGATAAGGCTTCTCTCTACTTCCGTACTGGATTCCCAGCTTCTTCCGTTCCTCTATCCTCTTCGACTCAGTTCAGTTCAGTTCGACTCCATCGGCGGTGTGCCTCCGCGCCGTGCCCATGGCGGCTCCGGCGACGCTGTCCCTCCGCCCTTGCGCGACCCTCGCACCGCCTAGGCCCGCGCTCCCCCGCGCTCGATTTGCGTCCTCTAGTCGCTCCGCCCCCTCGCTCTCCATCTCCTGCACGCCGAGGCGCCTCGAGGGCCTCCGCCGCGCGCTCGCCGTAGAATCCGGCCAGCAAGCCTCTGTAGAGTCTTCCGTGAAGGTAATCAGTAGCGTAGCACGCCGCGCGCTTCCCTTGTTCCACATTTCCAATCCCCCGCAAAGGAACTTCTGCTCGATTTTGAGACGGTCGATGTTGGTGTTTTGGGTGCGCAGCAGGAGGAGAAGCCCCGGACGTACTACTTCCTGGTGGCAAATGCAAAGTTCATGCTGGACGATGAGGAGCACTTCCAGGAGCAGCTCCAGGAGAAGCTGAGGCTCTACGAGGAGCGCAGCAAGGAGCAGGACTTCTGGCTCGTGATCGAGCCCAAGTTTCTGGACAAGTTCCCGAATGTAACCAAGCGGCTCAAGCGCCCCGCCGTCGCGCTCGTCTCAACCGATCGCAACTGGATCAGGTAAGTCACCAAGTTAAGGTGTATCTTCATTCTTCAGGCATCGTTGCACGCTCAAAGCGCAATGCCAATTAGCTGAGTTCGAGATGGATATTAAAACGCCAATGCATAGTTTTCTGGTAATACTTGCGAATTGGTAATAGAAATTAGTAAGTGGTTACTTTATGATAGTTGCCTGGGGTGCCCAAATTCCCATACGTCACTGGCATCATGGCATGCAGTAGTGCAATCTGGTATATTTCCTGTTGGAAATGTCAAAACACAGTGCATCAGTAATGGCTTGTGTAGTTGTGTCTGCAATTCGCATCCATTTCCCTGCTCGACTGCTAGCCGTAACGTCTTGTTGAACTGCCAGCAAAAGCAGGCACTTCAAATGTGTATGTAGGTTGATGAGCTCTCTACATACTTCAATTTGCTTCAGATGATTCTGACTCCACGAATATGATGTTGGTGATAGAAAGATATATGGCGAAAAAAGAGGCATAGTTTGGTTTAGATTCATGCATGCCCTATCAGTAAAGTTCACATTCAAGATTGGGGCCTGTCTAGATAATGCCACTTGTGAAGTTTGAGCACGTAATGTTTATTTGAGGAAGAAAAAACAACCTGGTCGTTGTGTTTGTGTCGAATATTATGTACGAGTTGGGTTACGTTTGGACTTGGAGTTGTATTAGGTGTGGATAGGATATGAGTAGTGTTCGAGTCAAACTCTTGTAGCCTGAGCCTCCCATATAATGAGGGGAGCACCACACGTGTAACCCATGACGACTTGATAGCAACAGGCACGCGGGGAGCCGGCGGCTTGTGCCGGCGCCTAGGGCGGCCAGGGTTGCGGTATCAATGGGGAGGAGCGCCCGTACTCATGCCCCGCAGATGTAGGCGAGTTCACCGAACTGCGTTAACAAATCTCGGTGTCATCATCGTGCTGTGATTGCTTCGTGTTCTCGGTAGATCAATTACGCGGTTACGACGGTAACAATTGGTATCAGAGCGAGGTTGAAGGCTGCTGCTTGATCTAGAGGTGAAGCTGCGACATGGTTAGATCGTGTTTCGTGGAGCGTCGTCGGAAATAGTGACGGTGAGCAGCGATTGTAGAGTCGAGGGAGCAGCAGTGTTTGTAATCAGACGGACGGAAAAGCAATCGAAGCACAGGAAGCTGGACTGATCGATCGTAGCAAGGATTGCTCGGCGAGATCGGTCGCACGTCGATAGACGAGATCGGATCGATCCGATCATCGAGTACCACTGCAGATCGGGCGAAGCAGTGCGCACATACGTGGTACATGCGGTTCGCTTGTGGTGGAGCAGCGCGAGCTGGAGACGCAGTCTAGGCAGGTGCGTAGGCCAACGGGCCGGAAGCCCGGAAGCACGCGCAGGGCCAGGTCGCATGGGCAGCCAAGGCGCAGAGCTGCATGGATCGATCGGAAATCAGCATCTTGAGGTTTGTTACGTGAAAAAAATGGTCCTCATGAGAAGCTAGCGTGTGGAAAAAAGGCAATTACACCATTCTTATAGGCAGTTGTGTGGCCTAAATTCGGGTCAGTTTTTGGTCAGGTTGTTTGAGGCGCACACGGAAGAAGTCTATTATGTCCAGATAAGTTCGGTTGAAGGCGTTAGCACGTATGAGAAATTCTGCGTTGAGGCGACGATGTGCGTATAAGACTGGTAGCACTCTGGATTACGTCGTGGAGAATCATGTACCAAAAGGCGTCGATCAATGCACGTTGGTGTTGGGATGATAGGATGCGAGGTGGAGCATGATTGCAGTCGGATACATTCGGCTGGGTTGGACTGGACAGTCTGACGAGACAGAAGAGGGTGAAGATCGACGACGACGACGTAGGAGCGTGATGGCTGATGGTGTCCGAATTCTGTGGCATGGCAACACGTGGCGCATGCCTGAGGGATGCGTGCTTCGACATGTGATGACGCGGGGTTGATTCAAGATGGTGCACATATGAGATCTTAAGGTCAACGAGGCGTGGGATGGACTGATCATCTAGCATGGAGTCATGTTGAAGGTGGAGCTGGAGTCTCGTATGGAAGATTCCACTCGGCTGATGGAGGGGCTACGGCGTAAGTGCACGGAGAGTCGAAGCCTAGTCAGCGGGAAGGCGAGAG
The DNA here is from genome assembly GCA_947311845.1 of Poa pratensis. Lineage (NCBI taxonomy): Eukaryota > Viridiplantae > Streptophyta > Magnoliopsida > Poales > Poaceae > Poa > Poa pratensis. The sequence continues at coordinate 35,392,722 of CAMZMU010000117.1, forward strand.
GCACGTGGTCTGGACTGGAACTCAGGGTCTGGAGAGATGCGTGGAACTCGGCATCGGTCGGGTATGAGTGATGGTTGTGTGCAGTGGGGCCTGAGGTGGTGTGGGTGCGCGACCCAGTAGATCTTGGCCAAGATTGCGGATGCTCGACGCGGTAATAGCGGCGAGGCGTGCGGTAAGCACGGGACACGGTGACAGACCAGGGCACAGGTGGTCGGACATGTGTGCAGGGGGTGCTGAAGCAGTGTTGGCGAGTACCAGATTCAAGTTGGTGACTGGGTCTATCGGGATAGGTGCCAAGTGATAGACAAGAGTCGGCCATAGGGAATCTAGGAAAGTGTTGGAAAGTCTGAAATGTCGGAAGCTTGGAGAGTACATGCTCATTGCACATGGCAAAGTGCGGATGATTAGATACAGAAGGAGGCGGAGTGCTACAGCTGTGGGACATGTAGAAGACTATCCAGGATGAGACGACTATGAATTTGACTCGGGTTGGCTAAACGGCGACGGTGAAATTCCTTCAAGTTGGAAGCACTTTCACGCAGATCAGTGGTCGGTGTGTGATGATGTTGAAACGGGAAGAAGGGACTACAGTTGCAGGCGGGAGTCTGGAGTAGCAGCGAAACTCATGTAAGACAACTCAAGTCCAGAGTACATGGAGGTTTGACGCATTGACGAATTCAATGTGGTGAAGAATATTCGCCATGGTGGAGTTTGTTGTGTTTGTGTCGAATATTATGTACGAGTTGGGTTACGTTTAGACTTGGAGTTGTATTAGGTGTGGATAGGATACGAGTAGTGTTCGAGTCGAACTCTTGTAGCCTGGGCCTCCCATATAATGAGAGGAGCACCACACGTGTAACCCATGACGACTTGATAGCAACAGGCATGCGGGGAGCCGGCGGCTTGTGCCGGCGCCTAGGACGGCCAGGGTTGCGGTATCAATGGGGAGGAGCGACCGTAGTCATGCCCCGCAGATGTAGGCGAGTTCGCCGAACTGCGTTAACAAATCTCGGTGTCGTCATTGTGCTGTGATTCCTTCGTGTTCTCGGTAGATCAATTACGCGGCTACGACGGTAACACTGGTGTAAGCAATATAAAATGAAGCTTTTGCGTGTACTTCTTGAAGTTGCACCATATCATGTTCTGATGCTTGGATCTGTATTCTCTGTCATGACCCATGGGTGTGTCATATTTTTTCAGCGGGCATCTGCATATTGGTTAGTAGCACTTTTGCAATTTTCTTGTTTTTATCCACCTCCATTCACTAACTGGGTAAGATCTGGTGACTACTGGTTTGTATTCCTGAACATAATTATTAGATGGGGAAGCGAGTAAAAGGAAACTAAAGAAACATAGAGGAACTTATTTGACGGTAGAATTGTCAAGCATGACACCACCAGCGGCTGATGACTTTGTGCATCCCATTGTCTTGTCGGTTTTTCATGTTCCGCCAGTATGGTGTGTGGATTTTGTTCTGAAAGTTGTTGCTTCAGCATAGTTCTCTGTTTCAGTTCAAACTAGCATCAATGCAGTAATAAATCCTCAATGGTCTAATGTATATCTCCTTTTTTTGCACTCAGATTTATGAAACTTAGGCTGGACAGGGTTTTATTGGAGCAGTTCGATGCGGAAACACCTGAAGAAGCACTCGCTTCTAACTCTGCTGAGTTGAATTTTGATAACCCTGAGAAATGGACAGCCCCATACCCAAAATACGAGTCTGGATGGTGGGAGGCCTTCTTACCTTCAAAGTCCAGCAATGGCACAGCTTAGAAATAAACGCCAATCCACGCTATGTAAGATTTCCTCCATGTAAGTGATGAATGTAAGTTTTGATTTTCACTATGTTTATGTAGTCCTTGAGTTTGTGAGTACAGTTAGCTACATTAGCTGCAGAGATTGTTTTGCCTTTTGATAATACCAATAAACAGTGGTGTTTTTTCTAAAAGTCATGCTTATGTTACGGTTCTTGGTATTTTTTTTGAAGGATTCACATTCTTCATTATTGCATGTTGTTATTTGAGGAACCGCGCCTACAAGGTCCAAATTATGTCTTAACCAACATGTGAATTAATAATGCACAGTGCACACATGCTTTCCCTTTCCAGTATACAGGCACCAACAATGACGAAAACATAAGAAATTTGAGGGCCAACCTTAAAAATATTACTCCCTCTGATCCAAAATAAGTGCCGTATTTTGAACTGGGTTTAGTTCAAAACTACGACACTTATTATGGATCAAACATACATTCGTTTAATTCAAAAGAAAAAAGCTATATTCATATAGAGAGCCTAACAAACTGAAAAGGGTAACATCTAGCAAATTTAAAATTAGCCATGGAATACTAGGCTAGCTAATGATTTTCATGTAATATGACATATATAATCTTTCCTTTCTTCGGAGAACCAAAGACACCATATAACTAGTTGATACGCTAAAACTGACAAAAAATGGCAAGTACTTTCTTGCTGAAAACAGGAATACTAAATGTGCCAATCTATAAAGGGAGTCAAATAGTACATTATACTTCCATGATGTATTCTTGAAATATTGTACATATACAATTTGGATAAAGAAAATGGATGAAACAGGTGTGCGATGTTATGATGTACAGACATATTACGGGTGATAAGGCGCAAGCATCAGATGCACAACACCTACATTGTTACATCAGTGAAAGATAGAGCCACCATAGTTAGAACACGCTAAATTAAACCACAAGCAAATACTTGCATTCTGAGCTTCTGACCAGCACACACCAACTCCCTAGCGACCGAAAAAACTAACATAAGTTTACACCAGACTACAGTCTTTAACTTTGTAAGGTCTGAAGCAATCTACTGATCTTGTGAAGTTCTGATTCTTCCTCGCCCACTCTTCTGATGCTTGAGCATCTGCAGAATCAAGGGAAACTATTGCTTAATGGCAAACTCAACTCAAAGCAAAACGCGTGATCAAGTAGATGTATAGCTATATATTTAAGTGCAGACCATGTGGATACAAGTTGCTTTCAGAAAGTGGTAGGTCCTCTTAGAAAGGAAAATTCATCTGGTTGGTATAACAACCTTCATGTGCATACTCCCTCCGTCCGTGAAAGACTGCACATCTAGCATCCAAATTTTTCCAAGAAAGAGTGTTCATCTACGCTCCCGATGCAGTTTGTCTTTAATCTAATCCTTATTAATTGACTCCTGCAGCAAATTATGCCCAAGCTATTGGCTGCATGTCATGCCTTAATTACTGCATGCAGCAAAGATCATTTAATCGCCTCCTCCTCAATGGTCGCATGCAAACATAAGTCTACTATCTCTTGGTATATGTGCAAATCTCTAGATGTACAGTTTTCTACGGACGGAGGGAGTAAGCATTAGTACCATACTGCACTACTATAGTACTACAGTAATTATGGAGGAAAATATCCCATGTGAAGCTTCTCTCTCTTGCACGTTTCTCACTGGGATTAATAAGTGCTAGTGTTTTTTTTTTTTGACTTTTATAAGTGCTAGTGTTTGCAGAAGAAAGAAAGTTCTGTCCAATGGATGAACATTAAGAAAAACATAACGACTAACACCGTAGCATTTATATCTGTATATCAACGTATGCTTCATTGTCCTCCATTTTCATTAAATAAATGTTGTTTTCAGATGATAAATTATAACACAATGCTACGTCAACGCGCGAAGGAGTAGCAGGGTTAGGCAGGAGCACGAAAGACGCACGAATATTCTTAGGGGCAGTTGGTCAATACAGTTCTAGAAAAATAAGAGGAATGGTTAATGAAGAAACTGAAAAGTACATGTGGCCATGGTTCTCACGCAAAGACTTCGAGCATATCCAATCAAGGATAGGAATCTCGATCAAGAACTTCCGAGTAAAAATCACGCTACAATGCCTATGAAGTATGAACGATACGTACATGAGAAACAGGAGAGGGACGAAGGCCAGACGCCGGGCGCGGTCGCCGGCGTCAAGCTCCCCACACGGTGATCCCCTGCATCATGGTCTTGAACTCGCCGAAATCGACCTGGCCGTCGCGGTCGCGGTCGACGTTGCAGATCATCTCCTGCACGCTCGCCAGGCTCCGCGCCTCCGCTAGGCCGAGCTTCTTGAGCACGGTCTGCAGCTCGACGGCGGAGATGAAGCCGTCGCCGTTCTCGTCGAACACCCGGAACGCCTCCTTCATCTCCTCGTCCTCGCCTTCCTTCTCGGGCTCCTCCTCGACGATGGGCCCGAAGAGCGCGTCGCCGAGAGCGCGGTGGAGGCTCTCGAAGTCTTCGAAGCCGAGGCCAGCGGCGCCAGCCGGGATGTAGGCGCCGACGGTGGCCTCCAGGCCGGCGCGGTCGGCGCCAAGGCCGAGCGTGTCCAGCGCGGACTCCATCTCGTCGAGGGTGATCTCGCCGTCGCCGTTGCGGTCGAAGAGGTCGAACACGCGGCGGAGGCGCAGGGCATTGAGGCTGCCGTTGCGGAGGCGGAACGACGGCGAGGGCTTCCTCGACAAAGAAGGCTTCTTGGGAGCGGTATCCATTGATTGAGCTCGCGGTGTCTTTTTCTTTTCTTTCGGGATTGGCTTTGAGAATGCGACTACAATGTGGAGCGCTTAAAACGTTGGGGAGCCAAGGTTTTATAGAGGAACCACTTCTCTTAAAAAATGGTCTTGCAAAAGTAACGCGGAGAACGTGATGGTGACCGGAGTGTCGGAACTAATCAAAGTACATACTAAACGACATAATGACTTATTAGCAAAGTTCAATGCATACAAATGCCGTAAGAGGAATTGTACCAAATTTCTTTAGAGGATTCAGAGCCTTGCACTATCTAATTTTTTTTTGAACAACCTTGCGTTACTTCAGATCCGCTAAGTCTGCCCCACAGTGGGAGTAACTAGGATGATAACATAGATGCACCTAAATAAAAAAGCTGATGTGACAGCTAATTAATGAGGAGATAGACAAATAGAGTAACATAGGGATCAGAGAGTCACAACGAATCGAAATATATATTAAACGACATTATAAGCAAAGTTCAATACAATACAAATGCCATTAGACCATGATCAAAAACTAGAGAGACACGGTTTGACCTATTAGTGCAAGTGTGTCAACACTTATCTCCGCTTCGAATGATGTCAACACTTATCCAAAATGAGATTTCACAAGCATAATTTTAGAGTGAAGTGCATCATGGTTCCTATGTTATTTGGAGGGTGTCACGTAGGTATTCGAACTTTGCAGTTCACCATCCAGGCCTTGTAGGTACAAGAAAAGGGCGACAACATACATAGTCTAGGACCTGGATGTCTCATATTTTCTAGATTTGGGACCTAGATGACTCATTTATTGCACTTTCCAAACTTGTATGGCGATTTTTAAAGTTCTATGACCTATGCCATTCTTTAAGCTAGAAGAATACCCCGCGCGTTGCAGCGTGATTTTTTTTAAAACTTAATATGTAAATGGAATGGATATAAGACGCATGAAATATTCAATTGTCAAGATTCAGTTGATCACAATAGTCTAGACGCTAAATTTAATTCGTATGAAATTGTTGAATATTAGTGAGGTGGACAATTATAAGGATGAGAAAAATGACATGGATATGTTGCATGAGAGATGTACTATTATTAATTATTGTTAGTGGAGATGACATGGACAATTGATTGACTAACATAGTGGGTGATGTGGATACTTTGCATGTTGAGATAGAAAAATAATTAATGTACTTAGTGGGGTTTTGCTTTACAAGAGGTATAGATAGTTGTGGGACCTATGGTACACTTCAATACTAGTTATACTCTCCAGGAACCAATAAAACGAAGAACATGTTGGAGCAATGTTCCACTTTAACTAATTAATAAACACTTGTCAAAAGTATACCGAACTATTTCATGAAAAATAGTGAATTCCACTTTAGATAAAGAGTTCATAATATTGACCATATTTTAGAGTTTTAACCACTATGCAAAAATGAACCAAAATTTTAATTTGCAAAGCATCTTATTTCTTGTGTAAAAGGTGAGATGTTGTGGTATTGAAATCGGTGTTCCTCGCAACTGTACTTTTGAATGACCGTGTTGGCACATTTATTTGGTCGGTTAGGGATTCGATCAATAGGTTTGTATAAACACGATTTTACCAACGTTTAGACCCTCCTATTTGATGGGTGCATTAGAAGCCATACTACTGCCTCAGATTTATATTGATAAAGTGGACAAGGTAAAAAGGGGTACTCGCCGAGTCGTGAAGAGAACTTGACGAGTTTGAACTCCGAAGAGAAGCTCCCCCCCCCCCGCCCCCCGAAAATTTTATGTAGTTCAAAGTGGGCAGATTGTATATTTTGGCTGAAACTAACAACGATAACAAATAGATTTCTGTGTTGGAATGGACTCTTCTCGGCAAAAACAAAATTGGTATTTACTCTTAACAAAAAAATTAAGCAAGAAGAAATAGAAAAGGTCGATTTTAAAATCATTTTATGTAATGCTTCAACGTATCGATGGTTTTGAGTTCGAAGGCCCATTCGTGGCTAATTCTACCGTGCCTAAATTATTTTGAAATTTGTATGTAGAAGTGAGTGCGAAAATATACAGATTTTGGTTGAGTAAATTGTAGTAAGACAATAAAACTAGTTACACAAGTGGGTTTAAGACAATCCATCCCGATGACACAGACAGGGAGACTAAGTCCTAAGTCTTTATTCTTTACTCCATGCAAAAGAACAATTTGGCCACAATTAGAGGAGATCTGAAGTGATTGATAGAACAATTTGTCAGTTTTTCGAATCAGTTAAGATTATTCCAAACCTATTGTAGTAGGTTGTTTGACCATGCACCTCTCAGTCTCCCATGCATGTGTCGCGTCAGTACCCAATAATCAGTCCAACTGGCTACTGGAAACTGGAAGAATCGGGCTTAGGCACCGACGAACGTGGTTCCTAATTTCATATTGCATCATTTCGCTGAGAAAGGAAAGTAGCTAGCACATCATGTGTTAGGCCTTCGGTATTGTTAGTCATCAGAACCGAACACAGTCCGCCAAATCCTGCATATGATTTGGAAAAAGAGACTAACAGCTGCTGAAGGTAATATTTAGGATCGATTCATCAGGTCTAGGCCATCGGTAGTCTCATAACAAAGAACTACAGTAGTACTCCGGCCATTTGATCTGGAGTAGCAGTTTTGCACAGCCGTATGGTTATTTGAAGAACGCGGCCATCATTAATTATCCGGCTCTTGTCAGCGCTTGCCGCTTGGTGTAAAAGGCACGGGTACCACGGTAAGACCGTTAGAGGACGCAAGGACAATTAAGTTTGATCGGTACGCAAAGGCATAGTATAAAATTGCGCTTCTGGATCGTCAACGTCAAGCAAACGCCAGGCATCATGACATAAGTCGCTGCCTAATTTCAGCGGCCGAACAGCGGTGAAAATGTACCAGCCGCCGCCGCCGCCGCAGAAATGTCTGGTCACAACACAAGAGATTAAGAGAAAGGCTCATCTAGAAACATTGATTGGATCAGGGTCACGACGAGTTAAGGCGAATGTGCATGCGCAGTCCTCCACGCTCCTCCCAGTGCTCATATGTGTAAACGCGAGTGGTCGCCACGACGACGAACGTGAGGCCGTATATGCCCGTTGGCGTCTGTTGAAACTCTGACTTTGCCTGGCCGCTGGCTGATTCGTGCAGCCAAGGCGCGTGTGTTGCTGGGTCCAGGTCGTCTCATGCATATGCATGTGGGTGCGTGCTTCAGCTTGACCCGGCGAGGAGAAGGGTGGGAGGGAATATTAGAGCATCTCTAATTGGTGGGTATGCTTTGCCGGACGCTGTATTGGACGGCAACAGCCGTCTATTGGGAGTGGCGCGTCCCACCGGTCGCTCCCAATAGACGTTCCCAATAGATCGACCCCACAAATTCAAATTAAAACTGCCCCACAAGTTTGAATAGCGTTGGTTCACACACCCAAAAGCGTCGCCAGGTTTGACGATCACACCCAAAAGCATCGCCAGGTCTGGCGAAAATATTACAAAACGTCGATCATGCAAATTAGTCGATTGTCAACACCGGCTCGAGCGACTCCTCCTGTGTCTCGGCGTCTTCCCAGGCAGGGCGCGGCGGTGGCACTGCGTCAGCGTCGGAGGAAGTCCTGGTCGTCGTAGGCTCCCCTCGTCGTGTCCATCGGCGTCGGCTCCGGCGGAAGAACCCCCATCTCACGCAAGATGCGCTGCTGGCTGAGCTTAAACCAAGCCCTCACCTCCGGCGTGTAGGCGGAGAGGTCCATCGTCAAGATCCTGGAATCCTCTTTCATCTTCCGAGTGACGGATTGCGACGCGTCGGACATCGCCTGGATCCTTGCCGTGTCGGCTTGCATGACAGCCGTTTGGGCCTTCTCCCTCTCGACCTCGAGCCGCTCCTTCTCGAGCTTGATCTTCTCCTTCTCGAGCGCGACCTTCTCGTCATGCTTGCTCATCAAGGACGACCAACTCTCGGCGAAGGTGCTTGCGTTTTGCTTCGACATGGTGGTGACATCGGCGAGGCACTTGTCGATGGACGCTTGCACGGACGCCGCGGTCGCCTTGTCACTCTTGGCCTTCTTGTTCCCAACAGGGCGCCCTCCGACGCTGGGAACGCCGGGTCGTTCGGCCCTTGGGTGCCGTGGCCGCCGTTGAGGTCGATCCGCGTCCTCTCCCACTTCTTGTTGTTTTGGAGCTTCACGAAACAATGCATGAACTTGAAGTCCTTGTGATCATTGTTCTCTCGGTACAAGGTGGTCGCGTCGGTCAACATGTCCTTCACCGTCTTGCCGCTCTCTTTCCACCTTTGAATTTTCTCAAGGTCGTCGTGGAACTTGTTGCATTCGACTTGGATTGCCCGTCACCTATTTGACATTGCATTCCAATTGCGATCCATAGGTACCTTCGCATAGTCACCATACCACATCGTCTCATGGAATTGTTCGTCGACCCTCTTCCAATACCGACCGTAGGTTTGGTTGGAGCCGACGATGGAGTCGTTCATGACAAGCTTCCATGCGTCGCAAAGGCACTCGTCCTCCTTGGTCTTCCACCGCTTGCCTTTTGTGCCCTTCTTCCTCGTCTTCTGGACCTTTGGGGCCTCCGCGTCGACGCCACCGGCTTCCTCATCGTCATCGCCACCCTCCATGTACTCGCCGCCGCCCTCCATGTCCTCTTCCTATTCATCGTCGCCCTCTTCCTCCTCACCGTGGCCCTCTTCGTCCTCACCGTACCATCCGGCCTCCACATCTGGCTCAACGACGCCGGTCCCTGTCCCATCGCGGATCATGTGATACAACACTTCCGAGCCTTCGATCTATTGCAATCAATAACGCGCACGTCGGTTACATGTATTGAACACAAGGATCACGAGGGTAAAGGCCGTAGATTTCCATACCATGTCGTGGTCGACGTCGTTTGGCATTCTGTCGAACATGTGGGCGTCTATGTAGCCGGCACCATTGCCGTCCACGGCAAAGAGGCATTGCCGGCCGCTAACATCGACGCGATGGCTGCGCCGGCCTCTCTGGAGATCCGACGAGTCGGTGAACGCCTGGTTGAGGTCGATGGGGACGCCGACGCCGACGGTCGGCGAGTCGGAGTGGCTACTGCTATCACATAATGGCGAGACCCATACCCCGGAACGCGGGTGGCACCACCGCCATCAAAGAACGCTGGGTTCGACGGCGATGCGCCACCCGCTGCGTTCGTGCTCCCTTGACTTGCGTCGCCGGCAGCGGCGTACGCCATCGATGCTCGGAGCAGATCTATCTCCTTCTGCCTAGCCTCCGCACTGATGCGCCACCCTCTCCTGTCTACGGTGGCCGCCACTCGACGCGCCAGCTCCTGTTCCCAGGCTTCATCCATCAAGTCCGGCGGTCGCGCGCGAGATTTGCGAGGGGCGACGTAGCCGCGACCGCCACCGTGAGCAGCGCCACCGCGAGCAGCACCCCGTCGTCCTCCTCCGCCGCGAGCGCCACCACAGTTGCGTTTGATGAGCGACATCGGCGGCGGACGTAGATCGCACAAGGTGGGAAAGGCGGGAACGAGGAGCGCGGAGGGAGGCAAATGGCAGGAGAATGAAAATGGACGGGAGGGAGGGGAAAGTGATATCGAGCGTCCCGTGTCGCTGACGCGTCGGGTCCACCCGTCGGGTTCTGACTCGGCACGCGTTGCCGCGGTTGCCGGCACGCCCGCTTGCGTCCCTAGAACCTGGGCGCGAAGCGGGTTGCCGGACGTTCTATTGGGATGTTGAAAGTGCATGTTGCCCCATGCGTGGTTTTGGTAATTAATGTCAATCCTTATGGACTAATGTTTGGATTGAGATATTCTTATAGATTTGTCCATAGGCATCGCTTGAACTCCATGTGTTGGATTCAAGGTTGTATGCCATCAAGATCATTGATTATAATGGAGATATTTGATATCATCAAGAAGAAGAAAAGATACAAGGTTGATCAAGACTAAGTGCAAAGAGCGGATTCAAGTTGATCAACACACAAAGCTAAGTGATGTATCATGTGGGATCATGTGATCTAATGGTATGGTAAGAAAGTGTCCATATAGCTTTGTGAACTAACCCATTATGTGTGTGTGTGGCATTTCTTTGTTGGGTTAGGTATCTCTCCATGGGCTTGCATCAAAAGGAAGTTTTCTTATATCTCATGGAGGATGACATCAAGTTGTGATCGTCATCAAGGATGAGTTGTGCAAGTTCAAGATGGGCATCTAGATGATATCATATGCTTGAAGTTTGCAACCCATTTGGAGTTAATGGTCAAGTGAAGATGTGTCTAAGAGAGGCACTCCCATCTTGGTGTATGGGGGAGCGATATGTGAGTCTTCACCAAGCAAAGCGCAATCAAGAAAGGTGGTCCACTTGAAGAGATCAAGATCGTCATTATCTAGCTCAAGTGAAATGCGTAAGGCAAAGGCATGATCTTGGTAGGGTTTCTATTTTACCGGTCTCTTGATGTTAGTAAAAGACCGGGTTATAGGATATATGTCGTACTATCAAGAGGGCTCTCAAATGAGTAATTTGATCGCACCTTTGTGGAGAGATTAAACCTTTGCATACTTGGCATATCATCTTTCTTGGTTCTTATTTGGCTTTTATCCATGCGAGGATTTAGAGCTTGTGTTCATCTCCATGCCAAGCTCTAGATCATCAAAAACGGATTTCATATGAATATCTTGTTGCGTTTTTGATATTGGAGGTTTTACCGGTTGTTCCTTTTTAGAGATGTTTTACCTTTCTACATTTGGTTTTACCCTCCCTTGTTGAACTATGATATTTCTCTACATGATCTTATAGAGCTCGTTGTGGTGATTCGAACGAGTCTAAGAACATCGAAAACAGAGTTCATATGCGAAAGTTCTACCCGTTTTGGTGTCGGTGTTTTCTGCAGTTTTACTCGGGCGGTAGTACCGCCCCTACTACCGCGCCTACTACCGGATCTCGTTTTTCAGTAATGGTTTCGAGTGGTTTTTACCCGGTAGTGGCCCGGTAGTACCGGGTCATGCCCAGTACTACCACCCCGGGGCGAAAAACAGCCCAATAGGCAGATTTTCGGGGACCTATTTAAGGGGCTTTCTTCCCCAAAGGGTCCCCAACAATCTGAGCACGTTTTTCCCCTCTCTCTCCTTCATTGTTGACCTTTGGAAATGTTTGCCTTCTCTCAATCCCTCCCATGATTCTTGTATATCTTTGAGGGAAAAGAGAGAGAAGATATAGATCTACATTCACCAATCCATCTCTCCTCTAAGTGAGGGGAAGTTTCTTGATCTAGATCTTAGAGTTCCATTTGTTAAGTTCTTCTTTGTTCTTCCTCTCTTCTCCCCCACAAGCATTAGTTGCTTTTGGTGGGATTTGGGAGTGAAGGACTTGAGCACTGATACGTCTCCAACGTATCCATAATTTCTGCTGTTCCATGCTTATATTATACCATTTGCTACATGTTTTATATACACTTCGTATCACTTTTATGCATTTTCTGGGACTAACCTATTAACAAGATGCCACAGTGCCAGTTCCCTGTTTTCTGCTGTTTTTGGTTTCAGAAAGTTACTTCTGGAAATATTCTCGGAATTGCACGAAACAAAAGGCCAGGTCCCTATTTTTCCAGCACGTACACGGAGTCCGAAGGAGAGACGAAGAGCCACGAGGTGGCCAAACCACACTGGCGCGGCTGGGCCCACAGCCGCGCCTGCTGGTGGTTTGGGCCCCTCGGGGGTCCGCCGACATCGCCCCTTCGCCTATTTATTCCCCGAGACGCGAAAACCCTAAAACACCGAGCCTTTCATCCAGAACATATTCGCTGCCGCCGCCGTCGTCAACCCTAACTCGGGGGGTTCTGAAGCTCTTCCCGGCACCCTGCCGGAGAGGGGAATCATCACCGGAGGGCTCTACATCGCCATGCCCGCCTCCGGAGTGATGCGTGAGTAGTTCATCCTTGGACTATGGGTCCATAGCAGTAGCTAGATGGTTGTCTTCTCCACTTGTGCCATCATGTTTAGATCTTGTGAGCTGCCTATCATGATCAAGATCATCTTATTGTAATGCTACATGTTGTGTTTGCTGGGATCTGACTTATATTGATACCTATGTGGAGCTGAATATTATATTATCATGTCTATGTCATTTGTGATCTTGCATGCTCTCCGTTACTTGTTGAAGCCTTGGCCACGTGAATACTTGTAACTCCAAGAGGGGGTATTTATGCATGATAGTTGGGTTCAACCTCTATTTAACCTGGGATAGTGACAGCAAGTTCTAAGGTTGTAGATGTGTTGTTGCCACTAGGGGTAAAACAGCAATGCTTTATTCAAGGATGAATGTATTGTTTACATTACGCACATTACTTAATGCAATTGTCTGTTGCTTGCAACTTAATACTGGAAGGGGTACGGATGTTAACCGGAAAGTGGACTATTTAGGCATAGATGCATGCTGGATAGCGGTCTATGTACTTTGTCGTAATGCCCAAATGAATCTCATAGTAGACACCACAGCTCACACATGCATGTTATATGCACTTATCAATTGTCAATTGCCCAGCTGTAATTTGTTTACCCAGCATGTTAGTTATCTTATTGGAGAGACACCACTAGTGAACTGTGGACCCCGGTCCATTCTTTTACATCTGAAATACAATCTACTGCAATCATTGTTCTCTACTGTTTTATGCAAACAAACATCATTTCCATTCGATACGTTTAACCCTTTGTTTTCAGCAAGCCGGTGAGATTGACAACCTCACTGTTAAGTTGGGGCAAAGTAATTTGATTGTGTTGTGCAGGTTCCACGTTGGCACCGGAATCCCTGGTGTTGCGCCGCACTACACTCCTTCACCAACACCTTCGAAGCAAACCTCGTTTTCCTACTGGTCGATTAAACCTTGGTTTCATACTGAGGGAAAACTTACTGCTGCACTCATCATACCTTCCTCTTGGGGTTCCCAACTGACGTGTGACGTACAAGCATTGTTTCTGGCACTATTAACCTAGAGCCACCAACACGTTTTCTGGCGCCGTTGCCGGGGAAAACAGAATTGCTTCTGCAAGGGGAGTCTCTCACACCCAATCTCTTTACTTTGTTATTTGTCTTGCTTAGTTTATTTTTATTTAGTTTGTTTGCTCTCTTTATCAAAAACAAAAAAAATTAGTTACTTGTTTAATTCAGTTTATTTTGTTTTTCAAAATGAGTACTCCTGAGAACACTAAGTTGTGTGACTTCACTAGCACAAACAACAATGATTTCATATGCACTCCTATTGCTCCACCTGCTTCTACAGCAGAATTTTATGAAATTAAACCTGCTCTATTAAATCTTGTTATGAAAGAGCAATTTTCTGGTGTTAGTACTGATGATGCTGCTGCCCATCTTAATAACTTTGTTGAACTTTGTGAAATGCAAAAGTATAAGGATATGGATGGGGATATTATAAAACTGAAACTTTTTCCTTTCTCCTTGAGAGGAAGAGCTAAAGAATGGTTGCTTTCTTTGCCTAGAAATAGTATTAATTCTTGGACAAAATGCAAAGATGCTTTCATAGGGAAATATTATCCTCCTGCTAAGATTATATCCTTGAGAAGTAGCATTATGAATTTTAAACAACTTGATAATGAACATGTTGCTCAAGCTTGGGAAAGAATGAAATCTTTGGTGAAGAATTGTCCCACTCATGGACTGACTACTTGGATGATCATCCAAACCTTTTATGCAGGATTAAATTTTTCCTCAAGGAACTTATTGGATTCAGCCTCTGGAGGAACCTTTATGTCCATCACTTTAGGTGCAGCAACAAAGCTACTTGATGATATGATGATCAACTATTCCGAATGGCACACCGAAAGAGCTCCTCAAGGTAAGAAGGTAAATTCTGTTGAAGAAACCTCCTCTTTGAGTGATAAGATTGATGCTATTATGTCTATGCTTGTGAATGGTAGATCTCATGTTGATCCTAATAATGTTCCTTTAGCTTCATTGGTTGCTCAAGAAGAGCATGTTGATGTAAACTTCATTAAAAACAACAACTTCAACAACAATGCTTATAGGAATAATTTTGGTAGCAACAACTCTAGGCTTTTCCTTCAAGTGGTAATGGTTATTTTAATGCTAGATCTTTTATGCCTAGTGAGGAAAGGATGATAGAAATTGAGAGATCAACTAAAAGCTTTATGCAATCACAATTTGAGCAAAATCAATTGTTTACAAAAGCTATGAATGAACAAACTGCCATGTTGAAGAATATAGGACAGCAACTCGAAAATATAAATAGTGAGATTTCAGGTTTGCAAACTAAGATTTCCATTGCTGAAAACCGTATTTCATCTATGTCTGAAGCTCAGTCCTCTTTGATTAATAACATGGCAGCGAAACCTGAAGGTCTTGATGAGTCATTTGCTACAGCAAATGCCATCCAAGTTCGAATTGATAATAATATTAGGATGTTGGCTGAATTGCATGCTAGGTGGGAAAAAGAGGAAGAACTTGAAAAAGAGAATAGTATAGTTAGAGTTTGTACTATCACCACCACTAGTAATGCTAATGTTTCACATGCTAGTAAACCTCCTACTATTGATGGTAATGTTATTGGTGTTGTAATGTCTCTACTACTTCTGCAAAGCGTTTGAAATTGCCTAAAACTGCTGAAACTTTTTCTGATAAAAGTGCTGAAATTTTTCAAACTATTGGAGACAATGGTTCCACCACCATTGACAATAATGATTTTGATTTTGATGATTGTAACATCTCTGAAGTTATTATGTTCTTGCAAAAATTAGCTAGAAGTCCCAATGCTAGCACTATTAATTTGGCTTTTACAAAGCATATTACAAATGCTCTTTTGCAAGCTAGGGAGGAGAAGTTGAAACTTAAAGCTTCTATTCCTAGGAAATTAGAAGATGGTTGGGAACCCATCATTAAGGTAAAGGTGAATGATTTTTATTGCAATGCCTTGTGTGATCTTGGTGCAAGTGTTTCAGTTTTGCCCAAGAAGCTTTATGATATTCTTGATTTGCCACCTTTGGAACATTGTTATTTGGATGTTTTTCTCGCTGATAATGCTATGAAGAAACCTTTGGGGCGAGTTAATGATGTTTTTATTACGTAAAAGATAACCTTGTCCCCGTTGATTTTATTGTTATGGATATTGAATGCAATGCATCTTGTCCTATTGTTTTGGGAAGACCTTTTCTTCGAACTGTTGGTGCCATCATTGATATGAAAGAAGGTAATATAAGGTACCAATTTCCTCTCAAGAAAGGTATGGAACACTTCCCTAGGAAGAGAATGAAGTTACCTTTTGACTCTATTGTTAGAGCAAGTTATGATGTTGATGCTTCTTCTCTTGACAACACTTGATTTTCACTTTCTGCGCCTAGCTGAAAGGCGTTAAAGAAAAGCGCTTATGGGAGACAACCCATCGTTTTTATTTGCTGTTATTTTTGTTTTCTTTGAGTCAAGGATTTTGTTACTTCTGTAGCAACTCCTTTGTATCTTTATTTTATCGCAATGTTGTGCCAAGTAAAGTTCTATATTGAAAGTTGATGCAAGATTTGGATTTCTGCGCAGTGACAGATTTTTAGCTGTCACGGATTTGAGCTTATCTCCCTGTAGAAAATTCAAAAAATTCTGAGAAAAATCACGCATATTCCTGAGATATGTACGCAACTTTCATTATTTTAGGCCAGATCCATCTGAGCAACTTAAGTGCCTCGAAAAAATTCGTCATTCCAGACTGTTCTGTTTTTGACAGATTCTGCCTTTTGTTTTGCATTCGCTCTTTTACTGTGTTTGTGTGGATTTCTTTGCTCCACAAAGCATTGGTGGCTGTAGCTAATGTCCAGAAGCTTTGGGATTGATTGTATCATTACAGAATATGAGAATTTTTGATTATGCACTAACCCTCTAATGAGAACTGTCTTGAGTTTGGTGTGAAGGAAGTTTTCAAGGATCAAGCGAGAAGGGTGATATTATGTGATCAAGAAGAGTGAAAAGCCTAAGCTTGGGGATGCCCCCGTGGTTCATCCCAACCATATTCAGAGAGACTCAAGCGTCTAAGCTTGGGGATGCCCAAGGCATCCCCTTCTTCATCAACAAACTTATCAGGTCATCTCTAGTGAAACTATATTTTAATTCTTTCACATCTTATGCGCTTTACTTGGAGCGTCTGTGTGTTTTTATTTTTGTTTTTGTTTGAATAAATTCGGATCCTAGCAATCCTTGTGTGGGAGAGAGACACGCTCCGCTTTTTCATGTGAATACTCATGTTCTTCACTTATATTTGTTGAGTATTCTTAACTAGCTACTGCAGTGCTTTTAGCTCCTGTTTTTCATGCATCTCTTCGAGCTGTTAGCACTTGTTTATAAATACTCTCTTGCTGCATTATATTATCATTTGGAGAGTTTATGTTTAAATAAATTATTGGTGTTTGTTTGGAAGAAAGAAAATGCTACATGTAGTAGTTGGTATTGGAAAAGACATATGCATTCTTGTAGATCATTGTCTTGTTTTGATTTGATGCTTTGCAATTGTTTTGAGCTCTCAAGTAGATCATGTTTAAGCTCTTGCATCATGTAGTTAAAGCCTAGTAGTGGAGAACTACCGTAGAGCTTGTTGAGACTTGGGATGCATATTTGTTCTCTCTAAGGTCTAGATATTTTCTGGTAAAATGTTTGAGCAACAAGGAAGACAGTGTAGAGTCTTATAATACTTGCAATATGTTTTTATGTGATTCTTGCTGTACCGGTTTATACTTGTGTTTGCTTCAAACAACCTTGCTAGCCTAAACTCTGTACTGAGAGGGAATGCTTCTCGTGCATCCAAAACTTGAGCCAAAACCCATGCCATTTGTGTCCACCATACCTACCTACTATGTGGTATTTCCTGCCATTCCAAGTAAATATTTCATGTGCTACCTTTAAACTATTCAAAACTTTATTACTCCTTATTTGTGTCAATGTTTTATAGCTCATGAGGAAGTATGTGGTGTTTTATCTTTCAATCTTGTCATTTACTTCTGACAGACTTTCACCTGGACTAGTGGCATATACATCCGCTTATCCAATAATTTGCAAAAAGAGCTGGCAACGGGGTGCCCAGCCCCAATTAATTACAACTTTCATTAATAACTAGCTGGGCGACCCGCGCAATTGCGCGGCTAGCACCGGCATTTTAAATCTTCAGATTCCTCTTATCGTTTACTGTGTTTGCAAGTGAGCTCAGTATTGATAGTATGTATTTTATCATTCTAACTAATGATGTACCAATAACTGACCTACTAAAAATCTACAAACAACTGACCTATTGTATTTAGCAAACGTAAAAAGGGCAAGAAGTTAAACGTAGCTGACATACTCCCATGGGATTTGACACAAAGTTCTACTGTCATGTCTTCCACAACCCATTAATTGATAGGATCCAACACCTACAAAAAAATGAAGATATAAAATATATAAACAAAAGCTGAGTTTAGGCTGCAAACACAGTTGTCATTAATTGTATAATCATTCAGCAATATGGGCAAGGGGATATTAATCATGTTCATCATACAAAGAAAAAATATGATTGTTGAGAGAACTGATGGCATATAAACAGAACATGTAGAAGATAATCTAAGATCCGTTCAACTACAGCTCCCAAATTTGCTGAAGAAAACGCTCCCACAAACTATTTACCCCAGGAACATGACAATATATAAAACCGTAGAAATATAATAAAAAAATCCTCTATTTGCCTATCTTCTTCCTTAAGGCTACATATTGACCCCTGAGGAAAAAAAAAGAAAACCGCGTGTTCTCTCTGAAATCTTCGAGCAAACACAACACTGTAATGTGATCGTGTACCAATTTCAATTGGTATATATGGATCATAGCACCTGTGGCAAAGATCAAAACCAACGTGAAAATCCATGTTGCCGAGACCAGATTATTACTTTGTTTCACCTAGGTTTCAGTCTAACACATCTCATCTAAGCCTTTAGCTTCAACTATCTACCAGATGGCTGCACCCGGAATGACTCTAACATGAAAATATTACCTTCAACACAGTTCCTACATGAGTGAAATGACACAAAATCCATAAAATTATTCGAGTTTTCAGTTAGGTTAGTGCTAAATTTAAAGATTGTAGATTTTTGGGCCCATATAACTTGTTTATCATAGATCAGGCCCGTCGACATGGGTTATAACCCAGGATAAAGGAGAATTGCATAAACGCTCTTGGTAGCCTCCTTTTCTCACTTGTGATTCCTATATTCTTTCCCTACACGCGAGATGACCTGTGCATTTGCATGGTATCTTATATCAAAATCGGTCTTTCGCACCAATTGTTATTTACAAAATTATGGGACTTGGTTGATACTAACATGGATATATGAGCAAATATTTACATCTTTAAAAAATATTGGCCTTGTGAAAACAGAATTATATATGTTAAGTGTAGCTTTTGTGCGATAACCAAATGCATTGCGGTGCATGGCTAGTCACGCAAATTTACAGTTCCATAAATTTTCTATTTCAAATCTAGGCATGTACTTTTAGGAAAATTTAAAAGAAAATATTTGCAAGAATTAAATATGAATTTGATTTGCTGCACCTAAACCTTAAATCCCCTTTTTCTCGGGCTTTGTTGAACATTATCACAGCTATATATCCTTGTTTTGTATACAGTCATGTCTGATGATGCTTCTAAACATGCTTATATTGTTCGAATTATATCTCTTGGCTAGCCATTTTTCAAAAAAACAATTGCTACAACGTATAAATTCACTAATTTCTCGATAAAGTAAGCTTCTAAACATTTAATACTCCTAGGATAGTGTAACTTTCTTTTCGGCAGCATATTGTGAAAATATTTGGGTGATGTATTTTTAATTTCTGTATGTGCGTGCGTACTATGCCATTGCATTACTTTTTTATTTTTTCCCCAGATATGTATTAGCATCCGATCCCATCCCACACGTTCCTTGATCATTAGCTACTTCTATCCAACCTAATTTTTCATAACTGCAGCCTGCAGTGCGCTGAGGAACATGGACAACAATTAAAATATCATCGATCGACACAAAAAAGAAATACCTTCAGAGAGCTTGTGTACCATATGCAACCCCCTAACGTTGTGGATGTCTCGCCTTCTCCTGCCCGCGACGTCCAGCGCGTCAGCTTTCCATGTCGTGTATGCATCTGTACACCGTCAGTTCAGACCAAAGCAAATCAATCGAAACCCATGGCTAGAATGCGTCGTGGCTCATTGTGCAGTGTGAACTTGCACACAGGACGATGGCAGGTTCGTCCGCTGCTTCGACTCATCCAGATGTGTCTCAAGATCTCGGCTCCAAATCATGGCCTGTCTGATATACAAACAGATATCAACTCCAACAACCACACATATTAATCGATCGTGTAGGCATGTGAACTGTGGAGTTGAGAGCATGGGGTTGAGGTTTTTACCGTGTAATCCTGTACTTGTAGTCGTCGGGCTCCAGTTTCACCGACTGCACCAACTTCGTGGCAGCCGGGCGGCGGCAAGCAAGCAGATTGGGATCACGTCCGTCAAGGCCATGCAGGTTAACCAATTTCTGCAATTTAAGAACTGGGATCGGCTGTCTATAGACCAAGGTGAGAAATTCCGGAGAGCCTTGTACTCCATCAACGTCGCCTAGAAAGCTCGCTTTCCTCTCTAAATTCAGGCTGATAGAGTTCGTCGTAGATAACGGCCCGCTCGCTGAACACCATGATTTTGGGTCGTTCATTAGCGCACATGCGACACCAAAACGTCCCGCTGCCACCTCCATTAGAATTGTCGTGCCGTCGATCTGACGACCGTCCAGTTTTATCCTGCAAAAGGTGATTGAAGACGTGAGTAGTACAATGCCGCAATCACATCACCGATCACCGGTATGGTCGATTTCTTGCCGTCCGAGGTCGCTGTGTGAAGCCGCCGAGGTACTGTATTGCATCTCTTATGCGCGATCGCTGACCGGTAGCACGATTTTTCATAAAATGCGGCGAGCCTGCTAATCATGACGATGCAGTGGTGACCTAGGGGCAGATCGGCGAGCCTGCTAATCATGACGATCTAGTGGTGACCTAGAGGCAGATGTAGATTACAATGCGGTGGTGACCTAGGGGAAGAGATCGGATGTATATTTTCCGCATGAGAAGGCGTTTGCTTCAATCACGTTTCCTCTTTCCTAATCGCACATCTACATAATCAAATCATTAAATCTGAGCCTTAGGTTGCCATCGAGTTT
Organism: Poa pratensis; assembly: GCA_947311845.1. Taxonomy (NCBI): domain Eukaryota; kingdom Viridiplantae; phylum Streptophyta; class Magnoliopsida; order Poales; family Poaceae; genus Poa; species Poa pratensis. The sequence continues at coordinate 35,413,489 of CAMZMU010000117.1, forward strand.
GCAAAATCAAATCGGTGCCGTTAATTGTTTGTTACTTTAATAATATAATAGATTCTCTTCACATGTTTTGCCCTGATTTATCAGTAAGCAACTTAATTTTGCAATAGACACTCCTCCATGGTATGTGAATGTTGGAAAGCACCCGAGGATTCGGTTAGCCATGGCTTGTGTAAGCAAAAGGTTGGGAGGAGTGTCATCTATAAAGAAACTAAAATACATGTGTAAACAAAAGAGAAGAGGGATGATCTATCTTGCTGGTAGAAATAACGTCCTTCATGGGAGCTCTTTGAAAGTTTGGTTGACAAGGGGGTTAGAGTGCCCACTACCATTCGTTGACAACAACAAACACCTCTCAAATACTTATTTTGTGCTCTCTATATGGTTTCGAAAACTTAAAAAGCTCTAGCACATGATTTAATCCCTGCTTCCCTCTGCGAAGGGCCTATCTTTTACTTTATGTTGAGTCAGTTTACCTACTCCTTTCTATCTCAGAAGCAAACACTTGTGTCAACTTTGTGTGCATTGATTCTTACATATTTACTTATTGCACTTGTTATATTGCTTTATGTTGACAACTATCCATGAGATATACATGTTACAAGTTGAAAGCAAATGCTGAAACTTAATCATCCTTTGTGTTGCTTCAATGCCTTTTACTTTGAATCTATTGCTTTATGAGTTACCTCTTATGCAAAACTTTTTGATACTTGTCTTGAAAGTACTATTCATGAAAAGTTTTTACTTATATGATTCATTGTTTACTCTTTATCTATTTGTTAGCAAACTATAGATCATTGCTTTGAGTCACTTCATTCATGACATGAGCCTTGCAATATATTGATCAAGATTGTGTGAAAGCATGTCTCCTCAGAAATTATTTGTTGTTATCGTTTTATCTACTCGAGGACGAGTAGAACTAAGCTTGGGGATGCTTGATACGTCTCCAACGTATCCATAATTTCTGCTGTTCCATGCTTATATTATACCATTTGCTACATGTTTTATATACACTTCGTATCACTTTTATGCATTTTCTGGGACTAACCTATTAACAAGATGCCACAGTGCCAGTTCCCTGTTTTCTGCTGCTTTTGGTTTCAGAAAGTTACTTCTAGAAATATTCTCGGAATTGCACGAAACAAAAGGCCAGGTCCCTATTTTTTCAGCACGTAGACGGAGCCCGAAGGAGAGACGAAGACTCGCCACGAGATGGCCAAACCACACCTAGGCGCGGCTGGGCCCACAGCCGCGCCTGCTGGTGGTTTGGGCCCCTCGGGGGTCCGCCGACATCGCCCCTTCGCCTATTTATTCCCCGAGACGCGAAAACCCTAAAACACCGAGCCATTCATCCAGAACATATTCGCTGCCGCCGCCGTCGTCAACCCTAACTCGGGGGGTTTCTGAAGCTCTTCCCGGCACCCTGCCGGTGAGGGGAATCATCACCGGAGGGCTCTACATCGCCATGCCCGCCTCCGGAGTGATGCGTGAGTAGTTCATCCTTGGACTATGGGTCCATAGCAGTAGCTAGATGGTTGTCTTCTCCACTTGTGCCATCATGTTTAGATCTTGTGAGCTGCCTATCATGATCAAGATCATCTTATTGTAATGCTACATGTTGTGTTTGCTGGGATCTGACTTATATTGATACATATGTGGAGCTGAATATTATATTATCATGTCTATGTCATTTGTGATCTTGCATGCTCTCCGTTACTTGTTGAAGCCTTGGCCACGTGAATACTTGTAACTCCAAGAGGGGGTATTTATGCATGATAGTTGAGTTCAACCTCTATTTAACCTGGGATAGTGACAGCAAGTTCTAAGGTTGTAGATGTGTTGTTGCCACTAGGGGTAAAACAGCAATGCTTTATTCAAGGATGAATGTATTGTTTACATTACGCACATTACTTAATGCAATTGTCTGTTGCTTGCAACTTAATACTGGAAGGGGTACGGATGTTAACCGGAAAGTGGACTATTTAGGCATAGATGCATGCTGGATAGCGGTCTATGTACTTTGTCGTAATGCCCAAATGAATCTCATAGTAGACACCACAGCTCACACATGCATGTTATATGCACTTATCAATTGTCAATTGCCCAGCTGTAATTTGTTTACCCAGCATGTTAGTTATCTTATTGGAGAGACACCACTAGTGAACTGTGGACCCCGGTCCATTCTTTTACATCTGAAATACAATCTACTGCAATCATTGTTCTCTACTGTTTTATGCAAACAAACATCATTTTCCATTCGATACGTTTAACCCTTTGTTTTCAGCAAGCCGGTGAGATTGACAACCTCACTGTTAAGTTGGGACAAAGTAATTTGGTTGTGTTGTGCAGGTTCCACGTCAGCACCGGAATCCCTGGTGTTGCGCCGCACTACACTCCTCCACCAACACCTTCGAAGCAAACCTCGTTTTCCTACTGGTCCGATTAAACCTTGGTTTCATACTGAGGGAAAACTTACTGCTGCACTCATCATACCTTCCTCTTGGGGTTCCCAACTGACGTGTGACGTACAAGCATTGTTTCTGGCACTATTAACCTAGAGCCACCAAGCACTTCTTGTGTTCTTGCCTTTGCTTTTGTGCATCGGTTTGCTCTCTCCACGAGGATTCGTGGAAGTGAAAATTGTGAGCTTGTTACACTTGGGTCGTTGGACCCTAAACGGTTGTTGGTGACTTGGGAGCTCCCAATCCTTTTGTGGGTTGTGCCTCAAGATTGTTGTAAAGGCTCCGGATTCCGCCTTGAAGGTTTCCGATAGTGGAAGGTGAACCGTGCTTTTGGGCAAGGTTCATCGGAGAATAGGGTGAGGCCATTTGTGGCATTTGAGATTGAAACTCACACCCCTCCAACGAGACGTACTCCCCTAAAAAGGAGGAACTCGGGAATACATCATCGTCTCCGCGTGCCTCAGTTATCGTCTAGCCAAATGGAGTGTGGTTTGCCGGCCTAGAGACCATGGGGGGCTTGGTATTCATCATCTTGAGATCAAGAACAGAGCCCTACTTGGTAAATGGTTATTTAAGCTCCTTTCTGAAGAAGGGCTGTGGCAAACCCTCCTAAGAAGAAAATATGTGGGCTCGAAAGCGGTCTCCCAAGTTGTGTGGAAACCTGGAGACTCGCATTTTTGGGTTGGCTTAATGGCTACGAAAAAATTCTTCTTTCCACATGGGTCGTTCGCTATTAAGAATGGATCTGAGATTAGGTTCTAGGAGGATAAATGGCTCGGACGAGCTCCACTCCGCGAACAGTATCCCGCTTTGTATAACATTGTGAGATATAAAGGTGATACACTAGCTAAAGTGTTGAGAACTTCTCCACCTGATGTTTCGTTCAGAAGAAGCCTATTTGGTCCCAGGCTAGCATCCTGGAATGCTTTGCTAACTCGGCTGGATTCTATCCACCTGACGCAGGGACCGGATAAATTTCGATGGAATCTCACCAAGAATGGCAAGTTCTCGGTTGACTCCATGTACAAAATCTTGATCCAACCTGATATACCGGTAGATAATAATCATAAGATTTGGTCGATGAAGATACCGCTGAAAACAAAGGTTTTCGCATGGTATCTTCGTCGCGGAGTAATTCTTACAAAAGATAACCTTGCAAAGCGCAATTGGCATGGAAGTAAAAAGTGTGTCTTTTGTCATCATGACGAGACTATACAACACTTATTTTTTCAATGCAAGTTTGCCTCTTCTATATGGTCGGCCATCCAGATAGGCTCTACCTTATACCCTCCACGTAGTGTCTCGAATATTTTCGGGCGCTGGTTGAATGGTGTGGATCCTAGGTTTAAGATGCGTATTAGGATGGGAGCGATTGCAGTTATTTGGTCGCTCTGGCTATGTAGAAATGACAAGGTTTTCAATGACAAAGTTGTTTCCTTTATGCAGGTTATCTACCGGTGCACGGCGATGATTCGTTCTTGGCTACCACTACTGTGGGTGGAGCATCGGGACCTGGCTTCCGAGGCGGCTGCGCGTTTGGAGAGAGTGGCCAGGGAGCTGTTCTCGCTCAATGGATGGCAACATGATCTTCGGATATGTCCTCCTCCAGCATAGGCGTTATTACAATTTCTCATGATGATATGAAACTCGCCTTTTATTTTTTTTCGTTATGGCGTGACGGTTGAACTTGTGGGGCTGTGTGCACCTTAGCTGTGCAGAGGCCGGGTGTAATGCTTAAAACTCTTTAAGTAATAAAAACTCCCTTTATCGAAAAAAAAAATCACATATGGACTCTGGCCAGCTTGTCTTATCTTCCTTTTCTTGATCATATAGTTGTGCGTGTTTATTTACCGTGCTGTTGCTCTCTGTGTTCTTCCTAGCCAGCATGATTCCATTTATTCAAACATGCCTCTAGCATTTTTCTAAGTCGAGTGAGCAGAGAACGATTTTACCCTCTTTCTGACTCAACTGAATTAGGAACGACAGTCAATTGGCAGAAATTGTTGTGCTTCACTAGGTCAACAACGCCCTACAAGCAATGCATGTTTCTCTATTTTGTGCTCTACTACTGTCTTTTTCCTTCGAAATGGATTCCTCTACTAATTTCATCTATCTGCAGAGTAAAATAACTTAATATTTACTTTGTTCCCTATGCTGCTATGCATGCTACATATGGATGGCACTCGGGTAGTCGGACAGAGGTAGCAGTCCAACATGAATGTGCTTCTACTTAGGGAGAAACGCCACTTCATGTTTTTTTAACGAATTTAAAATCATGTTGTATTTTCATTGCTTATTCAAACTTCCAAGATTAATAGCCAGGTCACCAGGTGATTGACGTAATGTCTGAAACATCTAAGGAATTATTAAATAGATTTCAGAACGTAAGAATTTTTACTCCCTTTTATCTTAACAATCCTTCTGAGTTGGTTTTTTTTGATTCATATAGAATATCTGGTTGTTGTTTATATTTGCAGTATGATTTTTTTTCCATAGGCTATGAATGTATGTGCTGAAAATATTTTCAGCTTCAGATGATACTTATGTCGAGCAGCTGGATGAGCAATATCAGAGGCATGGCGGTATGTTCAATCGATCTTTTTATATCAGAGGCATTTCTTTTTTTTTTCTAATGTTTTCCCATCTCTTTTTTCTTCTCTTGAAGCAACATACCTCGATATAGTTGGTGCATATGAATTTCTGCATATTGAAGAGGCGTTTTGGCTCCCGGGTGCATATCCTCCTGTTATATGTTTCAAAATTTTAAAAATATGAAAACTATTTGAAAAATCTGAAAACAATTGGCTACAAACATATACAAGTTCTTAACATTCGTGCAAAATTGCGGAAGCAAATGATACTTTCTGTGGTCTGTGCAAAAAGACAAAATATGTGCTTTGGAAAATGTAGGCGGAAGGAGGAGCGCGTTAAAAAAGACGGGAAAGAGGATCGGGAGAAGACGAGGAGATTCTTTTAGGCCTTTGCTCAAATATGTTCATACATTTTAATACGCTTTTGAACAGGAACATTGCTGCAATATGATTTTACGTCATTAGGGCAACTCCAACGGGCCGACCCAAACGGAAGCGCATTATGTCCGTGTTTTGTCCGTTTGGGTCGCCAAACGGTCAGACCCTGTCCGCTAACTCGCGAGGTGCACGCAAGGCACTCAACCCATTTGGGTTTTTTCTCGAACCATATTACTACAAGGCCATATATGGGTTGACTAACAAAAGTGAAAAGACTAACAAATCTACTTCAGTAGCTAGCTACATAGTTAGTTAAATTTATCGGTCACTCTTTCGCAGTTTACTTATTATTTTCAAACCTTCTTGCTATTGACTTGCAATTTGATCTTATGTGGTATGATGATATCATATTTGGTTGTTTTGTACGAATATCCACAATTTTGGTTATGGACTAATATTTGTGATTTCATAACATAAGATCTATCTCCATAACCAATCGACAATAATACACTTTTTGACCATAAGTATGATTGTTTTATATTTTGTTGCTAAATGCGGGGAATGTGTGGTTCACTAGGTATTTACCGTTATTAATATATTTAAATTTGATCTGGCGGTATCATGGATTTAGTCCAAATACACGTATTCCTTTCTACAGAAGTAATGCTAATGTATATCGCTTTGAATTGCCACAACAATGCGCATGTTGAAGAATTTGTTTTGTTAGCATCTGGTTGCTAATTCCAGTTGATTTCTTTGTGTCTTCTCATACGCGTACGTGACAATTCAATCAATGAATATCCTCTTCGTAGACCCTTTCATAGATTGTTCATGTTTTTGGCGTACATTAAAATCATCTCTAATGCCCCGCCGCAACGTGCGGGGAATCAACTAAAATACATGTTTTCCGCTCGAACCCGGACGAAAGCTGGTTTCGGCAGCCGATAGGGCAGTTTCGGCTCTAGCCATGACGACACCGTGCTATAATTGAAATTGATTCAAACGGTGCGTGTAAGATTAAATATTATTTTAAATGAAAATTCTACACTAGGCTATGGCTTTGCATGTCGCATGCGGGTGAGAGAAAACATTGTTTAATTGATGGGAAGGCTGTAAACCCCAACAAGATCTCCGATGTGCTAAACTGGAAAGTTCCCACTAACGTATCAGAAATCCGAAGCTTCCTAGGATTGGCCGGGTATTACCGAAGATTCATCGAAAACTTTTCCAAGATAGCCAAGCCCATGACGGATCTATTGAAGAAGAATCGCAAGTATGCCTGGACAGATGAGTGCGAGGAAAGTTTCAACGAGTTAAAGACCCGGTTAACCACCGCCCCAATTCTGGTGTTGCCTGATGATGCCAAGGATTTCACCGTATACTGTGATGCCTGCAGAAATGGGCTAGGGGCCGTGCTCATGCAAGAAGGAAAGGTCATCGCATATGTGTCAAGGCAACTCAAGACCCACGAGCTCAACTATCCCACCCACGACTTGGAATTAGCCGCCGTCATACTCGCCCTGAAGACTTGGCGACACCACCTTATTGGTCGAAGATGCGAGATTTACACGGACCACAAAAGCTTGAAGTATATCTTCACCCAGCCTGACCTCAATCTGAGGCAAAGGAGGTGGCTGGAAGTAATCAAGGACTACGACCTTGGGATTCATTATCATCCCGGGAAGGCCAACGTGGTAGCAGATGCTCTGAGCAGGAAGCCCCCTAAGATGCGGCCAAGTTTGGAGAAAGAATTCGCGAAGCTAAACTTGTGCGTAGGAAGCAGGGCCTATCTAAGCACCCTAGAAGTAAAGCCAGACCTGGAGGAAGAGATAAAAACCGAGCAGGCCAACGACCCCGGCCTAAGCAAGATCAAGGCCAAGATACCGCTGGGTCAGGCCAATGAATTTTCCCTAGACAGCCAAGGAGTACTCCGCTTCGGTACCCGCCTTTGTGTACCCTACAAGACCACACTAATACAACAGATCCTCAAGGAAGCCCACGAGTCTGCCTATTCCATTCACCCAGGGAGCACCAAGATGTACCAAGACTTGAAGCAAACCTTCTGGTGGTCCGGTATGAAGAAGGATATCGCTTACTATGTCGCATGCTGCAATGTATGCAACCTGGTGAAGGCCGAGTATCAGAAACCCGCCGGACATCTCCAACCCCTTAAGGTACCCGAGTGGAAGTGGGACAACATAAGCATGGATTTCATTGTTGGACTTCCCAAATCCAGCCGAGGGAATGATTCTATCTGGGTCATTGTCGATCGTTTGACAAAGGTATCTCATTTTATCCCCGTCAAGACTACATACCGCTCAGACCAACTGGCACAACTTTATGTGAACAAGATCGTCAAACTCCATGGAGTCCCGAAGACCATTGTGTCGGATAGAGGTACACAATTTACCTCCAAATTTTGGACAAGCCTACATCATGCCATGGGAACAAAGTTATCCTTCAGCACAGCCTATCATCCGCAGACCGACGGTCAAACCGAGCGGGTTAATCAAATTCTAGAGGATATGCTCCGCTCGTGTGTGCTCGCCTATGGAGCAGGATGGGAAGATAGTTTACCCTATGCAGAGTTCTCATACAACAACAGCTACCAAGGCAGCCTGAAGATGTCACCCTTCGAAGCCCTGTATGGGAGAAAATGCCGAACCCCACTAAATTGGTCCGAGGTTGGAGACCGCAAAATCTTTAAGCCCGATGATTTGATGAGGGCAGAAAAGCAAGTACGTCTGATCCGGGACCGGCTCAAGGCAGCGCAATCCCGCCAGAAAAGCTATTACGACCGGCGACATCGTCAGATTCACTTCGAGGAAAACGACTATGTCTATCTTCGAGTAACACCTCTCAAGGGACTAAAAAGATTCCACATGAAAGGAAAACTTGCCCCAAGATTCATTGGGCCTTTCAAGATTGTGGCAAAGAAAGGATCAGTAGCCTACCAGCTGGAACTGTCAGAGGAATTGGCTGGAGTACATGACGTCTTCCACGTATCCCAGCTAAGGAAGTGCATCTCACCCCCAACCAAGCAGGCTGACTTTAAGGAACTGGAGTTGAGCAGCGAACTGACATACGAGGAACACCCCGTCAGAATCTTGGATGAGTCAGAACGCCGCACTCGCAGCAAGGTCACCAAGTTCTACAAGGTTCAGTGGGACAAGCACACAGAGGAAGAAGCAACCTGGGAACGAGAAGATTTGCTGAAGGCAGAATATCCGTATCTGTTCAACGAGCAACCGGAATCTCGAGGACGAGATTCATCTTAAGGGGGAAGGTCTGTAACACCCCGAATTTTGGCCTTTTTGCAATTTTTCCCAAAATGCATTATTTTATTATTTTATGTGCATTTGGGTTTAAACCTCCAGGAAATTATTTTAAAATCTTGAACCTTTGCAAATATGATAAATCAAGTGGGATCTTGTGCTTTCCATTTTCCTCCCACTTGGTACTTGCATTTGGGATTTTATCTCTGGATAAATATTTAATTGGGAAATTCTTTTTCCTTTTTAAAAATTTCCCTTTTTATTGACCTTACAAAGGAACCCCTATTTTTATGTCTCCAAAAATTCTGCAAAAATTAGGAAACCTTCCCTAGTTGATGAGTATCACTTTTATAAAAAAATATGGGGCCATGACTTGGGATTTTTTCCCTCCACAATTCTTTTTGTGTTCTGCCCATTTTCTCAAAACATTTTTAAACCTGTCCAAATTATTTTTCCAGGATGAATCCAGGGCATAGATAGACTCCCTTGATCCCTCCTACCTCAAGAAAAAAGGGCACATCCATCTAATACCATCTACCCCTCCAAAACTTTAAAACCCTTTTTGACCAGTACTGTATTTCACAAAAACTAGTCGGACCAACTTTCAAATTTGAAGAAACTTTAGTCAGCAAAGTTAGAGGATTTTGAATTTGGCACACAGTGGTGAAAACCACACCTCATTTGGAGCACGGAGCTGAGAGAAACATGTCAATGTCACTCCTGGCGTGGACAGAACGGTGATCACCGCCGGCGAGGCCGTGCCCGACGGCGCCGCCACTTTGTGGTCGTCGGCGTTCAGCTTCCCCGCGGCCCTAACCAAGCCCAGCACGTTCCCCTCCTCTCCCTGAACCTCTCCGTCGCCACGCGTCGCCGGAGGAGAATCCAGCACGCGCTCGGGCCGCTAGCCGACGCGCCGTCCAAGCCCTGTGCCGCCGGGACCCTCCTGTCAGCGCCTCCTCCGCCGCACGGACCGGTCCGTCGCCGGAGATTATCCTCGTGCGCCTCCTGTGCCAGCGCTCCCGCAACGCACTGCCACCGTCGCCTCCACACGGAGCTGACACCTCGCCGCGGCATTGATGAAGGCCGCCGTGCGGGAACGCTATAAGAACCCCCTCCCTCGACCTCCAGAGCACCGCATCCACCTCCCAGCCTCCCCACTGCCCTCCCCTGCTCCAATCAAAGCTCGACGAGCACCGCAACTCCGGCGACGATCTTGCCCTAGCCGTCACGGCCGTGGACAAATTCTTCGCCAGAGGGGCACCGTTCGTCGATTAACCATACCAGTAGCCTCCCTAGATCATGGCGATGGCGATGCCGTGCTCGCCAGGGTGAATGGTGGCCGGAGTCGCCGCAACCATCATCGACAGGACGCCGGAGCCGCTGTCGACGAAGCTCTGCTCACCCCCGACCTCCCCAGCAAGCGCAAGTTCGCCGACGAGCTGCGGACCGCCTTCCCGAGCCGCCCAGCACCCTCTCCCTCGCCTCCCCTGCCCCCTAGCCGCCGGGAAACCTCGCCGGTGAGTTCGCCGGAGCTTCGCCGGACCCCCTTCTGTTTTCCCGCGCGGTGGAGAAGAAAACGTTTCGTTTATGAGTCACTGACCAGTGGGACCCACTGGTCAGATTTTTAATCATTTCCCTGAACCGTTTCCTGTTTTATTTTTTTATTAAAAAAGGCAGAATTTAAACCCAGATTCAAAATGCAATATCTCTCCGAAAAATAGTCAGAAAAATATGAAACCAATTTTGTTGGCTTAGTTTGAATTTTCTCTTTCAAATGGAACCAGAAAAGAATTATTTGGAATTATTTGTTTTGGCATTTATTTAAATACCCTAGGAGGGATTTTTGATGCATTTTGTCTTGTTCTTTTAGATTCGAACCTCTCCGACGGATTAGGAGTTACCTCTGAACCCGAAGGCAAGCCACCAACCCAATTCCAAACTTGGTCGAACTTAGGAAATATTTTGACTGTTGAATAATATCTGTTGCACCTCGCATGTCATATCGCATTTTAAATTCCTGCACTACTTTATAGATGCTTATTCCGTGCTACACTCCCGTTCCCTAGACAATGGCCGGTGATACCGCCTCAGACGAAGGAATGGGGGAAATTATTACAACTGTGCGTCTCGCACTTGCGGGGCTTTGTTTGCTTCTTTCTTCTTCGCCGAGGTGAGGAGCGGATGAATGTCGCCTTATGATCCTCGGAGTTGGGGGCATTCGCCAAAAGAGTTATTTGCCTTGTCCCTCCGTCAAATATGGATGGCATCGACCACCTGGACTGCGACGTTTGGGAGCTGACTTTCCATTTGGTTCTTATTGCCGAGATGGCTGACACCACGTCGGGTAACCCTCGAATGGAATGGATGCCCTCTCATTTTTATGAATGCTTTTCGGTTCATTCTTTTACGGTGACAACGGCCGGGTCTCCCGCCACCGTCATCCGTTTGAATCATTATGCTATTATTCTGTGAACACTAACCCCCGAGTGACACCGGCCGGGTCTCCCGCCACAGTCACCCGGGTATTATTATTATTGTTATGTTGTTATCTATGCATGCAAGTGATACATTCTGTGCTGCTAGTGTTATGAGGTTACCTTGTGTTACTTTGTTAATGTTGATGTCTGTAATCAATTAAAATGACTAAAGAAGATAATCACCTCCCTCGACTAAATTGAGTCACTTAGTGCCACTCACCAAACACCCAGCACAACCATGCGTCGTTCACATGGGCAGACCATAACTGAGTGTTTTATCAGGCCTCCTTTGACGCCACCCTTTTGGCAAGTCTAGTCGGTTACCTTTGTGGTCGGGGCTAGTCTTGTGAAGGTTCCGGAGCTAGGCGTCGCTCATCTGTTGGGGACGTGCCGGATTCACTTCGTCATAAGGCGTAGAGCTATGTCGGTGGCTATACAGGGAGTGTCGGGTAGGATAAACGGTTGTGGAAGTGTGGTTTGTGCTGCCGCCATGATCGGTTCTAGTACTTCGGTACCGGCGGTACAAGCCTAGACTTCAGCGTGTGGATAAATGTTGCAACCTCTCGAGAGTGTAAATCTAGATTCTAGCCTTGTCCCCAGGTTACGGGACGATGTTTGGGTCAAGTCACACTATGAGTCGGTCCAGTCGAACTTGGAGAAATAATTAAGTTGAGACCAATGAACACAGGAGATTTTGGGAGTCAAGCCAGAGTTGGCTAAGGACTCGGATAGTTGTGAATTAAGCCAGAGCTGGCTAGAGGCTTGAATGCCTAGTCGTGATTATGAGTTGTCGAGTGAGAAACGTGATCTCACTTGATATCGAGAAAACACCCCTACTAAGGTAAGTAGGTAAGTTATGTCCAACCGTTAAGCTTGGACTCATCCTCGCAACCGACTCATGCCATGTTACTTTCTGAACCATGCCATGCCATGCCATGTAGATAGACTTTGTTTGTTTTGGGCTGATGTCTTGCGAGTACTTCAAGTACTTACCTGGCTTTTCATGTGGCCAGACCCTGCTGAACCAGCCGCCGAGTACCCGCTCTATGAGAACTAGGAACCCGTGCCCCAGGCAGCACCCTGTGGAATAAGGCCGCTATCGCCATGCTACTGTCTTCGCTTCCGCTACGACTTCCGCTAGAGGCTCGATGTTAGAAAAATAATGTACATACTGTTGTGTGCACCTGTTGCGCAAGAGCTGGAGCCTCACCCGTGTTGTAACCTTGTATTTGTGCAACCTCGAAGCCTTATGAATATATTTGGTTTTGCCTTTGTTTATCAAGCTGTCATATATCCAGTGTTTCTGGGACTGGTATATGGGGTGACTCGATCATCTGGATCGGGTGCCACACAGGATGCCGGTAGCTGGGCATTCCTCTCCACGCCGGGCTCGTGGGCATACGGCGGGATAGGCTCCCGCGTTCCGCCCAAGCGCGCTCTGCCGAGCACGCTCGACCTCGTCCAGAAGGCGCTGCGGCGGACGTGGCGGATCCATCTCGTGGAGACGATGCGTTCGTGGCTAGGAATGGTGGATTAGGGTTTACCCCGTCGGCGACAATATATAAAGACCTCCCGGGCAGCGCTGGGGGAGGACACGTGCCCAGGGCAGCGCTGGGGGAGGACACGTGTCGTGACCGCAAAACCCGCCTTTAGTCCCGGTTGGTGTTACCAACCGGGACTAAAGAAGCACACGGATCGTGTGTTTCTTTCAAGCGCTTGTGAGACGTTGGATCAGGGGTGTGTTTCTTTTGAGGGATTGTGAGCTGTTGGATCAGCAGTATCATCACGACCACTTCGTGAGCCACATGACCCGGTTGGTGTTATCAACCAGGACTAAAGAAGCACACGTACCCTATATATAGCCCCCCTCCTCAGACAGGTTACTCACACACAAAACGTTCCAGCGTCACTCGGAGAGGCATCTTTGGGCAACCAGCGGCAAGACGTCTCTGATGACCTGCGACCGTTCCAAACGGTTGCAGATCATCAGAGATATGTTGGCGGACGGTTGTAGATCATCAGAGACGTCTTGCCGCTGCTTGGATCGAAGTGGTGCTCAAACACAAAACATTCCAGCGTCACTCGGAGAGGCATCTTTGGGCAACCAGTGGCAAGACGTCTCTGATGACCTGCGACCGTTCCAAACGGTTGCAGATCATCAGAGACGTCTTGCCGGACGGTTGTAGATCATCAGAGATGTCTTACCGCTGCTTGGATCGAAGTGGCGCTCAAACTCACGAGCCACCGTCGGCTGTATGCAGGGGGAACCGTGTTTGGACGGTCGAAGCTCTTGCAACCGGAAGCAACTGCGTCATAATCACGTGGCAATCATGAGACTTCAGGTTCTGGAATTTTTTCTCTGCCATATGTATTATTCCCTTTATATTTGACGAGAAGCCAGCCGGGACCTTGATACTGCTCAGGCATTCAAAAAAGATTTCCTTCTCTGCTTTGGTAAGAGCGTAGCTGCTTAAGTATTGACGCCCTTTATCCGTCTGCTTGTTGTATGGGTCTTTCATACGTTGCTGGTCCTCCCGTGCTTCTGGTGTATCTTTTGTCTTCCCATACACGCCCAGGAAGCCTAGCAGGTTCACGCAAAGATTCTTCATCACGTGCATCACGTCGATTGAAGACCGGACCTCTAGGACTTTCCAATAGGGTAGCTCCCAAAATATAGATTTCTTCTTCCATATGGGTACGTGGTTGTCAGAGTCATTCGGAACAGATAGACTGCCTGGACCCTTTCCAAAGATTACTTCTAAATCCTTGACCATGTCATATATAACATCACCATCAGGGAGGTTAGGCTTCTTTCGGCGATCTGCCTCACCGTTGAAATGCTTGCCTTTCTTTCTTACGGCATGACTGTTCGGAAGAAATCGACGATGCCCCAGGTACACGTTCTTGTTTCCCAAATGTATACTTTCAGTCTTATCTAAACAGTGCGTGCATGCATTGTATCCCTTGTTTGACTGTCCTGAAATGTTACTAAGAGCAGGCCAATCATTGATGGTTACGAACAACAACGCTCGTAGGTCAAATTCCTGTTGTTTGTGCTCATCCCACACACGTACACCTGGTTCGGACCACAACTGCAAAAGTTCATCAACTAATGGCCTTAGGTACACATCAATGTCGTTGCCGGGTTGCTTCGGGCCTTGGATGAGCACTGGCATCATAATGAACTTTCGCTTCATGCACAACCAAGGAGGAAGGTTGTAGATACATCGAGTCACGGGCCAAGTGCTATGACTGGAGCTCTGCTCCCCAAAAGGATTAAAACCATCTGTACTTAGACCAAATCTTAAGTTCCTTGCGTCATCTGAAAATGTCGGGAACTCTCTGTCGATTTTTCTCCACTGGGACCCATCGGCGGGGTGTCTCAACTTCCCGTCTTTCTTACGCTCTTCTTTGTGCCATCGCAACAACCTGGCATGCTCTTTGTTTCTGAACAGACGTTTCAACCGTGGTATTATAGGAGCATACCACATCACCTTAGCAGGAACCCTCTTCTATGGGGGCTCGTCATCGCACTCAACATCACCAGGGTCATCTTGTCTGATCTTGTACCGCAGTGCATTGCATACCGGGCATTTATCCATATTCTCGTACTCCTCACCGCGGTACAGGATGCAGTCATTAATGCATGCATGTATCTTCTGCACATCTAATCCTAGAGGGCAGATAGCCTTCTTTGCTTCGTATGTAGTCTCAGTCAATTCGTTATCCTTTGGAAGCTTCGGCTTCATTATTTTCAGTAATTTCTCAAATCCCTTGTCAGAACAACCAGTCTCTGCCTTCCATTTCAGCAGTTCCAGTGTGGTACCGAGCTTTGTGCTGCCATCTTCGCAATTTGGGTACAGCAACTTTTTGTGATCCTCTAGCATGGCCTCCAACTTTAGCTTCTCCTTTTCTGTATCGCATTCTCGCTTTGCATCAGAAATGACCCCACCAAGACCATCAGCGGGCTCATCTGATGCCCGATGTTCACCTCCTTCTTCTTCAACGTCTTCCATTACAGTATCACCGTATTCCTCAGGGAACATAGGATAGTTGTCATCATCCTCCTCTTCTTCATTGTCTTCCATCCTAACCCCTCTTTCTCCGTGCTTGGTCCAACAATTATAGCTGGGCATGAAACCTCTCCGAATCACGTGGTCTTGAATGGTTCTCGGGTCAGAGTACTCCCTGACGTTTCGACACTTGTCACATGGACAAGGCATAAAATTATCCACTTTGTTTGCCTCAGCCACTTCGAGAAATTTATGCAGGCCTG
Source organism: Poa pratensis (assembly GCA_947311845.1). NCBI lineage: Eukaryota > Viridiplantae > Streptophyta > Magnoliopsida > Poales > Poaceae > Poa > Poa pratensis. Next base: position 35,428,945 of record CAMZMU010000117.1, read on the forward strand.
CAATAAACTCGGAACTGCGTCGTTCGCCGTACATCCATCGCATCCGTGCATCCATCTGCATCATATAATTAAGTTTATCAAATACCATTAAAATAACATCCTGAATAGTGAAATGACCACCGTACATCGACACGTGCAATATTTTTGTATCAATTACAGATGAAAAGGATAAAGTTGCTAACCTCGGCCGAGGATATCATCTTGTGTGAACTTAAGTGTGGCTCGGGCATTTCATCGAACACATCTTGTGCGTGGCAAAGGAAAAAAAAAACTAGCACCCACTTCCCACCAATCCAACCAGAAAAAAAAGAGGAGAGAAGAGAGGGGGTGGGTTATTTATAGGCAGGGGAGGGGTATTGGTCCCAGTTCGTGCCACGAACCGGGACCAAAGCTCCGCGGCACGCCACGTGTCCTGCACCGGAGCATTGGTCCCGGTTTGTGCCACGAACCGGGACCAATGTCCCCAACCGAACCGGGACCAATGCTCCACGGACCCCTGGCAGCTCGAACCGGGACCAATGCCAGGCATTGGTCCCGGTTTTTCTCTGAACCGGGATTAATGGCTTCACCGGCTCTGGACGAAAGGTTGTTTTTCTACTAGTGGACATTCAAAATATGTTATGAATGAAATATGATATCACTTTTACTACTTGTGATGTAATATTTTAATGTATAGTGGGATCTGTATTCTTGCTGTAGACACATGGATAAACAAATTAGAAAAGCTCAGTGCAAACGAGTGAAAAAAAATAATTAATGACCTCTCAATCTTAAGGGAACATAGATAAGTGTATAATCGTTGCCAAAAACATGCCTCATTGGAAATTCCCTGTTCTCGATGAAGGCATTCACATCGGTAACGAGGCCTGAGCAACGTAAGGTTTTCCATGCCGAAGGTTTTGTTGACCCGTTTTAATAGTGTCGTTCTGTACTCGTGTATGATATACCATGTGGAATCAAGTGATCTCATGGTACGGTAAGCAATTGTCAATTGTGATGTGTGAAATAACCCATGATATGTGATATATGTGTTTGTTGTTTTTGTATGTGATTATTTTTTTTCATGGGTTTGCATCGAAAGGAAGATTATTATAGCCCATGATAGGATGGCATAAAGTGTTGATTGTCATCGAGGTTTAAAAGTGCAAGTTCAAGATGAGCATCTCAAAGATCACTTGTGTTGGTGATAAGTGGGTTTAGGCCATAACTCATCTGGACCTGCACCACTCATAGCTAGCCCACGACATCTAAAAACTACCCCGGCCGGTGGCCGACTTCTAGAAACCCCTCCGCCGACCTAGACATGTTGTGTTGCTCCAAGGCTTTGAAAAGATCATGGCGCTACAGAATAGATTGAAGAAAGCTACGAGATCCAAACTTCACGTACAAGGTAGAAGGAAACCCTAGGCGTACAAAACTTGGACATCTACAAAGAGATATATATACCGAAGAACCTCTATCAAGACATCTACACTCAGTTCACGCCAAAGCTACGCCATCGTCACCCTTTTGTCGCGATAGTCGTATACCTCTAGATTCTTAAAACCTGCATGGCCAAGCGCATCTATAAGCTTGCCGAGGTCAAACGTTGTACTGATCTTGTAGTCACTGTATGAATAAGGTTTGAGAAATTTTCATCTACATCATATACGACTCATACCGATAGACCTGTTCCCCTTACTGAACAAATAAACACACTTTTGGTTCTCGAAAGTGAGATTGTCATGGGAACGTGAAAACTATCTTTCGTCAGCTCGCCGGTAGTGGGGGTGCGTGTCATAAAAATCGGATCTGCCATCATGCCTTCCGGCACACCGATGTTTCAGCAAGCTCCATAACCCATAACCCAGATGGATTAGTCATAGTGGGGATTATCATACACTAGTATCATGCATATGATACTAATCTATGTTAGTACCTCCATTATAACCCATGACTAATACTCCGATCTTTTGAGGCGCACCAGCGATCGATAAGATTAGTCATAGTGGGGATTATGATACTAATCTATGTTAGTACCTCCATTATGGGTATTAACATATGTGTGGTATCATATAATCATGCATTTATTAGGCCATAAACTCATCTCGCCTAGAAATCCGTTATGTTACGGTACCTCTATCATCTTTTTATCATTAATTGTAGTGACACGTCAGATTTTGCCAACATGACATGCATTGTAACCAAAAAACATGAAATTAGCTCCGTTAAACACGCACATGCAACCAAACACCTCGTGCTCAAAATCTTGCACTCAGCCGAACGAGTCTGGCTAGAACATTGTAGCAACCAAACAAGTTGCACAACATGGCTCAGTCCATATTTTTTTTTGAGGAAGGTCGGGGGATTGCTCCCCACCGGTTGTTATATTCATCGAAAGAGCCTGGCGGGCTATGTTCTTACAACAGATAGAAATTGTACTGGGGGATACAGGGGAAGAGAAAACAATGAAAATACATTAAAAAATATAACTAGAAGAGGGAACAGCAAGAGCCACCAAGAGACGCAAGAGGTGAGGGGTGCAGTCGAAGGATCACAATGCCAAGACTCGGCAATCAGCCTCACGCACCGCACCGGCGTACGACTCGAACCCCAGGCACAACTCAGGAGCACCACCATCATCATCGGAGTGTCAAGCCTAGCACCTGGCACTATCCTAGAAAGGGAGCTCTGCCACGGAGATCGAGACGAATAACAGGTGGGGGAGACATACATTGTGTTGTCAATGAGCAAAGGTGAGCCGAGATGCACCAAGAGCACGAAACTCCCACACCTCAACAGCAACCATTGGAGGGTTTTGAGCAAGCCCACGAAGCCGGCCAAGGGGAGAAAACACTGCCGTCGGCTCCAAGGTGGCCGCACCAATACCACCAGACGCAGCACCAACAACCACACACAGCAACAACAGCCATCTTCATCAGTAGGTGCTAGAGCTCTACGACGGCACCTCCAGCGAGGAAAACGACGACCAAAAGCCACCGCTGCCGCCGGCATCGACAGAGTCGATGCAAGGTTTTCACCCAGAGCACAGCACAACTACAGAAGACGACAGGCAGTCACCACCAACAACCACTGTAGCCAGCCACACCATGCGGAGACTACTCACGGCCAAGCATCCACACAGTCGCAAGTCCTCAAATGCTGCCGGACGCAACGCCAACCACCGCACCCGCCGAGCACCATGCCGGCAAGGGCAGAGTAGCACCGCCCGAGGCCTAGGTCCACCATGGATCTGGGTGATGTCTACGCACGTTCTATTCTTGTAGACAATGTTGGGCCTCCAAGTGCAGAGGTTTGTAGAACAGCAGCAAGTTTCCCTTAAGTGAATAACCCAAGGTTTATCGAACTCAGTGAGATAGAGGTCAAAGATATCCCTCTCAAGCAACCCTGCAATTAAGATACAAGAAGTCTCTTGTGTCCCCAACACACCCAATACACTTGTCAGGTGTTTAGGTGCACTAGTTCAGCGAAGAGATATTAAAATGCAAGTGATATGGATGATTATAAGTGGTAATTGCAATCTGAAATAAAAATGGCAGCAAGCAAACATGAGACAAAATGAGAGTAAACGGTGTTTCAATGCTTGGAAATAAGGCTTAGGGATCATACTTTCACTAGTGGACACTCTCAACAATAATAATATAATTGAATGCATAAATACTACCTCTTCACTATGCTACCCCAAACTATCCTCCGGTTGGATAACGAACACCAATCCACTGCGTAGGGCTATAAAAACACGCCTTAAGTCTGTATTCCACCTCTAGGGCACCCCGCGCTGTCACTATGAGCGCCCCAAAATAGTACTAAACAAACGCCACAATTTCATAGAGACATCCAACCCAAGAACAACTCATGGCAAGTATTCGCATAATCTTTAATCCAAAGAGTCACACACGGTGTGCACACTGTCAACTTCGCACCATGGGACAAAGGTGACTCCGGAGTTTGCATTAATAAAACCACTTGAGTAGCATATTCATAATATAATGAAGAGTAACATTTATGAATTCAACTAGATTACAAAGCTCATGATCACATATAGATCACATCATGGGAGAGAGATAAACCACATCGCTACCGGCATGAGCCCTCAGCCTCGAGGGAGAACTACTCACACATGGTCATGGAGATGAGGAGCTTGATGGAGAGGTGCAGCCCGGAGTGGAGGCGGCGACAGGCGACAGCCACGGCGCGGCGGCGGTGGCCCTTGGCCCCTCTTCTTTCTTGGAGATGGTGGTGGTATGGAGGAGGTTCTCCACCCCCAGACGGCTGCCTGGGAGGAGGAAAATTCGTGGTATGGGGCTTCCTCACGAGTTAGGTTTCCTCTCCTTATAAAGGTTCACGGATTTCCGTTATCCAGTTTTAGGTCTTCAGTAAAACGGGTCTGTAGCCACGTCCAAACTCCGATTGGGCTGTTCTTGGGCTTAAACGAAGCGTATGGAAAATTGTGACAACTTTGTATTATTGAGTTTTCCGTTTGACGTCGTCTTCAAGGGTCAAACTGACAATCCCCGTAAAAAGTTCTCAGACAAATTTCCAGAAAGTCCCAATTTGACTCCAACAAGGTTTTCTTTGCCCAATTTTGATAATTCCTACACATCAAAGTGCAAAACAAAACATTGTGCACTTTGACAACTATTAGTAGGTTAGTCCAATAAATGTCATAATATGATATAAAGTGCATATAAAACATGTGGCAATTGATATAAAACATGCATGGAACATCAAAAATTATAGATACGTTTGAGACGTATCAAGCATCCCCAAGCTTAGTTCCTACTCGTTCTCGAGTAGGTAAACGATAAAACAAAATAATTTTTGAAGTGACATGCTACCATCATAATCTTGATCAAATAGTATTGTAAGGCACATGAGCTGAGATCAAATCATTCAAAGCAAATGTCTATAATTGATATTAAATAAGAGATAATAAAGCAAGATAGTTAAACAAGTTTAAAAAATTCATGAATGATTGCTTTAAAGACATGAAACCATACAAGGTTCATTATAGATGTTTTAAGTATTCAGTGTATGAGTTCTATCCTTCAATTCCAAGCATCAAGCAATTTTTCACAACATAGAGAAGGATCCAGTCAAGTAAAAGTAAATACGAACGTCATGAATCAACTGTTTCGAAGCCTACTCAACCGGTGAGCGTAAGCATTTAGTATTGGCACCATGATGTTATGGCAAAGAGAACATTAATGGGGGTTTGGAAGGCCAATGGAAGAAAGTCTCACTAAGTTATAAGTGATCATTAGACAAGAGGAAGTCTTATAATCGAAGCTATGTAAGGAGTAGTGATTGCCATGCAACAGATGCACATAGAGCTATATGTGTATGAAAGCTCTCCAATGGAACTAGTGGGGGTGCATCCAACTCGGTTGCTCACGAAGACCTAGAGCACTTTTGAGTAAGCTCATCATTAGAATATACAACCCAAGTTCTATAACGTAATATTCCCCACATAGTATACTAGTAAAACATGAAACCTCTCTCAAATGGAGAATAGTGCTAAACATGAGCACAAATATGATAATTATGAAACTGCAGGTGCTAAACATGAGCACAACTTTAATAAAGGATAGTAGTGTTGCCCACTTTTCTTTATTCTTTTTTTTCTTTTCTTTTTCTTTTCTCTTTTTTTTTTCTTTTTCTGTTTCTCTTTTCGATGGCCTCCATGGCTCTTTTCTAGCAGGGGCAACACTCTAATATGATGACAAACTTTTTGATACAAATAACTCATAATGAACAAAACATGATGTATAAAACTGTATGCCTCTGCCAGTGTAGCAGATGTGCAATGATCTAGCGTAACATGCGTAAACCACACATCACCTGTATAGAATCATGCGAATCAATATATAAATGATAAATGACAACAAGTCATGTAATGTAAAAATGGAAGTTGCATGGCAATATATCTCGGAACAGCTATGGAAATGCTGTGATAGGTAAGTATGGTGGCTGTTTTGAGGAAGATGTATAGGCTTATGTGTAGGAGAATAAGAGGAAGTCCTCCCACGGGTTTGGATGTACTGGCGAAGTATGCACCAACTCTCATTGTGAGAAAAAAGCCAATGCACATCACCGAAGAGGCTAGAAAAATTGGATGGTGGAAGCGCCAAAAACCGTAGCTTAACATTAGTCAAAAAGAACTCACAAGCTTATTGCAAACAACTAGCAGGTTCAACATTAAAAGCATGGTTAACATTTTACTCCAAGGAGGGTCATTCACGGTAGCACAAGGACCCCGTTAGATCCCTTGATCTTCACACACCCTAGTTATTACGAATTACCTTTAGACATGGAAAGCTCAAGCCCAACTACACCTTCAACAATTTTAGTAGAGTTTGTAGTACGGTACAAGCTTAAAGACAACAATCCACTAATGATTTTAACTTAATTAACCAGCAAGCTTTACCATCTACTACTTAATACCTCAAAACGTTTGCAAAGAATCAGGTTATCAAAGTTCAATGATCTACAAGATTATGCAAGTTTTTTCCATTATACCATTTAACACATGCAACATTTTCTGTACCAACATATTAACCAAGCAACTCTCCAAACAAATATAAGTGAAGCAAGAGAGTACTTTCTACAAAAGAACTAATAGCTCTGAACAAGAGATACATGAAAACCAAGAGCTAGAAGCTAAACAGTGCGAAATTGAATACTCAACAGATATAAGTGAAGAACAAGAGTATTTCAAGAAAAAGCGGAGCGTGTCTCTCTCCCAAACAAGAGTGTGTGATCAAGCATTGTAGTTACCTATGCTAATGCACCGCCCTTACTTGGACTAATACATACTTGTGATTATACCCTTGCAAGCATCCGCAGTTACAAGAAAGTAATTAAGATAAATCTAACCACAGCCTTAAACTCTGAGATCCTACGCTCCCTTGTGCACCGGTATACTAACGGGGGTTTAGGTTTCTGTCACTCCGGCAACCCCACAATTAGCAACCAAATACACAATGCATTCCTCTAGGCCCATAAAGGTGAAGTGTCATGTAGTCGACGTTCACACGACACCACTAGAAGAATAGCACCACAACTTAAATATCAAACCATTAAATATTACTCAACATAATTCCACTACTAACAGCGTGACTTCTCCCATGTCCTCAAGAACTAAACAACTACTCACAGACATCATATGGATCATGATCAGAGGTGATATAATGATGAATAACAATCTGAACATATACTTTAATTCACCGATAAAACTCAATAGCATCAACCACAAGGAGTAATTAACACCGGGAGAGTTTCCCCTATGAACTAAACAAAGTATAGCCCTAGATGTTACAGCGGAACGAGATGGTGCAGCGGTGATGGTGGTGATGGGTGGAGATGATGATGATGATCCCGATGAAGTCCAGCGCGATGACGATGAGGATGGCGATGATCTCCCCCCTCCGGGAGGGAATTTCCCCGGCAGATTTCTCCCTGCCGGAGAGCTTTTTCTCTCTGTTGTTTCCGCCTCGTGGAGGCGGCGGAATATTTTCTCACGGACTCCCCGTGTCTTAGGGTTTCTGGGGGATGAAGTACGCGAAGGGGGAGCGCCTGAGGTGGGCCAGGGGCACCACACCTGGCTAGGGCGCGGCCAAGGTGGGCCCGCGCCCAGGGGTGGTGTGGGCCCCTCCTGGCCCATCTCAGCCTCCCCTTTTGGCTTAGTCCATCTTCTGATAAAATAGGAACATCTGTCTTCTTGGAAATATTTTTAGTGCTCCAGAAATATAGTGTCTTGACGTGCTTTTTCCAGCTGAAATCTGACTCCGGCAGTTAATTATCCAATGATCATCAAACATGCAAAATAAGACAAAATAACATAAGTAACTCCTCTTAATATGAAATATATCATTGAATAACAGTAAATTATGCTATAAAATAGTGATGCAAAATGGACGTATCAACCCCCCAAGCTTAGACCTCGCTTGTCCCCAAGCGAAAGCTGAGCTCAGTAAACTAGAACAAAAGTTTATGGAGTGAAGCGTCGATAATAAAGAATACGGACAAGAAGCATCAGTAATTACTAAACAACACAATCATTTTAAACAGCAACTACTCTTCATATAACCTAACTTGAACATGAGTAGTGAAACAACCACAATAAAAATACACGAAGGAAATTATAGATTAGTAATGGCACACTTCATTCTTGGTCATAGAACAATAAGCAATCAATACTTATCTTTCGAAAGGAGTCTTTATATTAGAGCTTATATTGCAGAACTTCCACACTCAATTATCACACCTTCTTTACAGTCATTGATAACTTGCAAAGCTATATTCTTAGAGGCAAAAGTCTTTGTGCTAAGACAAGGAAGGATAAAAGACATGATGACAATATTAATGATATATATGGTTGAATCACAACAACTCAAATGCTTGCTCAAGGAAGAAGGAAATAGGTGTACTGACTCAACATGAAAAGTAAAAGAAAGGCCCTTCGCAGAGGGAAGCAGGGATTAAGTCATGTGCTAGAGCTTTTAAGTTTTTGAAATCATATAGAGAGCAAAAATTAAGTTTTGAGAGGTGTTTGTTAATTGTCAACGAATGGTAGCGGGTGAAAACAGTATTCTCCCTGTCAAACAGACTTTTAAGAGCGGCTCCCATGAAGGACGTTATTTCTACCAGCAAGGCAGATCATCCCTCTTTCTCTTTGGTTTACACACGCAGATATTTCACTGTTTGTCAATGCTTACTGATAATCAGGGCAAAAGTGTGAAGAGAATTAAGCGTTAAAGTTGTAATTAATTGGGACTGGGCATCCCGTTGCCAGCTCTTTTTGCAAGTTATTGGATAAGCGGATGTATATGCCACTAGTCCAGGTGTAAAGTCTGTTTGACAAGTAGAATAAAGGATAACCACACTACTTCCTCATGAGCTAGTAAACATTGACACAAAAGGGAATAATAACATTTTGAATAATTTAAAGGTAGCACATGAAAAATTTACTTGGAGTGGCAAAGAAATACCACATATAGGTAGTTATGGTGGACACAAATGGCATGGGTTTGGCTCAAGGATTTGGATGCACGAGAAGCATTCCCTCTCAGTACGTGGTTAAGGCTAGCAAGGTCATGTGGCAAGCATAAAAGTTGGGGGATACACACAAATATAATGTAATAGAAGCAACCATGCTATCTTCCCTGTAAGCACAAATGTTTTAACTCAAAGAATACTAATCTTATTGGCTAGCAAGAAAGAAAGATAAAGGGATAATATTTTTGCATGTAATTCCCTCCTTCTACTTAAGTTTTCATGGTATTGTTGCTAATGACCAATACTAAGTTTGCCACAACTAATATAATTTACTTGATGTACCCAAAAGTGGCGTCAATACAATGGCAAGATCAGCACATAAAGAAGATTGCAGGCTAAAATAAAATGTACCGAAAGTAAAGGTGGAACTTCTCATTAATATTCTGAACAAAGACACACTCAAACCAACGGATACATGGATAACTAAAGGATTGACACTCCACATCGCAAACCATCTTATAAGATAACTTCTCTACTCATGATATGACCACGAAATTATAAAAACGAAAGGATAAAGATGATACTGGGCACTCCCCCAAGCTTGGAACAAGCCAAGGGAGTGCCATTACCCCTTGACGATTTAGGCTTGATCTCTTGGTGGCGACTCCTAATGAGCTTCTCGACCAAATCCTTCAATTCATCTATCTTGTATGTGAGGATGCGGATCATCTCCGTATTGTGTTCGATGCGGTTCATGAACTGGTCAGAAGGTGAATCCCAGCTCTTGGAATTGTTTCCCCACTTCTCACTGGACTTAGGGCTTTCTTTTCCTGCATTGTTAGATCGATCTATATCCCAACAAGTAGGCAACTCCATCTCCGGAACTCTCTCAAATTGATACTTATGGATGAGGGTATGGAAAGGGTTACTGGAGTTTGAGGCGAGTGTCTTGGGTGCAAAGGCATGACGCGATGCCTCACCACCCATGTTCAGGTTCTTCACAGGATTGAAAGGGTTGGCAGTCACCCCGATGCTTGCAATAGTAGCGCGAGGACGTGGAGTTGAGTCTTCCTCTACATCATCGGTTTCGCTCTTGACCTCCTCCTCGATCCTCTGGTCCATGATGTCCTCCACGCCTCCTTGTTCTCGTTGTCGTTGGAGAAGACCATGGCGCTCTAAATCTGAAATAGTTCCTGGCAGAAAACAGCTCGAAACAAAACTCGACGAAAACACGATATACGGACCTCGGGAGATCCGGGTGATATATAGCAAAAAGTTTTACACAAAAGGAAGGTACAGGACGAAACGGGGTCGGAGACGGGCTCCGAGGAGCCCACACGCACCCACGGCGCGGCCAGGGTGGGCCCGCGCCCAGGGGTGGTGTGGTGCCCTCGGGCACCGTTTCCTACCCTTTTCCGACTCATAATTTTCCATATTATGTAAAAACAACAAATATTTAGTTGGAAAGTAAAACACCGAAAAATCAGCTTCTGCAGTTGTCTGAATTTGACTTTTTATAAAATCTCTGGAGTTACCACTTTGATAAATCAACATCTTCATTATAAGAATCTCCAGAAATGTAATGCTTGAGTCTTTGACCATTAACCACTTGTGGTCTGTCCCCATCTAGTGAATTGATTTTAATCGCACCTGAGCGATAGACCTCCTCAATATAAGGTCCTTCCCATTTTGAAAGTAATTTTCCTGCAAAAAATCTGAGACGAGACCTATACAATAAAACTTTTTCACCTACGTTAAATTCTCTCTTAAGAATTCTTCTATCATGCCATTGCTTAACTTTCTCTTTAAAGAGCCTAGCATTTTCATAAGCTGCATTTCTCCATTCATCTAAAGAATTCAAATTAAGCAATCTCTTTTTACCGGCAAGTTTAAAATCTCTATTAAGTTCTTTCACCGCCCAATAGGCTTTATGTTCTAATTCTAGAGGCAAATGACAAGCTTTTCCATAAACCATTTTGTAAGGAGACATTCCCATAGGATTTTTATAAGCAGTTCTATAAGCCCACAAAGCATCGTTAAGCTTTTTAGACCAATTTTTTCTAGATTTATTAACAGTCTTTTGCAAAATAGACTTAATCTCTCTATTTGACAATTCTACTTGACCACTTGTTTGGGATGATATGGTGAAGCAATTCTATGATTAACATCATACTTAGCTAGAGTTTTTCTAAAAGCACCATGAATAAAATGAGAACCCCATCAGTCATGAGATATCTAGGCACACCAAACCTAGGAAGATAATATCTTTAAGCATTTTTAATGATGTCTCACCATCAGCACTAGAAGTTGGTATAGCTTCTACCCATTTAGTAACATAATCAACAGCAACAAGTATATGAGTATAACCATTTGAGGAGGAAAAGGACCCATAAAGTCAAATCCCCAACAGTCGAAAGGTTCAATAACAAGAGAATAATTCATAGGCATTTCATTACGTCTACTAATGTTACCTACTCTTTGACATTCATCACATGATAAAACAAATTTTCTAGCATCTCTAAAAAGGGTAGGCCAATAAAAACCTGATTGTAGAACCTTTTGCGCAGTTCTATCTCCAGCGTGATGTCCTCCATAAGCACTTCCATGGCATTTGCTCAATATTTCTTTCTGTTCATACTCAGGAACACATCTTCGCATAATGCCATCTACTCCTTCTTTATACAAATGTGGGTCATCCCAAAAATAATGCCTCAAATCATAAAAGAACTTTCTTCTTTGCTGAGCTGTAAAGGTCGGAGGCAAATACTTGGCAACAATAAATTAGCATAATCAGCATACCAAGGACTTTCGCGTGAGCTTACCTTTATCGCAGCCAATTGTTCATTTGGAAAACTATCATTAACAGGTATAGGATCATCTGAAATGTTTTCTAATCTAGACAAATTATCAGCAACAGGATTTTCAGCACCTTTCCTATCTACAATATGTAAATCAAATTCTTGCAGTAAAAGTACCCATCTTATGAGCCTAGGCTTAGCATCTTTCTTTTCCATAAGGTATCTAATAGCAGCATGATCAGTGTGAATAGTAACTTTTGAATCAACAATATAAGGTCTAAATTTATCACAAGCAAAAACAACTGCTAAAAATTCCTTTTCAGTAGTAGCATAATTCTTTTGAGCGGCATCAAGTGTTTTACTAGCATAATGAATAACATTTAACTTCTTGTCTACCCGCTGTCCAAGAACAGCTCCTACAGCAAAATCACTAGCATCACACATTATTTCAAAAGGTAAAGTCCAATCAGGAGGTTGAACAACAGGAGCTGTGATTAAAGCCTTTTTTAGAGTTTCAAAAGCTTCCTTGCAATCATCATCAAAAACAAAAGGTACATCTTTTTGAAGAAGATTAGTGAGGGGTTTTGAAATTTTAGAGAAATCTTTAATAAACCTCCTATAAAAACCGGCATGACCAAGAATACTACGGATACCTTTCACATCCCTTGGACAGGGCATTTTCTCGATTGCTTCAACTTTAGCTCTGTCCACTTCAATACCTCTTTCAGAAATTTTGTGCCCTAGGACAATTCCTTCATTAACCATGAAATGACATTTCTCCCAATTAAGAACAAGATTAGTCTCCTCACATCTCTGCAAAACTTTATCAAGATTGTGCAAGCAATTATCAAAGGAAGTTCCGTAGACGGAAAAATCGTCCATGAATACTTCCACAATTTCTTCACAAAAACCATGAAAAATAGCAGACATGCATCTTTGGAACGTAGCAGGAGCATTACACAAACCAAAAGGCATACGTCTATAAGCATAAGTTCCATAAGGACAAGTAAAAGTAGTTTTCTCTTGATCTTGTGCTTTAACAGCAATTTGTGAGAATCCAGAATAACCATCAAGGAAACAAAAATGAGTTTTCTTAGACAACCTTTCTAACATTTGATCAATAAAAGGCAAAGGATAATGATCTTTCTTAGTTACTTTATTGACCTTTCTAAAATCAATGCACATCCTATATCCCAACTACTACTCTTTGAGGAATAAGTTCATCATTTTCATTTGGTACAACAGTAACTCCTCCTTTCTTAGGGACACAATGCACAGGACTTACCCATCTACTATCAGCAATAGGATAAATTATACCAGCATCAAGAAGTTTTAATACCTCATTTCTTACCACTTCTTTCATCTTAGGGATCAAGCGACGCTGATGCTCAACAACAGGTTTTGCATCGGGTTCAATGTTGATGGCATGTTGACATATAGTAGGAGAAATCCCCTTTAAATCATCCAAAGTGTATCCCATAGCTCCTCGATGTTTCTTTAGTACTTCTAATAGCCTTGCTTCTTCATTACCTGAAAGTTTAGAACTAATAATAACAGGATATACTTTCCTTTCATCAAGATAAACATACTTAAGATTATCAGGTAAAGGTTTTAAATCGAAGACAGGATCTTCCTTAGGAGGCGCTGAGGTACCCAAATCTTCCACAGGCAAATTATGCTTAAGTATTGGTGGTTGACGAAGAAAGGCATTGTCAATCTCATTCCTCCTCCATAAATACTTCACTTTCGTGTTCCTCCATGAATTGCTGCAAGGCATTGTTAGGAGCAACAGCAATAGAAGCAAGTTGTTCAACTTGAAATTCTCATTAGGTAATTCAGTTTCATAAAGTTTTTACCAAACTTAGAGAAATTAAACTCATAAGATTCTCCATTAAATTTAGTGTAAATTTTCTCTTTCTTACAATCTATAATGCACCACATGTATTCAAGAAAGGCCTACCAAAAATAATGGGACAAGCTTTACTAGCAACAGAACCAAGTACTAGAAAATCAGCAGGGTATTTAGTCTTACCACATAAAACTTCAACATCTCTCACAATACCAATTGGAGAGATAGTTTCTCTATTAGCAAGCTGAATAACCACATCAATCTCCTCAAGTTCGCAAGGACCAATTTCATGCATAATTTCTTTATAAAGATCAAAAGGAATAGCACTAGAACTTGCACCAATATCACATAAACCATAATAGCAATGTTCTCCTATTTTGACTGAAAGCACAGGAACACTTGTTTTCCTAGCTCTACTGGGATGTGAAACAATATTAGAGGCATCTTCACAAAAGATAATATGTCCTCCTTCTACATTTTCAGTTACCAAATCCTTTACTATTGCTATTGTGGGTTCAACCGCTATTTGTTCAGCAGGTTCTAAAGCTTTCTTTGCACTTTTATTAACCACACTAGCTATGATAGAATGTTCCTAATTTTAACAGGAAAAGGTGGTTTCTCAATATAAGGTTCTGGCAAGATACGATCAACTGTATGAACTTCAATGTTTTTAATATTGGCAGAATTAATTATCTTTGTAAGGCAATGATACTTATTGCAACTTTCTTTAGGAACATCAAGATAAGAGGCAAAAGCCTTGTAACAGTTTGCAATAACTTGAGAATCAAGACCATACATATCATAGAGATTACGAAAATTATCAGTATTCATAAAAGTTTAATGCATTCGTAATCATACTTTATACCTGATTCTCTACCTTTGTCGTTCTCCCATCCTTCAGTATTTTCCTCAATCCGATCAAGAAGGTCCCATTTAACTTCTCTTTTTACGCGTAAATGATCCAGCACAAGAGGTATCCAATAGAGTTTTATCTTGAAGAGAAAGCCTTGCATAGAAGTTATCAATAACAATTACCAGGAAGCTCATGAATGGGGCATTTGAGCATTAATGATTTCAATCTCCCCCACGCTTGGGCAATACTTTCTCCATCATGAGGCCAAAAATTATATATATGATTCCGATCTTGATGAATTTCACTAGGAGGATAAAATTTAGAATAAAAGAGAGGCACAATCTCCTCCCAGCCAATAGAACGCCCATTCTTCAGCATCCTATACCATTTTGCAGCTTTACCAGTAAATAGAGAACAATTTCTTCTTGACCTCTTCCATTGAAATACCTGCACACTTGAACAACTCGCATAATTCATGAATAAATAAAATGATCCCAGGAGGGACAGTTCCATCTCCTGCATAGCGGTTATTCGTAACTCGTTCAACAATTTTCATAGGTATTTTAAATGGAATTACTTGATCAGGTGGTTCCTCTTCTACTACCGTAGCAGTGGTAGTAGTATTTCCAAACAGGGATTCAAATGGAGATCTCTCCATGATAAAATAAAGTAGCAAGCAGAAATAAAAACAGCACCTACAGTAAAAGTTTCCCTTACCAATTCCACTCACCAATAGCGCTTCACTCCCCGGCAACGGCGCCAGAAAATAGTCTTGATGACCCACAAGTATAGGGGGTGTAGTATCGATACCCAACGAGGAGCAGAAGGTGCTGACAAGGAGTTTCGGTAAAGGTTTCACTGTAAATGCTAGCAGACAAGTTTTTAGGGGTTTTTGATATAGCAGGTAAATAAAATGCGAGTAAGTAAAAGACAGTAATAATAATTGCAGCAAGTGGCCCAATCCTTTTTAGAGCAAAGGACAAGCCGGTTGGTTTACTTATGATGACAAAATGTTCTTGAGGACACACGGGATTCTAGTCAAGTGCTTTCGCTTCACATAGTTGATTAATCTTTATTGTTTTGATAAGTGTTGTGTGGGTGAACCTATGCTAATGCACCGCCCTTACTTGGACTAATACATACTTGTGATTATACCCTTGCAAGCATCCGCAGTTACAAGAAAGTAATTAAGATAAATCTAACCACAGCCTTAAACTCTGAGATCCTACGCTCCCTTGTGCACCGGTATACTAACGGGGGTTTAGGTTTCTGTCACTCCGGCAACCCCACAATTAGCAACCAAATACACAATGCATTCCTCTAGGCCCATAAAGGTGAAGTGTCATGTAGTCGACGTTCACACGACACCACTAGAAGAATAGCACCACAACTTAAATATCAAACCATTAAATATTACTCAACATAGTTCCACTACTAACAACATGACTTCTCCCATGTCCTCAAGAACTAAACAACTACTCACAAGACATCATATGGATCATGATCAGAGGTGATATAATGATGAATAACAATCTGAACATATACTTCAATTCACCGATAAAACTCAATAGCATCAACCACAAGGAGTAATTAACACCGGGAGAGTTTCCCCTATGAACTAAACAAAGTATAGCCCTAGATGTTACAGCGGAACGAGATGGTGCAGCGGTGATGATGGTGATGGGTGGAGATGATGATGATGATGATCCCGATGAAGTCCAGCGCGATGACGATGAGGATGGCGATGATCTCCCCCTCCGGGAGGGAATTTCCCGGCAGATTTCTCCCTGCCGGAGAGCTTTTTCTCTCTCTGTTGTTTCCGCCTCGTGGAGGCGGCGGAATATTTTCCACGGGCACTCCCCGTGTCTTAGGGTTTCTGGGGGATGAAGTACGCGAAGGGGGAGCGCCTGAGGTGGGCCAGGGGCACCACACCTGGCCTGGGCGCGGCCAAGGTGGGCCCGCGCCCAGGGGGTGTGGGCCCCTCCTGGCCCATCTCAGCCTCCCCTTTTGGCTAGCTCCATCTTCTGATAAAATAGGAACATCTGTCTTCTTGAAATATTTTTAGAGCTCCAGAAATATAGTGTCTTGACGTGCTTTTTCCAGCTGAAATCTGACTCCGGCAGTTAATTCCAACATCATCAAACATGCAAAATAAGACAAAATAACATAAGTAACTCTCTTAATATGAAATATATCAATGAATAACAGTAAATTATGCTATAAAATAGTGATGCAAAATGGACGTATCACACAACAATGCGATAAAGTAAAGATACAAAGGAGATGTTACAGAAGTGAACAAACCTTGACTCAAATAAAGAAAAGAAAAAATGCATAAATAAAATAATGGGTTGCCTCCATAAGCGCTTTTCTTCAACGCCTTTTAGCTAGGCATAGTGATTTTTATGATGCTCACATAAAGATGAGAGTTGAAACATAAAAGAGAGCATCAAGAAGCACATATAAAACATGTTTAAATCTAACACACTTCCTAAAAGGAGCCTTGTAAGAAACAAGTCAATGAAGAACAAAGTGACTAGCATAGGAAGGCAAAACAAGTGTAACTTCAAAATTTTCAACATAAAGAGAGGAGACTTAATATTATTGTGATATATGAAATCGTGTCTCCCTCTCATAAGGACCAGTGGGTCTTAAAGTACCCAGCAAATAAAAGCAAATCAAGAGAAAGCTCAAAACATTCATCATAAAGAGAAAAAATTTAGTAACATGAAGATTTCTATACCCATATTTTCCTCTCTCAAATAATTTTCAGTGGCATCATGAATAAACTCAATAATATAGGTATCACATAAAGCATTCTTATCATGATCCACATGCATAAAAGTATCATTACTCTCCACATAAGTATAAACAGTTTCATTAGTAATAGTGGGAGTAAAAGTATCACATCCATCATTGCAATCATTATACATTGGAGGCATAGAATAATCATAATGAATTTTATCCTCAATAGTAGATGGACTAAAAATATCATATTCATCATTGTAAACATCATATATAGGAGGCGTATCATAATCAACATAAACTATATCCTCAATAGTAGGTGGACTGAAAATATCACAATCATTATAATCATCAGTAGCAAAATGATTTTCAAAAACTTCACTAGGAGGAGAGGTCTCAAATATATAATTATTTGTAGCAAAAGAATTTTCAAAACCCTCAACCTCCCCAAGCTTAGAGCTTTGCATAGCATTAGCAATAATGGTGTTCATAGAATTCATATATATAACATTGCTACCATCACGCAAATAATTTTTCATAGGTTTTTTAATTTTCTCTTCAAAAGCATCATGTCCTAACTCAAGATAAATTTCATAGAGCTCTCTAATTTTGTTGTTGTTTTCCATTAAGCCTAACTAGTGAAATAAAAACAAGAAACAAAAAGATATAATTGCAGAATCTAAAGGAAATACCTTTGAGCACTCACACGTCAGCAATAGTGCTAGAAAATAGCTAAGTAGCTGGAGGATGTGAGTACCTTTTACCTTACCTCCCCGGTAACGGCGCCAGAAAATAGCTTGATGTCTACGCACGCTTCTATTCTTGTAGACAATGTTGGGCCTCCAAGTGCAGAGGTTTGTAGAACAGCAGCAAGTTTCCCTTAAGTGAATAACCCAAGGTTTATCGAAATCAGGGAGATAGAGGCCAAAGATATCCCTCTCAAGCAACCCTGCAATTAAGATAAAAGAAGTCTCTTGTGTCCCCAACACACCCAATACACTTGTCAGGTGTATAGGTGCACTAGTTCGGCGAAGAGATATTAAAATGCAAGTGATATGGATGATTATAAGTGGTAATTGCAATCTGAAATAAAAATGGCAGCAAGCAAACATGAGACAAAATGAGAGTAAACGGTGTTTCAATGATTGGAAATAAGGCTTAGGGATCATACTTTCACTAGTGGACACTCTCAACAATAATAATATAATTGAATGCATAAATACTACCTCTTCACTATGCTACCCCGAACTATCCCCCGGTTGGATAACGAACACCAATCCACTGCGTAGGGCTATAAAAGCACGCCTCAAGTCTGTATTCCACCTCTAGGGCACCCCGCGCTGTCACTATGAGCGCCCCAAAATAGTACTAAACAAACGCCACAATTTCATAGAGACATCCAACACAAGAACAACTCATGGCAAATATTCGCATAATCTTTAATCCAAAGAGTCACACACGGTGTGCACACTGTCAATTTCGCACCATGGGACAAAGGTGACTCCGGAGTTTACATTAATAAAACCACTTGAATAGCATATTCATAATATAATGAAGAGTAACATTTATGAATTCAACTAGATTACAAAGCTCATGATCACATATAGATCACATCATGGGAGAGAGAGATAAACCACATAGCTAACGGCATGAGCCCTCAGCCCCAAGGGAGAACTACTCACACATGGTCATGATGATGAGGAGCTTGATGGAGAGGTGCAGCCCGGACTAGAGGCGGCGGCCGGCGGCAGCCACGGCGCGGCGGCGGCAGCAGCCCGTGGAGTCGGCGGCGGCCCTTGGGGGCAGCGGCCCTTGGCCCCTCTTCTTCCTTGTAAATGGTGGTGGTATGGAGGAGGTTCTCCACCCCCAGACGGCTGCCTGGGAGGAGGAAAATTCGTGGTATGGGGCTTCCTCACGAGTTAGGTTTCCTCTCCTTATAAAGGTTTACGGATTTCCGTCATCCAGTTTTAGGTATTCAGTAAAACGGGTCTGTAGGCCGCGTCCAAACTCCGATTGGGCTGTTCTTGGGCTTAAACGAAGCGTATGGAAAATTGTGACAACTTTGTATTTATCGAGTTTTCCGTTTGACGTCGTATTTGGGGGTCAAACTGACAATCTCCGTAAAAAGTTCTCAGACAGATTTCAGCAAAGTCCCAATTTGACTCCAACAAGGTTTCCTTTGCCCAATTTTGATAATTCCTACACATCAAAGTGTAAAACAAGAACATTGTGCACTTTGGCAACTATTAGTAGGTTAGTCCAATAAATGTTATAATCTCTACTATATAATATGTCTTGAGGTGATAGTGCGTTTTTTACTTTCCAGTTTTACCCCTTATCGTTAGGCTAATTACGCCCTTTGCCACCGCCAAGTGAGACTTACCGGTTCCCGGTTCGGTGGTAAGAAAAATAATCCCAAAGCGCCACCATGGGTGGGCGATTCCTCCGTCAGTCATGGCGCCGCCGCAGCATGACCCCCGGCGGCGCACCACCATATCTGACCAGAAGTGCCGCCGCGAATCCGCGCTCTATACCCAGTCTTCCCGCGCGGACGCCAAGGTGCGCGCCCGCAGCCGCCACGGCCGCAACCATCGCTGCTGAACAGAGAAGGCGCTCTGGGAGGGAGCCACGGCGAGCCGCGACGCCTCAGGGTCTACGTCGTTCGATTTTGCAGGCTATACTCTCCAGCCGGTACGCGACCAGGCGTCCTGGTCGAGCTCCACCAGGTCGCAGTGTCGTACACCTCCGCTGCTCCGAGCTCGAGTAGGTCGCTTACCTACGCCGCGTGGAGCTCGATGGAGGAGAGAGCACCAGGGAAAGGTGGAGCAGGGGGGGGGGGGGGGGAGAAGATGGGGAGGGGAGGCCGGTTTCTGGCGAAGTGGAGCGGGGAGGAGGAGAAGTGGATCAGAGGTCCGCATACTTGCATGGGCTTCAGACTTTCAGATGGTCCTGCTTGCGGTGGTCCTGCTCTGCAGCTACCACCTACCAGCGAGAGAAGGAGAGAGAGATTGAGCGCCTCCACTGCTGTGTGATCAGGATTTCCATGCAAGCTTTTTTGTCTACTCGATTTCACCTGCTCCGAAAACTTAAATGTTATTGTCAAAACATATTTGAGTCATGCATGTCCAGGACATATGGTTGATTGCCATACACGTGCAGTCATCATTTTTCTTAAATAAGCTGATCCTAATACGGATGTATTATATGTAAAGAAAATCTTCATAATAGTAGCGATTTTAAGTAAATAACTAGGTACGAATTAACTTATGTCTCATATACCATATTTCTTTGGTCCGTGCCTTAATTTGGATGCCCATTATGAAAGGAAGATTGATTGAGAACTTGTAAATTCAGTAACATTTTTTTCTTTTTATTTGGAGAGCCAGTCGTAAGAACAAATAGGTGACCAAAATTAGGGTGAAACCATATATACTTTCAATGAGTATAACACCAAAATCTTGTTGAAACTAGGTTCTTTCTATTGCTTTCTAGAGGACTATACCGATGCATCACCTTATTACTCATTTCCTCGACAATTTGTCTCTCGGAATGGAGCCGACATACCGTTTAATCACGTAGTGGTCAATAGAGAGGCAAAAAATTTTTTTATAAGGCTATGGCTCTTACGACAACATCTGTGAAGACATGTTATGCCTTGTGTCCATAGCAGCGCACGGGCATTGTGCTAGTATGATATAAAGTGCATATAAAACATGTGGCAATTGATATAAAACATCCATGGAACATCAAAAATTATAGATACGTTTGAGACGTATCACTAGGCCGCAGCACTCCAGCAAACGCAGACGCGCCCCACGGGCGCCACACATCGGCTGCCGGAAGGCTTCATGTTCCTGGGTGGATGACGAAGGCGCGCCCAGCCATCCGGAGCCTAGAACGGCCTGGACTCAGGCCGTAGCCTGCGGTGGCCGCCAGGGAGCCAGGCAGGAGCCGGCGGAGAGCTCCCCGGACTGCGCCCACCAGCCGCGACCTTGCCGCCCGAACGGCCGAGGTCAGACCGGCCGGGAACGGAGCCGCCTCGGCGTCCAGCGCCCCCAGCTCGAGGCGGCGCGACGAGGGGCTCGACACCACCACCCATGGAGGCTGTGGGTGCGAAGGATGCCGCCGCCGCCGCACGGGGACGGGGTGACCAGCGCCGTAGCAACCTCCAATACTACAGCGCGGGGCCGAGAGCAGCAGATCCCCGCCGCCCCTTCACCGGCGGCGCGTGGCTTGGGCCGACAGCCGCCTCCGGGGACGGCGAGGGGAGGGGCTGTAGGGAATCGGGGTAGGCTACGCTAGCACAAATCAAAATTTCTACCGCGATTATCCCAAGGAACCCCTGCAAGTAATCGATCACGGAGCACGAATTACCTCTCGACGCGCAGTGCAGCGGAAGACTATTGATGTAGCGCGCCGATGCCGTGTAGTCGTACTACTCCTTCTCCTTGCGATCCCACGAACAGCACCTCGCGGATCCCATGAACGGATCGTCCAAGCGCCCCAAGTGTGACGCCTCTATCGGTATCCACACATACAGGGATGGAACACCGCGGTCGGCATGCTAGCTCCGATGGCGCGATCTGGTGAAGAGAGTGCGGCGGCTAGGGTTTCCACTGGCGTGCCTTTTGCTGCCCACTCCTCTCTTATATATAGTTCTCCTAATGGGCTTCTATATTAGAGGCCCATTAGCACTATAAACCCACTAAGCGATGGATCATATCCAAACTCTGTTCCATACCCCTTAAGTGTGTGACCCTATAGGTTCACGTATAGATGGACATGGCGCGAGTACACTGCTCGACCAATAATCGGTAGCGGCCTCTAGCAAGACGTGCCGACTCCCAAATACAAGTCAAGATGATATCGGACGAACCTTCCACAATATTGTACACTTGTTCCTTTTGCCTCACGATATTGATTAAGCTCAAGGTGAGAACTTGTCATCCTTGTAATAGCTCGATCATCTTTCTCGATATCCATGACGCGGAATCCCTGGAACACGGTTAACACTTAACCGAGAGTACGGCCATACATTTTATGGATCCGGTCATTCGAGTGGCCAAGATATATCTCTCTGTTGGACGGAGGGCAAATCCCATCTTGATCAACCATGACTTGCAGCATGTTTCGTGACAAAACCGAAGCTACCTTTATGGCTACCCTTTCACGGTGTAGCGTTGGATAGCCCCAAAGTAAAGCCCTTACGCATCCCAAGCTCACGCGAAGATCTCAGGTCTAAGGAATCAGCATACACATTGTATGAGATCAGCTGATGACATGAAAGAACAGATATTCTCACAGTGTCTCATGGTGGGTCAGTCCAACTCCATGTTCGTAGCATGAGTCCACATTATTGATCGACATCTCCATGTCAATGATCCGTGAAACATGATCATCCATCAATACATGTGCTAGTCACTAAATCATATGCCTTCCTCATATGATTGTTGACCAGGAACCTATTTAGAATAATATCATAGAGATAATAGGTTTCACAAATGAATCACGTATTCAATAACCAATATCATGATAGTTTATTCAAGGGACGGAATGACAATTATTCTTTTGTCAGAGATTCATAAACATGTGGAAATATCATCATCAATATGATTGCCTCTAGGGCATATTTCCAACAGTCTCCCACTTGCACTAGAGTCAATCATCTATCACTATACAAGAATCGAGTAACACTTACTCATCTGTGCATCTAACACTTAGATTGTGGTTTACGCTTTGCTTGCGGCGCAATAACATTTGTTGCCCGTGCATAAATTGCATATAACGAAATTCGGCCTCTCGCATGGAACAATTCCAGCTTACCGTCTTTTCAAAACATAATATGAACGATTATGAACTTGGTAATTAGCAGTAACGTAACTCTTTACGAACAGCTCCACTAACCATTTGGACCAATCCTTTTTGTGCTTCTGAAGCACCCCGAGGATTTATACCATAGTCGAGTGACTTTCACTCAGATTTGACTGATATTGTTCATGACACTCAGAACAAATTATACATCCTTCTGTTATTCATCATGAAAATCATGCTGACATACTAATTGATGAACACTTCAACAATCATTACTTCACCAAGAAACTATTTTCTTATGAAGATTATAAGGATTCAATCACCTCCCCGCCAACGCCATCACCACTCTCTCCTGCATCGTTTCCTTCTCTGAGGGATACCTCGGCCTCAAAGCCACGGTAGACCTCTTTTCTCGCTACTTCCAACTCAAGCGGCAAGTGATCCCGGATCCAAAGAACAAGGATCTGCCCAAGCAATTAACCGCCTGCGGAGCTGCCACCGTAGCTCCTCGCCGAAACTCCATCTTCCCACGTATCACTACTCCGGACACCGTTCGCAAGTGGCTCCGGACGTGGTTTTACGTGAAGAACTCCGGCGAAGAGGACCTCCTCAACCTGCCGGCGTTTAACCTCAGCCCTCCTACAGAACAGCTCAACTGGGATTACACTCCCCCTCACAGCGGCGAACTCAAGTCCATCCATGAGTACATTGCGAAATGGCAGGACCCAGAGGACCCTGGAAACGACGGGAAAGTCCTGACGGCTGATGACCTGGCCTGCACATTCGTGAAGCGCAGGGTCTCCCCTCTCCAGGCGAGGTCTCACAAGATCTGCCACATGAGCGGTCTTTATGATCCCACCCGCCATACGCACGTTGCACTGGACAACGCCGCGGTAGCTCGGCGAGTCCGAGCTATCACCAAGTCCAAGATCCCTGACGCTTGGACATGGGGAAGGGAACCCCACTACCGGACCAAGCCCGCGAAACAGGTACGCTATTCCGACGTTTTCTTCGGTACTCCTTTACCACCGAGGTCTTGCTACCGACGTTCATCTTGACCATTTTCTTCCTAACTCCTTTTCATATGTCTGCCATATAGCTGTTCTCCCGCCAGACCGCCGAGGATGGAGTCCATCCTGCGGACCACTTCGGCAAGGATCTCCCTGTCGAGGACCCACCATCCAACGTGGATCCTGACAACGAGGATTACATGCCCATTGCCTCGGCCCGCGTCACCACCGCGGGTAAGCCTCAAGCACAAGCTTCAGTTCAAGAGATTTCGGATGACGAGGAGGGATTTCTCGTCATGGAACCAATAAACGCGGTACCTATCTCCTGCCTTCCTCACCTTCCGAACTTTACTCCAGCAACCAGCCGGAAACGCGCTGGTGCCGCAACTTCGGCCGCCGAACCATCCGCCACTGGAGCCTCCGGACCCACTGAGGCTCCGGTCAAGAGACGTCGGCTGAAGAAGTCCGGAAATCCTCCTCATGCCCGAGGGGGCAAGAGGTTTCCTACCTCGGATGGGTAATGCTTTGCCTCTATAGCCAACCATGTTTGTTGCTTAAACATATTACCTCGGTATTAACACTTAACCATCTTCCCTTCGTTGCAGTGACCCCATAGACGTGGATCAGGAGGTATCCTCCATGACTGCACCCGTTGGTGCCTCTGAAGCCACGCCCACCCCGACGAACTCTCGCCCCGGATCTCCTCCACCGAGGTCTGGCCCGGCCTTGGAGAAATCTGCCCTACCCGAGGTCAGACTTCTCCGCGTCCTCAAACGGATGCGGGGACCAATCGCGCCAGAACTCCGGCTACCGCCTTGCCGGAGCCTCGACTCTCCCCCCGCAGCCAGACTGCCCGCAACCAACAGCAACAACAACAAAAGCATCAGCAGAAGCAACAGCAGAAGCAACAGCCCAAGCAGCAGCCCAAGCAACAGCCCCAAAAACCAGTCCGCCAAACTACCTTGCCGTTGGAGAAGGGCAAGGAGAAAGAGAAAGATACGGTGAAGTCCAAGGTCACCCCCAAACCAACATCTGGGTCTGGCACCCTGACTATCTCTTCTCCTTCAAGGATGCAACCGAGGTCTCCTCCCCCGGTGACACGCCGAATTCCTCCATTCGCCGCACCCGTTGATGAGACTGCCCCTCCGGCCGAAGAATATGCTCGGAGGGCATCTCTTATATTGGATAACCGGCCTGCTTCAAGCTCCGAGGCTGCTTTGGCCTTGGAGGCCTCGGTTAGGGGCATCGAGCAGGGCGGACCGTGGGGATTTCCTCCTCTGCGCACTGACAGTGACCAGAGCCTCGGCTCCTTGGAACACTACAATGCAGACTGGAATTCTGCAGACGAGGTCTCCTCGGCCTCCCTAGCTGCTCCGGTGGCTGAGCACCTGCGGGAAACAGCGCCTGCGGCCGAAGCGTATACGATCTACAAACTGTGCCCTGCGTGCTGCTCAAAACATCGACGTAAGTCCTATTCTCTTTACTTTCATGCAGTATCTCATCTAATATCCACCATTCCCAGTCCCCGAGATTCGAGGTAAACTATTGACGCTCCGCCGGAGTTAAAATTGTTTGGCTTGAATCTCAACTTTCAATTTTCATCCGACGTATCCAAACCATTTTACCTTACTTAGCATGCACCTCGGGTACGAGTCCCCGAGACTCCTGTCGAGGCATACCCCGGCAACATTTTCCCAATGATTTGACTCCGAGTCCCCGAGACTCTTGTCGAGGTATAGCCTTTCTAACCGAGCTATGTTTTTCTTCCTTGCAGAATACTATGAACGTCCGCACGGACATCTTTCATACCCTCTTGTTTGACCACAAGAAACTCCACGACGAGCACAAGGCCGTCCTTGCAGAAAAGAACTCTTTGGACGAGAAGCTCCAACAAGAGAAAGCCGAAGTAGCTCGTCTGGTAAAGGAGCTCAAGCGCATCACTGAGCTGCGGACGTCTGAAAAAGAGCAGCTGCAGGCGGAAAAGGCCAGTGTTTTCGAAACAGAGAAGAAACTTCGGGAGGATGCCGCCAAGGATCACCAGGAGCGCTCCAGTTAGCCGAGACCCGCGCCACCTCGGCCACAGAGGCTTGGAAGCTCTGCAAGCGCAGGTCAACCAGTTTCTCCCGACGCTGCAAACTATCAACCAGATGGACGGTAAGTTCTTGCCCCCTTAGCTTTTCTTTGTCCTCACACCATTGGTTCTCTGCCGAACTCTCTTTCATTATTAACATGCTATCCTTCTGCAGAGCATTTCACCTACACCCAAGTCTCGGCCCGCAGTATCACTGCTCGCACAGGAGAGGCGTAAGAGACGAACCCCGTCTGGACCGTTGAGGACCACATCGTGGCCATCAAGGCTCGGATCCATCCCTTGAAAACCATTGGGTCCGAACTTCTTGATGCAGGTGTGTCTGCTTTCCGAGCCTTGTGGCCTCTTGCCGACGCTCCCAAATCTACGCCTGAGCTCGCCGCCAAGCTTCGTGAACCGAAAAAGATTGCGAGAGTGGCGCTCATCTTCAGCTCGCGCTGGAGCTGATGCCGCTCTCAGGTTTATCATGACTTGGTGCGAGAAGATCGACCTCGAGAAGATGAACACTCTCCGGCGAGGCTCACCTTGGTCGTCCGACCCGATCCTTGTCGCGCGCCGCCAAAAGATGGCCAACTACTTTGCTGGATATGCCACCACGAAGAACTTGAGCGAAGGAGACACCTACTCCGACGCCGAGATTACGAGCCAGAAGACGATGAATACGAAACAGAATCCGACGTCGAAGCCGAGCAAGGTGACGGGTGACACCCGCGAAGCAGAAACCGAGGCTTCTCCACAACCTGGTGCCGAGGTTACTGCCGACGTTGCCAGCACCTCCCAGGCTACCTCGGCTCCGGACGAAATCCCTGCTGCATCGGCTGCTGCCGACGTAATTCCTGATGCCTCGACCTGAACTTATGCTTGGCCAAAAAACTTCATTAAATCCCCGGTATGCCGGGACGCAGATGTAATCAAACTTAAGTAGTTCCTTTTGCTACCTCTGTTACTATCATGCTTATCGAACCATGCTTTTCTAAGCTTTACGTCGAATCCTTTTGAATGATTGCTCGAGTTTACTTTCGTGTTTACTATATTTGGCATTCTTTGCTCTTGTCTGCCATTCTGGCGTTCGACAGTCGAGTCACAAGATTGTTGTTCATAGCATACAGTACTTGGTAAATTCGAGGTGTTTCAAATCATCCGACATAAACGAAAGGTAAAGACAGGGGTTAGTAAACGACACATGCCGAACTATATTTTGGACCGAGTCCCCGAGTTCATTTTCATGTCTCCCACGTTTTTTCCTCTTTGCTCTTGACTACCTTTTAGGCAGATGCCAGTCGAGTCACAAGATTAGTTCATAGCATACATTACTTGAAGTTTGAGACGAGGTTCAAAATAGTTCGGCATATGAACGAAACTGACAAACAGAGATAAAACATAAGCACAAGAGCGAGGCAGTCCCCGAGCTTTAACCTCGGAGTGCCGACATTTTATTAAGGATTAACCGAGGTACATACATTGCGCCTTTCATGAGTAGAAAGGTCGGAGTAGAGCTACGTTCCATGGTCGCCTGACCTCTGATCCGGGGTTGTCCAGCCCATCTTCCCTTGGTTCCTGCGCATCTATAATAGTAGGAATCATTGAGCAGAGCTCGGCTCACAACGAACGGTCCCTCCCATGGAGGTGACAACTTGTGCCGGCCTTTCTTGCGCTGCACCAACCTCAGCACCAAATCTCCCTCGTGAAACACACGAGGGTTGATACTCCGGCTATGATAACGTCGGAGACCTTGCTGGTAAATTGCTGACCGAGATGAGGCCAACTCTCGCTTCCTCAAGCAGATCTACTGCATCCTCCCGAGCCTCTTTTGCCTCGGCTTCAGTGTACATTGCCACTCTGGGCGCATCATACTCGATGTCAGTGGGTAGCATAGCTTCTGCCCCATAGACCATAAAAAATGGCGTATAGCCAGTTGATCGATTTGGCGTGGTCCTTAGACCCCACAGTACTGCTGGTATCTCATCTATCCAACACCCCGGCGTTTTCAGCAGTGGTTCAATGAGCCGAGCCTTGATGCCGGCCAACACTAGAGCATTTGATCTTTCCACTTGTCCATTAGACTCCGGGTGTGCCACCGAGGCTATGTCCAGCCGGATTCCCTTGTTCATGCAAAACCGAGCGAACTCTCCAACAGCAAAGTTGTGCCGTTGTCCGAGATAATGCTATGGGGGTAGCCATATCGCAGAATAATCTCCTTCAAGAAAGTCACTGCTGAATGACCATCCAACTTCCGGATTGGTTTCACCTCGATCCACTTGGTGAATTTGTCCACCATCACCAATATGTGTGTCATGTTACCTCGGGCTGGTTTGAACTCTCCCACCATATCCAAACACCATACCGCAAACGGCCAAGTGATAGGAATTGTTTTGAGCGCCGAGGCTGGCATATGCGTTTGCTTGGCAAACCTTTGGCATCCTTCACATCTCCGGACTATGGCCTCTGCATCAGCAAGAGCAGTGGGCCAATAGAACCCATGCCTAAACACCTTGGCCACCAGAGCTCTTGTGCTGCAATGATGACCACACTCTCCTTGGTGGATCTCCAAAAGCATCTCCTTGCCTTCAGCTGGCTCAACACACCGTTGCAACACCTCGGTTACGCTTCTTTTATAGAGCTCCTTGTTGATGATGGTGTACGCCTTGGCCCTCCTTTGAATCTCCTAGCCTCGGTTGTGTCACTTGGCGTGCTTCCCTCCGTTATGAACTTCATGATTTGCTCCGCCCACTCCGGCACCGGGTGCAAAGGAAAAAGTTCCTCATCCACCTCCATTGGCTCGGCCACCATAATCTCCTCCATTATTTCCTCCACCATCCTGCGACCAGTCCCCGAGTCTGGATGAGCAGTCCCCGAGCTCTGCCACGCAGTCCCCGGGTCCGACCAAACGCATCCGACGTCTACCTCCATTGGAACAGGTCCGGGCTCTTGCTCCGCCGGGATGAAAATAGATTCGGATTCAGGAGAAGGTTTGATTGAAGGAGTTCTCAAGTGATTCAGGGCTACCCCTGGTGGTACTGCCTCTTTGATGAACCGAGCTTTGACAACACGTCGGCAGCATCATTTTCTGCCCGAGGTATATGCCTGTACTCACACCCTTCAAAGAACCCGGATATCTTTTGCACATGGAACCGATATAACGCCATGTTGGCATCCAGAGCATCCCAAGTTCCAGAAGATTGTTGCACCACCAGGTCGGAATCGCCGAAGCACTCTACACGCCGGATACCGATCTCCTTTGCCACCTTGAGGCCATGGATTAAGGCCTCATACTCCGCCACATTGTTTGATGCTGAGAAATGAATCTGCAGCACGTACTTCAGCTGATCTTGCTTTGGCGAGGTGAGGACTATTCCAGCCCCCAGCCCGATCTTTGTTTTGGACCCATCAAAATGCATTTTCCAATAATTATAGTCCGGCCTGGGTGGCTCATACTGCATCTCGGCCCAATCACAAAAGAAGTCCGGCAACGCCTGGGATTTAATTGCGTCTCTTCTCTCATAATGTGGTGCATATGGAGACACCTCAATCGCCCATTTGGCAACTCGGCCAGTTGCATCTTTGCACCCGATGATCTCCGAGATTGGAGCTTCGCACACCACCGTCATGGGATGCTCCTGGAAATAATGCTTCAACTTCTTGACCGCCAGGTAACACCATACGTCATCTTCTGGTAGTGAGGATAGTTCTGCTTCGAGGTAGAGATCACCTCGCTCAAGTAATACACCGGTCTCTGCACCGACCTGCCACCTTCTTCGCGCTCCACCACCACTGCCACACTTACAACTCGGTTTGTGGCCGCAATGTAAAGTAACATCGGCTCATTGTGCAATGGTGACGCAACACCGGGGCAGTGGACAACATCTTTTTCAGCTCACCAAACGCCACGTCGGCCTGCGGGGTCCATGTAAACCCGGTACTTTTCTTCATGAGCTGGTACAAAGGCAAGGCTTTTTCTCCTAGCCGAGCTACAAATCGGCTCAACGAGGCTAGGCACCCTGTGAACTTCTGCACATCTTTCAAACACTTCGGTAACTTCATGCTCTCAATAGCTCGGATTTTGGCCGGGTTAACCTCGATACCTCGGCTAGACACCAGGAATCCGAGCAACTTTCCAGCCGGGACACCAAAGGTGCACTTGTCCGGGTTAAGCTTCAACCGATACTTTCTCAAATTCACAAATGTCTCCTCGAGATCCTCGAGGAGAGTATGTTTCTCCTTAGTTTTGATGACAATATCGTCGACATACACTTGCACATTTTTGCCCATCTGAGAGTGCAGGCATTTCTGCATACACCTCTGATAAGTTGCCCCGGCATTTCTCAGACCAAAACACATGACACGATAGCAATACGCCCCATACGGGGTAATAAAAGCAGTCTTTATTTGATCCTTTGGGTTCAGTGGTATCTGGTGAAAACCAGAGTACGCATCGATAAAAGATAACAGTTCACAACCAGCAGTGGAATCGATCACTTGATCAATCCGAGGTAATGGAAACGGATCTTTTGGGCACGCCTTGTTGAGGTTAGTGAAGTCAATGCACATGCGCCACACCTTGACCACGGCTGGCTCGTCTTTCTTCTTTTCCACCAGACCGGATTGGATATCCAGTCCGGATGCAGTACCTCCATTATGAACCCGGCTGCAAGCAACTTAGCCAGCTCGTCCAGCACCACTTGTCTCCGGTCGTCTGAGAGACGACGGGTCGGTTGCCTCACCGGTTTCACCTCTGGCCTAACAAATAAAGAGTGCTCTGCCAACTCCCTCGGAACACCTGGCAGGTCCTTAGCCGACCATGCAAAGATATCCCGATTCTCACGGAGGAAGTGACAGAGCTCGCCTTCCTATTTCTCGCCTAGCCCGGTCCCAATGATGGCCACATGCTCTGGGTGCTCCGGGTCAATGGGGATCTTCTTGGTCTCCTTGGGTACCTCGAACGCCGCAGTTGAGTCCGGGCTCATCAGTCCGGACAGGCCGAGCTGTGTTGACTGCGCCATTGCCACCACTTGATGCAGCTTCTTCTTCTCGCTGCGATCACCAAAGACTCGGCCAGGTTAGACCCCGCCGAGGCACACTGAATGCTCGCTTGTAGTCACCCGAGATGGATATGATCCATTAGGCCCTGGCATTTTCATCTTCAGGTATGCAACATGGGTGGAAATCATGAACTTGGCCAAGCCGGCCTTCCAAGCAATGCATGGTATGCACTCTCCAAGTCCACCACCTCGAACTCGATACTCTCAACTCGGCAATTTCCTTGGTTCCAAATGCTACATCCACCCATATCTTGCCCATGGGTGCACAGGAAACGCCGGGCACAATCCCATGAAAAGTACAACTGCTTGGCATCAACTGATTAGGCGAGATGCCCAATTTCACCATTGTGTCTCGGTACATGATGTTGATGGCACTGCCATTGTCCACCAGAACTCGGGTGAACCTCACATTGTTGGTAGGCCCACACAACGTTGGATCTACCACCAGGGCATACTTTCCAGGGCTCGGCATGATCCGAGGTGTGTCCTTTCTGCTCCAAGTGATCTCCTGCTCAGACCAGTTCATATAGGTCGGCACCACCGGCATTACTGCATTCACCTCCATGGCACGCCTCTGCACGCTCTTCTTGTCAGTTGGCTCGGTCACAAAGACCACATAGCTCGCATGAACCTCTCTATAGTCATTTCCGGGGTATTCATACTGCTGACTTGGTCCGGCACCATTGTTGTTGTTATTACCTCGGACATTCACAACATTCACGGGTCTTGCTGCTGCAGGCCTCGGAAGAGGTGCAGTGGTTATCGGGGTAACATTTGCTCCGGACAGATTAGGGTGGGACCTCGGCTGAAATCTCTGAGGTGGTGGTCCTGTTCTGATTCCTCCGGCCCTTGCCCCCTCTTCTCTGATTCTGCGGTTCCAGCTGCACTGCCGGGTTGAATGGTTGGCTGGCTTGCGCGGGTCAGTCGTATGGTAACAGCACGGACCATCTATCATTGATTCATAGGTCATGGGTGGCTCCGGGTTCGGACTAAATGCCGGACCATTGATTTTTGGCCTCTGGACACCTCCAGCTCCGGGCTGATCCGGGTTCACCGCTGCAACTTGGTTGGAGGTATGGATAGTCCGGCTCCCTCCTCTTCTGTCCGAACTCCTGACGGTCATTACACCTTGGTCCGAGCCGGTTGTTTATTGGCTCCCTCCTTCTGTTACGTGCTCCTGCCTCTGCTGCTGGCTGCATCGGATCACCCAGGGCATAAGAATCTGCAACCCGGATTGTTTCTGCTAGGGATCTCGGCATATCTCTCTGGAGCCTCTGCCACAGCATGCTGCCATGTCGACAACCATCTGCAAACCAGGAAATGGCCTGTGCCTCTACCACTCCTTCACAGGAATTCCGAACATTGCTCCACCGAGTTAAGAATTCTCGGTCAGTTTCATGATCATCTTGCTTACATGCCGCCAGGAGCTGAGGTCGGTTTGGCCTCTTGTATGTACTAGCAAAGTTGCTGTTAAACGCCAGCTCCAAGTCTATCCAGGAGTTGATACTATACTCCGGCAAATTATTCAGCCAGATCCGAGCTGGACCTTCCAACATGTGCGGGAGATACCGGACCGCCCATCGGCGATTGCCCCCCGCAATGTGCACCGAGGATACATAATCTGTCAGCCAATCTTGTGGCTTGGTGCTCCCATTGTATGGCTTGGTGTTCCGACCTAACTGGAACTGAGATACTGGTGGTGGTGGCTCCTTCATGATCCGAGGTCCAAAACACGCCGGACCAGGAGGGCCTTCCTCCTCCAGTTGCTCAGACAAGTAGATTCTATCCAGCTTGTTACGGACATCGCCTGGAGCTAACATCCGACCTCCTATCCGAGGTCCCAACGCCCCATCCACTCTGTGGTATCCAGCTCGTGCCATGGCCGAGTCTCCATCATCATATCGGTCATCGCCTTGACCGACGTTCTGAGGTTGCTGAACATACTCCGGCTCTCGCTGATATTGCCCCTGCTGCCGAGGTTGTTGCTGATACCTCGGGGGCGGAGGTGGTTTACCTCGGCCAGCCGATGCTGCTTGACCGCCGTTCTGATTTCCCTGACCGGAGTTACCCTTAGCTCGGCTCGCATTGCCTGGGCCGGGGTTTCCCTTAGCTCGGCTAGCATTGCCCTGGCCCACCTTCTGCTTTGCTGCTAGGACTGGATCATACATCTGCAGCTGCTGTTTCTGACCCGAGGTGACACTCCGGGCTCGATCGGCTCCTCCGACGAGTGGAGACGAGGCTTGCCCCTTGGACACCTGACTGACTGGCCTAGCTGAATAAACCATCTCTGAATCACCAGCCCCGGCATATGCTCTGCGGAGAGCCTCATTCTGCTGGTTAGCCACATATACTAACTCATTGACTCGCTTCTGCTGCGCACGCCATGCATCTCCAGATAATCCGGATAGCTCGGCCCTGCCTGCCTCGGCAGCTCTGAGGTTCTTAGCAGGGGAACTATACACCGGCCTTCCAGTTGACACGCGACTCCCACTCCTAGCCGAGGTGGTAGGTCGAGCCTCCCTGTTTATCTCATCGTTGAGCCCCTTGCCTCTCTGCCGCACCTCGGCTCCCCTATGTGTATCAACCGCTACCGGGGTGAAGCCATTCGCTGCATTGTACTCGCGCAGATCTCTATTGAACTCATCTCTAGCTGTTATCATTGCTACAGCCTCCTTCTGCAACAGGACACGCTTTGCCTCTAGGTCGGCCACAGTCACTACTGTCCACTCCTGGATTTACTGGGTCTGCCAGTGTATCCACTATCTCTACCAGGGTCGCACCTCGGCCCTGCAGCTCTGGGGTGCCAGGCAAGTCCTTCTCTAGCCTGGGCTTTGCAGATCTCACCTTAGCAACCTCGGCTGCCTTGGACTGGCTGGCATCTACTTTGCCAGCGGCGTCAACCGGACCTGTCATCATCACCTCTACGCAGCTCTCGGGGCGAGTGATACGCCGACCTAAAGCCGCGAGGAGAGGAGTTTCGTCGTCCACGAGCACCTGCTCCGGGTACCCGCGAACAACCTCGACAGCAACGTACGTGACGAAGCTGCCGAGCATCATGGTGAAGCCGTGCTCGGGGAAGGGCTTGCCGGCGAAACACCCCGCGTTGTCGCTGATGAAGGTGAACTCTCCGATCTTGGCGACAAGCCCGGAAAGAACACGCTCGCCTGAGCCCGTCCGGATGAAAACTCCCTCCAACGCCTCAATCTGCCCCACGGTGGGCGCCAACTGTCGTGGTGGGATCACGGCAGATGCCATAGGTATGGCTAAGATGGGGCCGAATGGTCGTTGGGGGAATCCGGGGAGGGTTTATGCACTCAAGAAGTGCACACGCAAGAACACGCAAGAACACGAACGAAGAACCAAGAAAGCAAGAACACAAACACACCACGATGTACCCTGCTTCGGGGCCCTCTTGTGGAGGTAACACCCCTACTGCAGCACTATCCTAGCCAGTGTATAGCTCAGAGTGACAAGTACAAGCTGCTCCTCGAGCTGTATGATACAATGGTGAGAACTCGAGGTAGAAGATGGAGCTAGACGGGAAAAAGGCACTCCGAGCTGAATCCGAGGTGTTTCCGGGGTTTCCGAGCTTCCTCTCTCTCTCTCTCTTTTCTCTCTTGATCAACTAGTTCCAGCGCGGGGGGGGGGGGGT